>CM030361.1:39106344-39748844 GCA_017893485.1 Hemerocallis citrina
TGTTGTTGTACTTCTTGGTTTTGGAACCTTGCCTGTGTTCCACCACATTTGCTTTGGTCGCATGACTTTTGGCTCCTATCTTCTCAGTTATTCTATGGTTTTCTTCAATACGAAATCTGACAATCAAATCCTCAATGCCCATTTCCTTATGTGTGTGCTTCAGGTAATTTTTGAAGTCTTTCCCGCCGGATGACAATTTTTCAATAATACATGCCACTTGAAAGCTTTCACTCAAGATCATACCTTCATTGTGTATCTCATGCAGGATTAGTTGAATTTCCTTAACTTGATTGATCACTGTCTTGGAATCTACCATCTTGTAATATAAGAAGCGACACACGATAAATTTCTTTGTGCTGACATCCTCAGTCTTATATTTGTGGTGTAGAGATTCCCATAGTTGCTTAACTGTTATCTTGCCAATGTAAACATTATACAAAGAGTTGGTTAAACCATTCATTATGTAATTTCTACGTAAGTAATCAACACTTTTTCAAGCATCCACAACAGCAATGACTTGGTGATGTTGCTCATCTTCTTTGAGATTATGAGCTTCTTCATTCAAGAATTTTGAGAGATTCAGGGTGGTCAAATAAAACATCATCTTCTGCTGCCACCTTTTAAAATTATGTCCGTTGAACTTCCCATATTTTTCTCCATGTGAGACTGAGATAGGTACAATGGTAGGCATTGTTGGCACTCGTGCCACAACAACGGTTGGAAATTGAGTCGTTTCAGTCACAATAGCGTTGTTAGATTTAGTTGCCATTTTTTAAAACACACAATGAAAGTGTAAATTTCCAGCTAATAAAGAAAAAGATAAAGGAATACCTTGAAATTAGCAAAGAAAAAAGAAGATAACTGTTTTAAGTTTGTTAGAAGAAATGAGGTAGAATGCAAATATAATGAATTTAGAAAGACAACTGGAAAAACATATATATATATATATATATATATATATATATATATATATATATATATAAAGAAAGAAAGAAAGAAAGAAAACCAAATAAAGAAATGCAAACCAAGTTTTGTGTTTCAAACAGTCTCCCAAGTTTTGTGTTTCAAACAGTCTCCTTAAAACAATTACACCTCCTCACCGGAGCTAGAGGAATGTAAACGACGTCTGTCTCCTAGGATAAAACGGCTGTTCGAGCAGCAACTCAGCACCCAGTTGATACTTCCAACGAACTGAACAAGTGGCACAACTCTATCACTGACGGACTCAATAAGAAAATAACGACACTGAGAAAGAAGAGAAGAAATTTTTCGATGTGTTGAATGTGAAGGCGAGCCACTAGTTTTATAGGGTCCATGGGGGAACAGACCAATGAATGGCAGTAAAAACCAAGTAAACATTTTTTTCCATTGCGAGTGCATTCATTTGGCTGTTACGAAGCTTTATGGACGCGCGTGTGCACACAATCTGCATGTAATGTCGGTCCAAGATTTGAACCCCCCTCCCCGCCCCTCCCTAAGGCAAGATTTATCTTGTTGAGATTCTCCATAGCAAGCAGTTTATTATGGATAGTGAGCCATGCAAAGATCCCTGCTTTTAAAAGCGCAACATTCTTCGAAAGGTGTTTATAGAAGGGGGAGATAACTCCATCGAAGTTGAGGAAGCGATAGAAGGATTTAACAGTGAAGGTGCTGGTGTTGGACCATCTGCATTGGATATTGTCTCTATCGTTCCATTGCGAAGCTTAAAAGCATTAGTAATCGAATGTATTGGGAATTAAGTACCAGGGATAAAGATCTACGAAAAGGCATATTCCACACCCTCAAAATGTTTTGGATAGAAAGATAAGAATCTGTCGTCGCATTCAGGTTGGAAGTAAGAAGAAATAGGTTGGAATATAAGGAAGCAATTTTGTAGTTACCGATCTAGAAATCGGTCCAAAATCTAACAGACGAACAATCTCCATAGAATTTTTTGCAAACCGCATTTAAAGGGTTCAATCGCTTTCCACGCACCTTTCCAAAAGGGAGATTCTTGGGCAGCTAATTTGGTGTGCAAATCTCAAACTTTGTGCATCTTATGATATTTATTCTTAACAAGGCAAATCTAAGACAGATCATCATGTTTAATCGCCTTGCAGAGCCATTTCTCGAGAATGGCTAAATTTTGATGCCTAAGATTGAGGATACCAAGACCACCCTCTTTCTTGGATTTGCACAAGGTTTTGCAGTTACAAAGGTGTTTACCAATAGATGAGAAGAAGGATCTAAACGAAAAAAAGCTTCTTCTGAACTTATCGATTCTTTTGATAAACCATGATGGAACATAGAAGAAAGACATCATATAAGGGGAGAATGAAGTTAATCAGCACCAATCTGCCTCCATGAGACATGTGGTGGCCAGACAAGCATTTAGTCTGGATTTGATTTTTTCAATCATAGGGAGTCAATCTTCTTTGTATAGCTTGCCCCAACATAACGAAATTCCTAGATAGGTAATAGGAAAAGAAGCCGAGGCACAACTGAAAAAGTTGGCAATCTCAACTAACCTACTGTTAGAGCCCCGAAGCTATAAAACAAAAGTTTTATGGAAGTTAATAGACAAACTAGGTGCTTATTTAAAAAAATAGAGTAAGAGTTTAGTGTTATAAAAGGGTTGGCCCATCGGGATTTGTGAAGAGAATGGTATCATACGCATATTGGAGAATTTGCACCCCCTTAAAACCTCTAAACCCCATAGACATGCAATAACACCCGCTTCCTAAGCTTTTAGGAGCATACAAGTGAAAACATCTGCAACAAGAGAAAACAGAAGAGAAAAAACTGGGTCACCTTGTCTCTGACTCTGTTTACAAATAAATTTCCTCCATTCCACTTCTTTGATAATTACCGACAAAGTCGACAAAGCAACTAGATTTAATTCAAGATATTCAGTGTAGGCCAAAGCCTCGATGGACAAGAATATCAAAGAGAAAGTCTCACTCTACTTTGTCATATGCCTTTTCAAAGTCAGTTTTAACAGAATACTTCGAATTTGAACTTATGACACCCAAAGATAATATGTTGGGCACAAGCAATGCTATCTAAAATAAAACGGTTTGGGACAAAACCAGACTGAGCTTGGTCTATCAAAGGGGAGATGGCCGATTTTAGACAGTTGGAGAGAATTTTCATGATGATTTTGAAAAGAGAGTTAAGAAGGCTAATAGGTTTAAAGGCAGTGAATTGTTAGCACCGATAATTTTAGGAATCAACATGACATGGACATAATTAATTTTCCCAAAAGAAAAAAAATTCCTTGGTAAAGATCTGTAAACATCAACAGTAGATCATGTTTAAGCAGGGGTTAGAATTTTTGAAAGAAAAAAACTGGGGAATTTGGCCCCGAAGAAGAGTCACTACGCATCATGAATACCGCCACTTGAATTTCATCCAAAGAAAAGTGGGCATCGAGAGAAGATAAATCATGAGATTCGCCTCCGTAGAGCGCATCCCAGTCGAGGTAGAGCGCATCCCACTCGAGGTGAATATTGCGAGGAGATGAGGTGCTCATGAGATCTTTGAAAAAGGTAAAAAAAAGGTTGTGGAAATCATCTAGAGAACAAAGTTTTCAAAGATAAAAAAAAGGTTGTGGAAATCATCTAGAGAACAAAGTTCAATATCATTAGCGTCAATGGAGGAGATATGATTGGTCCTTTGTCTATAAGATGCTAAGTTATGAAAGAAAGAAGTATTAGCATATCATTCTTTAAGCCATTTGATCTTAGCTCTCTGAGCCCATTTGATATGATCGAGATAAAGAAGGGAATTGTAGTCATTTTTACAATTGATTCTCTTTTTACGATCAGACTCAGAAATAGAACCCAACTCTTCGACTTGATCAATGGAGTTGATAGTCGTAAGGAAATAGTTCTTAAGAACGTTGGAGTTACCAAATCTATATTTTCTCCAGATTTTACAACCGTGTTTCACATAATGGAGTTTCATAAGGATAGAAGCCAGGCTGTGAGAACCGACAAAAAAACAAGGTAATTAGTGATCATGTTATCAAAATTTTGGTCTTGAAGCAAGAATTTTTCTACACGAAATTTGTGGGATTTGGAAATTTTGAAATTGGAATGGAGAAAGAGAGGTTCATGAACAGCGATGGAATTTGGAAGTGCTTGGACAAAAGAGTTGTGAAGATTTAAGATCCAGTCCTGAGAGACCAAAAAACTGTCTAATTTGGCCATGGTAAGGGTGAGACAGATATTGGACCATGTGAAGGATCTACCGTTAATCGGTAGTTCGACAAGGTCAAGGTGGCAAATGCAATCATTGAAGAGGCAGGAATCTCTCATCCTAGATGCATTTCGGATCCTCTCAAAATTTTTTCTTGTAGCATTAAAGTTCCCACAGATTAACCAAAATCCATTCACACGTCTAGAAAAAGAATTGAATTCATCCCAGAACTGAGGGTGAAGATCCGTAGTCGAATGACCATAAAAATATGCAACAATAAGATGAAAATTGAATTCTAACCAATCCTGAGCAACTACTAGAAAGAATTTCAAGCGAAGAACAATATTCAGGTTGAAGAGAGAGGCCTTGAAACCTAGAAGAATACCACCACCAGCGTTTCGCATTTAAACTGATCCATTAGGCAATGATCTTACCACCAAGAGATTTAGTGATGGACAAGGATAAATCTCCAAGCTTGGATTCCTGAACGAAATTAATATCGCAGCGAAGAGAAGAAATGAAGTCGAAAATGGCTTCTTTTTTAGGTGCCGCCGACACCGAGAATATTCTAAGATATGTTAATCATAATGACCGGAGTGCTTAACAGCTCTGAAAATTTCTAACTCCCTAATAGAGTCGGAAAAAAAAGGAAGAAGTGGGGTCAACTAATAAACCCATATTAGACGCTTAGTCTAAAATATCTTGATTAGAAGAGAGTCAAATCGGACTTGATATATGGATCCAAGGGGGGAATCCAAATTTATTTCCTCTGGCACAGGAGGAACTTCCATGTTGCGGATCTAAGCAGCTAATGTCGCTTTAGAGGAAATGAAAGTGGCAGACAGATTTAGGGGTGGCCGAAGAGGTCTTCCCTACCCACTCTACACCCAAAGAGACATAAATAGGTGCAGGAGGGCACGAGGAGAGAGAAGTGATATTCACAAACAAAGATAGATTGTCAAAATAAGGAACTACCGAAGTGGAAGAGGTGAAAATAGGGACCTTGCAATCTCTAAATAAACGTAACATAATATCATGGCAACATAAAGGTTGTAGAAAAGAATATATATTACTAGGCAGCACATTAGAAATAAAAGAATTCTTATAAAAGAAAACATAAAATCGAACTAGCAAAATTAATTAAAAATTTACACACCTTAGAATTGATCGAAGGATCAGCTAGTTCTTTCTCATCGTCAGTAAGCAAATAATCTGAATCAATCCATGCCGTAGTAAGGCATTTTTCATCAGTGGACGCACCAGAGCGTTTAGTACCAGATTTTGGAGTGGGAGAAGAAGAAGCTTGAACATATGATATAAATAGATCCCAAGCATGTTTGGAGTGGGGATTCACACTCCAGTCATGCCACTTATCAATCAGTTTGGAAGAGGCGGAGGTGATCCCGGCAGCAGGAGCTAACTTCATATTGGAGATAGGAGGAACTGGAATATCATTAACGGACACCCACATAGTAGAGTTGGAAACAGTCAGGTTGGTGATAGTCAGAGCAGTAGAGGTAGTGGAGGGATTGCTAGGCTAGGAAGCAGCAACGACTGAATTGATGCACACAAAATTTGGGAATTTGGAAGGGGGCTTAACAAACTGAAAGGAGCCAGACGCAACATTACGCTGGAATGCATAATTTTTTTTGCCTTTATACCCTCCTCTAAAGTCTTACTTTTGAAGAGATGAGGGATTAGGAAGAATGGATCAAGATGATTGAGTAGTACCTTTGTGGAAAGTGATAGATGAATAGCATTGGTATAAATACCCGAAACCCGGATTCGACCCGGACCCGATCCAGACCCGGCATTGGACCGGAACCGACCCGGCCTATCCGGGTTCGGGTCTTAAAATAGGACCTGTTGTACTTTTAGGTCCGGGTCCGGGTTCGGGTCCGGGTCCGCTCAAAAGAGACCCGACCCGGACCCAGACCCGTTAAAAAAAACTCAAAAATCAACATAAAAATAAATATTCTATCCTCATCCCTTCTATCCTTCCTCTTCAATTCTAAATCTTCCTCTTCCAAACTCAAAACACATGACTTTTTCTTCTCTTCTCTATTCTAAATCCTCCACTCGCCGGCTCCGCTCGTCACTCACACTCCCGCTCCTACCCGAACGGGTAGGAATATTTTAATACGACCCAAACCCGGAACCGGACCCGATCCTCATGGGTTCGGGTCCGGGTTCAATTTTTGGACCCGTAGGGGACCAGGTCCGGGTCCAGGTAGTGAAGGACCCGACCCGACCCGACCCGAACCAATGTTATAGATGAAGAAGAAGTTCCTTTCTCAGCACTAGCAATGTGGGCGGGGAAGAACGGCAGAAGAGAGAGGGGGGGGGGGGGGGGGGGGGGGGGAGGGGGGTTCAGGATAAGCAACAAATTCAAAGAATGAGGCATCCCAAATTCTCAAGGTATAAGCAATTTTCTTGTCTAAATTATTACAGCAAAGGAATTCAGATTCCACTTGTAGACATCCTGAGGCAAGAAGAAAAGTAGAAGAAGTACAAATCAGTTCACCGATACATTTGGTCATGGATGCTTGGATTTTTTTTTTTTATTATATAAAAATCATAAAGAAGTACATTAGTGCCACACTACTTTGCTCTTATCAATCTTTTCTTCAAGCATAATTCTTTAACGGTTGGGAAGAAAATCATGATAAAATGTAACTTTTGAGAGTTTAGGAGCAACAAAGGAGAAGGAAAAAAGAACAACATAAAGTTAATTTGGTTCTATAAAAACAATATCTAATTAAATAAAATTTTCCCTTAAAAAATTATCTAAATAAAGTTAAATTAATTATCTAAACAGTTAAACTTATAAGTAAAATAATTTGAAACAAGAAATTGTTTGCCTGCAATGTGAAGTAATTAGTGCTCTTGTTAGTCAGCTCTAGAGACGATGACTTTCCTTCATTTAATCATCCTTTAATTAGCTCCTTTTAGCTAGCTAGTTTTACTAATTAATTGTTTAATTAGTTTCATATTATTATAACAAGATAACTAGCTAGTGCACCTCCAAATTCCAATATGATGAATTGCACAAAATACAAATTGATATTCATAGTTCCATTTCTTCTATTTATAAACACTAAAAAAAAACATCATATATTCCAGGCTACCGGGAAAAGCGTTTGAAAGGCAGCACCCAGTGTGGCTTACACATGCAAATGAGTCCGACTGCAAAGTGTTCTCGAGGGTCATTCTCGCCAGGGTATCAGCCTCTAGCTAACTACTTACCCACCGTATATATGCATATACACTATATACATACCATCTTGGCCCTAAATTAATCGCTATATTTTAGAACATGTGAAAGCAAGTTAAAGAAAATGTTGTATGATAAATTTCTACCTAATTTTATTATTAAAAATTTACGTACTATGCGATGCCTTTTATTCTGCAGTTGGATCCTTTTGCAGTATTTGATGTACTAACATTTTCTTGTTTTTATCACGTACTGTGGATTCTTTGCTGTGATGACTAAACTATCGAATGCCATAGAGTGCACAAATACAGGTTTAATTACTAGCTCTCATTTCTACCAACATTAATATCCCGAACAAGATATCTGTTCTCATCATTTTTTCTTTCTCAATACTGCAGACAGTTGTATGCATTCCCCTTATGTATGGGGTGCTAGAAATTGGCACTACAAATAATGTAAGCTCAATGTTATTTCATTCTTTTCATCACTATCTTGTAAGAAAATATATTAGTTAACTAGAGTACTTAGAGCATCCACAGTCGTTCAAGCTAAAAAATAGAAATAGCAATTCGTCATTTCGTTGCAGTTATGAAATGCTGAAAAATAGCAAAGTGGAGAAAAAATAGAACGGACGAAATTTGAAGTTTGGTCGGAACAAAAAATATTTAAAATATATATATTAGTATTTTTTGTATGGAAGTTTCGTCCGGACTTTTTGGCAAAAAAAGCAAAGTCTCGGACGAATTTCAAGTTTCGTCCGTGACATTTGCATGCTAACATCGTCTAATTAGGTAAGTACGTTTAACTAATTAACTAATTAATTATCCTCCTAAACTAATTAACTAATTTAACACATGTCTAGGATTTTTTTTTTAAAATTCATGAAGGTCCTCGGACGAAACTTGAAGTTTTGTCATGTATAATATGTATAATATGCATATAGCTATTTTCTCTCTCGTATATAGCAGTCTCATGTAGCGATTATGGAAAATTATGCATAAATAGCATACGACTGCAGCGATCGAAATGCTAAAAAAATGCATTTTATGCAAATATACCACACGACTGTGGATGCTCTTATGCATTGCTATGTATGGCTGAAGAACGATTTCAATCATAAAGTTAAAGTATAAAATCTAGTTGTAAGTGACTAATTACCCAAATGTGGGCATCTCGGTATGTTAACTACTAAGTATTTTGAATCAACATCAAGCACAGGACATCAGAACTTCACTAACAATTGCTCATGATTATGATTAGGTCGAGGAAGACATGGAATTGATCCAACATGCAAAGAATTTCTTCGTTGATAACCACCAACCCAAGCCTGCACTCTCAGAGCAATCAACCTCCAATTCAGTGGCACTCTCAGATCATCGCCTATTTCAGTATCAACCAAAAGCAGCAACAGCCCAACCAATAACCATGAACCAACATGGGTCTAATCCAGATGAAAATGAAACTATCGGCAATAGTGATGCTGATGGTGAAGACATGAATGACGATGACGACGACATGAACGACGATGAAGAAGAAGAAGAAGAAGATGATGATGATGATGATGATGATATAAATGTTCAAACAAACTCAGATGCTGAGACTGGAATATATTTAAACTCGTCTACAGTGGTTGTTCCGACATCAGAACCATGTGAGCTTTTGCAAACAGAGATGTCGGAGAATATTAGATTGGGCTCTCCTGATGACTGCTCCAACTATCCTGACAACAGTGAACAATTACCGATGTTAAGCCACAATAATAGTGGCCAATTTGACCATGGATTTGGCCAAGTTGATTCCTGCAGTCCATGGCATCTTCACCATGAAGATATATGTAGTGGGTTACCAGAGTCATCAGGTATCTATTCATCTTGTAAGTGCAATAGTTGAATGCGTCAAGCAAAGCATATAAAGTAGTCTATAATTTAACATATAAGCGTATTATATACTTGTAGTATCATATATTCTTCAGATTAATGTATTCAAACTTTTATGTTTATGTTGTTTTGTACAACGCTCTTTTGTTATCGAAGAAACTTCTTGTAACAACAATATTCAATCTATTTGCTTTGAACCAGTCACATCGACAAAATAGGTCTCTAAGTCACATTAACAAAATACATGTAAAGCTTGTTATATTTGAAATCAATGACATTATTTATTTTCTCATTTATCCACAGATACAGATCGAGTACAAGAACTACTAATGGAAGATGCTCATTACTCTGAGACTGTAGTAATACTCTTACAGACCAACTGCAGCCAAAGCAGTAGCTCAAAAATTCTCTCTCACTCCTCTCATCCTCAAAGATCAGCGTTCATGAAATGGAGCGTCCAAGGTCACACTCTTCCTATGCCGACATTTGGGAGGAATTCACAGAGGTTGCTCAAACGTATATTGTTCACTATCCCTACTCTTATACACAAGGATATAAATGAAAAATCGTCTGGACTAAAAGATGGGAATCAGGGAGGGACTAAATTCCGGAAAGGCACACTGCAGGATGAACCGAGTGCAAATCATGTGCTCGCTGAACGTAAAAGAAGAGAAAAGCTGAATGAGAGGTTCATCATCCTCCGATCACTAGTTCCGTTTGTGACCAAGGTACGACATTTAATTACCAAGTATTTGTAGCCCGTAATATACATATACGATTAGATTTATGAATGTAATATAGGATATTTTCTCATGGTCCATCTCCTGATTTATATTTATTATTACAGATGGATAAGGCTTCAATTTTAGGTGATACAATCGAATACATAAAGCAGCTGAAAACAAGAATACACGAACTTGAATCACAAAATAAGTTACAAGACCTCAAACAAAGAACCAAGAAAACAGAGCATCATAAATCCCTTACGGGCAACTTAGAAGAAAGAATTACCACGCAAATGAATTGTGTTTCGCCTCGGGTCGGTCAAAATAAAATTCCTTTTCAAGACAAGAGGACACATAGAGTT
This sequence comes from Hemerocallis citrina, assembly GCA_017893485.1. Classification (NCBI taxonomy): domain Eukaryota; kingdom Viridiplantae; phylum Streptophyta; class Magnoliopsida; order Asparagales; family Asphodelaceae; genus Hemerocallis; species Hemerocallis citrina. Next base: position 39,116,702 of record CM030361.1, read on the forward strand.
GTGAAAATTGGAAAAGATGCACAGAGTAAGTTAACTACGAAAGCAGTGGAAACTCTTAATACGAGCGTGCAGGTTTCCATAATTGAGGCCGATGCGCTCCTAGAATTACAGTGCCCTTACAGGGATGGGCTACTGCTTCAAATAATGCAAACACTTGACAGACTCTATATAGAGATTACTTCAATTCAGTCTTCTTCAACTAATGGAATCTTCACAGCAGAAATCAGAGCCAAGGTAGTACTTCATGTTTCAGTTTGTTTCAAATATTACATGGTCAATTTCATTCAAACCACTCATATTCTTTCCATTTCTTTGTAGGTGAAAGACACTGATCGAAACAAGACCAACATTATTGAAGTAAAAAAAGCAATCTATAAAATTTTCTCTGAATAAGCTGTACTAGCGTAACATTATCATGTAAAATCAGGGAATTTTTTTTTCCTTTAAATAAATTACAGTGAAGTATGTGGCAAAAGTTTGTCAGCATATCATGTAATTTTCAAATTTTTGTCGCTAATAATGCAATTTGTTTGTAATTCTTATAACAGTTTGAGGACTTTATTCATCCAATGTTCATGCCCTTTGACGTATTTTATATTTTTCAACAAATTTATCAAGTATTTTGATAATTGAGGTTGTTATTATTATTAGGAAAACTTTACCCATATGTAACGTAGCCATGAGGTAATTGACTATGGGTAAAACTCTTGATGAATAAATATAGAAACCATATGACTACTGCATGGCCTGAATCTGATCCCTTCCTTACTCGAACCCTACCTTCTCAAATACGACTAGATGGGACTGTGTTCTAGAGGAAGTTTGGGCGGATGAATCAGGAATAAAAAAAATTTAAGTTATAAATCTTGTTTTTTTTTAAAAGGCTAAAATCACTAGGATTTTCTTTTGGACTATAGATAAAATATTTCTATCATTTTGCAGTGGAAGATTATGCAAAGCCTTCCCTCCTCTGAAGTCTGAACAATGGTGGGCTCCACCATTGAAGAAGAAAAAAAATTACTACTAAAACTGTACAATGAAGGCCAAAATCGGAGGCTTTGGAGAGGATTTGCCCAGGTGGGTCTCATGCTGGATCTATTGCTTTATATATGTATATATATATACAAATAGTAGATTGCACCCATTTATTAGATCTCCATTTATTTGATCTTCATTCCTACTAAAACTGTACAACCACGTGTCTGACAATTAAATGCCAAAACCCAGCGTTCCAACTACAGAAACTAGTAATTTACACGTGTAATGCACGTCTTAATAAATATAATATTTTAAAAGTAAATTTTTTTTTTAATTGTGATGCACATTTAATTTATTTTAAAAAAATTAAAGTAAAAAAATTGACGTAGTGAGGACCTCCCTCATATTAGTTATGCACGTGCAATGCATGCATTAGAAAATTGACAAATGACACTAAGTTGTTCTCCCATTATAATATTAGAGATATTAGAGATGACTGGTCCACATTTCTTTAAGGTCATAAGAACTCTCGAATTCTCCTCTCGTTAACTCACTTTCTCTCTCCTCCCTTCCCCTCTCAGATCCGCCGGATCGGCGCCGTCTCCCCCCCCTCCTCCTTCACTAATCTTGGTGCTCTTATCGTCCTCTCCAAACCCTTTTCACCTCTTCTCGTTTGTTTCTTTTTCCCCTCTTTGCCTGCGTCTACCCGTCTCCTCCCCTCCCCCCCCATCCCTGTGTCAGATCCGCCTCTTCTTTGCTTTCCTTTCTCCCAGGTCAGCGTGGCCTCCGCGTGGTCCATCGTTCGGTTGTCTAACGCCTTCGTGGCCCAAGATTGTGTTCAGCTCTTTCGTTCAAGGCCCTTCCCCCTCCAGACTCTCGAGCCGTGTTCCCTTGCTGGGCTCTCCGAGATTCTACCAGTGTTCTCCTCTAAGCAGGTGGCGTCTCCGGTTATCAGTTTACTCCTCTTAGCAGGTGGCGTCTACCAGTGTTCTCCTCTAAGCAGGGTCCGACCTCTGTAAGTACCGCAGATAGAGCTCTCTTCAGTTATCTGTTTACTCCAATCACTGTAAGTATCCCCTTTCCAACTTTCTTTGTGTTTTGAATTATTGTTTTGCCATTATTGGTTTAGATTTACTGTGTTCTTGCTTTCCCTTTGCTGAGTGCTGCTCTGGGTATTGTTTTGCTCTTGAGTGCCTGTCGCGCTCGGTTTGAGCATTTGGTTTTTATCACAGTGCTTTGTTTTCTTTCGTCCTCTACCTCCTTCCCCTCCTCCCTTAACCACGTTCTTCTCAGCTCCTCCCGTTTCTCTGGTTCTCTTCATCGGTGGTCCTCCATTGTGGCACAGATCAGGCCATCCTTTCTTTCCCTATTTTGTGGGCTTTTGTCTTTGGCCCATGGACAAAACTTGGGTTGAAGTTGTTAAAAAGAATAAGTATAAAAAAATAGCCTGCCCTAATGCTATCTCGGGGCTAGTTTTAGCTGGCCCAAAGCCCAATAATGGGCTTCGTACATCCCCTCTAGATCCTTCTCCTTTCTTCTTTTCCCGCCCCTCTCACCTCTCCACCGTTTCATCTCCCTCCTCATCTCTAAACTCCTCATCTCGCTCCGTTTATTACTGCTTTCGGTGTCTACAGTCAGGCCATCTGAAAGCTGCTTGCTCAGCCAAGATGAAATGCCTTTTTTGTCTCAAGGACGGGCACTCTCGTCACCGTTGTTTCTCTCTGCAAAAACTTTTAGGGCTTTCGGTGGGCGTCCCTATAGCGGATTCCGTGTTAGAAGCCCTTGACTTCCCTGCGTTGCAAAAGAAATTAGCGGAAATTCCTTCTTCTAAAGCTAAGAAACCGAAACCTCCCTCCCGTTCTCCTCTCCTTCTTACCCCCGCATCTGATCCACGTCGACTCACCGCTGAGGCTCACGCCCCTCTGCAAGTGCCGTCTCAGGCCACCGCTCCCCTCAAACCACTGGTTACTAAGGTTTTTTTACCTAACTCTGAGCTCTCCGATCGACTTAAGATTTTCAGTAATTTCGGGGCAATCTCTTTTACGGGTGGTTCCATTCCTTTTTACACGCTGAACGCTTTTCTCTGCAACTTCTGTAATGTAAAAGACTGGGAATGGGTTCTCTATTCTTGCACTAATGGCGACGCGGTCATCCAGTGCCCGTCTTCGAAGGTGCTAGGCGATCTTTGCGCGACTCAGTCGCTCGCTATTGGTTCGATATCCATGTCGATCCGTAAATGGGTTTCAAACTCATCCACCACTTCTATTCTCGACCATTCTCCCACTAAGGTCTCTCTGGTCGGTCTTCCACCTTTTTGCGACTCGCTGAGGTTGGTGGCTTCGTTTACCAAATGCATTGGGGAAATTATCAGCTTCACTTCTTGCGCTCGTCTCGCTTCGGGTAGTATTCAAGTGGAAGCCCTTTTTCGGTGCCCCGCACCTAAGGAGCGTATAGAAGCTTTCTGTCTTTATGATGGTATATCCTCGTTCAATGTTTCGGTTCAGTACCACGGGAATTCCCCTCAACGAAGCACTTCACTACCAGGTTTTGTTCTGTCTCCCCCTCCTGAGTTCCATCCGGGGTCCTCCCTTGGCCACAAACCCTCATCTTCCTCCAAGATTCATACCCCGTCCGCCCCGGCTCAAAAGTTTACTGCGGTCCCGCGCAAGCCTTCGCACTCAACTGCTCCTCCCAAAATTTCTCCCGTGAAGTCCCCAAATTTGGTGTGGATCAACCCCGATCGACCTTCGATCACTCTCTCGAAGCCCACTATTCCCTCTCCCCCTCCACAGCCTGTTCAAGTGATTGAGCCGGATCCTGATGCTCATATTAATGCTGTTTCTCCCTCAAAAACTGCGAATTGGCCTGAGTGGGATGTCAACCCTTCTTTCGCTTCAGATTGGGAGCGTTTTCAACGCTCGGCGCATTTCCCTTCCCCCAGCTCGAAGCGGCCGAGCACTGCCTCTCCCCCCGCGAAGGCCCAGTCAAGCACTATAGGCAAAGACTGGACTGATAAGGATGATCTCCTGGGGGAGGAAGTTGATGAGCTGAATCAGGCCCAAGCATCCAAACAGGTATTTTCTCCTTCTTTTCCCTTCAATTTCAATTATTCATATCTGTTCGCGTTGTTTGTTAGCAGTGTCTCTTATTATTTGGAAATTGATTTTCCGACTTTTAAATCCGCCTCTTTTCGTTTACCGATTGACTTAAGGTCTATCTCCTCTCTCCCTCTTTCTCTCATCAATTGTCAGACTGTATTATTGACCTCTTGCATAGACACTAGTAAGGCTTGGCCTATCGAAGTTGTCTCTGTGGAGGGCAATCATAATACGTTGACTAGGCGTTCTTCGCCTCCAATCCCTCTGCCCATTGGCACTGCTCTTGGGTCAGGGTTGGCCCGTGCAGACTCATTGCAGTCCCCCTTTCCATCTCAGGTGCTACCTAGTAGCTCCTTTATTGCAGCCCCTGCTAGTGGCTCTATTCGATTGATTCGATCGAGTGCACGTATTAAGGCGAAGCTTTCCGCTTCACCGATAGCTTGTCCTCTCTCCTCCCACCCCTCTCCCCCCCCTTTGGGCTCGATTTATCATCAGCAATTTGATGCGTTTTCAGACTCTGAGATGCTGTCCCTGTCCCAATCATTAGGCTTTTCCCTCGGTTCCGACCCTCTTATCCCGATCACCTGTATCAGAGACTCAGAAAGTGCCCGAGTCCAGGAGTTTCTATCGTCATCATGATTAGTGTTTCTTGGAATATCCGGGGCCTCAACTGCCCCGCTAAGCAAAGATCCGTGTTTGATCTCATCTCCTCCTCCCACTGTGATATTATCTCGATCCAAGAATCGAAGATTGAATCCCCCTCCCCTCAGCTTTTCCGTTCTTTAGGAGGCTCATCGATCTCTAATTGGATCTCTTTGGATGCCTTAGGCTCCCGTGGTGGGATTCTATTGGGATTCCGAGACTCGGTCTTCTCATTAATAGAGTTCCATCGTCTGAACTTCTTCCTGATTGTGAAGCTGCATTGGCAGGTGATCAACCGTGACCTAACGGTTATCTCGGTTTACGGGCCATCATCTCCTGATCGGCGTCCCCTTTTCTGGCAAGAATTCCGTTCTCTGGACCCATTTGTGCAGGGTCTTGTTTTCTTCTGTGGTGATTTCAATGTTACTCGTTTCGCTTTAGAAAGATCTTCTTTTGGGTCCACTGCCTCCTCTGATTCCCAATCGTGCATGTTCAACGATTGTATCAGAGACCTACAGTTATCCGATGTCCCTATTAATGGTAGGGCTTTTACCTGGTCGAATCAGCGACTTTTGCCCTCTCTCGCCAAACTTGATCGGTTTCTGGTTTCGAATTTGTGGTTTTCGCACTTTCACAACTCTTACGCGAAAGCCCTCCCCAACCCATCGTCGGATCACACGCCTATCGCTCTTTTCTCTAATTACCATTTTCCCCACCATCTCCAATTTCGTTTTGAAAAGTTCTGGATTAAAGATCAGTTATTTATCAAGCTGGTCGAGGATTGCCTCGCGGCTATAACTGGATCTCACGGCCTGGGCAATCTGCTTCTTAAGCTTCACGCCATCAAATATGGCTGTAAGATTTGGCGACGTGAACGTCAATCCAACACCAATTTTCTCAAAGAGGTTTTGCTCGGATCCATTCAGGCTCTTGACCTAATGGAAGAGCAAGCCCCCCTTTCGTCTCACGCTATTCACGAGCGTCTTGCATGCAAGCGCGAATATGCCGAAATCCTCCTCCAAGAGCAATCGAAATGGGCTCAAAGAGCTAGAATTCAGTGGTTGAAAGAGGGTGATGGTAACACCGCTTACTTTCACCACTTCGCTTCTCACCGCAGGCGTTGCAACCATATTTCGGTTATCCATGATCAGGGTGCAGAGTTAACCTCTGACCCGGATATTCACCGAGCCTTTCTCTCATTCTACAAAAATCTTATCGGTTCAGATAAACCGCGTCTCTTAGCACTAGATTGGCAGCAACTCTATGGCCCCCCCTCCACTGATCTTTCCTCCCTAGAGAACCCTTTCACTATGGATGAGATCAAGTCGGCGGTTTTTGCTTTAAAAAGCGATTCAGCCCCTGGGCCGGATGGTTTCCCGGCTTTTTTCTACCAAAAATTCTGGGCTTGGCTGAAGGACGATCTTTTCGATCTCTTCCATGATTTGTTCCAAGGATCTCTTTCCTTTGACCGCATCAATTACGCCCACATTGTTCTTATCCCTAAGAGGCAGGGAGCCAACTCGGTGTCGGATTTTCGTCCCATTAGTCTGATTAATACCTCCTTCAAAATTATTATGAAAGTTCTTGCATCTAGACTCGGTGCGGTCATCCCCCCCCTCATCGACCCAGCCCAATCGGGTTTTATCAAGGATCGATTCATTCTGGACAGTGTTGCCGCTGCGCAAGAAATCATATCGCTTAGTCACCATCATCGTTTAGAAGGTATTCTTCTTAAACTAGACTTCCAAAAAGCGTACGACAACGTTAACTGGAACTTTCTCCTTGATATCCTGCTCCACCGAGGTTTCGGTCCTAAATGGATTGGGTGGATTAAATCCAGTCTCAATGCTGGTACCTCTTCAATTCTCATGAATGGCTCTGAAGGTCACAAATTCAAAACCAAACGAGGATTACGTCAGGGAGACCCTCTTTCCTCCCTGCTTTTCTCATTGGTTGCGGATGTGTTCAGTAAATTACTCCGCAATGCCCGGGAAGCTCATGTCATTGAGGGCTTAGGCCGCTCCCGTCACTTTGACGGTATCCTCAACTTGCAATATGCAGATGATACCATTATTTTCGCCAAACCAGATCAGGCTTCTCTGCGTAATCTTAAACTATTACTTTACTGCTTCGAAGAAGCGTCCGGTCTGGCCATCAACTTCAACAAATCATCTGTGTTTTGGCTCGGCGGAGATGACTCTCGTCACTTACAAATCTCCCAATTTTTTAATTGCCCTATTGCCTCCTTCCCCATCTCTTACCTTGGTATCCCCCTGAGATGGGGCCAACTACATAGATCTGACTGGGTCCCTTTCATCGATAAAATTGAATCCAGACTTAATGTATGGTCTGGTAAGATCCTCTCTCGAGGTGGCAGATTAATACTACTGAACTCTGTTCTCTCTGCCATGCCTCTCTACATGATGTCCTTCTATTACCTCCCATCATGGGTCATCAAGAGAATTGACCAAATTCGCTGCAATTTCTTTTGGACTGGTAAGGCCCCTTATAAGAGGGGCTCTCATCTGTGCAACTGGAGCACTATCTGTGCATCCAAAGAGCACGGGGGCCTAGGAGTTTTGAATCTCCGGCATCAAAACATGGCTCTTTTAGGCAAATGGTTGTGGAGATTCCATAAATTCCCCCAGTTATCATGGGTGCAATGTATCAAAGAATTTTACTTTGTTTCCTCCCCCTGGTGGAGTTTCAATCTCCCTACCCATCGATGGGCTTCTCCCTTTTGGAAGGGAGTCTGGAAGACTTCCTTGGCCTTCCAGGCTAGCATCTCTAGGCTTTGTGCCGATGGATCGAGGACCAAATTTTGGACCGATCTGTGGATGGGCAATACATCTTTAGCTACTGCCTACCCCTCACTATTCAGGGTCGCGGGTTATCCGGACGCCACGGTTGAGGAATCTATGTATCGGATCGGTTCTACAAGATCTTGGAATATCCCTTTTACTATTCAGTTACCCCCCCTACTCTTGTTGGATTTTCAGCAGCTTATTGATTCCCTCAATCTTATTGTTTGGCACCACTCTGAAGATATAGCTTGGCGTTGGAATACATCAGGCTCATTCTCGGTCAAATCCTTCTATAATTTTCTTAATTTCCGCGGTATTGCTTCCCCCGCCGCCAAATTTATCTGGAGATCCTGTGCTCCCCTCAAGGTTAAGATTAACTCTTGGTTAGCCATCCAAAACAAGCTTCTCACGGTTCAGGTGCTCAACAACAGAAACCAGGCGTGGGGACAATGCTGCCCCTTATGCTCTGGATCCCCCGAAGATGTTAATCATCTATTCGTTCACTGCTCGTTCATACGTCCCCTCTGGAAAATTGTTGCCCTCGCATGGGGAAACCCAGCTACTCCTTCAGATCTTCAATCTTGCTGGAGAACCCCTTCCAGCCTCCCTAAATATATCAAGGGATGGAATCTCTCGGTTCATATTATTATTTGGATAGTCTGGAGGGAGAGGAACCGCAGAATTTTCGTTCACAAAACTTCATCCATCTCGTCCCTTACTGATGATCTACTATATTTTTTCAATCACTGGATTTCCCAGCTTAAAGAGGACAAGAGACAGTATTTTTATTGTAGTCGTTTAAAGGAATCTCGGTCTGTTCTTACCACTCTTAACGCTCTCTAAGGAGGCCGGACCATCACTGTTTTTCTGTGCATTTGGTCTGTTTGGTTATTATCTACGTTCTTTACCTAGTTTTGTATATAGTTTCCATTATTGTTCATTGAGGCTTTTGTGTATCAGCATTTCACTCTCTTATTGTGTTCTCTTGTGCTTGGGACTGGCTTACAGGTTTGAAGCTCGTCTTAGAAGCTCTTTTTGTGGTACTCTTTTGCGCCCGGATGCTGGCTTGTGTTGGTTTTGAGCCAGGGGCTCATCATTTTGTTTGGCTTGGACTTGGTATCGGCCGGGGATCCTATCTACTAATGCTCCCTTGCTGGCGGGTTTTGTTCTGTCTGGGCCTGTAGTTGTATTTAGTTGGTGATATCAAGTTAGGTGGGTGAGCGCATTTTAAATCCTTTTGGCGTTCTAGCTCCTGGATTTGTATCACATTACTTGTGTTGGCTCTCTTCGATGTAACTATGCTATGTTCTTGTTGCGTCTGTTTCGATTATAATGGGCCATGACCCTTCTATCACCTGCTTATAGTTATGTTTGTTCATTGTGTTTTATTACTCTGGTGTTCTTAGCTCCCTGTGAATTGGCTGATTTTGTCTGTGCGGCTGGCCTTTTGGGGCCGCGTCAGTATCTAGAGGCAGGCGGGAGTTTATGACGCCTTGCATGCGTTGTCTCCCTTGTTTATTGGTCTGTATTGCATTCTCTATAGCTATGTTCCCTTGGGCCCATTTGGCTAGCTTTATTTAGGTACATCTATTTTCCTTTTGGATTAGTGCTTGGGATTTGCTGTCGAGGTATCCACGGGGTGTTACTCGCAGTCCTCATCAGCCAACTTACCTCTCCGGTGTTGCAGCTGGGCAAGATCGAGCTCTGAGCCCTCACCTCTTTGCCTCCCGCTGCAGTAGGCCCCAGCGCTCTTCTTGCCGATGCCGTGCTCGCGATTCCTGGCCCAGCCACATCCCTTGCTGAGCTCGCAGCTTACTGCTCTAGAGTTTTATTGTAATTTGGTAGTTAGTTTTATTTCTGCTTTCCTCATTTTGCTTGGTGCGATTCTTTTGTTCTGCGCCTCCGTTTTACCTCTTGTAAAACTCTCCGCTGTTGGCTTGTTACATTATTATCGTTATTAATATATTTTTTTGATCGGGCTGGAGTCGTTTGACTCTATCCGCTTACATCAAAAAATAACATACGGAGATTTATACTCCAATGCATATATAATGTTTATATTTATACAACACAATTATTATTAGAATAATGACATCCCATAAATAGTACAACGTTTATCTTGTGAAACATTTGAAAGCTAGTAACAAGGTAATCTCAACTAGCAAGTTTAACTTGGAGAACAGCTCCAGTGTTTTCAATATTTTTAATTTTCAGTAAAACCAGACCGGTTTCAATTGAAGTCGTTCCCACTTCCCACCAACTGGTCCAGCCATTATTTACAACATTGAGATAGAATTTGAAGTCGGGTACTCATCTCTAATCTCTAATATCTAATCTAATATTATAATGTGAGAAGACATTAGTGTTATTTATAAATCTATCAACACGTGCATTGTATGTGAACACGTGCATTGTATGTGCATAACTAATATGAAGGAGGTCTCAAGTTCGAGTCCTCACTACGTCAGATTTTTTACTTTAATTTTTGTTTAATATATTAAATGTGCATCACACGTGTAAATTACTATCTATCTATATCTATCTATCAAATGACACAAAGGTCTTCTCCTATTATAATATTAGATATTAGAGATATAATATATAATCTCTAATATTATAATGGGAGAAGGCCTTAGTGTCATTTGTCAATCTACCAACGCGTGCAATGCATGTGCATAACTATTATAAATGAGGTTTTAGGTTCAAATCCATTCTATGTCTGAATTTTTATTTTTAAAAAACTATATTTATTAAGACGTGCATCGGACGTGTAAATTGCTAGTAACTATTATAATGGAAGAGTTGGAGTTGTAAATTTACTAGTTACGTGCAATGCACGTACAAGTCCAGCTCTCTCATTATAGTCTTCACATTTATTTTTAAAAATATATAATTTTATTTATTAAGACATATATCACACGTGTAAATCAGAATTTTTGCTTTAAATTTTTTTTAAAAATTAATACATGCATCACATGTGCATATTACTAGTAGGTAGTACCCAAAAAGGTCGAATACAACATCTCCAGTTGTCCATTGTCAAATTTGGCAATGAGAACAAAAATTTCTAGTCATTATTGCTATAATTTGGCATTTTCTAAGGAATAATGGGTGGACGAACATTCTGTCCCTACACTTTGGTTTTTTCACCACAAAAAAAAACGTCACTTCACATTTTATTTAAAACTTTTTTTTTACAAGATTGCTATTAAGGAGTGCGGGGGGAGGGGGGGGGGGGGTTTGGTATTTGAGAGGACACGTGGGAATTTATTTTTGAGAGGGAAATGAAAAGGAAAAAAAAATTTACGTGATTTGCATTTGGGAGAATTTTTTTTGGGTGGGAGGGAATGAAAAGCGCAAAAAAAAAAAATTTACCAACACGTGCGTTGCACGGGTTGAGTTAAGGACTAAGGCCTGCTCCCATTATAGTGGTAGAGATGTGAGGGACTGAATATCTTCTTTCGTCCCTCATTGTTTCCATTTGAACGTTTCGTCCATTCTGTAGCTCCCCGAGTTCCATACACCAAGAACTCGTGACACTAACCAAGATCTTACTTCAAAGAGTACATAACACAGAAGAAATCATAGAAAATTAAAACTTACATTGTACAAGGAAATAATAATCTCCACTACTTGAATCTTCAGCTCCCATGATCAGTCCTACAACTAATCAACTATGGACACGTCAGTTGAATGTAACTGACCACGTCAGTTGAATGCAACTGACGCAAAATGATAAGAACAGTGTACTTCCATCTTAAACAATGATTTAATGCTCAAGAAAAGTGACTCACATAACAAAGTGTCGGTGTATGACATGACCCTAAAAACTAATGCACAACACAAATGCACACAATGCACATATTCTAATGCTAGCTTGATTTGGAAATGTATGCATCCCATGCTACATACCTTCCCAAATGCAACTTCTTTGGAAACGTATGCTTCTCATACTACATACTTCCCAACAAGTTCGTATTCTCCCGATATTAGGGTTTGATCCCCGCCATGCATCCTAATCTTGTACTCTAGCCATGTTTCTGACATTTATCTGGTGTTTGATGAGGTTGCAGTTGTACGGTCTACTCCGCTATTGTAGACTGTAGTACCATGTCGGGACTTGTGATCTCTCTCCGCTCCTGTACACCTATAATGGTGCCAGCCCCTGCGGTCTTTCTCTACTCCTCGGTCTTACATAGATCACTCCGCCCGGACCCTGTGGTCTCTCTCCACTCCTGGACCTCATCAAAAGTTGTTACGACATCAAGGTAACCCTACAGACTCCCTATTCGCATTAAACAACCCAGACTACTCTTAGGTGGAGGCATAAAGGTCCATCCCTTATCCCCGACCATAGCTTGGTCTTACACTAGATCCCAGAAATTAACAGTCGAGACAACGTCGCACGTGTCTCAGACGAGACGACGCCGCACGTGTTTCCTTGACTGGTGAGTACACGCCAACTAGTGTCTGTTCTTACAATCACGAGTTGCACTGCTTAGGACTAATGCTTTTACTAATTTATACGACTTAGATCAGCCTAATTCCTCTATTAATCACCACTTAGTTCCTAAGTGGATTTTATTAATTACTTACTGTCTCATTGTTCACAATTACACTAAATTATCGCTATATTCTTATTCGCAATTATTGGCCCAACTTGGCCTTATCCGACTCACATCCGGCCTATGCCCGGTGCATTGAAAGGAATAATAATTTCACTTACTGCCATATACTAACTTCACAAATTCTTCTATTACTGCAATTTACATTTTCTCACAATTTTTTTTAAAAAAATCATATCTAGTTGGTATGACCTACTCTCATATTTCCAAGTTACTACATTTATCAAGAAGCTATTCTTAATTCACCCTTACTTCTACCTACTAATCTCAAGCTTGCATTAACCTTATTAGGACTAGGTGCTTACTAATTCATTCAATTTGCTTACTAGCATATCCATTCCAACATGAATAATTCTATTAATATGATTCTTCTTACTAACAAGTTAGTACTCAAGGTCAAGTCTTCCTTTAGTTCCTAACATAAACTATGCTTACTAACCGTGAACAATTTAGGTCACTACAATGTCAAGTCTACATTTTCAATTTTCTAACTTCTCGCTAATATAACATTCTAGCATTCTATTTTACTAATTTACTACCATACTAACATATTTAACTTACTAACACGAACAATGCTAATATTATTAACATGATTACACATACTAACATGATCACTACCTACACAAGAAACTCTTATATAGTTCTCAACTACGCATTGGAGCTTACTAACACATTAGGCTTACTAAAATTTCAACCAAGCTTACTAACATTATTAAGTATCTCATTAATACAATCCTAGTAGCTTACTATCAATGTAAAATTTACTAATCAAGATACTAACTTACTAATCATAAAGACTTTAAGCATTCAAGCATGAAATTTAATTAGACAATTTACTACACAACATCACAAAATCACAATGATGCGGTTTGTTTCTGGGAGACGTGTGGATGCACCAGGTGTGAGTTCGGACTCGATTTGTATTGAAGGAGAAAGCTGCTTGTCTGCCGACCCTCGGTTGACCGGGCGGTACCTGCGACGGGCTCGGAATGAGGTGGATGTCTGGGCTCGGATCAGAGGGTTCGGATCCGAGGTCTTGTGTACCTGCAGACGGTCCTGAAACACCGGAGTTTATCCCGGTGGCGGACCATCCGACGATCTAGTCAGTCTGTGTAAGAGAGTAGCAATAACTAGGTGAATTTTAGTGGCAAAAGATTGGTTACCTGAAAAGGTGGGTGAGGGCCTTGTATTTATAGGGAATCCCAACCGGGTTTGGATCCGCTTGGGGGCCGGGTCTGGACCCGAAAGCCTATGGGCCTGACGTGGCAGGAGGCCCAAGGGGTTTAGGGCGGACGTGGCAGTGCCCAAAGTGGTATAGGGCTGACGTGGCAACGCCTTAAGTGGTATTTGGAGCTGACATGGCTGATCATGGGTCTCCGGTGCCTCTGGGAGAATCGGAGGGCCTAGGCTATGCCAGGTCATCCTCATACTTCGCCAGGATGGGGGGACGGCTCGTGGGCTGTCACGGATTGGAGGCCGAGGACCATTGAGGCTCGTCGGATACGAGGAGACCAGTTCTGTGGGGGTGAACTTGAGGCTCGGTGCCGACCCTGTAGTGGTCCGAAGCCGAGCCGAATTGTTGTTTTTCTTGTATTTGGGCGAGAGCAGCCCCGGGCCCAGGTTGGGCCCCAGGTCATTTTTACCCTACCACACACAACTTATATTTAATAGTTAACAACACAATCTTTCATGCCCAAGACATGATTTTTTATTCATTACCATGCATAAAAGATTCATCTTTCACACTTTTACTACCATTTTTAACACAAAGATTGATTCTTTTTTTATTCACAAGTATTTTTATGCATATAGAATCACAACATTCATAGGTGAAAGGAAGAACACCCACCTCAATGAGTAGAATCTAACTCATTTCTCCTTAATTCTCTCTTTATTTCCTAAGCTCACTACAACAGACAAGCTATTCGCCGGCTTTTTTTAGATCTTCACCGGCAGATTTTTATGCCGGTGAAACATTCCGGTGCAAATTCCGCCGAAGCGAGCGTCGCAGAAAGATAGGGATATACACCGACGTTTCTACTGGATGCCGGTAGATCTTGAAAATACACCGACGGTCAGCTAACGCCGGTATATGAGCATTTCTGAGTGCCGTTCTTTTTCCCCAATATACATTCACCGGCGGTCACATAACGCTAGTATATTTCTCTCCACCGGCGTTTCTACAAACGCCGGTGTATGTTCAATATTTACTGGCGGTCGACAAACGCCGGTATATGCTTATTTCAGAGTGCCCTATTTTTCCTACTTACAAGCACCGACGTGTTGTAAAAATGCGGCTATAGTGAGATTCACCGGCGTTTTAGAAAACGCTGGTGATTCTTAATGCTGTTGCAGCATATGGGTACACCGGCGTGTGTGGAGACGCCTCTCTATCGAAATTTCCAAGTAATCAATTGGATACACCGGCATTTTATGAAATGCCGGTGTATGATCGTTTGTTTTTTGTGCTCCAGTTTTTTCATTCGATTTCAATTCACAATTTCATTTAAAAAACCTGTAAACTAATTCACAACTGATTCAACCAATTTCAGGCATATTAATGCGCAAATCACAACCCAACACAAGAATTAAAGATAATAAAGTTTCACACATAGTCCATTAATCATCCAAATTCACCGCAAAATTAACAGTGTCATAATTAACAAATACAGTAATGAACATCCCAAATATCTCAACAATTACTTAAAACAACAATCCAGGACATAACAACAACAAGGACAACATAACAACAACAACTAGACTAGGCCGACCACAGATTCATACCCCTCGAGTCGCTTTAGTTCTGATCATCAGAATTTTCTTGATTTGGGAGACTCACATTTGATTGATTGATCGGACCGCTCTGTGACAAAAAAAATAATAATTTAGTTAACACTATACCACAATACAAAATATACATATTTTTTGAACTTGCAAAAAGATCTACCCAATTCATAAGTTTCAAGATCAAAGTGCCAATTGCAAATGGAATTGTTAATGATATATAGAGAGGTAAAATAATTATATTGCAGTGCTACAAAGCTAGTACTTAATTTTGTTTTTGAATATATCTAAAACAGTAAAACAAATGAAAATCAAGTATCTAACTTGAAACCTTTATATTCTCCTCTGATTGGGAATATCAAGTATCTAAAACAGTAAAACAAATTGTTCAGACAATCCATGAAACTGTCATCGTGGAAAGAAACCAAATATAAGAAAAATAAGAAAAATAAGAAGGGGCTCATATCAAGTGTAATTTTAAGGAACTGTCATCGTAGAAGGAAACCAAATATAGAAGCCAAAAATGGAAACAGAAAGAGGAATGGTAGAGAATGAGGATACACCAGGCTAACATAGCGGCATTTTCCTCATCTCTCTCTCATCCCTTCTTTCTCTTCAGCACACGCACACAAAGAGACATCAGCAACAACAGCAAGAACGACAACAACATCAATAATAATAAATTATAATAAACGAGATGTCTCTATATGGGTTTCCAGATCTCCACTCGAGCCCTCTCTTTCTAATCACAGCCCAATTAAGAACATAGACGACATCCACTAAACAACTAAATAGTAGGGTTTTCAGATTCTCAAAATGGCATTTTCTGACAAATTATCTCACAAACACTAATACGCCTCTTTCATGGATTCTACGACCAACCACATTTTGGTATACAACATCCTTAGATGACAATTAACCCATTTTGGTAAATAGCATGCTTAGATGACAATGATATGGCTAATATCCAGTATCTAAAACAGTAAAAGAAATGAAAATTTCCAGTATCTAAACATGTTTGTCTATTCTTCATCCCAACTTTGCCAATGATGTTTCTGGCTCCAAAAGAAACTTGAACACAGGTTTGTCCAGACCAATTCTTGACAGATTTGGGAATTCTGAAGATTTTAGATACAGGATGACAAATTATCTCACAAACACTAATACGCCTCTTTCATGGATTCTATGACCAACCCCATTTGGTTATACAGCATCCTTAGATGACAATTAACCCATTTTGGTAAATAGCATGCTTAGATGACAATGGTATGGCTAATATCCAGTATCTAAAACAGTAAAAGAAATGAAAATTTCCAGTATCTAAGCATGTTTGTCTATTCTTCTTCCCAACTTTGCCAATGATGTTTCCGGCTCCAAAAGAAACCTGCACACAGGTTTGTTCAGACCAATTCTTGACAGATTTGGAAATTCTGAAGATTTTAGATCCAGGATGACAAATTAGAGCACAAAGAATAATACGCCTCTTTCATGGATTCTATGACCAACCCCATTTTGGTATACAACATCCTTAGATAACAATTAACCCATTTTGGTAAATAACATGCTAAGATGACAATGATATGGGTAATATCCAGTATCTAAAACAGTAAAAGAAATGAAAATTTCCAGTAGCTAAGCATGTTTGTCTATTCTTCATCTCAACTTTTCCAATGATGCTTCCGGCTCCAAAAGAAACCTGCACACAGGTTTGTTCAGACCAATTCTTGACAGATTTGGGAATTCTGAAGATTTTAGATACAAGATGACAAATTATCTCACAAACACTAATACGCCTCTTTCATGGATTCTATGACCAACCCCATTTTGGTATACAGCATCCTTAGATGACAATTAACCTATTTTGGTAAATAGCATGCTTAGATGACAATGATATGGCTAATATCCAATATCTAAAACAGTAAAAGAAATGAAAATTGGTCAATATCTAAGCATGTTTGTCTATTCTTCATCCCAACTTTGCCAATGATGTTTCCAGCTCCAAAAGAAACCTGCACACAGATTTGTTCAGACCAATTCTTGACAGATTTGGGAATTCTGAAGATTTTAGATCCAGGATGACAAATAAAATTGAAAAAGATTAATACGCCTCTTTCATGGATTCTATGACCAACCCCATTTTGGTATACAACATCCTTAGATGACAATTAACCCATTTTGGTAAATAGCATGCTTAGATGACAATGATATGGCTAATATCCAGAATCTAAAACAGTAAAAGAAATAAAAATTGGTCAATATCTAAGCATGTTTGTCTATTCTTCATCCCAACTTTGCCAATAATGTTTCCGGCTCCAAAAGAAACCTGCACACAGGTTTGTTCAAACCAATTCTTGACAGATTTGGGAATTCTAAAGATTTTAGATCCAGGATGACAAATAAAATTAAAAAAATATTAATACGCCTCTTTCATGGATCCTATGACCAACCCCATTTTGATATACAGCATCCTTAGATGACAATTAACCCATTTTGGTAAATAGCATGCTTAGATGACAATGATATGGCTAATATCCAGTATCTAAACAGTAAAAGAAATGAAAGTTTCCAGGAACTAAGCATGTTTAACTATTCTTCATCCCAACTTTGCCAATGATGTTTCCGGCTCCAAAAGAAACCTGCACACAGTTTTGTTCAGCACCAATTCTTAACAGATTTGGAAATTCTGAAGATTTTAGATCCAGGATGACAAATTTTGATTGGGCTGTGATTGGAGATTCTAGTCATAGATCGATTATTTGGAGACCGACTTTCTAAAGAAAATGCCATTTGGAAGTATGAGGATACATATTTGTTGGATCACCAAAATTCCCATTTTTATTGAAGAAAAATAAGAATAGGGCTCACTTCAAGTGTAGTTTTAAGGAACTGTCATCGTAGAAGGAAACCAATTAAATATAGAAGCCATAAATGGAAACAGAAAGAGGAATGGTAGAGAATGAGGATACACCAGGCTAACATAGCGGCATTTTCCTCATCTCTCTCTCATCCCTTCTTTCTCTTCAGCACACGCACACAAAGAGACATCAGCAACAACAGCAAGAGCGACAACAACATCAATAATAATAAATTATAATAAACGAGATGTCTCTATATGGGTTTCCAGATCTCCACTCGAGCCCTCTCTTTCTAATCACAGCCCAATTAAGAACATAGACGACAGCCACAATGCAGACTCACAAACACTAATATGTGTCTTTCATGCATTCAAAATTATAAGCTCTTCAAAATTACCAATTTAAAGACTTACCGGTGGTGGGACTTGAGATTGCTGCCTTATTAACTGGGACATTTGTTCTTGGATGAGTGCCACTTGTGCCTTTAATTCTGTCATCTCCTCGTTCCGAGTCCCACTTGAAGTAGATTCACTCCGTCCGAATAACCGCGAGGAGGTTGGTCCTAGCCCCATACCACGGACACGTCCATGCTTCTCCTTTCCACTCACTGCGGTCAAGGCAAGTCGCTGCCAGGTACGAAAATCTGTGGAAGCCGCCGTACGGTCAAAATCTGAAGCGGAAGAGATTTCATCAAACTTTTTCCGAGCGTTAGTCTGTAAAAGGACATATAGTCAGAGTTAAAAGCATAAGAGATTTCGACTATCATTAGCCATTTACAAAAATAAGCTATAAATCATCAAAAAGTCAAAACAACTGAAGATATATATAAACAATAAAATCAGATATACACATATAAAAAGATGAGCAAACCTTTAAAATAAAACCACTATGAAACTCTTATTTTACTGTTTGTATAATAGTGCACCCGAACATTTATGTTACTATTTGTATAACAATTTTTCAACACCATTGACCCTGTCATTCTTATGTCAATTGCTAATCGGCCCCGGTGTTGTCTACTAGTATTACTAATTGCATAAACATATAACATTGCTATAGCCTATAGTAGTAAATTTCTAAATGATCATCACTAAAATATTATGTCATAGCCTATAGTCAATTTTGTGTTCCAACTCAATTCACCAAATATTTAATTACCCATCACTAAAATAGTTATAATGATAGTCAATTGTAGATCTGATAGATATTAGTTCACAAATTACCACAATCCGTTGTGCCTCAGGGGTCGCATACGTCCCATCCTTCGACTTGTGGGTGGCATCGAAAAAATCTCTGTCGCCAAACTCCGTAGGAACCCCCAAATCTTCTTCCTATATATTAGTAAGATGAATTTATTATAAACAAATAACTGTAAGTTAAAACTGTTCAATTTGATTGCGCTTACCAATTCTTCTCGAACGAGAGCAAAGCTCTGTGTGCCAGCGGTGTGCAACACAAGCTGCTTTGACCGACTGGCAATACCGACCTCCGCCCTTTTCTGTACATACCACAATGAAGTTAACAAAAAATTTAATTAGAGTAGCCATACAACCACAAAGTCATTAAATTTTGATTAGTAATGTAAATACCTGACCGACCACTGAACTCCAGTAGTGCACAAGGAATTGCCAATCCGAAGGCTCCACATCGGGTGGCACATCCCTTGCATTATCCGTCTCTGACTGGTTTTTGTCAAAATACCTAGCCTTCAGGTCACTCTTGTAGTCTCTCCACTTTTTCGAGAGTGACTTTTCAACCCAATGCGTAAGGGAGTCCGAGAACGAGAAGTATTGCTGCAAAATTTATGAAGTTTAACAAAAGGATAACTGAATTGCATAAACCAACTACCCATCACTAAAAATACATATTTCATTCATATATACATGTATGAATTCCCTAATTTGATTTCATACTGTACATGGTTTGATTTCATTAAAACAGGATGTATATAATTCTATTGTGGTGATAATCCATTTTTCATACTTTCAGATTGCCTATACATATGAATTGCATAAACCAATTATTTACTTTAGATGGGAAATACCTTGATTGTTGTAATTGCAGTTGCCTTTGTCGTGGTGGGCACCTTCGGCCAACTCTCGTATGACAAAGGAATTATCCGTGGGTTCCTAGCTATTACCCCAATAAAGGATGAGAATTTGCTTGCATTATCACCAACCGATTGCCCGACATTGTTTTCCTCCACCACAATCCTTTTGTCATTCTTAAGTTTCCATATGTTCATCATCTTAGTGTGCCCTCGATGTTTCTTGACAGTGGGCGTGCTACCCACCCCCTCCTCTGTCTGACTGTCACTATTATGTAGTGGCTGCTCATCCCCATGGATTTCGTTGCCATCATTTACGTTGATCCTTTTTTCACGCCTCTGCATCTTGTACCTGTCAAAGATTCAATAAATTCATTAGAGTAGCAAAATTAATTAATAACATAGTTTAATGTAAATGACACCAAGCAGTAGAAAATAGAAACCGTCATTGCTAACATCAAGCTTACAACAATACACTAATGGTTGAGAGCAAATTGGTAGCTGAAAAAGAATGAATGTATGACCTACATCCATCCCATGTTCAACTTCAATAACGCTAGGCATTGGATTATATAAATTGCAGGCAAAATAGTAGATGAAAATAAAAACATTTGCAATGTTGCTTTGTTAAAGTTAAGATTATTATTATCTCCTCAGACTTGGAAACGCAATGCAAGTAAAACTAGTAAAAAGGTAGCACAGCATTAAAAATTTAGCATCCATAGCCTTAAATGGTATAGAATAACCATCAAAGGTAATCCATAACCCAGGCGACAAAGAGTGACAAAGAGGAACAATCTATAGAAATCGTTCCATTCTTAAATTAACAGATAATTAAACCAATTATTAAATTCACATATAACATGTTCGGAATTACAAGACATAATATTACAACAAGATTTAAGACACGAAAATTACAGGACATATAATATTAAGATTGAAAATCAAGTAAACTATAATACGACATCTTCCAATACATCGCCCTCTTCTCCATCCTTGCGGAGCCAAGTCCCGCAAATTCCGCAGTCGGTTGTGTTTACATCAAACATAGGAAACTCAGAAGCAATGTAACTGTTCATGACTTCAACGTCTTCATCTTCTGAAGTATCGCCCAGTTGGAATACATCTCTTGGTTGCATAATGAGAGCCACATACGATTTTGGCAGGGTTGGATCTTCATTGTAGAACACTTGTTGCACTTGGGATGGGAATACAAATGGTTCGTGGCTAATGTGTGTACCGATGTGAATCAATTTTGAGAAGTTTACAACTGTGAAGCCTAACTTATCCTTGTTATTAGCAAAATTCCTATCAAACTCAACCCAATCCCTACGAAATAAGACAACACGAAAATGACCAAAATAATTCAACTCAATGATATCCGTGAGCACTCCATAGTAGACGAGATCTCCATCTACAGGCCTCGTGTCTGACTTGGAAGCATAACTTCTAGTCTTAGAAGTCACTACCATTCCACTATTTTGAGATTTCAAATTACATTCACGATCCTTAGTATGAAATTTAAAGCCATTGAATATGTATCCTCCGTATCTTTTGACCATCTTATAGGGACCTTTGGCAAGTACTTGTATTTCAGATGACACACCTTCAGGACCCAAAGAATGTACCTATAAATTTTGCGCAAATCGTATCAGCACCGTGGATAATGTAGATATAATCAAGATTAACTTGCATTTTCCTAATTCACTTACATGAGATTCAAACCACTCATGAAATTTTTCATTCATCAACTTGTTTTGTTCACGTGGTGGCAGTCTTCTTGGTCTATCCCTTCGTTTGATGTCCCTGACAAATTCGCTAAAATACAAGCAATTGAAATAAGGAATAACAAATGTAAGTTAATATCGAACTCTGCGGTTTCCACTATATTCAATTTAAATTCAAAAGCAACTTACTTTCGAAATGGCTCCACTGATACATGGTGGTCTAGCACATATCGATGTGTCTGTTCCCACGTTAAGTTATCTAGCTCAAATGCATCAACTTTACCAATAGTAGTGTCTACGGTATCGAAAAGATATTTAGCACCATCAAGGTTGGAAATGTCTGGATTTCTCCTTGGTTTAGTCAAAGATGTCTCTACACCCTGCAGATATCTGGAACAAAAATGTGAACACTCCTCTGATAGATATCCCTGAGCTATTGACCCTTCAGGAAATGCTCTATTTTTAACATAGCCCTTGAGTCGGTATCGGTACCTAAACATGTACTATTAATGAATTAGAGCGGAGTAAGGGAATAAAAGAAATGAGCTTTTGAGAATTTAGTTTTGTAAGATGCATGAATTCTTTTACCTCTCAATGGGGTACATCCACCGATAATGAACAGGTCCGCCGATTCTAGCTTCACCAGCAAGGTGGATTATCAAGTGAATCATTATAGTGAAGAACGATGGAGGAAATATCATCTCCATTTTACTAAGTGTCAATGCCGCGCGCTGCTCCAATTGGTCAATATCTTCAACACGAAGCATTCTTGAGCAAATGCCTTTATATATGCTACAAAGATCTTTCAGGACAGTAGTGATTTGCTCACATATTGAAGATCTTAGGGCCTACAGGAAGGAGATCCTACATTAGGATGTGGTAGTCGTGTGACTTTAGACCCTGAAGCCTCTTCTCCTTAAAGTTGACACACCTTGCTATGTTAGAAGAATAGCCATCAGGAACTTTAAGTTCCAGTAGAACTTTGCAAAACAATTCCAACTCCGATTTTGACATTGAATAGATTGCAGGAGGTAGGAGTACTCTCCTGTTCGGTAATTCCTCTGGGTACAACTCATGTCGGATGCCCATTGACTTGAAATCAAGTCGGCTCTTAAGATTGTCCTTTGTCTTCTGGTCATCTCCCATAACTGTTCCTATGAAATTTTCACCAATATTTTTTCCGATATGCATCACATCTAAATTATGTTGCAATAAGTTGAATTCCCAATACGGCAACTTAAAGAAAATACTCTTCTTCTTCCATGCACCTAAACTCGTCATGTTCTGATACTCATCTTCGCCACATAGATCGGTCTCCTCATCTTGCTCCGGCCTTGCCATTTTCTTGCCCGTTTTGCTGACTTGTGGTTCTTTTTCATATTTGAACTAATGACCATCTACCCGCCTCAAAATATCTGACCCAGAAGTAGCTCCAGGAGCATGTTCCCACTCGTCGGTACCATCAAATATCGTTGTCTCGGCCCGAAATATATGTGTGTCAGGCAACCATCTCCTATAACCCATATAGCAAAACTTTCTGCCATTGTACAACTACCTTGAACTAGTTTGGTCAGCACAATAAGGACATGCATAACGTCCTTTAGTACTATATCCAGATAAATTTGCATATGCTGGAAAATCATTAATTGTTCAAGACAACACGACCCGAAGAGAAAATATTTCTTTAGCCATCGCATCATAGGTTGGAACACCCACCCACAATTTCTGAAGTTCATCTATTAACGGTTGTATGTACACATCTATATCATTTCCAGGACCTTTCGGTCTAGGAACTATCATGGACAAAATAAATGAGGACTGCTTCATGCATTTCTAAGGCGGCAAATTGTATGGTATTAATACAACAGGCCATATGCTGTATGTATTACTCATTTGCCTAAAAGGGTTGAAACCATCACTAGCTAGTCCAAGTCTCACATTCCGAGGATCTTCCGCAAAATCGGGATATCTTTCATCAAATTTTTTCCGAGATTGAGAATCAGCAGGATGTCTAAGAATCCCATCATTAATGCGACCTTCAGCATGTCATTTCATATCAGAAGAAGTTTTCGAAGACATAAACAACCTTTGTAGCCTAGGAATCAGAGGAAAGTAACACAATAGTTTGGCAGGCTTCTTTCTCCTACTTCGCTTAGTAAATCCACTGGCTTGATCGTCTTGATTTGGTGTTTCTGACCATTTCGAAAAACCACAGACTTCGCAATTCTCCAGACTTTCCTTACCTCTCGTGAAAAGCATACAGTCATTTGGACATACTACTATCTTCTCATACCCTAGATCGAAAGAACTTAGGAATTTTTTGATTTTATAGGCTGAGTTTGGAATACAGATTTCTGGAAATGCTTCATTCAACAGTTCAAGTAGCATAGTGAAGGACTTAGCAGACCACCTGTTTACACATTTAGTCTGAAATAGTCTGATAATGAATGAGAATTTAGAGTATTTGGTTTAGCAGACCACCCGTTTAAACATTTAATCTGAAATAGTCTGACAATGAATGAGAATTTAGAGAATTTGGTACAATCGCGGTACAACGGAGTACTAGCATCTTCAAGCAACTTAGAGAAGGATTTTTGCTGTTTATTATTTTCAGGGGCGAGGTCAGGCATTTCCTCGTCCACCTCACCACCAATGTGTGATGTTTCTGTTGACTCATTATGAACTTGGGTTGTTGGATTATTGGTGTGGAAAGAAACATTATGAATCCCCAAGGCGTCGTGCAACAAAGCATGCATCTCATCGGGAACACTTAAGTCTTCATTCACTAAGGGCTCATCTTCATTTTCTAATACAACCGGACAAACAGGAGCTGACGTATGATCCTCTCCATGACAAAACCACCGAGTGTACCCTTGAAGAAAACCGTTGACAACCAAATGTGTATGTACTACGTCACATGTCCTCAAATTACAATTTGTACACCGGAGGCGTGGACAAAGGATTAGGTTGGGATCACGGGAATGTCGTTTGGCAAAGATAATAAAATCTTTAATACCATCCCGGTACTCCTTGGATAATCGTGGTTTACTAATCCAACTTCTATCCATTATAACAATAGCAGACAATCTGAAATTAAAATTTGATATATTAAATAGTATTAGATTTAAAAGGTTTTTTGATATTTAATTTCACCTTTTTTAAAACCATCCCTAGCTGCAAATAAATAATCGATATAATAATTAACTGTAAAATAAATAAATCTCAGTTCCAAAAATGTATAAAAAACAATTAAATCTTAATACAATCTACTATATTCACATAACCCTAAACTACCTTTGTGGAAATTATCTCAACCACCTTAGTGGCATTTTATCGCACACCTTGTGTTCGAGTGTAATATCGATTCGACTATAGTCTCCCTTGTATTTGGCTTTCCGTTCAAGGAGATGATGATGGTAAAGGGTATTTGCTGAGGAAGAGGAATAGGACGAATAACGAGGGCGCCGTGCTGTAAATACGATAACAAGAAGATCTGATGACTCATGAACTATTCTGTTCATGGCTACTAATAATCAGTTACTTATCCCAAAATAATAATAATAATAATAATAATAATAATCTTTATACCTCATCCACATTTGTTCTCGTTTAACCTTAATTAAAGTGGACTACATTTGTTCTCATCTATCCCAAAATAATAATAATAATAATAATAATGTGAACTATCAAAGAACAATGTCAAAAGGTATCCATCACCCCAAATCACCAACTCCAGATTTACATTTACTCATTCTCTCATAAAACACTCATCCCTAAATACCACAAACAAATTATATTCTCCTCTATTATCATTTGTCAAGCAAACAATTTACTCAATGATGGACAACAACTAAAAAATGGAAATTTCTTATTTAACTTCCTAAGTTTACTCCATACTTGCATGACATCTCAAGCATCTAAAATATAATCTACAAACTATTTCTTACCAAATGTCAAAACACCTAAACCATGGACCAAATGACATATCTAACACAGAATTGGAAACATTAAATGAAATTTCACACGATAACACATTAATCTAGTAAACCCACTTAATTCCACAGCCAAGATCTCATCTCGCGAGGCATCAAACATCATTATGAAATCAAAAATACCTTCATGTTCTAGTTCACAGTATCACAAACACAATATGTCCAACATATTTTGTAAACAGTAACAGATGAAAAATAAACGAAGAACTCTTCCATCATGAAGATGTGCTCATGAAATCCCAAGCATCGGAAAAAAAACGAGAAGAATAAAAAATTATACCACTCAATGTCCGAGGAGTTATTGACGGTGGGGGGGACTGGGGCTGTCGGAGATGGCGGTGGGGGGGACTGGGACTGGGGCGACGACGGAGGATATGGAGACGGTGACGGTGGGGCTGCCGAAGATGGCTCCTTTCGAACGCCTCTCGGATAGGGCGTTTTGGGAACTCCAAAATCGACGGTGAGAGAGAGAGAGGGAAGACGAGGGAAGGAGGGAGTTTTGATCGGCTTTGGGAACTCCAAATTCGATGAAGGGGAGGAGGGAAAACAAAGGGCGACGCGCGAAAAAATTGGGTTTGGGAAAAAAGCGTGCGAAATGTTAGGGTTTGCGGGGATTTATCCTAGTTAATTCACCGGCATTTTAAAAAACAAACGCCGGTGAATGGGAGAAGATTTTTTATTACATTTGCCTGTATATTCGCCGGCGTGTTTTATTAAAATGCCTGTGAATATTACCCTTCACCGGCGTTTTATCACAAAACGCCGGTGAATATCATAATTCCCCGGCGTTTTATGGAGACCGCCGGCGTATAGCCATCCAATCTGATGCTCTTTTCCTGGTCTCTTCCTACCCCGGCGCGAATGGTAAAACGCCAAGGAAGATACGCCGGTAAATCGATGATGTGTTGTAGTGGCTCCAAAAGTTCAAGGAAAATGATAAGAATTTAATTAGAATAAGAAAATAGGATGAAGAAATTGAACTAGGAATGGAAGAAAAAAAACTTCACCTTCTCCTCCTTTCTATACCTGACCGAAATCCAAGAGTGAGGGGAAAGTGAAAAGATTTGAATTGAAATAGAAGAAATTTTGCAGTAGAAATTTGAGTATAAGTAGGGCTTGCTTAAGGGTTCTAGGGTTTCTTCTCAATTCGTTTGTGTTGAAAATTAGAGGGGAAAATGAAGAAAGGTTCTCATTCTCAAGTTCTTTTATACAAAGAACCAAAAAAAAATGAGTGGATGGGGGATTGAGATGTGGCTAAAATTTCAGCCAAGAAATGGGTGAGATGAGTGGAGTGTAGGGGACTTATAGAGCCTTTTTTTTTCCGCTAACCCTAGTCCAAACACTCACAACCCCAGCCCTTCTAACCCTAATCTAACCCTTCATGAACAATTATAATTCATAAAATAATCCATGCTAATTTATTTTATCAACAATTACACTACATACATTAAAAGTAGTCTATGATTCTACATTCTAACTTATGGTAATGGTATACAACAATCACAATATAATCTATATAAATTTTATAATATTTAATATATAATTTAAATGCATAATTTCTATTAATATTTCATAAAAAACAATTATTTATTATTTTGGGGTTCTTACATGTTCAAATCTTAAAAAATTACTTGATCGGACGAAAAAAATGTTTCTTCTGATCAAATTGTTAGGAATGTGTCTTGAATACTTGAGGTTCTGATTAGATGAAGGATGAAGCACGGAGGTCAAAGCGTCGAAGAGAGTAGAAGAAAACAGAGCAGCAATAGTGCAGACATAGTTGCGGTCGACCGCACACCCGACCGCAGTTACATAGGGTTTGGCCGAGAGGAGGATGGTCAACAGGTCTTATTGGACGGTCGACCGACCGCGACTCTGTGTTCATTTTGGGCCTCGATTTGTTAGGTCGTTTCAGCCCAATCTTCAACTCCAAGTTAGATCGTACAATTCCTATTCAGTCACTTCTCCTACATGTTATATCAGACAACTAAGAATTAAAATTAAACCTAGGGTTCTCTCTATTCTTCTATATATATTGTAAACTCCTCCAATATGAGAGTAGAGTACTTCATTGATATTTTCTCCATTGCAAAGAGAGGCTTGAGAGAGATAGTTCTTGGTGAGTGAGTTTAATTTCTTGTATTGAGTGAATCAGTAACTCCTTGTAATCTCTTCTAGTTGAATATCAGATCTCCCTATATTTCCCTTCGAATTAAGCAAAAGCTAACCTGGATAAATCCTCATTGAATTTGTATTGGATTGGTGGATATACTTGCTTACTCAATTGATTTGTCTCATCTTCTTCGGCTTCGTCATTGCTCTATTTAGTTCCGCTGCGACAACGGGCGTTCATTGATGCTCTAATCCCAACAATTGGTATGAGAGCTTCAGGTTGCCGAGTTCCTTGGTTAAGATGATAGGTCACAGTCTTTTGAAGATCAGGTAGTTCAATGGAATGATCAATTTCAATCTTTGGAAGGTTGACATGTATGATGTCCTTGTTCAAGAATGTTTGCAGTTAGCCATTAAGAAGAAAGAAAAGCCAACTAATATGAAGGAAGATATTTGGGAAGACATTCGTGAAAGAGCCATAAGTCTGATCTGACTATCATTGGTGGACGAGGTCAAGTGTAGATTTCTTGAAGAAACTGATGCAGCGAGTTTGTAGGAAAAACTCATAGCTGACTACTCTGGTTCGTCATGATTAGATTGGATGCATTGGAAGATGAAGTTATTCCGTTTGTCAATGAAAGAAGGTACCGATCTCCAAGACCACAATTCAGAGTTCAATAAGATATTATCTGAACTTCAGACGATCATCGCGAATGTGTGTGAGGAAGATAAAGCTTTCAACTTGATATATTCACTGTCGGATTCGTACGAGCTTTTCATCACTACCATGCTACATGGTTGATCTGCCAAGGAGAGTATTTTGGTAGATGGTGTAATCAAAGCATTGAAAGACAATCAACTTAGAAAGGAGACCCATAAATCATCGTCTACTTCAAGTTGTCTAGTAGTGGAAATTCCTTCAGCAGAAAGACAAAGTGCTATGCAAAAGGATTCGATCTGTTGCTGATATTGCAAGAGACAAGGGCATATCATGAAAGACTGTTAGAAATTGCAGAATCAGGAGAGTGCCAAGAATGGGAATTCAGCCGCTAATATGGTTAGTGCATCTGATTCAGGTGATTCGTGTCTTCTTGTTTCAAATTCTTTAGAAGTGGATTCTAGTTGGTTTCTTGACCCAGTAAGTTCTTCTAATATTTGCTCTGAGAGGGAGTTGTTTTCTACTTATAAGTCTACTATAGAACGTTGTGTGAGAATAGGAACTGGAGAGATTTGTGAAGTAATAGGTGAGGAGACAGTTGGGATGAAGATGTCAGGTCTAAACATGTTCACTTTAAGGGATGTTTTGCATATTCCTCTGTTGAAACGAAATCTGATTTCCTTGGAAACTCTTGATGCACAGGGTTGTAGGTACATAACTCAAGGTGGAGTTCTATCTGTTTTTCAGGGTTATCGTAAGGTGATTAGAGGTATGAGAGTGGCTGGGCCAAGCCAAAACAATCTCTACAAGCTTTGGGGAATCCAAAATACTTGCGCAAGTGTTGCTTGTTTTCCCTTTATTCCTGCAAACCCATCGAGTTTGTCGCAACTAGCATCATCGAAGCGAGACTACAACGTTCGAAATCATCAGGAGGTGGAGAGTGCCTTGATGTAGGTGGAGTTCGTGCGGAGGTTGGCAACTCCGTGATTACGCCTACGGATATGTGCCCTTGAATGGGTATACTGATCAGTGAGATTGGGTAGATTTATTCAACTAGAAGAAGAAACTATTGTTCTAAGTGTTTTTGCAAGTGGAGTTCATTAAAGTTTGGAGATGAATAATCATATCATATGATAGTACTCGTATGCAATCCAATGTGGAGTTTGTTAGGAATGTGTCTTGAATACTCGTGATTCAGATTAGAAGCAGGTAAGCTGAAGCACAGAGGTCGAAGCGTCGAAGATAGTAGAAAAAAAACAGAGCAACAATAGTGCAGGCAGAGTTGCAGTCGACTGTCTAAAGTTGCGGTCGACCGCACCCCCCACCGCAGTTGCTCAGGGTTTGGCTAAGAGGACGACGATCGACCGGTCTTATTGAACGGTCGACCGACCGCGACGCTGTGTTCGTTTTGGGCCTCGATTTGTTCGGTCGTTTCAGCCAAATCTTCAACTCCAAGTTAGATCGTACAGCTCCTATTCAGTTACTTCTCCTACAAGTTATATCGGATGACTGAGAATCAAGATTAAACCTAGAGTTCTCTCTAATATCTATATAATAAAACACAAAGAAAGCTATCAAGTGGCTCTCATTCAATCCCCTCAAAAATCAAAGGCTCAGATCTTACCTTACAAAACATATTTTCCCTCGAAAAGTTCCCCCCAAAACTCAAATTCAAATCTCCCACCCAAAACAACTCCTATTTTTTTTTTTCTCTCTCACTCTCTCCCTCCCTCTTCTATTCAAAAAATTAAGAAAATAAAAATTTAAAATATTAAAAAATTTTAAAATTTTAAAACGTTAAAAACTTTAAAAATAATTCAAAAAAATTTTAAAAAATCATATAATATGTTTTTTGCTCTATGTTTGCTACTTCAATTAA
Organism: Hemerocallis citrina; assembly: GCA_017893485.1. NCBI lineage: Eukaryota > Viridiplantae > Streptophyta > Magnoliopsida > Asparagales > Asphodelaceae > Hemerocallis > Hemerocallis citrina. The sequence continues at coordinate 39,146,903 of CM030361.1, forward strand.
TTTGTTGGACCTCCGAAACTATTTTATATAAATCAAATAAGGTGCACCGTTCCGAAGACGTGCCGTAGGCACGTGACAACGGGCAAACCTAGTTCTATATATATTGTAAAACTCCTCCAGTATGAGAGTAGAGTACTTCATTTATATTTTCTTCATTGCAAAGAGGGGCTTAAGAGAGATAGTTCTTGGTGAGTGAGTTTAATTTCTTATATTGAGTGAATCATTAACTCTTTGTAATCTCTCATAGTTGAATATCCGATCTCCCTATATTTCTCCCCGGATTAAGCGAAAGCTACCGAGATAAATCCTCGTTGTGTTTGTATTGGATTAGTGGATCTACTCGCTTGCTCAAATGATTTGTCTCATCTACTTCGTCTTCCTCATTACTCTATTTAGTTCCGTTGCAATAACGGACATTCGTTGACGTTCCAATCCCAACACAAAATAACAAATTGAAAGAAAATAGCGGACTATAAAATAGCAGCAACAACGGGCATTCGTTGACGTTCAAATCCCACCACAAAATAACAAATTGAAAGAAAATAGCGGACTATAAAATAGCAATTATCATTTGTGCTGCTAAATTTGGCAGCAAATTGTGACTCGCGGACCAAAAATATGGCAATTTAGCAAAAGAACTGCAGATTTTTTTGGGGCCAAATTTCGTTTAAAATGGGAAATTGACAAACGAATAAAGATGCTCTTACATGCACCAGTTTAAGAATTCTTTGATGCTGACCCATTCCAACTCAGTGAAAAATAATTTGCCGCACCATGGTTCGTTCCAACTTCCAACCCAGTTTTTTCGTCTCTCTGTGCATCAAGTCAGTTACGCATACGATTCCTGGGTATCTAAATGGGTTATCAAATTTTAATCAACATAGAACCCAAAACCGTTACCAAATATGATCCATACCCATCACAATTCACAACATCCCAACCCATTCCCAAATCCGAACACCCATTTCTAATTTTGTAATACTGTATTCACAAAAAACCCATTAACCCATTTCCAAATCCAATCACCAATACCTTCACTTTAGTACTTCACAGTTTACACCCTCTAAACTCGGAATTTTTGCCCTAATAGGCCACTTTTTTAAAATATTTGTGATTATGAGCCAGTTTTGAAATATTAGCGCTTGTGAGTTGTTTGGTGCCACGTCAGCAGCGACTGCTATTCTTATTAGCGGCATCTTCATTTTGAAAGTCGGTAATAAAAACAACGGCCTATGTTTTAAAATATTTAAAATTTTTTGTTTGTTGTCACTATTCCCATTAGCGACCGAAGTATATATATTTGATTGCTAATGGGATCAGCGGCCTCAAATGAATGTATTGAGATACTTAATAGTGATTTGTAGAAAGATTTTGCTCTTTTGGGAGATTTTTTTTTTAAAAACTGAAGTCACTAGTCCGAATAGCGACCTCTGTAGAAGGCTAAATCTTCTTGCTATGTAAAATTTGCAAAATAATCACCCAACTAAAGTCGTTACTGGGAATAGCGACCTTAGTATACTTCGATCTCTATTCGCAATAGCGACTTCAGTAGAAAACTCAATCTCCTTGTTATTTGTAAATTTACAAAATAGTCACATAACTAAAGCCTCGATTCGAAATAATGACCTTAGTAAAACTAAGACATCTATTCCGAATACCGATCTTTGTACAACTAAAGTCGCTATTCCGAATAGCTACCTCAGTTTCAAAAATAAACTGAGTGTTAATTTTTCAGAGAGCAAAAACTCTCTGGATTTTGCTAAGCGTTGAAATACAGTTCATTTATGGTCGCTAATTTCATTAGCAACTTCATATATGTTATGGTCGCTAATAGGAATAGCGACAGTGAACAAAAATTCCGTTTTTTTATATAAAAACGGCCGCTATTCCTATTAGCGATCTCTAAAATGAACATGCCGCTAATAAGAATACCGGCTGCTAAGTGGCCCATAATCGCAAATAGTTTTAAAAAGCGGCCTATTTTACGGCAAAAAATTCCTAAACTCGCAAGTGAATTTAAAAAAGGTGATTGAACACGGCGCGTCGGCGGCAGCAAACTCATCTCGATCTCAGCGAGAACTTCCATGTCGAGTTGGTGGAAGCGATGGGAGCTCCTTGTTCTCGTTCTCTATGCGATCGCTTTCTACGCCATTATAATCCACCGTTCTCTTCATCTCTCACACGGTATTGTTTTCCCATTCCCCTTTCCCCCTTTTCATTTTCTCAATCTTGAATTTGGGTCTTCTCTTCATTCAGATCACTCCAGAAGCCTCCGTGGTCTTCGTCACGGTTGGATCCGCAATCGTCTTATTGTAACTCCAAATTTCATCCATAATTTGAAATTTTACCTGAAAATAATTAGTAACCCTAACTTTTAAGGAAAATATAATTATGTATTGGTACAACAGATATATGAATTAATTATTTCTTACACAGGATCTGTCTGATGCACAATGGAGAAACTTTCGCGGAAACTTACCGATACTGACTGCTGTTTTCGGAATTTTTATGATTCTGGCAAATGGTTTAAGATTTCGGTATCGGTTGAGTGGGAGAGGAATGTCAATTGTATGGATTTTGCTATCGTTAAGTTATTTGACGTACCTACATGGAGCTTGGTATGCATTTCTTGTGGTCTCGGTTGCTGAATTCATGTATTCTTATCTGATATCAATATCATTTCCTTTCTGTATGTAACTTGCAGTTTGGTGTTTATCCTTTCCATTGCTACAATGAATTTCTTGCTAGCAAAGGTTTGTGTTTTAGTAGCTTTAGTAACATGTTTTTACTTATTCGTTGTATCTTGAACTGAAGATAGATAGATGAGGAACAAGAAATTGAACTATGTTAAATTTCGATTAGTTTGTCCAATTTTAGATTTAGGCTTAAGGTTTTACTTTACGGTAAATTCAAGTTTCTCGTATTTCCACTATGTGGCGACTGGCTAGTAAAAGGTTCTTAAGTTACGAAACAAATAGAGGAACAGCGAAGATAGGTTATCGCAATAACAAAGAATATTCTGACTGCAGTTGGTGGTGTATGGTATAAAGAAAATTGACCATACTGTGCTGAAGATTGCACTGCTAAACGGTTTTGTTTGGTTGAGGAGGACAAATTCTCTACATAAATCATGGGGCATACTGTGTTTTCTTTTGATTTAAGAGAGCAAGTATAAGGCTATAGAGATAAGTTCTCTAGATGGTGCTCAGAGGTGGCAGTAGTCAATGACTATAGTCTGCTAAACATGAGGGTGAGAGATCCTTGCAAAATCTTGAGCTCGATGTAGTAACAAATGGAGTATATGTCTGTTCCTTGTGGTTCAGTTTAATAACAGAGATTTTTGATATATAGATAATGTTCGAAAGAACTGCAGCCAAAATACAAAAGAAACACATCCAAAGATCAATTGATTTTGATCTATAATTGTCTTAAAAATATAATTTCTGAGTTTCTACCTGTAAAGATATATCCTCAATTATGTATTTTAGTATTTCTCCATTCCAGAGTTAAATCAGTGAATTACGATATTTCATTGTTATTTTATCGTTTTGTTAAATCTGAGAAAACCTATTCTTTTGACATCTTCACATATGCTACAGTTCACCGGGTTTTTTTTTTTTTTAATAATTTTTTTTATTTTAATCTTTGTTCTTTTTGTTGCAGAATTGTGGTCAATCGAATTATTACTTATTTCTTCATTGGATTTTCAACATAGCCATACTATTGTTGAACCGTATATATGAAGGCTATGCTTTCTCCTTATTTGGGTTAGTACCATTGGTTAGTGTTGTACCAGTGTATTTCGTAGATCATGTAAATATTGCTCATTGTTCTGATGGTATACTATTTGCTCTTTGTGAACAGGCAAAGCTGGGCTTTTCTTGATAACTACCGGGGCACTTTCCGGTGGCAAATATGCTTTAACCTAGGTATTCTCATTAACTTATTTGATCAGAAACTCGTTGGGATTAATATTTCTTTTACCTCCTTTATGGAATGGGCACATGCATGTTTTAAATCATGAAGTCTCTATTCAAGAATCGATTATACCATCCCACTTCCAGAACATTCTGAATGAACTTTCCTGCTTTTCTGAATGGCAAATTTTGAATATACTTCTTAGGCGTGAATATTTATTCAAGTGATGCACAGGGACATGTCAAACAGAAAGTTAATAATTTTGTAGCTTCCTGGAAACATGTATCAGCCCATTCTCATGACTTTTCAAAACTTTTAAACTTTTTGTATTTCTATTAATTGTTTTGAGACAGTGATTTGTTGCTCTGACAGTTTCATTGCGCATGATAAGTTATGGGTGTGACTACCATTGGTCAAGCAAAAAATCTCACTTTGACCTTAAGGTATGTTATTTTTGTTTAACTCAGGTTGATTATTTCCTTTCTTTTGTCAGCAATCCAAGGATGATATTTTTCATAGTTATCATGTACAACAATTGAAATGCCATATTAGTTTAGAACTAAGAAGTAATCTTCTGTTGTGTATGTTACCTTTTCTCCTCATGAGTTAAGCCATATCTTGTTTGCTTTGTGCTTCTTTCCACTGCACAAGCTAATTTTGAAACAGCGCCTTCTTGCATCTTCCATGAGGCAGCTGGATGTGCATTAAAAAAATATCATACCCATGTGAAACCCTCCTGCCTAGGCTCAGGTTGCCTGACTTTAGAGTGGATTCACTACTTAGACAGAAACAAAATGTGACATTTCGTTACTTCTGTAATATGAAAGAATATTTCATGTGCATGTGGTTTATTTTAATCCTAGTTTCTTTTTCCCTGACTTACACAAGTCTTAGGTGTATCAGGATGATTTACTTTCTTAATTATTCATGTTATTTAGATTTCGTCTGCATTTCCACTTTGGCAGATTATGTTTTTTGGTGACAAATCCTTTTTGGATGACTGTATCACATCATAGATTCTGTTATCTTTGACTCGTATACTGGTTTAAAATTTTTTCTTTTTCATTATTACATAATTCAGTGCATAAGGTAATAAATTGGTTAATTAAAATAGAAATGTATATAAAAAGTGGTAGATATGAAGTGTATAAATTCTATGAAGATTGTCTACCAGAAAGCCTTGATGCTCTTCACTTTAATGACTTTCACATGATTATGATAGTCATGATCACCAGCTAGATTTGCAGACCATACTGTCCATGCTTATTAATAATGTGAGTGTTAGACTGGTGCAGTACCTATACTATTATTGGCATAACCTCTGATTGATGCCCTTCAAATATGCTCATCATTCTGAAGAAATGAAAAACACTAGAAGTGTCAGTGCTGGGAGATATGAGATGATAAGCTTCCATCAGTGCATTTTTCTACTCTGCAATTAGGCACTTCAAAATATTAACAGTTCTTAATGGCTATTGACTTAATCCATGCTCCTGTTGTGACAATATCCAGCATATCTGGAGGCACGAAACAAGAAAAATAGAAGGATCAGACACTTATCACTAACAATCCTTATTATCCCTGCATTATTTGTACGTTTCTATGTTAATTCTTCATGACATCCTAAGTGCTGTAATTTTATGGTCTTGTAAGGGTACTGTCTTTCCTTCAGTTGTACATATTTATGGATATAATTTAAATTCTAATTTGTACTTATGGTGCTTAATGGTTTAAGTTAATTTCCATTCTTCATACAAGTTCTCTACAGGAGCCTAGCATTTCTATCATCAAATTCATTGTCGAATACTGTTTATTGAGTGGTCCATCTCACCTACTCTTTCCCTTCTGTAAATAGCTGAGTTATAATTTTCTTTCAGTGGTTTATTCAATACAGAAACACTTGAAAGGCTGTTCTGTTTGTTCTTCAGGGAAAGCTTGCTACCATTATTTACAGGTAGTGCTATTGCATGCCAGTTGTATCATGTTTTCTTTCCGATAAATTATCTAGTGGTTTTTCTTTTACTGGATTTATTGGCAGTCTGTTATATTTTATTGATTTATTTATAAACATAATTATATTGAAAAAGTTCATGTTATTAAAGCTAAATCTGCAGAAGACACATTATCTTCTAAACATTTGGACTATGAATGCCAGTCTAAAGTTATCCACAAAGTGTATTGCATCTATTATAAAGCAGAATATAGTTTCATGTTTAGTTGCATGGATTACCTCTTTAAGTCTCTAACATGAAAGAACCTGAAAAAGATATTTTGAGTATCCAAGTAATCTCATTATCAATAACTGGTTCTAGGAATTTATTTTTCTGCTCTTTCACTCTCCTCGAATACCTTGGCATCATTTGCGGAGATAATTTTAAGTTTGGTAACGTGGATAAGCTATGTCAAGACTCAATAGTATCCTCACCACAGTCAAGATGGCTTGATTTGATGATGAGATAGTGAAGAATCTTAAGCAAAGTTGAATATTTTGTGAAACAAGGGAGCACTCGCAGATAGTTTGATATGTGATTAACTAAGCAATATATAGGTAGGAGTTCTATCATAAAAACTGATGTTAACAAGCAGCCAGCAACATGTCAACATCTGTAAGAAAAGGTGATGTACCATAATTTTCATGGTTTAATGTAGGGTCCGAGAATGAGGTGACAATACTCCCACGTTGTCTTGGTTTGTGACCTACTTGATCTAATGCTTGCAGCTTTGCCTTAAAACTTGGTTTGGCGAAGAGTGAAGTTTAATAGGAAAAACAGAAACAAAGTGAATTCCAGTAGTAACTAGCGAGCAATTGAAATCCTGGGTCACATGACTTGTTTAGTTGTTAATGATGGGGGCGTCGTCAACAACCACAACCAGTTGATCAATGCGGACAACACGAGTGAGAAAGATCACTAGGTAGAGACAACACGTTGGAGAATGCAACGGAAAAATATCTCAAGTATATATATGGTATTTGTTTAAAAGTTTTTCAAATGTATAATTTATAAAATAACATTTTTTAGATGAACTTAAAAAATATTCACAAACACAACTATAAATACATTGTTAAATGGACTGATTGTGTATTTTAAATTAAAATATTTGAACTGTTTCTCAAAAGGTTTTTATTAATATTTAAAAACCTTAAAAACTGATAAAATTCTAGTGCATGGTCGATAATCTGGGTAGCAATACTAGAAGGCCTAAACTGATATGGAGTATCTAGAGCATGGTAATTCTGTTTCTCCCTTTTGGGATGCTTTAAGAAGCGATGATTTCTGGTCAAAAAACTGCAGGAGATGAGATGAGCATATTAGTCCACCTGAAAATGGGACCACTTTTAGCAGTTCAAGATCTTGCAAAATACCAAAGGAGTATTACTTAGCTGACTGACTATGAATGTGTTGTCCTAACATTGAGTATGTGAGGTTAGATGAGGAGTATTACTCAGCTGACTATGAATGCAGAAAAGTGTATGGCTTGATTTGTGCCACAAATTGAGCTATATCATTGGATAACAATAAGATTCAACAATTAAACAAAGCATGGCGAATTTCTAAAACATTAAATCTTTGTGTAAGAGGAATTATATCGTCAAATAATTGTAAGATCTATTTCAGTAAAGAAATCTAAGCGACAAATAAACTTAAAGTCATATATATATATATATATATAGGAAAATCTTCCATTGTGCACCATATCGACAATCCGAACCGTTCACATTGATCTACACATATAAATTAGTCAAAATATGTAAAATCAAATCATTTGAAATTCATTTGCTCATCCATCATGTGACTATTAAAAACAATGATATTCAACCATACAATTTTGTAACACTTCAATGGATGGACAAATGAATTTCAAATGATTTGATTTTATATATTTAGACTAATTTAGATGTGTAGATTAATGTGAATGGTTCGGATCGTCGATACGAAGGCGGGAAGGCCGAGTATACACGCCGTGTGCACCATAGGTGGTGCACAACGGAAGACTTCCATATATATATATATCCTCGATTTTCTGCAATGAAGTTCGTCTTCTCTGCCACTCTTTCAGTTTTTTTTGGGCAATCATGTGTGGCATCAGAGAATTCTTCACCGAGCTGAACGAATCAATTGGAGGCAAAGTTACTTTTGGTGATAATTTCAAGATCTCTGTAAAAGCGAAAGGCAATATTATGATCCAGACAAAAACTGGTGATCATAGATACATTTCTGATGTTTATTATGTACCTGCATTACGTAATAACATTCTAAGTTTGGGACAACTTCTCGAAAGCGGCTACGACATCCACCTGAAGGATTTCTCTCTCACCATCAGAAGCAAAGGAGAAACAATTGCAAAAGTTGACATGTCTAGAAATAGACTGTTTACTTTAAATCTTAATACAAATTCTATAAAATGCCTACAATCTATCATCAAAGATGAGTCCTGGCCTTGGCATCTTCGATTCATGCATCTAGCATTCAATGGCCTCAATCTCCTATGGAAGGAGAAAATGGTGGGAGGCTTACCACAAATCAAACATTCAGACCAATTATGTGAAGGATGCTTGAAGGGGAAGCAACATCGAAGAAGCTTGGAGGTTGGAAAATCCAGAAGAGCAACACATCTGCTTCAGTTGGTACACACCGACATAGCAGGACCATTTGAAGTGGTGTCATTTGGAGGTAATAGATATTTTCTCACATTTATTGATGATTACAGCAGAAAGACTTGGATTTATTTCTTGAAGGAGAAATCAGAAGTTCTGATACCAGTTTGTTGGAATAGAGTAGAAATTTTGTTGGGCTAAATGGCAAACAAATCGGAAATTTGTATTATATTTTATTATAATAAAAAGAAGACTCTTCACTATTTTAAAACTAGTGTTACTACACCTTATACAAATATACACTCTCTTCTTCTTTTCTTCTGCTTGTTTCTTGTTCTTATCTCTTGCATCTGCTTTCTATTTATAGGCAGAGCAAGGGATGTGTCATCGTCATACACTAACCCATTTATTTTCCTATTCAAACATTTCAGCTTCCTATGTAAACATTTCAGCGTATACCAGCCCATTCATTGGATTCTTTCTCTTTTTTTCAACCATGTTTTGCTATTGGTGGGGCCCAATTACCAAATATGTTTGACTATTAACACTCCCCTCAAACATATTTGGCCATCCCGAGTCTCTCTTTTAGTTTATGAAAAACTTCAGTTTTCAATGGCTTCGTAAAACTATCTGCAAGTTGATCTTCTGTCTTGCAGCATGTTAACTTCACCTTTTTTCTTTGGCCTGCATTCGAATAGAATGATTTTTATCTCGATATGCTTACTTCTGCCGTGAGTCACTGGATTTTTAGCTAATTCTATTGCTGACTTGTTGTCAATGTATAGCTAATTCTATTGTCGACTCTTCCTACAAATGATACAATTCTTTTATGATGTTTCTAAGCCATATCGCTTGACAAGCTCCTGATGATGCTGCAATATATTCTTGTTCACACAATGAGAGTGCGACAACTGACTGCATCTTGGATGACCACGAGAATGATGCTGATCCAATGTTGAACACGTAGCCACTTGAGCTCTTCCTTTCATCTAAGTCTCCCCCATAGTCGCTATTTGTGTAGACGACTAGCTTGACAGCTTCTGTGCTTGTGTAGAGTAATCCTTTGTTGATAGTACCCTTAATGTATTGCAGTATTCTTTTTGCCGCCATGAAGTGCTCCTGCTTCGGCTCCCCCATATATTTGCTAACTAGCCCAACAACATACATGATGTCAGGCCTTGTGATCGTCAAATATCGCAGACTTTCAATCAAGCTTTTGAATAGCGTGGGATCTACAGAAATCCCTGGTAAATCACGGCGGAGCTTCAGTCCAGTTTCTGCTGGAGTGTTAACCAGATTGCAGTTGCTCATGTTGAATCTCTTCAGTATCTAGTCTGCATATTTCTTTTGTGTGATGAAGATTCCTTTCTTAGATTGTGGCACTTCCACGCCTAGGAAGTAGGACATTTCTCCAATGTCCGTCATCTCGAACTCCTTGATCATTGCTTGTTTGAATTCTTCAAACATCTTTGGATTGTTGTCGGTGAAGATCATATCATCCACATAGAGGCAGGCGATCATGATTTCTCAACCATTCTTGTTGGTGTATAGGGAGTGCTTATAAGGACTTTTCTTAAATCCATTCTGCCGAAAGTAATCATCGATTCTCTTGTTCCATGCTCTGGGTGCCTGTTTGAGACCGTACAAAGCCTTCTTCAGTTTACAAACTTTATCTTCTTGGTCTTTCGTCTCGTAACCGGGAGGTTGTTGAATGTAGACTTCCTCCTCTAAGTAGCCATTGAGGAATGCTGATTTGATATCCATTTGGTATATCTTCCATTTGTTCTGTGCAGCTAGTGAAATGAGCAATCTGATAGTGTCTATCCTTGCTATTGGTGCAAAGACTTCTTCGTAGTTGATGCCTTCTCGCTGACTGTAGCCTTGTGGTGCGGCAGGGTCCGGGCCGGACGGGGCTCTCACCCTCCCTAGCACCCCTTTCCAGGGGACTTGGGCCCGGTCCGCCGCTGAGCACGCTTCTCCATACTACAATTAATACAAAGAAATGACACGTGGGAGTTGACAAAACTTTTAAAAGACCACAAAGCAATTGGTGTAAAGTGGATGTACAAAACCAAAACCAACCAAGGAGGCAAAGTGGAGAAGCACAGGGCCAAACTAGTTGTTAAAGGCTACAGTCAGCGAGAAGGCATCGACTACGAAGAAGTCTTTGCACCAGTAGTAAGGATAGACACTATCAAACTGCTTATTTCACTAGCTGCACAGAACAAATGGAAGATATACCAAATGGATGTCAAGTCAGCATTTCTCAATGGCTACTTGGAGGAGAAAGTCTACATTTAACTACCTTCCGGTTACGAGACGAAAGGCCAAGAAGATAAAGTTTGTAAACTGAAGAAGGCTTCGTACGGTCTCAAACAGGCACCCAGAGCATGGAACAAGAGAATCGATGATTACTTTTGGCAGAATGGATTTCAGAAAAGTTCTTATGAGCACTCCCTATACACCAAGAAGAATGGTGGAGAAATCATGATCGTCTGCCTCTATGTGGATGATATGATCTTCACCGGCAACAATCTAAAGATGTTCGAAGAATTCAAGCAAGCAATGATCAATGAGTTCGAGATGACGGACATTGGAGAAATGTCCTACTTCCTAGGTGTGGAAGTGACACAATCTAAGAAAGGAATCTTCATCACACAGAAGAAATATGTAGACTAGATACCGAGGAGATTCAACATGAGCAACTGTAATCTAGTTAACACTCCAGCAGAAACTGGCCTGAAGCTCCGCTGTGATTTACTAGGGATTTCTGTAGATCCCACACTATTCAAAAGCTTGATTGGAAGTCTGCGATATTTGACGATCACAATGCCTGACATCATGTATGCTGTTGGGCTAGTTAGCAGATATATGGAGGAGCCGAAGCAGGAGCACTTCATGGCGGCATTACATTAAGGGTACTATCAACAAAGGATTACTCTACACAAGCACAGAAGCTGTCAAGCTATTTGGCTACACAGATAGCGACTATGGGGAGATTTAGATGAAAGGAGGAGCACAGGTGGCTACGTGTTCAACATTGGATCAACATCATTCTCGTGGTCATCCAAGAAGCAGTCAGTTGTCGCACTCTTATCATGTGAACAAGAATATATTGCAGCATTATCAGGAGCTTGTCAAGCGATATGGCTTAGAAACATCATAAAAGAATTGTATTATCCGCAGGAAGAGTCGACAGAGCTATACATTGACAACAAGTCAGCAATAGCATTAGCAAATATCCAGTGACTCACGGCAGAAGTAAGCATATCGAGAAAAAATATCATTTCATTCGAATGTAGACCAAAGAAAAAAAAGGTGAAGTTGATATACTGCAAGACAGAAGATCAACTTGCAGATATTTTTATGAAGCCATTGAAAACTGAAGTTTTTCACCAACTAAAAGAGAGACCCGGGATGGCCAAACATGTTTGAGGAGAGTGTTAATAGTCAAACATATTTGGTAAATTGGTCCCACCAATAGCAAAACATGGTTGAAAAAAGGGGAAAGAAACAAATGAATGGGCTGGTATATGCTGAAATGTTTAAATAGGAAACTGAAATGTTTGAATAGGAAAATAAATGGGTTAGTGTATGACGATGACACATCCTTTGCTCTACCTATAAATAGAAAGCAGATGCAAGAGATATGAACAAGAAACAAGTAGAAGAAAAGAAGAAGAGAGTTTATTTGTATAAGGTGTAGTAACACAATGGTTTTAAAAGAGTTTAAGAGTTTTCTTGTTATTATAATAAAATATAATACAAATGTCCGATTTGTTTGCCATTTAGCCCAACAAAATTTCTACTGTATTCCAACAAATTGGTATCAGAGCCCTGTTCGATCGACCGGAGTTCACCGAAGAGCTTGTGTACGATATGGCAAACATGATTCAGTCGCAGATTCCTAAATTGATGAAGACCAACTATGATAATTGGAGCATCCAGATGAGAGTCTTGCTGGCCTCACAAGACTTGTTGGAGCTGGTTGAAAATGGCTACACCGAACCGAATTCGCACACTGCCGAAGCAACACTTTCAGCCGTTCAGAAGACCGAATTAAAGGAAACTCGAAAAAGGGACAAAAAAGCTTTGTTCCTAATCTACCAAGGAGTTGAAGAGTCCGCATTCGAGAAGATCTCGTATGCGAGTACATCGAAACATGCATGGGAGATTTTAAAAAGTTCCTATCAAGGAGCTGAAAAAGCAAAGAAGGTGTTCTATTTCGTGAGTGCTCACCAAAGTAGTGAGCAACCGAAGATCTCTCTCTCTCTCTCTCTCTCTCTCTCTATATATATATATATATATATATATATATGGAAGCGATCGTGTGAGAACCATTCTCACGATAAGCTTCATGAGAACTCCACGCATATCCATCATATGGATGATTTGAACCGTTCACATTGTTTAACATGACTAAAGTAGTCTAGACATATAAAATCAAGTCATTTGAAATTCATCTGTTCATGCATCATGTCATAAAAAATAACAATTTTCAGCCATACAATTTGTAACACTTCAATGCATGGACAAACGAATCTCAAACGACTTGATTTCTCATGCATAGACTAATTTAGTAATGTAGATCAAAATTATCGGTTCATATCTTTCAACTAATGTTCCAAACAAAAGTTCTCACATGGTTCTCACCAAAGGAGTTCTCAGTGGATCATGGCCCTACACACACACACACACTAGAACTTTAAAGCACGGTGTTTGGCTTCATGTGCTTAGCAGTCAAACAAGTTGAAGCGAAGATCATAAGAACCCAAAAGTTTAAAAGAAGAAGAAAGAATTAGATTAATCACCAGTGGAAAATCCTAAGGCTAGGCTTGGGAATGGAGTTAAGAAAACTAGAGTTTTGGAGTGTTGTCTCCAAAACTATAGTTATCTCAACTTTTTAAGCCCAAATGTTGAAATGACTTTATCTCAACTCTCAAACCTCATTATTCTAAAATTTACTGAACTTTGCTCTCTGTCAGTCTAGAGTATGGAATTACCTAAACTTTAGTTGGCTTCCCAAACATCACCAAAGGAAGTGGAAGTGGAGTTAAGACAACTTTGTGAGTGGAGGTAGAAGTGTGATGACTGAAGTTTGCAAACCTCTACCTCCACTTAAAAATTAGTTAACTCAACTACATCCCAAACACAGCCTAAGTATCTTTCCTGCGTCTCCCTGATTGCCTTTGAACATAACTAGTAGTTGTTGATGGCTGTCGGAGATTGAACAGAAGACAGGAGAAACTGGTGAGAATACATAAGATAAAAAAGTCAAAAGTTCAAATTAGTAATTTCATTTCTTTCAGTTCTTTACTTATTAAGCACTATATTACTCAATACAGTTTACGAGTATACAGACTGTATAAGAATGAGGAAGTAAGGGAGGGGGGAGATGGGCTGAACAACCCCCACCATTTTAGTTGAAACAAGTGCCTCACGTGAAGTGCTTGCCTCAGTTACATCTACCCCTGACTTTGCTTCCAGGTGCTGTCAGTTCCTTTCTGAGGCATCCTCAACCCTCCTGATATCTGTATCTAAGTTTAAGCTTAACTTTATCTTTTAACTTTTGATTTTTGGTAACTTGTTAAGCTATTGTATTTTGCAGGAGACAAGCATGCAGAATGGTAAATACTCATTCAGTACTTACCTGTGTTATTTAATTTATGCGCCACTTTATATTGCTGGACCAATCGTGAGCTTCAATGCATTTGCCAAACAGGTCACTTATTCTGATTAATGCTCAATAGACAAAGCTTAGTTTCTAGTCTTGTCAACTCTAATTATTCCCTTTTAACCTATGTGGCCAAATTACTGTGAGTTTTTTTTACTACTCATCTTAACACATGTAGTTTATCAATTGACTGGAGTTTTGTATTTGAATGTTACTGTATGTACCCAAGGTCAGCCACCACATGCTTGCAGCAAAGATAGTCTATTACCAAATTTATACAGGGATTACCAACTGGTGACTGGAAGCATAAATTGATGTTTAGTTTACTAGCTAAGTTTTTTAAGTAAGCTATATATTAAATCCAAATTCTGAACTCCTTATTTACCAACTAATAAAATCTAATATTTAACCTTTATTCTATGTACCCAAAGGTTAAGCCACTACAAGGTTGCAACTAATCAACTGAAGTCTTATCTAACTTTTTATATCATATTTCATCGCACATTCTCCATTTTCTTAAGACGTTATTCAAAATGAGTGTTTAGAAAATGTTATGTAAGGTGGTAACTGCTCCGTGGGAGAAACATCATGTGGACACGTGACATGGGCATCAATCATCGAGTAAATTAATGTTAGTAGGTCTGCACTAAAAGGAACGAGTGTGAAAATATAATAAGTAACTCTGTAAGATCTATTCATATCCTATAACACAATCTTTATTTACCACAGTTATATAAAAAAAGCCGCTTACAAAATGTGCTTCAAGTGAGGCAACTGCCACATGTGAATGAGTCATTGAGATGATAGAATTTGCTTGAGTAACAATTATACCAGCAACAGTAATATCCTTGCCAATCTAAGTGGCTAAATCTCCATATATTAAAAGCATAATCTTCTGCTGTTCTTAGAATAGGACCTCCAAAATCCAAATACCTTGTGCAAAATTAAGAATAACATAATCAACATATCAATCTAAAAGCAAGTATTTCAAGACTGGTATTTAAAATGTTCCCAAAAAATAAAGACTGGTATTTAGAATGGAAAAATAAGGTCAATCATTGTACTCACTGAATAATGCATTCCTAGTGCCAGCAGCTTATGCAGTACAAGATTAGTGTTGTACTCCATTAAAGTTTAAACTATGGGAGACGTGAGATTCCTCATCTTATGTACAACTTATAATGAAGAAACTGGTGCGACACGTCGAAATGTAGAAATAGAAATGTAAAGCCGCAGAGTCAAATTTGTTGATTGATGAGAGTTCCTCATGAATAAGATAAAGTGCTTCATCTGATTCAATCTCATTATTTATGGGCTGCAACTCTTGCTAGTGTGAAGGGAAAAAATACATTTTGCTAGTTTTTTATTTACTTTCCCATTTTGAGTTTGCACGGAGCCAAAGATCCAAATGCCAATGGTATGTCTTAAGGTTATCAAGAATATGAATATGGTTATTTGTTGAGGAGATCATCATCGTGAGTGGTGAAGCTAATCATATGGTACATAACTGATAAAGAAACATAGATACGTGCAATTTCTCACTATTAAACTTCTGCATTTTGTTTCCTATCATGCTATTATTCGAGATTCAATCACTTGCTCTGCAATCCCTCTAGTTGCGTTGCTCATATGATGACAATATGCACGAATACAAAATAAAATTCCATTAAAGCAAAAATGGACTCTTCTCCAGAACACATCCAATGATGTTTGCGTTCACATCCTTTTGAGTCTGTAATCAGGTGTATGACTGTAATTCTGTTGAAATATGTTGAACAAGTTCCAATCAGTTAAAACCTTTATCTAAGGCTTCATTTGCAGTTGCCCTGTTAACATCACCTTGTTGTGATTTCTTGCTGTAACAATACTACAATACACTTAAGCATGTTCATGCCCATAATGTTCATTGATGTTATTTTGCAGATAGATATGCCTCAACAAAACTATTCACTAGGACAAATTGGTTGGTACGGAATTAGATGGCTTCTTAATTTCCTCCTCATGGAAGCAATGACACATTTCTTTTACTACAATGCCTTTGCAATAAGGTGCATATTTATAAAATATATATATTTTATATACATGCATATATATTGGAATGCCTGTATTCCTTCGAGTTTAGTTCATGCTCTAATTTATTTGGTTTCGACAGTGGCGTATGGAGGCAATTATCACCATTTGAGATATTCATCATCGGATATGGGGTGAATGACTCTTTACCCTTCCTTTGTGATATGTAGGAGGATTATACCTACTAGACATTACCTTGTCTATCTTCATGTTTGGAAGCCATTATATATTTTTCTTAGAATGATGGTTCATAACTTTCTATTTTCTAATGAACGAAATGTCCATTAGTCTTTAAACTTAATTGTCACGGTTAGGAAATTTAACCATCATTATTTGCAGGTCCTAATCTTCATGTGGCTGAAGTTCGTTCTAATTTGGCGATATTTCCGGTTCTGGTCTCTGGTAAGTATAATGAGCTTCATGTGGTTATTTTCCGATTATTTGATCTTGTCTTCTCCATTGATATTTATAAGTATGCCCATTCTTGGGATGAGTTATCTTCTGTAGCAATAGTGTCAGAGATTCTTGTATATCGTCTATCTTGCACTTGATGATCAGCTTGATCAGTCATTATTGAGTCTTAGAAATAACTCAATTGCATTTACCTCCAGTGACATGAGTCAAACAGAGAAAACTCATAGTCTTGATCAAATATTGAATTCTCGGGGTCCATGCCAAAATCAGTCATGGCATGGCTAAAACTCCCTTTATGTGGATCAGGTGGTACCTTGATCCTATCTTGACTGCTTCTTAGGAATGTAATGCATAGTCTGAACTGATCTGGGGTCGTTAAGCTTTGAGGCATGGTTATTTTTCTAATGAGTAATGGCAGAGAAAAGCCTGCTAGAACTATTGCAGCTCCTCTCTTAGGCATCCCTTTTTTTTCTTTCAAGCAAACACAATTGTTAAATTATATCCTGAAGTCTGTTTCCCTAAATACTTAATTTTTATTTGTAAATTAAATTTTAAAAATTCAGGAAATTATTATTGACATCAATGTTAGCATTGTCCATGACACCATGCTTTTACTCCAGTGATCATGACTTAGGGATTAGATATGTACCATATAGTTGATACCTTGATATGCATAATTTTATTTTTAAAAAAGTTTCAGTCTATTTATTGAAGACAATATTCACATCTAATTCCATCATCTTCTGTTGATAGTTATGAAAAATGTCATCATCTTAGCCTTTGACCTTAAAATATTGATCTGTTATGGATCACAACTGTGAGATGAAAGTAACCGACAAATTGTACCCCCCTGCTAATAAGAGTTGTCAAACATGCTTATGAGTATCAAATTCAACATTAAATTTCCTTTAAACAACAACAACAACAACAACAACAACAACAACATTAAATAAAGAAACTTGAAACGTGGTTAACAGGTGGTAAAAGTCACCACATCATTAATGCTGATGAAGCTCATGTAGCTAGGCAGAAATTCCCTATAATTAGCCTAAAGGAAAACGTGTTTAGATGAAACAGAAAATATGGAAATAGTTTCATCTTTATGGAGCACAATATAAGTCACTCAGAAAAAGGTCAAAATTAATCCACCTTTAGACAGAGGTTAGTGGAGGTGACTTGTCTACCATATATGTATCTAAACTTTGATCCATTTGGATCCTGTTTCAGAGTTACACTACTGTACCTCTGTTCTTTTCGCCTTGTTGCTGCAAAAATCGGTGTGGGCACAACAAATATGAGTTCGATGTTGATGAAGTTGGGAAGACTAGGATCTGCACATTTGGATCTTGATTTGACGGTCACCTTCTCTGAATACCTGCAAAAAGCCAAAAACACCGGAGTTGGCTCCGGCGTTTGGCCCTCCGATGTTCAAGTCAGCAAAGAGAAAATACGAATTGAAGAAAAATTGAGGGATTTATTCGTTACCCATTACTATGCAAGGCTTGGATTTGTATAGGGAGTTAATCTATAGGTTAAAGGATAAGACCCAATAGTTAGAAGATAAGATCTAACAGTTAGGGAATAAGATGAATTATTTGAATTACTTATCCCATCATCTATTAAAGTCATCCTTATTGGGTTTTGGATTTCAGCTGACTTGGGTTTGGGATTGAGTTGTAACCCCAATTGATGTCGAATTTGACTATTTTACCTCTAAATATCGTGTCACATTTTATTGATATACATATGTGGGATGTTATCCTTATCACACCTCAAACTTAAGATGAAATGGAGGTTTTGGTAGGTATCTAAACTCCAACTTAACCTAATATATCTTTTAAACCAGAGGTACAGGTTCATTTATCTTCCTACTATTACTTCTGATAACTTAAGGAACTATTATATTATATTATCCTTCGTTTGTGGTTAATTATTTTTAGGGTTTTTTGCTTACGGGTCATTAAAATTATTTGAAATTGCATATTACTCACTCACAAATTGCTATTTGCATATACACTTGACAAAGTTTGCTATTTGCATATATGCCACTAACATTTAAAAATAGTCGCTTGGTTATTTTCCACCCAAACAAGATATTTTTTTATTACCCTTACATTATTTTGATCGTTTTACCCCTATTAATTTCTTCTTATCACCACAACTATTAGTTTTCCCTTCTTCTAGGGTGTCATAATTGAAGAAGGGAAAACTAATTCTTGTTGGTGATAAGAAGAAAGGAATAGGGGTATAACAGTCAAATAATGTAAGGGTATTAAAAAAAATTCTTGTTTGGGTGGAAAATAATTAAGATGGACAATTTTTAAATGAACCCCACTTTGTTAGTGACATATATGCAAATAGCAAACTTTGTTAGTGGGGTATATGCAAATAGCATTTTGTGAGTGAATAATCTATAATTTCAAAATTTTTGAGTGACGTGTACCGTGTATGCCAACCCTTATTTTTATCAGGATAGGCATCATAGCTATGAAAATTAACATACTTCTTGCATGATAGTATTTGTTGCAGTTATCCTGTGTATTGAATTAATCTTTGAAGACTGCAAGTTTGACCACCAAATAAATCACAAGAATTAAGGGCTTTTGTTAATCATAATTTTCCATTTGCAGATTGGTGGCATTGAAACTCCTGAGAACATGCCTAGGTGTATCAATAACTGTTATGACTTGGAGAGCTTCTGGAAAAGTTGGCATGCATCGTTTAACAGATGGCTTGTCAGGTTGGCTTCAGTGCTTTCTCACTTCTCAGCTACACAGCTATTGTTTTATGCACTTCATGATCAGAAGCAGGTTTCTTCTGCTAATTATATAGTATTTCACTACAGGTACATGTATATTCCACTAGGGGGTTCTAAAAGAAAGCTACTCAATGTATGGGTTGTTTTCACATTCGTTGCAGTATGGCATGACCTAGAGTGGTAAGTCCCTGTGTTCTATTTGTTACTGCTTATTAAAAAGTGTGCCAAGCAGCTGTAATATGGAACTTATTCTTAGGTTGAATCTCCTCAACTGAATATGGTTATTCTTAATTGCCAGGAAACTTCTTTCTTGGGCATGGCTGACATGTATATTTTTAATCCCTGAAATTGTGGTCAAATCATCAGTAAACGCTTATCAGGTAAAATGCGTTCAGTCATCTTTTATGTATTCATTCTGTAATCCATCTCCCATGATGCTGTCCAATTTGTAGTTAACTATGTTTTTTTTTCTAAGCCTGTTGGTGTTCTAGTAAATACGTCTGTTCATAAAAATTTATAATTACTTCTAAAGTATGAAGAGGACCAACTTTCAATATCATATAGTTTGAGTTCTTAGTCGAATATTTCAGTTATTGTTAGTGATGAGGACATCGGTGCGAAATTTTTTGGGTGCTTCTATCAACGTATGCATCGTCTGG
Source organism: Hemerocallis citrina (assembly GCA_017893485.1). Classification (NCBI taxonomy): domain Eukaryota; kingdom Viridiplantae; phylum Streptophyta; class Magnoliopsida; order Asparagales; family Asphodelaceae; genus Hemerocallis; species Hemerocallis citrina. The sequence continues at coordinate 39,166,993 of CM030361.1, forward strand.
GATGGCTATTTCTAGTTATTTTTATTTCAGCACTTATAGTTGTTTATGGCATTTGGATGGTTAATTAGCCATATGTGGTAGTTTTGCTAGTTGCACCCTTTATTTTCTGCATATTGGGATATTTTGGAGATTTGTTTGAGATTTGTTTTGAGCTTATATATAGGCCTTTAGAGTAATGAGAAGATATGCTGTGATTAATTAAAAATTGTGTGATTGTGTTTTGCTCTTCATTCCTCACTTTTATGTGAGACATTGAGAGAACATTAGGGTTTGTGAGAAAATCTAGATCCCACCTCCATCTCCACCCCTATACCCCACCGAAATTCCCTCTCCCTGCTCCGCAACCCCACCCACTTTCTCTCTCCTCATCCGACCCCCACACTCTCTCTTCTTCAGCCGACCACCCGAAACCCCATCTCATCAAACCTGATGCCAACCCAAGCCCTGGCTTCCCCAAACCAACGCCACAACCTCCCCTTCGACACCCCTGAAACCCCTGACCGCCTACCCTAACACACCCGACCACCCCTCTAGCCTCCACCACCACAACCGAAACCTCCCCCACTCCAAATTCCCAAATCCAATTCAAATCCGAAACCCTAATTCCCAACTCTTCATTCAATCCCTTAACATAATCTTTACATCAAGAGAATGATCTATGGAGGAGTACAACGTCATTGATGTCGACAACTAGCATCTTCTTCCTCTCCATCCGTGGCGGCGACACTTTCATCGAACCCCGGTAATTTCTTTCCATTCCTCCATTATTTGTGGTACTACTTATCATCTCTAGAACATTATCTGAATTATCTGTCATTTACAAATATTGAGTGTGTGTTTCTACTTGCCGGTTAGCGTACGAATTAATATTGAATATCTTATTTGCTAAGAACACTTAAGTATATTTGTTTATTTTAGGCTTGAATTTTTAATTGGGACTGTTAAACTTATTCAATTTCTTGAAAATCCATCAAACCAATCACTAGTTTTAATTTCTAACTTAATCGGCACTACTTGGTGGTAAACTTAAATCTTTTAATATTCTTGAAAAATTCTCTACCTAGGGTTAAGTTTACATCATTTTGGTATCAGAGCAAAGATTTTAATACCTTAGTTCTTTGCATCATTTTGGTATCAGAGCAAAGATTTTAATACCTTAGTTCTTTGCATCATTTAGCTATAAGTTTTGCATTCATTTAGGAACATTTTATGGTCATTTTTAGATCATTTCAGATATGAAAATACATCATTTTAGGTGCATTTAGGTCACGTTTTTCCAAATTTTAGCAAGCACACATCTCCACGGCCTTTAGTTTTCCATCTTCGGTGAATGTGTCTTCGCAGCACAGTCACGAATCATGAAGAGCTTTTCTTGTCCCTCCCAAACTACCCAATCAGGAATCCCGGAAATCAGCAAGCCCCTCTTCGAACTGAAATGGACAACACTGACATTTTCACTATCCTCGCTGCCATTCAAGCAACTATCGCTAATATCAATCAAAGGCTTGAGCAAGTGGAATCGAATCAAAATGTTGTCCTTGAGCTTTATCGTCAGATCCCTCAAGGGAATGATCGTGACGATCGACGTCAAGATCGTGACCCTGACGAACAATACAAGAACGTAAACGTTGACGTTTCCTACTTTTTAGGCCATATGGAACCTCAAGCTTATCTTGATTGGATCCGTGTCATGGACCACTACTTCGTGTAGTTTGACATGAGCGAAGCCTTGAAGGTTAAATTTGCCACCATAAAATTGACTAGTAAAGCTCAACAGCACTGGACCAATTTTGAACATGCCCGCAGAGGCCGAGGCCTGACACCCATAGCCACTTGGGAGGTCATGAAAGAGAAGCTCACTGAGAGATATGTGCCCTTATCATTCCATACCATATTGCTAGATTCGTGGAACCAACTCTATCAAGGAAGCAAATCCACTCTAGAGTATGTGGATAAGTTCGATAACTTCCTCATTCGGTGCAATACTTTAGGTAAAGAGAGTGAAGAACAAACCCTCTCTAGGTTCAGAGCTGGACTACGAGCTGATCTAAGGAATGGGCTAATTCATAGAAATGTAGACTTTTTGGCAGCGGCTTATACCCTTGTCCTCAATATGGATTCCCTTAAAACAAGCTCCTCCTACAAGTCCAGCGATTCGAGAGATCATTCCTCTAGAATGACATCCATTAATCCCTCCAGACCTAAGCCTTCCTTTTTTCAGTACCTCAACAAGTCTTACCCAAGCAAGGCTACTTCAAATTCCACCCGTCTAGAAATGACAAGGGTAAGAACACAAAAAGATATTACTCTAAGATTGATTCTCTCACTAAATGCTATAAATGCAAGAGATACAGTCATGTTGCTGGCAATTGTCCTAGCCCCAGTAAGATCAATATAGTAGAAGGTAGTGCTGTCATTGCTGATGATTCCGACAACGAATTTTCCTATGAACCTAATAAAAGTGATGACTTCGGCGAATAAGAGGATAACCAGTATATTAACTATATTCGCTCGATCCATTCACCTCTTTCGAATGTAGTCGGATGTGCTTTGTTCCAACCAAAAAAAGAAAATGATTGGAAGCACACTGCTATATTTCACACATTCACGACAATGGTGGCAAAAACTGTAAGGTGATTGTTGACAGTGTAAGCAACATCATTGCTGTCTCTTCAGCAGTCTTAGCCAAGACCTGGCTTAAAGCTCTACCCCATCCATACCCATATAAAGTATCTTGGATTGATGCGACAGCTCTCTAAGTAACACAACGTTATTTGGTTCTTCTAGATTTCAAAGCTTACAAGGAACAAATTTGGTGTGATGTGCTCAAAATGGATGTGGGTCAAGTAATTTTAGAGAAGCCTTAGCTATATGACCACAATGTGACAATATATTGTCGATCCAACCAATATGTGTTCCAGCACGACGGATTAAAGATAAAGCTCATACCCGTAAAACCACAAACTAGTCTGTCTGTGACAACACCAATTCCTTCGAAAAAGGCAAGGAAGTAGCTTATATGGGTGAAAAGGAACTCACGGAAGAAATTGACAAAGATACGACAGTTCTCCTACTCACAACGAGAGAAGTCCCTAAAGAGCCTGAGGCACTCATTCCTCAAGTCATTCCTGTCCTTCAGAATTTTGCATGTGTTTTTGGCTGACCTCCCTAACCAGCTACCCTCGCTGCGTGACATCCAACACACTGTTGATCTGGTTCCGGGAGCGAGTCATCCTAATTTTCTGCACTATCGGATGAATCCGGCAGAACATGCTGAGTTGAAATGGCAAGTTGACGAGTTATTGGCAAAGGTCTTCATTAAAGAAAGCTTAAGTCCTTGCGCAGTTCTTGCTCTGTTGACGTCAAAGAACGATGGAACCTATCGTATGTGTGTAGACAGCCGTGTCGTCAACAAAATCACGGTGAAGTACCATTTTTCCATTCCCCATTTGGATGACATGATGTATGGTGCCACAACCTTTTCCAAGATTGACCTTAAAAGTGGTTACTACCAAATACATGTTCATCTTGGTGATGAATGGAAGACCGCCTTCAAGTCGAATGATGGCCTGTACGAATGGATTGTCATGCCGTTTGGAATGACAAATGCCTTGAGCACGTTTATGAGAATCATGACATAAGTACTCCATCCTTTTATGGGCAAGTTCCTTGTGTACTTTGATGACATTCTCATTTACAGCCGATTCATTGGGCAACATCTTGACCATTTGAGACAGGTCTGCAGTATTTTGAGGAAGGAACAACTTTATGCCAATCCTATCAAATGTACTTTCCTCTCTAATCAAACCATCTTTATGGAATTTATTGTCTCTGCCAGAGGAGTATCCGCTGACCCAGAAAAGATAAGAGCTATTATTGAGTAGCCTGACCCTACAGAGTTTTTATGATCTTGCCACTTTCTATCGTTGGTTTGTGCAAGGATTTAGCACAATTATGGCTCCGATAACCGACTATTTAAAGAAAGGTGAGTTTGTCTGGTTGAAAGCAGTCACGAAAACATTCGAAGAGATCAAGAAAAGAATGACTCATACACCTATCATGAGGTTGCCTGATTTCACGAAAGTCTTCGAAGTAGCGTGCGATACTTCTGGTATTGGTATAGGTGGAGTCATGAGTCAAGAGAGTTATCCTGTTGCCTACTTCAGTGAAAAGCTGGATGGAGCAAAATAAAAATATTCCACTTATGACAAGGAATTCTATGCAGTAATTCAGTCACGTCATTATTGGCGACATTACCTCCTGCTGCAAAAATTTGTCATCTTCTCAGACCATGAGGCCTTAAGATTCCTCAGTTCTCAACAAAAGCTGAATTCGAGACATGCTCATTGGGTAGAGTTCCTACAAGAATATTCGTATACCATTAGGCATACGAAAAGGGTTGATAATAAGGCTGTGGATGCACTAAGTCGTTATCACATGATCTTGTCCACACTGCGTAAGGAAGTTATTGGTTTTAAGAGATTAAAATGAGTATGCCTCTTGTCCAGATTTCACGAGATATGCACCTCTTTGAAGGATGACATCACTCGAGTGATAGATGATTATTTCCTGAAAGATTATTATCTCTTCTATCGTCCCAAATTGTACATTCCTAGTACATCATTACGAGAGTATCTTATTTGGGAATTGCACGTTGGTGGCCTTGTTGGACACTTTGGGTATAGGAAGACCATTGATGGTGTGGAATATCGGGTTTACTGGCCTAAACTTAAAAGAGACGTGAGACTTGTTAACAGGTGTCATACTTGTCAACTCACCAAACAACAAAAACAAAACACAGACCTGTACACTCCCTTACTTGTTCCTAATGGCCATTGGGAAGATGTCAGCATGGATTTTGTGTTAGGCTTATCGAAAACACAAAAGAAGCACGATTTCATTCTTGTCGTCATGGATCATTTTTCCAAAATGGCCAACTTCCTCCTCTGTTCGAAAACTTTCGATGCATCTCGAAAACTTTAGGTCCTCAAATCTTCTTTGATAATATTGTGAAGCTACATGGGTTGCCAAAAATAATTGTGTCCGATAGGGATGTGAAATTTATGAGTTACTTTTGGAAGACCCTATGACACAGGATGTGCACGAAATTGAAGCGCTTTTCAGTCTCCACTCACAGACTGATGGACAGACTGAGGTTGTCAATCGGAGTCTTGCCAATCTCTTGTGCACTCTTGTGGGAGAGAACTTAGAAACTTCGGACTTGAAATTAATTGTTGCTGAATTTGCCAACAACACATCTAAGAATAGAACTACCGGTATGAGTCCACATGAAATTGTGCATGGTTATCGTCCTAGGCAGCCCCATAGATCTTGTCCTCATGTTAGAACATCATAGAGTCTCAGAGTCTGCATCCACATTTGCATCCTGCATTCATGATTTGCATAGAGAATTTTTCAAGAAAATTAATGAGAATAATTTTAACTATAAGTTAAGGGCAGATACTAGAAGAAAAATTTAAAACTTTTGATGTTGGTGACGAGGTGATGGTTCGGATTCGTCCAGAACGGTTTTCAGCTGGGTCTGTTAAGAAATTGAATGCACGTGGTACAAGCCCATTTAAGATTTTGCATAAAATTAATGAAAATGTCTTTGTCGTTGACCTTCCTGAAGGTTTTAGCATAAGTAAGATTTTCAATATTGAAGATCTAGTACTCTATGAAGGCCCAAAATTTAACCCTAGAAATATGCTAATAGTTGAGCCTATCTTGTAGTCTACTGGTGAGATTCCCATATTTCTCCCTTTACCTGACACGACTTACCCACCAACAGAAAAATTGGATAATATTTTAGATGATCAGATAATCTATACTAGAGATAGTGGTATTCATATGTAATTGGTGCAATGGAAGAACAAGCCGGAGTCGGGGACACTTGGATTGATTGTGAGGAGCTCCAGCGCTTGGATCCAGACCTTTTTTAGCACTATGACAGGAGCACTGATTTTGATTTGACTGGGTCGAGCTCTCTCCCACCCGGAGAGAATGATGAGGACATTGGTGTGAAACGTTTTGGGCATTTCTATCAACGCATGCATCGTCTGGGATGGCTATTTTATTAGCCTAGTTATTTTTATTTCAGCACTTATAGTTTTTTTGACATTGGGATGGTTAGTCATATGTGGTATTTTTGCTATTTGCACCTTTTATTTTTTGCATATTGGGATATTTTGGAGATTTGTTTGAGATTTGTTTGAGATTTGTTTTGATCCTATATATAGGCCTTTAGACTAATGAAAATATATGCTTCGATCGATTAAAAATTTTGTGTGATTGAGTTTTGCTCTTCATTTCTCTCTTTTGTGTGAGACATTGAGAGAACTTTAGAATTTGTGAGGAACCTTAGATCCCACCTCCATCTCTACCCCTATACCCCACCGAAATTCCCTCTCCCTGCTCCTTCCCACTGCTCCGCAACCCCACCCACTCTCTCTCTCTCCTCATACGACCCCCCTCCCCATCTTCTTCAGCCGACCACCAGAAACCCCTTCTCATCAAACCTGATGCCACCCTAAGCCCTTGGCTTCCCCTAACCAATGCCACAATCTCCCCTTCGACACCCCCGGAACCCCTGGCCGCCTACCCTAACAGACCCGACCACCCCTCTAGCCTCCACCACAACCGAAATTTTCCCCACTCCAAATCCCCAAATCCAATTCAAATCTGAAACCTTAGTCCCAAAATCCAATTCAAATCCGAAGCCCTCATCTCCAATCTTCATTCAATCCCTTAACCTAATCTTCACATCAAGAGAATGATCTATGGAGGAGTACAACTCCATTGACGTCGACGACTAACATCTTCGTCCTCTCCATCTGTGGTGGCGACATTGCCATCGAATTCCGGTAATTTCTTTTCATTCCTCCATTATTTGTGGTATTGCCTACCATCTCTAGAATATTATCTGAATTATCTGTCATCCACAAATATTGAGTGTGTGCTTTTACTTGTCAGTTAGCGTACGAATCTTGAATATCTTACTTACTAAGAACCCTTAAGTATATTTGTTGATTGTTAGCCTTGAATTTTTAATTGGGACCGTTAAACTTATTCAATTTCTTGAAAATCAATCAAACCAATTGGGATTGTTAAACTTGTTTAATTTCTTGAAAATCAATCAAACCAATCACTAGTTTTAATTTCTAACTTAATCGGCAGTTGGCACTGCTTGTTGGTAAACTTAATCTTTTAATATTCTTGGAAAATTCTGTACCTAGGGTTAAGCTTACATCAGTTAGACAAACCCTCCAACTTCTTAAAGCCTCAGATTAATCACATTTCACCGACTTCCCTGAAACATGATGAAATGTAAATGCTTGCTTAGAAGGAATACAATCCAACATAGTGCAGTGTAAAAAGTCGAATAATTCTGTGTTAAGATGCACTCATTTGAACAGGATCTGATACTTCGGGTGTGGCCTGCTTTGATTCAAAGTTTCCTGAACAGAATATGTTGACTTACCTAACCAGCCCAGTTATCATCACCAGATAGGAATGATTTTCTTAAAAAATTTCTCTTTGCTTTTCTTCAGTTGACATTTTATTGTTGGCCTTTTCCCTTGGTGCCAATTCGTAATCTTTTTCCAAACCTACGGATTTGACTATCAACTAAGATCTTTCCCAGTTAAAATGACCTTCTAGGGGACCCAAGACTCCATAAAATATTTGACAAATTATTTTAATTGGCTGTCAATTAGGCATTAACCCTTTTAATTGCTGCCAGACTCGGTCAAGAAAATATCATCAACAGAGGGCTTACTATAATTGTGGATTGTCAATTGATTGGTAGGAACACATTTCTTATTGGTCATGCAATTTAAGCTTGGCCAACTAAAGGAGCAACCGTCTAAATTTTCTGTGAAGTAAAAGAGGCCTTAATGGGGAAAGACGGTAGGCTGGTATAAGGAATTACAACTAGTTTGAACATGAAGTGAATTTAACAAATAGAATGCAATCAATCATTATCAAATTGTCAGTTGTTGTGCTTCATTTCCCTCCTGTTTTCCTAAAAATGGTTTTAGAAGATAAATTATGGTTGATACCTAGTTGTAATGGATATGTAATTTGGAAGTTGCATATTTTCATCTTAGCATTTTCATCTCCGCTACACTCATTTTTTGGACATGTTGTTTCTTTGTTACCCAACACTCTACTTCATACATCATTGATGGTCTAACAGCTGTCCTATAAAGCCAAGAAGAATATAATTAGAAAAAAGTATATACGAGACATTGTAAAGGTAGCTCCTATCCATGATAAGTTAAGAGAGAATTGCCTGTGGTGGTTTGGACATGTTATACATAGACCTAGTAGAGCTCTCGTTAGAAAGAGTGATTTGATAAATATTGATGGTAGAGCTAGGGGTAGGAGAAGACATAAACTTACTTGGATGGAAACGGTGAGAAAAAATATGATAGTTTGTGGCCTTGCAAAAGATATTGTGTTAAACCGAGCAGAATGGAAAACCATGATTCATGTGGCCGACCCAATTAGTTGGGAAAAAGGTTTTGTTGTATATTTCCTCTTGTTGTAGTTACCAATATTGTTGGTGTTCATAAGGAATCACTTTTTTTCTTTCAATAATCAAAGAATTATTTCAGTATGAATTTTGGTATTAGTTCATCTATTGTTCTGCTTTTGTCATTATTATGCACTGATTCATTACATTAATTGTTAATTTAATCAGAATAAAAGTACTCTTGGAAGGTTCATTCTTCGTGAGCTAAGCGCTGCTGCTGGGGCCCTTACCATTTCGTGTCTCATGGTATGCTATATTTTATAACAATTAATGTCTACAGTAGTTACTAACATTTGTGGCTTCATACTTTATCCACAATCCAGTTCACAGAAACCACTATTACACTTTGAGTTGAATGTCTGATCCATTTTGTTGAGTCTCATTCCAGGTAATTCATGATAAATAGTCGAAGTTGCATGTTCATAGTGTTTATTCTGCGATTTATTTACTCCAGTATTGTTCTTTTCTATCCACTACGAGTCTGCAAATGTTTATATTTACATAATATATATTCGCAAAATTCTTAATCACATATGCCTCGTATGATCAATCTCACAGTTAATGCATAAATTGAAAAAAAAAAAAAAAAAAAAACCTATTATCTTCAGAAAAAATATTAGATGGAAAGGAAGGCATGTTGCTGCACAGTACAGTATATAACAAGAGAAAAGATAAAGATAAAAAACAAATTAATTGAATGAGAAATCTGCTGCCAACCTTCATGCCTGCATATAGAATCTGCAAGTACAATCATTCTGGTTTAATTCTGATATTTTGTATCAAATCAGATTGTCATGTTTTTTTTTTAGTGCTTTTTTGCTCTGCTTAATTTTTAATTTTTAATTTTTATTATTATAAATTCTTCCCATTGACAACATGGATATGAAGAATAGTTCAACAAACTTCATCAGATGTTCAGTCCAATGGATCAAGCCTAATGCTAATAGTGCACTTCTTCTGATCCTCAATATTTTTCACTTTGATATGCTCTTATTTGATAAGAGAAGGAAAATAAATATTTCCATGTTTATTTGAAACTGAAGTGTAATATGGTAAATACCTGCCAAAGTATATTCAGAGTCCGTGTAACTTCTCCTCCATTTGGCTTCAGGCAGAATATACAGTCAATTTCCCCTGGCTTCTAATTAGCAAAGAATATTAGTAAATATTAAAATGTTACTGACTGTTAGTTAATTTATTGGTGGAGCCAGGGAAACTACCTATTGGGTTAAAAGGAATAGACCCAACTTATACGGGGGTGATATCATGTCTAAATAGGTGCATGATTATCGTATAGAAAAGCTAGACTAACCATTGCATCTCCTTAATATTTATTCACCCTCCATCTTCTCGATTTTTAATGAGATCCGGAGACCACATTGCCATTCCATATTATATAGGCCATCCAAAACATTAGGGAGGCGACTGCTGCCCTTAAGCTACAAATAAATCCACCACTGAGTTGAATGCTACAGGGGTTTTTTTTCCTGTCTATTTCTGATGCTTGCAATATTAAAGAAGGCTCTTTATTAACAGGTTGCAAACCTTGTCGGGTATGTTATAGGACCATCAGGAATAAATTGGTTGGTTTCTCGACTACTTGAGAAAGATGGTAACTGTCAAACAAAAAAGTCCATTTTGCATCCCTTTAATAAGAATGCATGTATTTACCTTTTCTTCTTTCATTTTTGGCGATTACAGGGTTACCTATTCTTGGTGGTATATATACTTCATTTTATGTGGGGACAAAGGTATACCATCTTTCTATTCCATTGGATTAATGGATTTGTCATTGCTAACTGCTTTCAGAATACTGACTTTTTGAGTTTGCAGCTAATGTTTCATATTCGTGATGCAAAACAAATGTGCAAGAAACCATAGAGCTGGATGAATGTCTGTACTTTTTAGCTGGTACAAAAGGTAAGAATTTAGAATCTTTGTCAAATTTAGGTGAATTCCTAAGCTTGAGGGAAATAATTGAATATTTCCAACCTTATGACACTATCTATAAAATTGTGCTTTCCTTAAATCCTGGGGTGAAGCCAAAACAATTTTACCGGGAGGACCAAGGAAAAATTCTATGAATATATATATAAAAAATTCATAATTTTTGGAGGGGCCAAATAATAAAACTTAATTTTTAGGGTGGCCAAGTCATAATTTTTGAGAGGATTTTTAAACTTTCAATAGTGTGAAGGGGGTTTTTGAAAATTTTTGGGGGGGCTGGGGACACTAAGCTCCGCCCCTGTCCTGAAGCACATTATCCCAAGTTCTACAAACTATAACATAGATAGAGAAAGCATGAAATGTCGGTGCCTGCTTGAGGGGTCAGTTGGCCTTTAGATCTGGAGAACTTTGCAATTTTGCAATTATGTAGAAGCACACATGGTGATATTTAAATCTCCTGTTGAGTTTTGTGGTGGGGAGAGTGTTTTGTCTTCTTTCAGATGCTAATAAGTGTAGCAGATATTTTAAGTCCTGATTTTATCTGAAGAGAGTGTATTTACCATTTTATGTATGATGGCAATGGTTGGTTGTATCTGTTGTTGATGAAGCTGAGTATCAATCTATCAGCTTGAGTTGAAATTCTCTAATTACTCATAATTGCGTGGTTAATTTATTTCCTCCATTATACTAGCTCTACACACACAGACACAACACGCGCACACGCTATATTAGTTGACTACTTCATAGAATACGCGATATTCATATGGGTAACTACTGCACATGGTGTAGACTGCATGAGTTACCATCTATTAAATCAAGAATCCAGATATAATTTGGTTCTCATAACCTTCTTCTTAACTAAATTCTGAAATCTATATTCAATTCTTGGCAGGTTTCAGTCAATGAACAGTAGGATACCTGCTGCTTTGCTTCACTGCAAGTGTATAACTGTAGTAAACTGTAATTTTTCATTTATTACTAAAAAAAAAACTGTAGTAAACATTGTAGGATTTTCTTTTTACTTTCACTTGCATGCTAACCTCTACTTCAGGTTGTTTTTGCAATATTTCGTGTGAAGTAATGTTTCCTATCCTTGTAATATTCACTGTATCAGTGTTTTGTGAACTACTTGTACAAGTTAAAATACAATAATCTTCTATTTTGAACAGGAAAATAATTTGTTTTGTGTACTTGTATAACTTGTATTCATGTATTTGTAGGTGATGTCGAAGTACCTTTTCAAAAATGGACATCACACAAGTACATAGGACTTAGAGGCTCTGCACTAACAAAGAGAAGCGTCAAGCCTTTACTAGGAGCAAATTAAATACTTCTCCGGGAAATGGAGAGACCGAGACTTTGGTTAGTTCAACTTCATAATTTCTCAGTATAGCACACTTGTATCATCTAATGACCAAATTACATCCCTGGTTATGCTTACTTTTCCCTGCAAATAATTTCTAGTAGCAGTTCAGTGAAGCTGTCTTGAAAATCTTCAATACTGTGGTTCTAGTTAAATGTATTTTTAGACTTAGACTGATAGATACTTTATTCAATGATCTTGAACCTTCTCTTGAAATAATATCATCTGATGTCCAAGGCCGCAATTTGTTTTAAGTAGGCATATGCTTTGGTCAATCTCCTTGCTTCAACTGTGTTGCAAAGCTTTTATTGGACTGAATTAACATATATTCACGATGATTCACTCCAATTTGATACTATGAAGTGATTACACTAAGTCGATTTCTCATTAAAAAACTGAATGTGTGAAGCATCTGTTATCTGTTAGTTGTTCTTAACGGAAGTGGAAGTGTAAAAACGTACAATTGAATGGGATATGTATTCAACCGCCTGTAACGAAAGCGAAGTTGATGGTATATGTCTTCAACCGCAGCTGTGAGGAAAGCGAAGCTTGACGTAATTCTGGTCACTCCAATCAACATCTCCACATCTGTAGCTTTCTACTCGTGTTACTTTCCTTCCGTTAAATTATTATGCTAGTTTGTTCTTTTTATTCCCTCTTTAAGTCCTCATTGTATCTGGATCAATCAATGAATGGCTATAACGACTAACTACTAGTCAATAGTTAGAGGGTAAAAGAGTGCCAGCAGTCTCCTTGAAAGAACAAAGAAGACAGAGGGAGACTTCAGTTTATCCATCCAAGTAACCAATAATTAGTACGTAAAAGTAACAGATAAGCAAAAAATTAGAAGAGTGAAAAAGCAGCAGCTTTGATGGGGGAATAAAGGACCGATGGCCTAACCTAACAGTTGGATTCTTTATTAGATGTCACTTGCACTCTAATTAACTTTTGAAACAAAGAAAAGCACAATCTATTGGATCGACAAACTGCTCAGTTATCTGTCAGCAACATCAGAGTTTGGAGCACGTGTTTGCTCTGATCCAGCTTATTTCAACTGTTGGATATCAGCTCAGGACCACCATCTCAATGTAGATACTAGTCTAGAGTGAAGGATGGATGATCGCACTTTAAGATTAGTGTACATCACTAAAAATTTCTTTTTCACAATAAAAGTCTCGATAATTCATTATATTTCCCTCGAATCGCTCTGTGACTTTCAAAGTAAATACTAACAGTTTTCTTTTGTAATTTATGTCCACTTCCGATAAAACATTGATGGGTCCAAATATGTCAACGTTTTAGATCACCGACTAGATTTCACTCAGAAAACGATAAGGATGGTGAAAAGTAGCACACTTACAATGGTCCACACATTACATTTTAAAAAACAATAATTAGTACTTTGTCCTTCACTGATCTCGACTTTGGACAGACGCTCCCAAGTCCAAGAACTCAAACTCTCCCATTCATACTACACATGAATCTCAACAAGATACGATCTTATTTATCATATACTCCATGAACACGTGTCCCCCGTACATGGAGTGCATTATTATTATTTTTTTTAAAACACTTGCATGCAAATTACGAAAACAGACTTTATTCAGCACCTAGCGAATCACATATTTGTATAATAACCACTGATAAAATATCATTATCACTGTAACCCCTCACAATATGTACTAATGTTGTAACAGTTGTTGAGCAGTGAGTGATATGTTCAAAACCCAACTTTATTTATTTACTAAATTTGGCTAAATAACGCAAATTTACATAGTACGGACACTCTAATTTGGAAGCAACATACATATATATATATATATATATATATACTGTCTGCATCCGTACTTCACACTCCAAAATGATTAGTACGGTCACTGTGAAGGAGATGGCCGTCCCGGGTTTGTGTTGACCCCGTACACCTCCTTACACAACCACTCCGGCTTCTGCGGCGCCTTGGAACACAACGGCGACGATCTCGGACAACTCAGCAAACAATTATCCCCCAGACTCCCCGACATGTCGCCTTTGCTATTTAACACCCCCTCCGGCACCTCCCCGTTCAAAAAATTCCCATCCAAAAACAACCTCCTCATCTTCCCATACCCCTCCGCTATCCCTCCCACCAGCCTATTATACCTCGCCGACACCGCCGCCAACGCAGGATACCCCGCCAGCTCCGCCGGCAACACCCCTCCAATCCGGTTAAAACTCACATCCACCGCCACCAGCCGGTCACCACCTTCTCCTCCATCCGCCCACTTCCACACCTCCAGCCCCGAAAAACTGTTATTAGCCAGATCCACTTGCTGCAGCGACGGCAACCGAAACAACCACCCGCCAATCTTCCCTTGGAACCTGTTCACCCCCAACTCCGCCACCTCCAAAGATTTCATCGACTCGAAAGTCGGTCTCCTCAACCAGCCAGAAATCAGGTTCCCCCGTAAACTCATCTCCACCAAATTCGTCGGCAGCGTGTTCGGCAAAGCGCCAGAAAGTCGGTTGTAGCTGAGGTCAAGTGTGACGAGATTTGGTAGGGAGTTTGGGGGGAACTGGGGGATTTGACCGGTGATTTGATTATTTGATAAATCGATCATCTGGACCGACCCAAGGTTGGCTAGTGACGGTGGGATTGGGCCGGAAAAGGAGTTGGATTTGAGGACAAAGGTTTGCAGAGAAGATAATGATGGAGTAGTAGGGATGGGGCCGTGGAAGTCGTTATCGAAGAGGTTGAGGTGAGCGAGAGCAGTGAGGTTGGAGAGGGAGAGGGAGAGGGAGGATGAGTAGTAGCCTGCAGCATCGAGAGTGATGGAGAATATGCGGGAAGGGGAGGAGGGAGAGGGTGAGATGCATGTGAGGCCGCAGGTGAAGTGGATGGGGTTAGAAGGGTGGCAGGGGTCGGAGGAGGAGAAGTCCCAGGAGGCGAGGCAGGACCAGGGTTTGATGGAGGAAGGGAGGATGGATGATTTGAAGGCCGACAGTGCGGCCACGTCCGAGGGGAGTGTGAATTGTTGGGTGCTTGAGTTTGTCAACGATACGACGGATAGAAGGAGGTGGAGGAGGACGACGACGACGAGGTTTGTCATTTCGGTGATGGGGTTTGGGTTTGAAAGTTTTTTTGAGGGAGACAAGGAGGAGAGAAGTCAGGCAGAAGATATGAGCTGGAAATTGGATGAGTTTGTCGAGGATTAGTATATGTTATGGTGCAGTGGACGGCACCACCAACAGCACTATACTTTATAGTAGGGGTTACAACTTACAAAGCTTGAGAGACGAGATATCTTACTAATTATCAATTAAAAGCAAAGTAGGAAATAAATAAAACCTATAGTTTGCTTACTAATTACTAATCAAAAGTAATGTAGGAAATAAATAAAACCAAAGTAAACAAGAAAAACAAATATAAAAAAAGTAGAGGAAATAAATATGACAGGCAAGAGATGTCTTACTAATTATCAATTAAAAGCAAAGTAGGAACTAAATAAAACCTATAGTTTGGTTACTAATTACCAATCAAAAGCAATGTAGAAAATAAATAAAACCAAAGTAAACAAGAAAAACAAATATAAAAAAGAGAGGAAATAAATCTGAGAGGCAAGAGATGTCTTACTAATTATCAATTAAAAGCAAAGTCAGAAATAAATCAAACCTATCATTTGGTTACTAATTACCAATCAAAAGCAATGTAAAAAATAAATAAAACCTGAGTAACAAGAAAAACAAATATAAAAAAGAGAGGAAATTTAAAAACCTAAGCAAGCTAGAAAACAAGTAAGAAAAAGAGGAAATAAATAAGGCCTTAGAGCATCTGTAGTCGTTTGCTAAATATCGATAAAATGAATATTTGGCTAAAAAATGCGCTGCACTCGTTTGCCAAATATCCATTTTATCCATATTTCGCTACAGTCGTTTGCTATAAATGAGAATGGGTTTGAGATTTATCCATATATGAGCGATGGCACTTCAAGTGCCGTCGCTTAAAAAAAAATAAAATTTTTCAATTAAAAAAACCCCTTTGTCGGACGGCACTTCATGTGCCGTCCAGACTTTTTTGTAATTTTTATTTTTTTTGCAATTTTCGAAATATTTTTGCAATTTTGTAATTTTTTTTGCAATTTCTGGAATATTTTTGTATTTTTTTGTAATTTTTTATTTGCGCTTCGAGGACGAATTTTAATTCCTCCGACGGCACTCGAAGTGTCGTCGCTCTAAATAGCTTTTTAACGACTGCAGCAAAATTTCGATTCCTATTTCTATTCATCCATATATGCATATTTTTCGCTTCAACGACTACAGATGCTCTTAGCAAGCTAGGAAATAAATAAAGTCCTTCCTGCGTTCAGTTCGTTGTTTTGAAAATAGTTTTTAAATTTAGATTTGTAAAAAAAAATTATAAATGAGTTTTTTGAGATTTATAAAATGTTAGGGTTTGTTTGGATAACTATTTTTAGAAAATGAGAAGAAATGGATCATAACCGTTTTTTGGGAGAGATGAAGAAAAAGAAAAAAAAATTTATAAAACTGTTTTTTAGAGTTTTCTACAAAAGGGTTTTAAAATGAGAATTTTCCAAAAAAATTTAGAAACGATTTTCAGAAAACACCTAAACAAACACGATTTTTATATTTTAACATTTAAAAAACTGAAAACAGGTTTTAAAATCCTAAACAAACAGACCCTTAAATAAAAGCTCATCAAACGAGGAAACAAATAAAACCTAATCAAACTACGGAATTAGTAATATAAAGTTTATTTAAAATAAATTAAGAATTATACTTGTACATCAAATAATGTTGTTTTTGTGAGGGTTGTGTATAACGGTGGATACATTAAGGAATACTAGTAATCTGCACATGCTTTGCACGTTCTAATAAACATCTTTTTTAAAAAGTAAATATTAAGACGTAATCTGATCTCGAATCTGAGATCTCTCTTTACTCATCACATACTCTTTACAAATTATCCAGAGTGGCACAAACATTTATTTTATACGAGTGACACTTTTGTAATAATTATGTCGTAAATAAATTTAGACTTTGAGAGTATTATATTAACTAAGAACAGTTGAGTAAATAAATGGTTCATATAACTCCCACTTAAAAATAAATGGTTGAGATTAGACGGTTAATTATCTACAAATGACAATTCCAATTCTCTCATTATAATATTAGAGATTATAGATTTTTGGGAAATGAGATGGTGAGTTTGTATAATGTAGGTATTCGGATGGAAGGATATGTAAACGGAGAGTGATCTAATAAATTTAGGGATATCTGATTTGCTGCAAGTACAAAAGCGAAAATATTAAAAGTCTTTCTTTTATAAAAAAAGGGTTAAGAGCATCCACAGTAGTTTTTCTCAATTGCTAAAAAATAGCAGCTACAGTAATAGCAATTGGACGAAGATCATGCAGTCGTACTTTGCTAAATTTTTCTCATATTCTTTAGAAACGGGATATGATTTTCCATCCCTCTTTTTTTAATTTTAAAAAGGTGTAGGACGGGGAATCATTCCCTGATTCCCCGTCTCTCAAAAAAAAATTTAAAAAAAAAGTGAAAATTGATGAATTGACGGTTAAAAAAATAGTGATCAATTGACTTTTTGAATTGATCAGTGGCCTTTGGATTGGTTCCCAAAGCATGCAGTGGCCTTTGGATTGGTTCCCAATTCAAATAGTTGACCAAAAAAAAAAATTTCCTTCGCGGACGGGGTATCATTCCCCGTCTGAGGGAAATTTTTAAAAAAAAAAAATCATTTTTTATTTGGAGAGACGGGGTATCATACCCCGTCCGGGGTATGTATCCCCGTCCAACCAGTTTTTTTAAAAAAAAATTGAAAATTATTGAGACGGGATATGATCTTCCGTCTGAATCGATTAAAAAATTATTAAATCGGAGAAACGGGGTATCATACCCCGTCCTTTATATTTTGAGAAAGTTCATTTCGTTTCTCATATTTGAGAAATGAGAATGGAACGTTTGCCAAAAAATGAGAAAATGAGAAACGATTGCAGGGCTCGTTTGCTATTCGTTTGCTATAATATGGAAAAATGGCATATATAACAAACGACTGTGGATGCTCATAGGATCACTCAAATATCCACTATATTGTAGAGAAAAATATTATTATAATAATTATTTTTCTCTACAATATAGTGGATAATATATAAAATGGATATTGTGTTCAAAGTACGAAATATTTTAAAATTTCAGTCAAAAAATTCTCGGGGATAATTCGGTGTTTCACTTGCAGTGACAACATTAGGATATCTAAGCAACACGTTGGCATTGGAGTTCTTTTTCCCCTTCACTCATATTTGTATTAGTCTTTTTGCTAGTCAGTATATGTTTAAATATTTGTATGTGTACTTGGTACTAACCTTTGTTGTGAACTAACTTTATTCACTAATTAAAAGAACGAATCAATTTGTATGGACATGAATCAAAGTTTGTTGGCTGCTTGCGTTGCCTACCTTTTGTTTTTTTATTTACAATAAAACAAAATGTTTAGTTTATAACTAATTGATGCTTAGAAGAAACAAGTAGAGAGAGATATGCATGATTGCATAGTTCATACATAGGATATGGAAAGGAATTCCTATGATCACTAGCTCATTGATATGTTAATTAATTAATTGGAGTTTTTCTCATATAGGTCATTCACAATTTTGTCAACTCTAAATAAGCCACTAATAAATTTTTAATTTTATAAACACCACTAATTATATGAATCCCGCTCTAAAAAAAATTGAATTAAACATAAAATTATGAATGAAGTCAATGTAATCCTCTTGATAGTGTTTAATTCAATATAGATTATAAATTTGTTAATTTGAATTAAACTAAAAAAAATAGTAAAATAAGTATATTTTGGAAATATAACCTATATTATTGATGGTGTTTATAAAATTAAAAATTGTAGGTGATTTATTTAGATTTATTTGGAATTATCAAAGTTGCGAGTGGCCTATCTAGAGAAGTCCTAATCTATTTGGAATTATCAAAGTTGGTGATCAATTAAGGTGGTTGGTACTTGGTAGTGCCCATGTTGGTGTGATTGTGATTTTTTTCCGTGCTGCCCCACTTACAATATGGATCAAGCGGACCAATTTTGAAAAATATTTACTCAATTGACTTAGTTTTGGATACGTTAGCATAAAATCTTATTAGCAATAATGACATCTGTTATTTTGATTTCGTTATTATCAATAGCAGCACCTGTTAAAAAAAAAATCATTACTGCTATTAAGAGTAACAACATCAGTATATCTCGCATTCACTTAGGAGTTATCTGACTTAAAGAAAAAAATTGTAAGTTAAAATTGCTATAACTAATATCGTTATTCCCAATAACGGCATAAATTAGCCTAGGGGTGGCAGATGGGTCGACCGGGCCGGGCCGGGCCCAACCCGTGCGGGTTGGCACGCTTGGGTAGGCGAGCCGGGCCGGGTTGGGGTATTATACGGGCCGGGCCGGGCCAGGTCAGATTCTTAATTGGGTGGCCCGCCCAACCCGTGAACCCTTTAGGGCTCAACCCGGGTTGGGCCGGGTCGACCCGCGGGTTGGCCCGTTTAATAATATATATAATTTTTATTTTATTTTATTTTTTTGGTAGCTTAAATTGAAGTAATACTAAGTAATACTACATTACTACTAATAATAATACTAAGTGAGTAATACTACATTACTAAGTAATACTACATTACTACTAATAAGTAATAATAATACTACAATTCTTCAAAATTATAACACTAAGTAAGTAAGTAATACTAAGTAAGTGATACTTAGTAAGTAAGTAATACTAAGTAAGTAATTACTACTAATAAGTGATAATAATACTACAATTCTTCAAAATTATAATACTAAGTAAGTAAGTAAGTAATACTAAGTAGTAAGTAAGTAATACTTAGTAAGTAAGTAATACTAAGTAAGTAATACTTAGTAAGTAATACTAAGTAAGTAAGTAAGTAATACTAAGTAAGTAATTTTTTTTGGTAGTTTAAAATTATAATACTAAGTAAGTAATACTACATTACTACTAATAAGTAATAATACTACAATTCTTCAAATATCCCCAAATGATGTTTAATTATAATACTAAGTATGTAATTCACTAAATTTTGTAATAATACTAATAAGTAATAATACTATAATTCTTCAAATTGAATCAAATATCCCCAAATAATGTTTAATTATAATACTAAGTAAGTAATAATACTAATAAACAAAAAAAATCGTGACAATAATAATAATAAGATTGAAAGAGTGAAATTGACAACAAATTTTGAAATTTTATTCATACGAATTTAAGTGATACAGTTTGAACAATTTATAACGAAATGAAATGAAAAATTCAATTCACAAATAAGTTTTATACAATAACATATTTCTTATGTACAATTTTAATTGACTACAATTTTTCTAATTTAACATAAGATGAAAAGCTATTGTTGTTGTTGTTGTTGTTCTTCGGGCGAGTTGCTCCCACTTGTAGAACTTGATAGTGCTTTCCCTTGCGTCCTATCTTCAGCCTTCAGCCAGTCTTCTGTGCAAACGAGCATCTCCAACGCCTCGGGCTTCAACCGGTTTCTGTAATCAGATAGAACCCTGCCACTTGTAGAAAATGCACTCTCAGAAGCAACTGTAGAGACAGGAGGAGTTAGCAAATCTTTAGCCATAATGGACAGAATACTAAAAGTGTGTTCATGTTCTTTCCACCATTGTAAAATATCTAGTGGGGAAAGAGTAGGCTCAGTATCCTGTTGGTTATACCAATTTAATTCATTTGGTTGATTAGTCCTAGGTTTTTTAGACTGAATTTGTTCAAGTAGACTAAATGTTCTATCACTAATTTTACTTTTACCTTTAGAACTACCAGAAGAAGAACTAACTACAGAAGTTGTACTACTAGAAGCAAAACGTCTATCATAATAATCATACAAGTTATTTAATGTAGATTCAAACTGAACTAAAAAAGTAGCGCAATCAATTGTTAATTCTACATTGTCATCTAAACATGCAAAAAACATTTCTATCAAATTCTTCGTACCTTCTAATTTGATACGAGGATCCATAACAGTAGCAACACAAATCAACATAGGAGGAGGAAAATAATATTTCAAAAATTTTTGAAATGCAGGTATTACAATGTCACTAATATAGGGATCATTTAACATTTCGTTAAATATTTGCATCATGCTAACTAATTCAATAAAAATACTACTAGAAGTAGATTCATATGTTTTTGAAAACTTTAAAGTTGCGGTTTTAAAAGGTTCTAAAAATTTCAACAAAGCTTCGGCAAAATACCAATCGGGCGGAGTCATTTCAAAATTGTGCATATTTTTTGCGATACAAAAATCATTTACAACTGCTTTATAATCGGTGACAACATTCAATAAATCAAAAGTAGAATTCCATCGGTGTCTAACATCCTTTGGAAATTTTCTAAAAGGAACATTTCTAACCCTACACCAAGCTTTCCATTCTTGTAAAATGCTTGGACTTAATGCAATGAAATGTACACAATTTCTAATTTTAATTATATATGGATCAGCTATTTTTAATGCATCTTGAACACATAAATTTATAATATGACATGCACATCTAACATGAAAAATATTGTCAGCTGGAGGGTTTAATACAGATTTTAAAGTAGTAATTGCTACATTGTTGTTAGATGCATTATCAAAACTAATAGCCATAATTTTATCGCGAATATGAAAAACATCACAAATTTCTATAATACGGTTTGCTATTTCAGAGCCACTATGGGGATATGGCAACGCCGCAAGTGATATGATTCTTTTTTGAAGAATCCAATCATTGTCGATCCAATGACAGGTTATTCCCATCGTTGGAATATTGTTGACACTCATCCAACAATCCGAAGTTAAACTAACCCTACAAGTTAAACTCCATAAAATTGCAATCAACGCGTCCTTCATTTCAACGTACATTTTAAAACAATCCGATTTGCAAGTATTTCTCGGAATTCTTTTAAAATGAGGGTTTAAGGCCGTTTGATTAAAATTTTCCAAGTTCCTACTCTCGGGATAGGAAAATGGCAACTCTTCCTTAATGACTAATCGGGCCATTTCCCGACGAACGAGTTCGGGATCATAAGGGTGGCTATCTACTTGACCGGTCCTAGGGTTAATTTTTTGTTGGCCTTGTATTTGATCAAGAAGTTCTTTGTGATTATGTTGTATGTGTCTACTAAGTGTACCGGTTCCGTCACCCCTCTTGAATTTGTATTGTTTACCACATGATTTACACATTTTCACACCTACACCCGGAATATTTTCGTCCGGGATATACTCATAAAACTTGTGCCAATCGCTAGTTTCTCCTCTACTTTTCCTACTACTACGGGGTTGTGTGGTTTCGGGTTGTTGTTGTTGTTCTTCTTCTTCTACTTGAATGTTACCTACAACATCCATGTCGTGTGTACCCCATTGTTCCATAGTAGGATCAATGTAATCTTGGGCGGGCTCAATAATTGGGACAATTGGTGGCCTACGTGAAGATGAGGAAGAATCTTGTCCGCTACGACCGCTACCGCGTGATCTAGACATAGTGTAGTAATGTGGTATGTAAATAAAATCTACAATGTAGAAGCGGTGAATTATACAAAAAAAACTACAAAACAAGAGGGTTGAGATAGAGAAGTTCAAAAAACAATAATTTTAACTACAACGAAAAAAAAACAACAAGAGAGATAGAGATATTTTGATACCGTTCACCGTGGAATACGCGTATTAAAAAAAACCGTAAAAATTAGAATATAATAGAAAAGATGGAGGAGCGCTTTGCCGATTGTGCAAATGAAGAGTTGAAGTAGATTTGAGTCGATGGTTGAAGAGAGTTGAAGACGTTGAATTTTGTTCTCCGATACGACCGAAATTTGATCGTGTATACGCCTCCTTGTACACTTGTTTGATGATTACTACAATTGTTCAAAATTTTTTTTTTTTTGATGTATAATAGTAGAGAGAGTAAGAGAGAGATGTGTGATTTTTTTGGAGATTTTTGGGGGCTATTTATAGGCTTAGAATTGGGTATAAAAAAAAAAAAAGAACACCAGCAGCAAGCAACGGCTCTAAGAGCCGTTTGCTGCTGCTGCCGTGCCCAACGGCCCAAACCCAACGGAAGGATCCAACGGCTAAAAAACCCAACGGCACCAAACCCAACGGGGCGACCCGCGGGTTCAATTCGCGGGTTGAATTCACGGGTCGGAGGTCGAAATTCGCGGGTCGACCCGCGGGTTGGCGGGTCCAATTCGCGGGTTGACCGGGTTCGTGGGCCGGGTTTCGCGAATCCAATTCGCATAAATAGCGACCCGGGTCGACCCGGTACTGTTCACCGGGTTCGACCCGAACCCGCTAAAGCCTTAATCGGGCCGGGTTCGTGGGCCGGGTCGCGGGTGGGTCGCCGGTTGACCCGGCCCAGTTGCCACCCCTAAATTAGCCTGGTGCCGCTATTGGCAATAATGGCATCAGTGTAATCCACAGTGTACTCCAAATTTTGTGAACGTGCATCAATTTTAAGCCCTATTTCGAGCTTGATGCATCTAGTATCTCTCAAAACTTAAAACATGAAAGTTGTAGATCTTTTTCTTGGTGTTCCATAGCATTTTAAATCATCACAATCGGAGTTCGGATAATAGAGTTATGCACAGATTACGAAGCGATATCGAAACTGTCTAAAAAAATGTAAGTGAAAATCGCTTATAACTGATGTCGCTATTCCCAATAATGACATAAATTATCTTGATGCCGTTATTTACAATAACGATATAGTGTAATTCACAGTGTGCTACAAATTTCGTGTAGGTATATCAACTTCAAGCCCTATTTTGAGCTTGATGCAGCTAATATCTCTCAAAACTCAAAACATAAAAGTTGTAGATATTTTTCTTGGTGTTCCAGAGCATTTTGAATTATCTCAATCGGGGTTCGTATGATAGAGTTATGTCTAGATTATTAAACGATGTCAAAACTATAAATGATTATGGATAGTTTTGACATCTCTACGTAATATGAGAATAACTTTATCATCCGAACTCCGATTGAGATGACTTAAAATGCTATGGAACACCAAGGTAAAGATCTACAACTTTCATGTTTTGAGTTTTGAGAAATACTGGCTGCATCAAGATCGAAATCGAGATTGAATTTAATGCACCTGCAGAAAATTTGGAGTACACTGTAGATTACACTGATCCGCTATTTCCAATAGCGGCATCAGGCTAATTTATGCAGTTATTGAGAACAGCGGCATCAGTTATAAGATTTTTTCTTTTATAATTTTTTTCTCAAGTGAAAGAGTTCCTAAGTGAATGCGATATATATTGATGTCGTTACTTTCAATACTGGAAACGTATTTTTTTTTATAGGCGCCACTATTGGCAACAACGGCATCAAAATAGCAGATGCCGTTATTGTCAATAGTGTTTTAGGCTGACGTGTTCAAAATTGGGTGAGTTGGGTAAATACTTTTGAAAGAGGCTCAGTTTGGTCCATATTTGTAAAAAGCGAGTCAGTACGGAAAAATATTATGTGATTGTCGGGTTTTGGTTTAGATCAAGGGTGCTCCCCGCAAAGTCTAACATGTAAGAGCATCTGTAGTCGTTTGCTATATATCGATAATATCGATATTTGGTAAAAAAAGTAGCTGCAGTCGTTTGCTATATATCGATATTATCGATAAATCGCTACAGTAGATTGCTATAAATGAGAATCGATATAGCTTTTATCGATAAGTCAGCGACGGTGTTCGAAGAGCCGTCCCACTCGGAAAATTATTATTATAATCGTCGGACGGCACTTCAAGTGCCGTCCGTTTGAAAAAATTATAATTTAAGCGATAAAAGCCTTTTTTTCCGGACGGCACTTGATGTGCCGTCCGTCGACCTTTAATAAACTACTGCTATAAAGATAATTAGCTATTAAGATAATTAGCTGAGTAGATAGTATAGATAAACTACTGCTATAAAGATAATTAGCTGAGTAGATAGTATAGATATGTAATTATTACCTATTAAGTATAGCTATTAAGTATCATCCTTCTGCTAAGTAGCTATTAAGTATAGGTGCTTAGTGTCGGACGGCACTTCATGTGCCGTCCTAGAAATGCGGTTGACTTTTTTTTTTTTTTCATCAAAACATTTTCTTTTTTTTTGAGTGTGAGTTATGCCATTTTTTTTATGCTTAGCTATTATTAAGTGTGAGTTAGGATTTAGCTGCAGTTTTTTTTTTTTTATTATTTTTTCAAACGGACGGCACTTCATGTGCCGTCCGACGATTCCGCGCCAAATTTTGCTCTTTCACCCCTCCGACGGCACATCAAATGCCGTCGCTTAATATTAAATGATTGATTGCTATAATATAGCTTTCGACGAGTGCAGCGAAATCCAAATTTCTACTTCTATTTATCCATATATGGATAATTTTAACTTTAACGACTACAGATGCTCTAATGTATTTAACTTATAAGTATTTGATTGGGCATGATGGGCTATTTTGTGTTGATGGCTCCTCCTGAATGTGGTGAACCAGATTCTGCAAAGATTGATGTTGGTCCAATACATTGTGATGTGCTCGAGCTACTTGATGAGATCGCAATGAGTTAGAGCATCCACAGTCGTGGGCTAAATACTCAAATTTTGGAAAAATTTTCAAAAAAAAGAGCTGCAGTCGTCGTCCAAATTTGCAAAATTTGGGTGTACGATGAACATTTTCTTGCTAAATATAACAGACGATTTGGCAAAATGCAAAATATAGCTAACGACCTATAATCTTTCGTCCGTCAGTAGAGACGAAAGATTAAATTTCGTCTCGTAGGGTAGACGTACAAAAAGTGAGTTATGACGAAGGATTAAATCCCGTTTGAAAAAGGAAAAAAAAAAGTCAGAGACGAAGCATTATACACCGTTATTTCCAAAAGCCGCTAGATGCCAAAACAGCCAGAGGACGGTAGATTAACTACCGTCCTAGGCTATTTTCCTTTTTTTTTTTGGTCTTTTACTGCTTAAAAAAAGAATTTTTTTTTTTTTAATTTCGGACGAGAGATAATCGATCGTCCGGCCATATTTTAGCTTTCAACGACTGCAGCGCGGAGCCATATTTTCTATTTCCAAAAGCCAAATACCCAAAATTTAGCTGAGAACGACTACAGATGCTCTTATGAAACATATTTATCGCAAGGAAAAATTGTATGCTGATTGCTGACCATCTAGCGAAGCCGGGAAATGCATGAGTAGAATTTCACTCTTTTCCTTCACTACCTTAGGTGGCATATTCCTATTGGAGAGTTCTCCCACCTACTCTATCATCCCCTACCTATTGGAATGTGCCACCTAAGGTAGTGAAGAGAAATGTAGTGAAATTGGTAGTGGATGTAGCATTACTCTTGGAAAGTTTGTTTCAGTAATTTAATTCTTGATTATGAAAAAAAAAACTCGAACTTTAACCTCACCAATATTATTCCAAGCTTTTTTGTGCAAATTGATTCATCGGTCATCTCTCCAATCTGAACACTAAAACAACTTAAAATTTTCTCTTTTTTTTTCTTTTTTTTAAATGAATGATTAGTTAGAATTAATTTGGTGCGGAATAAATATGTTAGGCTCAATGAAGGCCACGCTACCTATCCATAAAATTGTTAAGACCAATCAAACCATGACCATCACCACTCTCCTTAACTAACCATGTCACTGAACCAAACAACAACCTAAAATAGAACATTGGAGAAGCCCATTGATTTGTTTTTAAATTTTATGATCCTATTGGGTTTTGCTAAAGAGAAGTAGTCGTTTGACATTAAATTTTAAATTTTTTTATTTTTTTATTTTTTTATTTTGATAAAAGATGACTCAACAGTCATCGATTCATTAATGCTGAATTAATGAAACAAAGTAGTACAACAATACAGGAAATAGCTGGGCCCAATAGCAACCTCCCAAAATACAACAACATCGAGAAAAAGATCTCGAGAGTCCTCTACCAAAAAAAACAACAATAATGAAATAGAAAGAGATGCATCATAGGCTGACACCTGAGCATCCCAAAAAAAGCCACCTAAATCTTCTGAAGGAGTGGCTGCCGTCTTCCCAATCAGATGGACTAACCATCCGAATCCATCCTGAGCTTCTTCCTTGCCCTCACAAAATCTGCCCAATCATGAATGAAACGAAAGATTTTATGCATCGACATAAAAAAAGTGTAGTTGCAGGAACAAATTTTAAATTAGTTAGTAAGCTTATTATTGACTTCTTAATATAAAAAGAAAATGTTCACTTCATAAATTTCTAATAAATTTCTAATGGTAAAAAGCACACAAATTAATCATAATTTTAGATATGCATAAAAAATATACAAAATAATGTGTAAATTAATGCAAAGGAGTAACTTTAGTTGCTAGTTAGCAAAACTAATAAACAATTACGTACTCCTAAGTAAAAGATTAATTATTTGATTTGGGAGCATATACTCATTTAATTCTTATGACAATATGAGAAAAGACCATGAATTGCTTAAAAAGTGCAAAACCTTAGTTCCAAGTCTACCATGAATCGGGTTATGGTTTCCCACTCGCAACCCTATTACATTTAGAGGTGGAAAATGGACGGGTTGGGTTGTATCGGGTTTAGGTCGACCAAGTTATGATCCAACCAAAATATTTATGATCCAACCATAATATGACCCATTATTTACATGGCCAATCGGTAAGAGCATATGTAGTCATTCAATTTAAAAATTCGGATATTTGGCATGTATGAATAGGAATTTTGGATTTGAGCTGTAGTCATTTTAATCCAAAATTTAGGTTTTGATTTTAAAAAATCGACCGACGATATATGATGACTTGTCCCAATTTTTTTTAATAAAAATGTATCAGACGATAAATGATTTCCCGTCCATTGATTTTTATAAAAAAAACCAAGAGACCGGAAATCATTTCCCGTTTCACCATTTTAAAAAAATATTTTGTTCATGGACAGGGAATCATTTCCCGTCCGAAAGTTGTTTAGTCCATTAACTGTTAATAATAATTAATTTAATCCTAATTAAATCTTAATTTAATCTTAAATCTTAATCAAATCTTAATTAAATCATAATCTATATGCATAATAATTCTATAGGCATTATTCCATAGAATTTCCTTGAAACAAATCTCATGGACGGGAAATGATTTTTTGTATGATCATTTTTTTTATAAAATGATTAGACGGGAAATCATTTCCCGTCCGATATATTTTTAAAGAAATTAGCGGCGACGAAATATAATCTTTCATCTGATTTTGTTTATAATAAACGGATGAAAGATCGTCGTTCGTCGGCTATATTTTCCAAATTCTTTTATCTTCGCCCAAATATAGCTAAACACTGTTCCTCTCAAAATCAAAATTTGGGTATTTAGCCAACGACTACATCTTAATTTTTGCCAAATTTTGTAAAAATGGCCAACGACTACAGATGCTCTATGAAGTGGGTTGACCATGTTGTGACCAAGTTGTGACCTAACATGTATGGGGGGGGGGGGGGGGGGGGGGGGGGGGGATTTAACATGTATGTACCTAACAAATATGTAAATATCATGTATGCCCCTCACAAATGTGTATTTTTATATTTATCCCCAACAATATATACTACATCTCTTAATTATCCCTTTAGTTAAAAAAACTAAAAACGATGGAGAATTATTAGTTTTTTTTTAATTGACTTGATAAAAAATGACTAAAATATTCGCTTCTCTACCATTCAAACTTTATCTTCTACATCCATGTAAATCCAGGCAATTGTGAATCCAACCGAGAATCATTAACGTTTCTCAAAATTTCTTCAATTTTTTTCAAGAAATTGACAAACTAATAGTGCATCTTTGAAAACTACATATTTTTTCCCACGTTACTTCTAAAAAATTGCCATCTATCTTGTTTTTTAATGATAATTATAGGATTCCTTATTTATTTTCCTTAAAACTCTTAAATATCTTATCATTTGATTGTCTAATCTGAACTTAAAATTTGATTTTTATTTGTCTCGTAAGGGTAAAATCATGGTTAACTTGGTGATAAGGGTGGCATCGGGTCCGTGTCGGCCCTAGACCGGATCGGCCCAGCCAGCGCGGGCCGAGGCCCACCCCGGACTGCTGTTTGGCTTAACTCGGGACCGGCCCCCCAAACCCAGGGGCCGGTTCGGTCCTCCATTTCGCCAGAAAAGCTCGGCTAGGCCCGACCCCGTTTTGGACCGGGACCGGTTGAATCGGCCCGCCCTGGTCCGGGTCGGGCCGGGCCTACCATTGGGTTTTTGAATTTTTTTTTTAGGTTCAATTTTTTTTTTTAAATGGAAAATTACCAAATTGCCCCCTAACGGATCTATACTAGCTAGTTCTGGGGGTACTTTAGGAAATCAAACAAATTGCATATTCTATATATACAACATCATTTCTTTCATTTCTCTTCACTAATTCACTCAAATCTCTCTACTATCTCTCAAATCTCTCCACTCTCTCTCAACAAATCATGTTTCTACTACATTTTGCAAGAATCAACAATCAACAATAATCAAGTGATCAACAACAACAATCAACACTACTAGTCTACTACAAGCTCTCAAGTCTCAACTTTCATTCTTCAAACTTCAAA
This sequence comes from Hemerocallis citrina, assembly GCA_017893485.1. Lineage (NCBI taxonomy): Eukaryota > Viridiplantae > Streptophyta > Magnoliopsida > Asparagales > Asphodelaceae > Hemerocallis > Hemerocallis citrina. The sequence continues at coordinate 39,196,487 of CM030361.1, forward strand.
CACTTATACAGTATTTTAGTATATGTTTAATTTTCAGATTTAACATAGTTGATTATTCTCATCTATATCTCTTAATTAGTTTGGGTTTTCTTGAACTTCTTACTCTCATTTTTTTAGATTTTATTTATAAAGCAAAAGAAAAAAAGGTTTTCGCTGCTAACAAAGGAAAATTCAGATCTGTAGTCGAGTCGAGAACGAGGGAAATCTTTGGATGGAGCCACCACTTTGCCTCGCTTTTGTCGTCTATGGTCATGGAAAAGATAAGCCTTACATAATAGAATAAATTTGGTAAAGTGATAAACATGCATATGCTACTGCTCACTAGTTCTTGTTATTATTGTTTTTTTTAGTTGACATAGATTGTTGTTCGTTTTAAATTTTATTGTTTCTCTTTATTTTTTTGTTGTTTTAAATTATTAGTTGTCATACATTTAGTTGTTTCTTTTAATTTAAATTTTAAAACGTACACTTGCTATTTCTCTAACTATACATACACTAGTTTTTAATATTTAAATGGCTTCTAATCGATCACGCGGTGGTAGACATAGTAGTCAAGAGTCCACTAGTCGTCAAACTCCTTCCATTTCAATTTCATATGTAGATAGTGAAGAAACATTCATGAATTATGATAGTTTTTCCGATTTGAATGAAACACACTCAAATCCTATAGAAATAGAAGATCATGTGGATACACAACCATCGGAACAAGGTCCTTCTCTAACCCGTAAAACAAGATGGACTACTTCCGAAGTACACAGTTATTTCAATTTTGTCCATTCACAAAATGATAAGAGTGCAGACTAAAAATATGTAAGAAGTGTCAAACACCATATAAGTTTAAAATATGACCGGGCACGGGTACACTTCAACGTCACTTAAACGAATGTCAGCCCGAATTTTTCAAAGACAACCTCACACAAAAAAAAAATATCCTGAAACCGGTCAAGTAGATAGCCGTAGCTACGATCACGATATCATTCGTAGGAAAATAGCTAAGTTAGTAATTAGGGGTGAATTACCATATTCATTTGGTGAAAGTAGGTATGTAGAGACTTTTGCACAAACCTCCTTAAACCCTCGTTATAAAAAGATTGCTAGGAATGTATTTAAGGGTGATCGTAAGTTAGTTTACAATGAGACTAAGAATTTTTTGATAGCAATACTAACATCACTAAACACTAGAGTTTTTTTGACATCGGATGGGTGGGTAGGAGTAAACGACGTTCCAATGATGTGTGTAACATGTCATTGGATAAATTCGGATTGGGTACTTCAAAAGAGGATAATTTTATTTGGATTTGTTAGGTACCCACATAAGGGTGAAATTATAGCGACACACATTATGGAAGCATGTAATAATTTTGGTATCTATGATAAAGCGTTTGCTATTGGTTTTGATAACGCCTCTAATAATACTAAGGCAATTGATAGTTTGAAATTTACTTTAGATCCGATAGAACCCGAAATTTTTCATATTAGGTGTATTTTTCATATTTTAAATCTTTGTGTACAAGATGAACTAAATTATAAAAACGATAAACTTGATGCAATGAGAGATTGTGTTCATTATATTACATTGAGTGGTCCAATATATCAAGCTTTTCATGATTGTTGTAAACTTAGAGAAATTGTATATAAACGTTTTCATAAAGATATTAGACATCGTTAGAATTCTACATTTGATTTATTAGGTGTTGTTCTTCATTATCGTTTTAATCTTAGAGATTTTTGTGTTGCAATGGGTATGCAAAGTTGTATGTTAGATGATGATTTTTGGTTTTTTACCAATAGTTTGTATAAATTTTTAGAACCTTTTAACGATGTTACTTTGCAGTTTTCAACAATATATACAACATTTAGTGGTATTTAATTAAAATTATCACTTTGATGACAACAATTAAAGATTTACAAAATGACCCTTTTATTAGGGATATGGTTAATGCAGCATATATTAAATTTTAAAAATATTTTCATCCACTTCCTATGTTATATTGTGTAGCTAGTGTAATGCATCTCATGATTAAATTAGATAGCACAAAAGTTTAATTGAATTTTTTTACACTTATGCCCCACACGATGCAATACAAGATTTTGATCATGTTGTTTTTACTCGTCAATTTAAGCATATTTTGACTAAGTTATATGATAGTTATGATGGACTTTATTTATCTAACACTGCACGAACACAAACACAAAATGTTGATTCTTCTTCTTCTTCCTCCATATATGCAAAAGGAAAGAGTCATGCAACTAGTAGTGTTTTAAATCTTATTAAATCAAAAAAACCAAGTACCAATTCACCAAATGAGTTGATTGGTATAATGCACAAAGTTTAATTGAAGATGTAGTAGATGTGTACAGTTTTGGAAGAGCAATGAAGTTATTTTTAATATTCTTTCTCGTATGACTAGAGATCTGCTAACAACATCGGTGTCAACCATTGCATCGGAAAGTGCTTTTTCTTTTGGTGGCAGGATGATGAGCCCGAACATGAATCAATTGACAGCCAAAAATTTGGAGATACTATTATGTGTCGAAGATTGGATGAAGGCGGAAGAGAGGACCCAAGATTTACATGAAGCACAAGCTGGCTCAACAAGTAGCGATAAATGAACAATTAGATATAGTTGATTTACATAAAAATGATGTACAATATATTGTAAATAATTGGGAATTTAGGGTGATGAGATTTTATATTTAGGTCAAGTAGAAGTGCACAACAATAGTTCAATGTATTCTCTTCAATCTAAATAGAGGTCATCTCGATCTCTAAATTTAAATGATTCCCTTGTTTTGTAATTTGATCTAATTTGTATGAAATTTTATTCATGAACTTCATTTTATTTAACAATTTGTAATTTATTAAATCAATTTAAATTTGATTTTAATTTCTTTTATTTATTAGTTCTTTGCAATTGTTTTGAAATTACAATTTAATACTTGATCTTTCATCTTTGTTTTTAAAAAAATGAAAAAATAATTACACTAAAAAACCGGCCCGGCCCCCACTCTTGGGGGTGGGGGCCTGGTCCGGGCCAGAGTTTTCCCCACATAGTCCGGCCCGGCCCGGCCTAGGTGGCCCGAATGCGATCCCTACTTGGTGATATCTAACATAGGGGTAAATATGAAATAAAGTTCAAATTGTTACGGATACACATTATGGAAAAAACTTAAAAGAAAGAAAAGAAAAATTGAAAAGCGATTTGAGATTCAGTCTCTCTTTTCCTCTTCTCCGATCAGATCTTCCGATCCCTCCACTCCACTCCCCAACCTCCCTTCACAAATTTTTCTCCCCTCTCTTCCCTCTACAAACCCTTTTCGTATTTTCGCCTTTCCGTTGTTTTTGCTGGTGAGCGCCCTCCGCTCCTTGCTCCGGTGGGTATCTGTGCCGTTCTTGCCAGTCCGCTTCACCCCCTTGTCGTCGAAGCAGCCTTCATCCCCCAGTTGGCTTCCGCCCTCTCTTCGGAGCTGATCCGTTTCTTCGGTGTGCCTCTGGTGATCAGTGAAGGCAGCATCGGGCTTCCCCCTCTCCTCCGCGCACTGCCTCTACGTGCACTGTAAGTATTTTTATGTTTTTGGGCTCTATTTCGTCTCTGATTGTCGGTGTTCTCTGTTCTCTCTTTGTGAGTTTTAGCTGTTGGTATTTGTGAGTTGAAGTTGTTTTTTGAAGCTGTTGGCTTCAACTTTTTCTCCCCTTCTGTCTATCAATTGGGCACCGCCATTACGGAGGAGTGTCTCTTCTCCATTCCCCTCTTCTTTCTCTCTAAACGCTGCTATTTTCTTTAGTGGGCTTTGCCTAGTTTGGCCCATGGAATCAACTTGGGTTGAAGTAGTAAAAAAAAAAAAAAAAAATATTAACTGTATTAAAAGAGTGTCCGGAGGTCCACGTTTCCTATCTCCTGATTTGGATTATGGGCCCGCCCGAGTTCATAAATGGAGCTCTTCTCAATCGCCCTGGCCCTTCATCGAGAAGCTTCGCTCTTCTCTATCTTCCCGCCCTCTATCTCTTGGAGTCTCTTCTCCTTCTTCGTCCTTACGGTCTACCTCTCCCCGCTCTCCGCCTGTTTGCTTCCGCTGCCTTCTGCGTGGCCATTTCAAAGCTTTTTGTCCCAACAAAATGAAATGTCATTTTTGCCTCAAAGAAGGGCATGCTCAACAGCGGTGTTATGCCCTTCAAAAAATTCTAGGGCTTCCGGTTGGTGCGCCTATTTCTGAGCAAGTCCTTACTGCTATTGATCTTCCATCCCTTCGGAACAAACTTCCTCCTCCATCTCAATCGAAAGCGCGTAAGCATCAACCTTCTTCTACTCCTCCCCTCTTGCCTACTCCCGCAGCGAGTCTGCGTCTATCTGAGGGAATTCCTACTGCGAACACTTCTCAGGGATCTGCCTCTGGCCCCCCCTCCAATCAGGTTGCCACTAGCGTCTTTGTCTCTAAAGATCTGCTTTCGGAGCGTCTGAAATCCTTTTCTACTTATGGGGCTATTTCCTTTTCTGGAGGTACGGTGCCTTTTTTCACCCTCAATTCCTTTTTAAGTAACTTCTGCAACATTAAGGATTGGGATTGGGTGTTGTATTATTGTTCGAATGGGGACATCGTTATCCGTTGTCCGTCTCCCAAGACACTGGAGGAATTGATGGTGTCTCCCTCCCTCTCTATCGGTTCCATTAGTCTCAAAGTTCGCCAATGGGTTGCCATCCCAGCTCCTCAGCAGTCTGTTGCTTCTTCTGAAGTTAAAGTCTCTTTAGTTGGGCTCCCGCCTTTTTGTGATTCAAAGCGTGTGGTTAGTGAATTGGCTTTTTGTATTGGAGAGTTGGTGCGTATCAGTTCCAAATCTTGGCTGGCTTCGGGCTGCGTGCAAATTGAGGCCATTTTCCGACGCTCCCTGTCCGCTCCTCGTATTGAAGCTTTTTGTCTGACAGATGGTATCTCTTCTTACTCGGTATCGGCTCACTATCACGTCTCTTCTCTCGCTGCTAAGACCACAAGCATCCCCAAGTCTGTCTCATCTGATGAGCATTTTCAAGCTGATATTAATGCTTCCTTCCACCCGGGCTCCCATACTCCACAGATCACTTCTCCCCCCTCAGTGAAGCCTTCTCGGGGCTCGTCAGTGCGCAATCAATACCCGATTGTCCCCAAATCAACCTCCCATCTCCCAGTGACTAAGATTTCTCCCTCTAAAGCGCCTAACCTTGTGTGGATCAATCCCGATCTCCACCAGGAGAAGGTGGCTAAATCCCATTCTCCTTCGGCTACCAATAAAGCTATTGCTTCTTCTACTTCGCACTACAAAATATTTCAGTCCTCAGCTCCTAAGTCATCATCTCCGTATGCTGCTTCATCCTCGCTTGCGAAAGGCAAATCTTCCTCCTCTCCTTGGCCGGCTTGGGAGGTTAACCCCAATTTCGCTTCGGATTGGGAGCAATTTCAGCAGGTCGCTCACTTTCCTACCCCCAAGCGTGCTGAGCCTGCTTTTGAGGCTGCCATGCAGAAGTCTTCCAAGGCTTCTAAACCCCAGGACTGGATGAATGAAGACCCGTTGCTTCTGGAGGAAGAAGAAGATCTTAATAAAGCCTCCCTCCCCAAGCAGGTAACCCCCCCTCCTCTGGTTTATCTCTCGTCTGATTTTTGCCTTGCTTACGCATTCTGTTTATTTAAGTTAATTCGACTGATTGTGCTAGCTAAATTATTTAGAGTTTCCCATCGAGACATTCTCTCTGTTTTTTCTCCGCTCTCTCAACCTTTGTATTACGGGGAGGGTGGCCCTCCCCCCAATACGAGGACCCAGCAGAAGCGTATGATCCTCTCTTGCTACCCTTACATCTCTCTGGAATGTGCGAAGGGGGAATTGGAAACACCTGTCTCATCTAAGGTTGTTTCTAGTTCGTCCTCTTCTAACTCCTTATCTTCTCCCTCTTTCTCCTCCCTGGTTCAGGGTGGCTCTGAAGTTGAGTGTAACTCTTCTACTGTATCTAATCAGAGGTTCATAAGGTCTAGCGCACGCTTATTGGCTATCAAGAACAAAAAGGCTCTGAATAACAAAGTGCGCCCTCCCAGGGGGCAACTTGGGATGTCCGCACCATCCTCTGCCCCTTCCCTTCTTTCTACCAGTTCATCTTCTCCCAATTATCAATATGGATCTATCTACTACCCTATCTTCGATTCCATCTCTGATGGTGAATTGACTGGCCTTGCACAGAGGATGGGTTTCCTTCTCACCCCAGATCCTTTGCATTGTGCCCAGACCATTAGGAATCTGGAACGTAATAGAGTTTTGGAGCACAGTCGTTCCAATGATTAGCATCTCTTGGAACATTCGTGGCCTGAATTGCCCGGCCAAACAAAGGGCAGTTTTCGATCTTATCTCCTCATCTCGTTGTGACTTAATTGCCATCCAAGAATCCAAGCTTGATTCTCCTTCCCCTTCTATTTACCGGGCCTTAGGCGGATCGATTATTTCTAAGTGGACCGCCCTGGAGGCCATCGGGTCACGGGGTGGTATGTTGGTAGGATTTAAAGAATCGACCTTTTCTTTAATTGGTATTCACCGCCTAACCTTTTTTCTCATCATCCAACTGCACTGGTATCAGTTTAACTGTCCCCTGACGGTTATTTCGGTTTACGGTCCGTCTACTGCCGATAGACGTTCCTTGTTTTGGAATGAATTCCTATCCTTACATCCTTTTTTATCGGATCTCTACTTCCTGTGTGGGGACTTTAATGTCACCCGTTTCGCATCTGAAAGGTCCAATCCTACCCTTAATTCTAACCATTCAGGCAACTTCAATGATTGCATTCGAGCCCTTCACTTAGCTGACCTTCCGATCTCCGGTAGGACCTTTACATGGTCTAATCAACGGCAACCCCCCTCCCTAGCCAAACTTGACCGATTTCTTGTTTCCTTTTCTTGGATCGATCGGTTCCATCAGTCGGCTATTCAGGCACTACCTAATCCCTCTTCTGATCACTGCCCGATTTCCCTCTCTTCACACTTTCCCTTTTATCACAATCACAAATTTCGCTTTGAAAAGTTTTGGTTGCAAGACCAAGTCTTTGTTAGATTGGTGGAGGAGTGCCTAGCAGCTGTTTCGGGCTCTTCTGGGTTGGGAAACATCCTTCTCAAAACTCATGCTATCAAACATGGATGCAAAATTTGGAGGTCGGAGAGGCACAACAACTCCGCTTTTCTCAAACAATTTCTTATCCAAACTATTCAATCTTTCGACCAAATGGAAGAGTCCGCACCCCTGTCTACTGCAGCTAGTGCGGAACGCGCTTCCTGCAGGTTGGACTATGCTAAACTTCTCCAACAAGACCATGTTAAATGGGCTCAAAGAGCTCGTATCAGATGGTTAGAAGAGGGAGATGCTAATACCTCTTTTTTCCACAACTTCGCGTCCCATAGACAACGTTATAATCGTATCTCCTCTCTTTCTGTTCCAGCTGGAGAAGTGACCTCCGACGAGGAGATACATCGTGAATTTTTTACCTTCTATAAAAATCTCATTGGTTCTCATAAACCTCGGTCCCTAGTATTAGATTGGTTCCAACTCTATGGATTGCAGACTCACGATCTATCTTCTCTTGAGGATCCTTTCTCCATGGAGGAGATTCACGCGGCGGTGTTCGCTCTTAAAAGTGACTCCGCCCCGGGGCCGGATGGATTCCCGGCTTTCTTCTTCCAAAAATTTTGGAATTGGCTTAAGGATGATCTTTTCAAATTATTTCAGGACCTACACCAAGGGCTCTTCTCGTTTGATCGCATTAATTATGCGAACATTGTTCTTATCCCTAAGGTTGCAGGGGCTAATCTGCTGACCAACTTTAGGCCTATCAGCCTGATTAACACGACATTCAAAATCATCATGAAAGTCCTATCGTCTAGGCTGACTGCCATTATTTCCCCGCTTATTGACCAAGCTCAATCGGGGTTCATTAAAGATCGTTTTATTCTTGATAGCGTGGCTTCGGCCCAAGAGATCATCTCCCATTGTCACCGTACCCAGGAGGAGGGGATTCTCCTCAAGCTCGACTTTCAAAAGGCTTATGATAATGTGAATTGGGATTTCCTTCTCGATATCCTAATCCACAGAGGGTTCGGACCCAAATGGGTGGCTTGGATTAAATCCAGCCTTTTCTCCGGAACCTCTGCAGTCTATTTGAATGGGTCAGAGGGGCATAAAATTAAAATCAAGTGTGGTCTCCGCCAAGGGGACCCACTTTCTTCTCTTCTCTTCTCTCTCGTGGCTGATGTCTTCAGCAAACTACTTAGGAATGCTTGGCAGTTGAATATGATCGAGGGGCTAGGCAGCTTGCCCAATTTTGAGGGGGTTCTCAATCTCCAATACGCTGATGACACGATTATTTTCTGCAAGCCTAATCAGCACTCTCTTCGGAATTTGAAATTGCTTCTTTATTGCTTTGAGTTAGCTTCAGGCTTATCTATTAATTTCCAAAAATCATCCGTGCTTTGGTTGAGTGGTTCCCCCAATCGTCAGGCAGAGATTTCCAATTTCTTTAATTGCTCCATTGCCAATTTTCCGATTACTTATCTTGGTATCCCCCTTAGATGGGGCAAGCTTCTTCGATCTGACTGGTGCCCTCTCATTGACAAAGTGGAGCACAGGCTATCGGCGTGGGCTGGTAAAGTCCTCTCTAGGGGCGGTAGATTAATTCTCATCAACTCGGTGCTATCTGCTTTACCCCAATATTTCATGTCGTTCTTTTTCTTGCCGTCTTGGGTTATCAAACGTCTCGATCAGATCAGAAGTAATTTCTTCTGGTCGGGGTCATCTAGCTATAACCCGGGGTCGCATCTAGCGAATTGGAAAACTATTTGCTCTTCTAGAGAGGAAGGGGGTCTCGGCGTCTTGGACCTCAGAGCCCACAATCTCGCCCTCCTTGGCAAATGGCTGTGGAGACTCCATACTCCTAACCATCTACCTTGGATGAGTTATATCAAAAACTATCGGCTTTCGTCCAACTGGTGGGAGTTTTTGGAGTTACCTCCTCGTCGTGCCTCCCCTTTTTGGAAGGGCGTTTGGAAAGCGTCTAGTGCTTTCCAGTGTAGTATATCCAAAGTCTGTGCTCACGGATCCACTGTTAGATTCTGGTCCGATCTATGGATTGGCAACACTAAACTGTCGTCGGCTTTTCCTCCTCTTTACAGACTAGCTGTTTTTCCACATGCTACTGTGGAAGATTCCCTCATCACTGTCGATAATTCTAGATACTGGATTATCCCTTTCAGGTCGGCTCTTCCTGCTCATCTTAATGAGCGGTTTCAGATCCTTCTCGATCTTCTTAATGGTTACGCTTGGTCCGCTGTCGAAGGAATATCCTGGCGATGGACTGGTTCCGGAATTTTCTCGGTGAACTCTTTCTATAGTTTTCTCATCTCTAGGGGGGTGCGATCTTCGTTGTCGCGGTTCATCTGGGAACCTTATGTTCCCATCAAAGTCAAAATCAACTCTTGGCTTGCTTTTAATAATAAACTTCTGACTGTAGAAGTCCTTAATAAGAGAAATTTGGCTTGGGGTCAACTCTGCCCTTTCTGCTCCGAACTTCCGGAAGAAGTTAACCACCTTTTCATCCAATGCCCAGTCATTATCCCTCTCTGGAAGATTAACTCGTTAGCTTGGAACACGAGTGTCATTCCACTCCAGTTGACTTCTATCTGGTCTTTCCCTCCTTCGAACATCTGTCTTCGTAACGCTTGGATCCTAGCGACTCATATCATCATCTGGGTCATTTGGAAGGAAAGGAATGGTAGAATCTTCAGTCAGCGATGTAAATCGATCGCGGCTATTATTGAGGAATTTTTATTTCTCTTTACCTCTTGGAGTTCTACTCCGGCTTTCAAAGAGAATGCTTCGTTGGCATCGGAGAAACTTATGCAGTCCGTCAATTGTCTTTTGAATCTTCATGCGATTTAACCCCTCTCTATAGTAATTTCTTGCATGGTTTTTTCTTACAATTAGGGATGATTACTGTTTCTATTCTATTTTAGCTTGTCTTCTACTCTCTTTCCTTAATATTCTTATTCATTTAGCATTTTCTTTCTCCCTCACTGGATTATCTGTTTTTTCTCTACTGGCTTGCAGGATTAGTTATGGGTTACCTACTTGGTCCTTCTTTATTTTGTGATGCCTGGGAGCTCTTTTAGTTGGTTGGCTTCCCCTTTTGGCTTAGCTCCTTCGGGAACGGGAATGGTCATCTCTCTTTTTGTGTGTGATCGTCTGCTACTTTGCTGGGCTCTTCTCGCTAGGCTATGCACTATTTTGTTCTGTTTTCTTTCCTCTCTGGCTTGTATGATGATGCTCTCAAAACTGGGCTTTCTTATGCTTTTTATTTCCCTGTTTTGAGCTGATCAGGTTAATAGTGATCGATGCTAGATGGGATACCCATCTGTTGTGTGTATTTATTGTTGTTCTGGTGGTGTGCTCTGTTTGCGGTTGTTTACATGTTACTGTGGTTGCTTTTGTTGGACTAGTGGTTCTGGTTGGGCTGCGCTGCTTGTTTGTAGGCACCCGCTTGCTCTGTTATTGGTTGTCTGCATTGCTCTTCTTTTCTCTGTTGGTGGATTTTGAGCCCAGCTTTGGACTGTACCTTATCATGGTTTTCATCTCCTACTTGATGTTTGTTTGCTTGTGGGTTTCATCCCCGGCTTGCTCGCTCTGACCTCACCTTCGTGCCTGACTGCATGGAGAGCAGGTCTCATAGGCCCGGTGGTGTGTTCATCCAGGTGGTTTTTTTGTGTGGGTGGCTCTGCTGTGGGGGTCACTTCGAGTCCGTCTGCCGCTTTCTCTGGCCTGGTTTTCGCTATCGAGGTTGTAGCGCAAGCGGTGCCCGTGTGACCCTGTTGTTTCCCCCCTCCCGGAGCCCAGGCCTCATCGTTTTTTCATTGCCTATTAGTTTAGGATCTGTACTGATTTGTTATTGGCTGTACATATTGTGATTCCGTTTGCTTCTGTATCGTTTGTTTTACCTCTGGTAAAACCCCCCTGTATACTGTTTATTATTTATATAATTGCTTTGGCTGGAGCTTTCGGGCTCTATCCGTTCCATCAAATTGTTACGGATACAAACGAAAATATAAATTCGTGAGGGGTATATATGCGATATTATCATATTTGTTAGTGTATACATGTTGAAAACCCAAAAAATGAACTTTCGTCGCCGATTCTGCTCTCTTCAGCAACTCTCTCTCTCTCCGCTCGAACCCTCTCCCAATTTCAGGTAGTCTTCCAAACCCATTCCTAAAACCCCAATTTCTCATCATAAAAAAAATTTAATTGGAATATCGTCATCGACTATATAATGTGATGTGAAAACCCTAGATATGGGTATGAAATATGAATACTACATTGAAGAAATTTCATGATTCGTTGAAGTCCATTGTGGGCGTATAGCTGATGTTTGCTTGTAACGTACTTATTTATCTTGTATTCTGTCCAAATCCAATTGCATTTGTAGAATAAGTTAACTACTTGATAAGAATTTTTTAAATGTTTAATTGGTTAGAGAAGCTTGTACTGTGAAAGTTATTTTGTATTTGCTTATTATAGTAGATTGGTAGATCCATTGATAGATTACACAGAATAACCAATTTTGACTCATAAGAGCATCTGTAGTTGTTGACTATTTTGCCAAAATTTTCAAAAAATAGAAATTTGGATGCTGCAGTCGTTGGCTATAAACCCAAAAAATGGGTTTTAGATGAACAGTCGTCTGCCAAATTTGGCAGACGAAATAGAAATTTGGAAAAAATAGCCGACGAAAGATGATTTTTCGTCCGTTCGATCAGACGAAAGATCATTTTTCGTCGCTTCATTATTATTTTTTTAACCCCTCAGACGGGTAATGATTGTTGGTTGTTTTGCTTCAAAACCCAAGATTCCTTCTTTTTCCTTTAGTCCCACATCGGTGGGAATGACCACCATGTGAGTGTATATAATACAAACCATTCTTTACCCCATTGTAGTCTAGTGTGGTGTGGAGAGAACCCGTGGGCCACACGCGCGCGCCGCCGCCGCCGCCCCGCCCGGTTCAGTTCGGCGCGCGTAGTGGGCACGGGTGTGCGCGCCCGCATCTGCGGACACGAATGCCGATCCGAAACTGCTCTTCGGGTTCGGGTTGAGATCCAAAACTTCTTTTGCTGTTTATTTTTTCCTTTTGACTAATTCCACTTAAACGTTGGATCAGTTTTCAGATCCGATTTTTCTGGCCTCCTTCTCTCCCAACGTTCACACGTTCTTGTGTCTTTATATTCCAAACTCCCTTCCGTTTTGCTACTACTGAAAACTCAAAATCGCACCACAAAGATAAACTCCTTCGCTGCTTTAGCAATCCGCAGGCCATTTCCTTCGCAGCTTCCGCTCCCTTTCATTTTCACCTTCGTTCTGGGCAAGGCTAAGTTCGGGTCATCTCTCGACGTTGTGTGCGACAGCGAGATGCCGGTGATATCGGGGGTTTTACCACTAGGAGCATCTGCGAAGCGTCTGCACATAAGACCGCGGATCAACTCTTAGGGCAGTGCGTTCCGCGCGACTTCCCCATAGGCCGGTAAATCCGTTTTTATTTCCTTTGTTCCGACAGATTAAAAAGATTAGAGACAATTTTTTATACAACAATCTAAGAGTTGAAACGTATTGTTAATCTGATTAGTTTAGCATATATTGTTAACTAAGAACAGCCATCTTGTTGATCTGATTATTTTAGCATAAATTGTTAATTAACAACAGCCATATTGTTAATCTGACTAGTTTAGCATATACTGTTAATTAAGAACAACCATATTATCAATCTGATTAATTTAGAATTTGTTGTTAATTAAGCATATACATATTGATTAACTGATTAATCAGCACATATAAACAGAATTGCTTACTGTTAATCTGTCAATTTGGTACATTCTGTTTGATTAAGATAGCCTGATACATCATACACAGTTTGATTAAGATACACTACATTCTGTTAATTAAATTCATTATTAAATATTGTAAGGGCTAAATAAATAAATAAATTATTAGTAAAATTCGAAGCTGAATCCTATAGATTCCCACATTGTATAAAGTTTACTCAGATTTGTCAGTATAAACTTTACTCCCACACTGAGTAAACTTTACTCAGATTTATTTGATTATTAGTAAACTCAGATTCCCACACCTTACACACTGTATAAACTTTATTAGTAAGGGCTTTATTAGTCTGATCAATCAATTGTTAGTAAACTTTGTTGCATCACTATAGATTTCCACACTGTAGAATATCTATAGCTTTAAAATCCTTACATTATTAATTTATTGTTAAATCACAAAATTTGTTGGCACGAATTTGTGTTGTTAGATTCACTTTAATATTCTCAAAGTCTTAGGATACTTCTCGCTGTACATTTGTTTTATTAACTTGCAATTTGCTAGTATAATTAAGTGTATTGTTATATTGTGAATATAATTATTACCTGCATAACAATATCAAGACTATTATTAGTCTGTGGTGCTAGATATTTCTTGGTATCCTTTAAACATTTAGATAAAGTAATAGTTATTGATTTTGCAAATTCCTTAAAAGAAATCTAAAGTTCTAACAAGCAAAGATAAATTTGGGAACAAGCCAAAAGGGTCCTTCTGTCAACCGGGTGTAAACAGCCCTAAGCGACACGGTATTTAAGCATCTTCGGACCACCGCTAGCTGGGAACCGACTCCTACAGCTAACCCAAGTAAATCAGAACTTGATAGACTAAAGATTTGTTTAGGAAGGTTAGCAAGATCATTAACTATTGTCTAGAGCCCGTAACACCTTATTGAGTAGTTACAATATTATTCCTGCAGACTCTAGACTGCTTTACTATTTTATCATGACTGGGAAAGAAGAGACCGCTTCTGCAAAGCCAGCCAAGTTTGATGGCACCCATTTCAAAAGGTGGCAGAGTCAGATGAAATTCTGGCTCACCACTTTAGGACTTCTTTCAGCAATTGATGGATCCACACCCAACACAACTGAGTCTGACAAATTTGAGTCTACCAAAGAAGTTTCTGAATCCACTTTTTCATCTCAAACTCCTAAGGAATCCGCTAGTTCCCAAAAACCAAAAACCCCTAAGGAAATAGACTTCCACTGTTTTCATCGAATTCTAAGCGCCTAATCTGACTCCCTTTATGACATATTCTTTGAATATAAAAATGCTAAAGAACTTTGGGATGCTTTAGACGATGAATATGGTTGTGATGATGCTGGAATTGAAAGATTCAATTCTTCAGCTTTCAATAGGTATTTCATGGTAGATAACAAACCTATGAATGACCAAATCCATGAATTCCAAGAATATGTGAGGCATATTCAAGCAAAAGGTACAACCTTTTCTACTGAATATAAGATAGCTTGCCTAATAGATAAACTCCCTCCTTCTTGGTCTGATGTCAAGAAGGAACTCACTCATACTCAAGGTGAGCTTACCTTTGCCCAAGTCCTAAAGAAGATTAGAACAGAAGAACAACTTAGGCTTAGGTCAAACCCTACAAATGAGTCTAAAGCAAAGGTAAACCTTGTAGTGTCAACCCAAGGCAAATCCAAACCTAACAATCCTCACAAACCTAAGAAAACCTCCTTCAAGAAAAAGAACTTTCAGCCTCATCACAAGAATCACCAAAACCACCAAAACCGCCAACACCAGCAAAACCACAGGACTAGAAACTTCGGTCAGACTCAGGACCAACAGAAGTTTTGTTTGGTGTGTGGAAGAACAAATCATCTATCCTTCAATTGCTTTCATAGGAAGAAGGAACCAATCAAGACTCCTTATAAGGGGAAAGGCCCTACCAAACCAGAAGCCAACATGATTCTGAATGGATCATCTAGTTCCTTCAGGTCTGTGACTTACCAACCTTCTGTTAATATTTCTTACCATTCTGATGACTGGTGGTTGGATTCTGGAGCTAATGTTCATGTTTCATTTGATCGCTCCTGTTTTTCAAACTATCAGGAATCATGTGGAGGAGGCATAACCTTAGGGGATGGATCAACGACACAGATTGTAGGAAGAGGAAGAATAGATCTGAAGATGACATCAGGGAAAAATCTACCTCTTCATGATGTACTTCATGTGCCGTCAGTTAGGAGAAACTTAGTTAGTGGTTCCCTTCTTGTAGCGTCAGGTTTCAAAATTGTAATGGAAGCAAATAAAATTGTATTTTCTAAGAATGAATCTTTTGTTGGAAAAAAGATATGTAAAGGAAGGTCTTTTCATTCTCAGTACTATAAATAAAATGTCAGATCCTTCTCCTGTTGTTTCAAATGTAGAATCCTCCAATGTTTGGCATGGTAGACTGGGTCATGTGAATTTGGGTTCTCTTAGAAGGATGATGAACTTAGATCTTATTCCCAAGTCTCCTGTAGATAATAAACACAAATGTGAGATTTGTGTTCAAGCCAAACATTCTAGACTACCTTTCAAATCTATAGAGAGGAACTCTGATCCTCTAGAACTAGTTCATAGTGATGTTTGTGACTCAAATAGGGTTTTGACCCGAGGCGGTAGGAAATACTTTGTCACTTTTATAGATGATTGTTCTAAGTATTGCTATACCTACCTTCTCAAAACCAAAGATGAAGTTCTAGATAGATTTAAGGTTTTCAAATCCGAAGCTGAGAACCAATTAGAGAAAAAGATTAAGATCCTTAGATCTGATCGTGGCGGAGAGTATACCTCAAACGAAATGACTAACTTCTGTGAAGAACACGGAATAATTCATGAGGTGACTGCTCCTTACTCACCACAGTCTAACGGAGTTGCTGAAAGAAAGAATCGAACTCTGTTAGACATGGTGAATGCCATGCTTCTCAGCTCAGGAGCTCCTGATAACTTGTGGGGAGAAGCCTTATTGACAGCCTGTTATATCCTAAACAGGATCCCTAATAAGTCAAAGGATAAGACTCCCTATGAATTATGGAAAGGTAGAACTCCTAGAGTCCATTACCTTAAGGTCTGGGGATGTCTAGCAAAAGTAGGAATCCCTGAACCTAAAAAGAGAAAGATTGGACCTAAGACTGTAGATGCTGTGTTCATAGGATATGCCTTAGATAGCAATGCCAATAGATTTTTAGTGACTCATTCTGAAGTAAATGAAATCTCTAATAATACCATCATAGAAGCTAGAGATGCAGTTTACTTTGAGAATATATTCCCTTTTAAAGATAGAATTTCTTCCAACTCCTCCAGTTATTCCCTGCCTCCTTTTACCAGTTCCCATTCTCAACCTTCTAGCTCTCAACCTGATCAAGACTCAGAACCTAGAAGAAGCATGAGAGGTAGGATTGAAAGAAATTTAGGAGAAGATTTCTTCACTTATTTGATAGAGGGTGATCCCTCAACTTACGAAGAAGCAATATCTTCTCCTGATGCACCTTTCTGGAAAGAAGCCATCAACAATGAGTACAACTCCATTATGGAGAACAGTACTTGGCATTTAGCAGACCTGCCTTTAGGTAGTAAACCCATAGGCTGCAAGTGGATCTTCAAAAAGAAACTTAGAGCTGACGGTTCAATAGAAAAATACAAAGCTAGATTAGTAGCCAAAGGGTTCACCCAGAAAAAGGGATTAGATTATTTTGACACCTACTCTCCTGTAGCTAGGATTGCCTCTATTAGAACTCTTCTAGCTTTAGCATCCATTCATGACTTGATAATTCATCAAATGGATGTAAAGACAGCCTTTTTGAATGGAGACCTAGAGGAAGAAATCTACATGGAGCAACCTGAAGGTTTTATTGCTAAAGGTCAAGAAAAGAAAGTTTGCAGGTTAGTAAAATCTCTTTATGGCCTAAAGCAAGCTCCCAAGCAATGGCACAGCAAATTTGATAAAGTAATTTTAGAATATGGCTTCTTACCAAATGAGTATGATAAATGTATATACTCTAAAAATACTGATGGAAGTTGTGTCATTATATGCTTATATGTAGATGACATCCTTATTCTAGGATCAACACTTGAGTTAATAAATAATACTAAAGATTATTTATCTAGCATGTTTGATATGAAAGATCTAGGAGTAGCTAACCTGATTCTAGGAATGCAAGTATCCAAATCCAAGGAGGGTTATACTCTCTCCTTAGTACATTCTATTGAGAAAATGCTAAGGAAATTTGAGTACTTTGATAAGACACCTGCTCGTACTCCTTTTGACAGTAGTATCATTCTCAAGAAGAATGAAGGTTCACCTGTAGAACAACATAGATACTCTCAAATGATAGGTTCTCTTATGTATATATCAAATAGAACTAGACCTGATATTGCATTTGCTGTTGGGAGACTTAGTAGATATATTAGTAACCCAAACCGGTCACATTGGTCAGCATTAGAAAGAGTATTTAGATATCTTAAGGGTACTATAGATTATAAACTTCATTATTCTAGACACCCTGATATCATAGAAGGTTACTCAGATGCAAACTGGGTAACTGACTCACATGATGTGAAATCCACAACTGGATATGTCTTCACCTTAGGAGGTGCTGCAATCTCCTGGGGTTCATGTAAACAAACCATCATAGCTAGAAGTACTATGGATTCTGAAATGATAGCTTTGGACACTACGTGTACAGAAGCTGAATGGCTTAGAAATTTGATTATGCATATTCCTGTTACTAATATTCATGTTCCTGCTATTTCCATAAACTGTGATAATAAATCTGTTATAGAACTACTAAAGCATGATTCTGTGAATGCTAAGATGAACAGGCACCTGCAGCTGCGCTTCAAGTCAATCAAGAGCCTATTAGGCAAATATGTGGTTCTTGACTATATAAAGTCAGAAAAGAACCTTGCAGACCACTTAACAAAGGGTCTGTCTAGGACGTTGATCCTAGAATCATCAAGGGGGATGGGGTTAAGCCCATAAGTAAGTCACCAGCAGTGGCAACCCAACCGAGTCTGACTGGAGATCCCAAGAAGCCGGTTCAATGGGTAGAAACAAGCTGGACTTCGGTGACTATTATGGAACACTGACTCAGAGATTAAATTCTCATTAATTAATGCCCAGGTGGCTGTACGAGGTTGTGTACAATGATATCCCATCCCTATGGTGACAGTGTTCCTATGTGATCTGGTTAGGATGAGTTCTAAACTCTTAATAGGTCCAAACATTATTATGTAGGGTTGACTCCGATCACCAACCCTTTGAGGACTTACCTATATGAGAGGTCGTGAAGGCCGCGACTATGGGACAAGGCGATCCCAGATAACTCTCATGAATATGGAAAAGTGCACATGGCCATTCAAAAGCGCCACCCGATAGACCCAAGAACCTCTAGCGTACTATGTGTGCTATTTTCTGAATCTGAGTCAAGAAGTCTGATTCAAGGCGTAGTCCATCAAGCACTTCTTCAGACAAAGACAATAGTCACTACGTGAGATTCAAGGCTATAGTCCATCTCATCTATGCATAGTATACTCTTGCCCAGAACTTCTATATCATTACTCTTTTGTTATCACTGCCTTTGAATCTTGGTTTTGGAGGGGGATTGTTGGTTGTTTTGCTTCAAAACCCAAGATTCCTTCTTTTTCCTTTAGTCCCACATCGGTGGGAATGACCACCATGTGAGTGTATATAATACAAACCATTCTTTAGCCCATTGTAGTCTAGTGTGGTGTGGAGAGAACCCGTGGGCCACACGCGCGCTGCCGCCGCCGCCCGGCCCGGTTCGGTTTGGCGCGCGTAGTGGGCACGGGTGTGCGCGCCCGCATCTGCGGACACGAATGCCGTTCCGAAATTGCTCTTCGGATTCGGGTTGAGATCCAAAACTTCTTTTGCTGTTTATTTTTTCCTTTTGACTAATTCCACTTAAACGTTGGATCAGTTTTCAGATCCGATTTTTCTGGCCTCCTTCTCTCCCAACGTTCACACGTTCTTGTGTCTTTATATTCCAAACTCCATTCCATTTTGCTACTACTGAAAACTCAAAATCGCACCACAAAGATAAACTCCTTCGCTGCTTTAGCAATCCGCAGGCCATTTCCTTCGCTGCTTCCGCTCCCTTTCATTTTCACCTTCGTTCTGGGCAAGGCTAAGTTCGGGTCATCTCTCGACGTTGTGTGCGACAGCGAGACGCCGGTGATACCGGGGGTTTTACCACTAGGAGCATCTGCGAAGCGTCTGTACATAAGATCGCGGATCAACTCTTAGGGCAATGCGTTCCGCGCGACTTCCCCATAGGCCGGTAAATCCGTTTTTATTTCCTTTGTTCCGACAAATTAAAAAGATTAGAGACAATTTTTTATACAACAATGATTTCCCATCCCTTTTTTTTAAAAAAAAATAAAATCATCGGACGGGGGATGATTCCCGGTCCCATTTTTTTTAAAATAATAAATCGTCGGACGGGAAATCTGGACGGGAAATGATTTTCCGTCCGATCAATTTTATTAAAAAAAAAAATCTATGGGACAGGAAATGATTTCCCGGCCCACAATTTTTTTAATAAAAAAATCATTGACGGGAAATCATTTCCCGTCCCTTCATTTTTAATTAAAAAAAAAAATTAGCCTACAATGACTACAACACAAACTTAAATTTCCATTTTCTATATGCCAAATACCCAAAATTTGGGTCTCAACGACTACAGATGCTCTAAGCAGAACCTTTTATATAACCTTAATTTGATGCCTTTACCTTCTATTCTAATGTTTTCTTTCCTAATTTTGCAGGCTTTCTGTTTAAAAGGTGTTCCTTTTTTGCATACTCCTCTTCGTGTTTGGTGAGGAGTTGGTTAAAATGGCTTTGACTAATTTGAAGTAAGCACATGTTCCATTTTCGTCTTCTTTAATGTTAAAATTAGTCGATCATTTGTTTTGTTTGTGTAGTTTGATTAACTGCAGTCAAGCTTGCAATGTGCACTCTACTGTTACTTGGGAATATTTATTTGGTCATTCTGTCACTATTGTTTTCTTGGATCATAAAAATACCTAATTTTGCTGCATTATTGAAATATTCCGAAATTTTGTTTCATGTGCATCAATTTCTATCTCTTGCTTCTTTACATTTTATGTGCCTGTGCCATTTTTTATTCTTTTTTTGTTTGTATCTAATAAGTTTCTTCTTCTTTTTCTAACCTCAGTGACAATTGTTGTTAACATTATTTGCATGATTGTAATATTTCTAATGGTCGTTCTCACTTTCAGGTCTGGAAGTAAAGACCAAGCTAAAAGCTCTAAGAGCAAACTTGAAAAGAAGCAGCACAAACTTGAAAGAAAACAGCGCAAACTTGATAAAAAGCTTAACTTTCATGCTAGTAAGTTTTTGCTTTACTTAAGAATCGAGTATTTGACCGTCCCCAGCACAGATGAATTATGGGAATATTTGTACTATTACATTTGTTTAATCAAGGCTAAATTTTTTGAAATTTTGTTAGATTTTTTAAGCTATATGGTCTGACTATTTTAGCATTCAGATGTTGCATTATGTGACATTGCTATTATGTACCCCTCTTTTCCTCATCACATGTCTGTGTTGGAAAGTGTAATTTTGGTTTGAGGGAACATCTCTTTGTTATAATCTAATTTATGGGATCTTTAGAATCTGAAAATTTTGTGGGCTGTCTAAGGTTCCTCAGATTGGTGCACCTAATGCAGGGTTTCAGACCACATAGGTGTGTCTTTGTATGTCCAATTGAATAAACTTACTGTTTGGCTGAGCTTTCACTGTTTCTTTTTCCATATTCAAACCATAGTCTTGCCTTCCATTAGCAAATCTTTGTAAACTAGCTGTTGGATACTCTTCACAGTTCTATACTGATTGCTGTACTCCAATTACTTTGTTCTTTAGTCATGGAAACCCAAGTTAAGCACTTCATTATGTCAAACTCTGATAATATAGGACAGTAGCTGTATAGCATACACGTCGCCTATAGAGCAACATTCATGTCAGACACATGCCTTTTCCATGATAGACACTGATACTTCATGGACACTTCTTCTACACATCTTAGTAATTCCTGAACACTTTGTTGTATACTTGTACTTAGTACATTTGTTGAGATATTTATTTTCACTTATATATCGAAACTTTTAGTGGAAGAAGGATTTCAAACTATTGACTATAAATAATTAATTTAGATATGTCTCAGTATATAAGAAGTGAGCCCCAGCCCAGTTTACTCATCTGCCTATTTTCCCTACTAACTTCTTCAAATATTCACAGTGATCTATAAGCACAATTCATCTCAAATTACTCAGTAGAAGCATGTTACTTAATGTTATTTATATTGTGAACCTTAAATTGGATTATCACAAGAATTATAAAAGTCGCTAGGTATTTGACGGGCGGCAGATGGGGGCCTAGCGCCTAGACCTTGTAAGC
The DNA here is from genome assembly GCA_017893485.1 of Hemerocallis citrina. Lineage (NCBI taxonomy): Eukaryota > Viridiplantae > Streptophyta > Magnoliopsida > Asparagales > Asphodelaceae > Hemerocallis > Hemerocallis citrina. Next base: position 39,217,844 of record CM030361.1, read on the forward strand.
GGGGGCCTAAGCGGCTAGGCGCTAGGTGATTTTTTAATATATATTTTAATATATTTATAAGAAAATATAATATTGCATAAAATACAAGATATATATAATATTAAAAAAATAACTCAAAAAAATCATAAATGAGAATTAGCTCAATCGTAGAGCACTCGTTTTGCATATTACCCATTATTAAGATTCTAATGAGAGGGGCGGTCGATTTGAGATTTTGAGAATTTGGGAAAAGCATGCGCGATTTAGGAAATTTCTGATTTAGGGATTTGGATTTTTTTGGGAAGAGAGAGAGAGAGAGAAAAGCACAGGGGTTAGGGGTTTTGGGAATGTTAGATTTAAGTGAACCAGTTCACTTAACACATACAAAAATCCGCTTAGACCCGCCCCAGACCCGCCTAAGCAGCCAGACCGATTTTTTAAAAAGCCCAGGCCCTAGGCGAGTTAGCTGAGGACAGCCTAGCGCCTAGGCTGGGTCTAGGCGGCCGTCTAGGGGAATTTTTAGAACACTGATTATCACCATGATTGATATGTACCAAAACTTGTTGAACAGTCATAAGTATACGACTATTCAGCCTTCAAATGACAAGATACTCCTCTGAGTATATAAGTTTCAAGGTTATAAATATGATCAGGAGTAAAATGGAAAAAATGTTATGAAAGGTGAAAACACTAGTTAAGTCACTCCTTATAGAGAATGTTTGTGGATGTTGCCTAGACTTAACAAAGTCGGTATTTGAAATTCTACTGGTTTTAGGAGGGTATGGCATATTACAAAGATTTAAGGGACCATATCTATGCAAGGAAGACATCAAAGGATAATATATTTAAAAAAGTCACATTTTTAGTGTGATTTTTAGCCATCTTGTTGTTGTTGTTTTTAATTGATTAATTCATTATTTACTTTTATAACTAATTTCTTTTTTAACATAGAAAATCTTAATGCTTTTGTAGTTTCTGTATATTGATCTATACACATACATATTCTGCTCCTACTAACTAGCCATCTTAGCCTAGCCGTTCAAACTTCTCATGTAATTTTTGCCAATTTCTTACAGAGGTCAAACTTGCAACCGAAAGCTTAGCGGCCAAAAAAGCGATTAAGAAGGTGCTTATACTAATTTTTTCATGTAAAAGATAGTTTGGTTGCATTGTTCACTGTATTGTTTGGAAGTGATTTCTTATACTCAACAGGGATATATTGCAAAAAAATGTAATCCACTGCATTTATTTTATGTCTAGCTTGAGAATTCGTATGTTTGCATAGTGTTTTTTTTTCTTTTTAGAGATAATCATAAATATTATTGGATCATTGACTTTCTTCTGAATAATAACTGGCGATGTATGTGAAGTCATAAAATTTTCCCATGGCACCCTGAAATTTATTTTCGCAATTCTCAAATGTATGTTTCATGCTGTTCAGCGTGGTATTCAAGTTAATGAAATTATAATATATTTTACTCACGCATCAAGTGGTTGCAAAGTCATTCACTGAACATTAGTACTAAAGCAATCACTGGATATGTGAGTAAAATACATTCAAATTGCATAGTCTTCATCCAAACATATTTTTTGAGGCAAAGATCATAACAAATTGAGTTGTCCACAAGGAGTTGTGCAATATAAAACACTCCGGTGCTATTTATTAATCTTCAAAAGTATATTTGTCAATTTTAGTAGCCACTGTTTTGGGGTTGGCATTCTTGAAAGGTTAAGCATGGTATCATACATAGACCTATAGGTCCAAAATTGACAAAATCTGCTTTTGGAATTATGGTAGTTTATAATCCGACTGAGGCATGGGAATTTTACTTTGAAAGTTCGTTTTACATATCATAACTACACTGTATATATATATATCAAATGTTGGGGCTACCTTATTGCACAAATCCTATTGGACCCTCAATGTATGTCAGATGAGTTGGTTGAGTCAGCAAGGATATTGAGGAGCAAGGATATTGAGGCAGAACCCTCCCATCTGAATCTGTGATGATTCTTTCAACTGAAAACCTACTTAGAGCATTGTAGGTTTGTATGTGCACTGAGCTATGACAGAATGGACATCTATGGAATGTTTTCTAACATAATTCTATACATTTTGTTACTTTTTGTAGGCCGTTCTGACTAATCAAAATAACTAGAAGAGGAAACTAGCGCAGATTGTTACCGTGCTCATTTGCAAATGCTATAGATGTTTGAAGGATCCTCTAGGTTTTGTATTATTAAGGAAATATCTCCCTGCAATTTTCAGTCAACTCTTGAACTGAATCCCCACTATTCATAGATTTTACATATGGCCCAGTAACTTTGCTTGGCGTTATTTTGCTTACAATGTGTTTAACACTCGGTCCGAAACCTTATGCATTGCTTTCTCTCTGTTCCATGCTTTTAGAATAATTATTACTCATAATAATCGTCATCGTACCTTTTGGTGGTGATATTGGAAGAAAAAGAAAAGGAGAGAGAAACTTGAATGAAGTAACTTTTACTGGTAGAAGAAACAGTTCAATTTCTGGAATACTGATTACTTCATGATTTCATGCACAAATCATACCTCAGGCAAAATTTTCTCATTTCAACTCTCTATGTTCTCCTTGTCGAACAAATTATTTCTTAGAGAATTGAAGAGCTGACAGTTTTTTGTGGTCACTGCTCTATCTGTAGCATTTTTATTATTCAGTAAAATCTTTGGATTTTTGTCTGCAGCATAAAAATTTAGTCATTTTATCTTTACTCAGGATGATATTTAAAATGTTTATTTATATAACTGTTTTCCTCATATGTTTCTGTTACTCGGAAGAAAAAATCAAGTAAACGACAAAGAAAATTGAAGCCATACGATTTATCAGCTCTTTCTGAGTTCCTTCCAGAATTGAATGCTGCTCCCCAACAACCAGCTGATGAAACCAATGGAAAGCTGAACTGCAAGTCTCGGAAGAAGCTGGTGTATGCCTACCGTTCAACCTTCGTATTGCTCTTCTTTTTTCGTTTTTGTTATTTCTAGTCTATCAACTTATTATACTTGTTGCTAATTCAATATACTTTAACAGGCAGAGAGAAAGTATGCAGTTGACAGCAGTTCTGAATAATACAACTTTCCAGATGGATCCTATTGGTGCCATTCAGCGTCATCTAGAGTTAACACAGCCCCCACCTGCTAAAGTTGAGCAAGATGGTAAAGGAAAGAAGAAGAAGAAAAATAAGTCGAAGAAAAAGGGAGTGAAGGGCTCGTCCTCAAGCTCTCCGTCATCTATGGATGTACAATGAAGTTCTCATCTCTTATATTTACATGAAGCTTGAAAATTATGTGCTTTTGAAAATCAGTGTAAGATAACTCGTAGTGTTGCCAACAATTATGATTGCCTTAGTTAAATTTTGTATTTTGATCTTGTTAATATTACTAATGTTAATGGTATGTTGGATCCTCCCACCCAGATTATAAATATTCTTCAATAACAAGAGGCATATTGCTGATATTGCTAGTTACAATCCAATAGACATGAGTTGGGATGGTTTTGCAGACATAACCTCTAATGCATGTCCTTCATGTGTTTTTGTCCCAAGCAACTTAAATTGCTGCAGTTGCATTGCGCAAAGCTGCTAATGTTACATGCAAGTTGCACACCTTAAATATTGGTGTAGGCAGTTTGTCACGACAAATGACAACGGTCAACAACTTTAACTTAGAGATTGTTGCAAACATTTTCAAGATTGCAAGGTATTGAACAGGTGCAGCCAATTCAGTTACAGAATTCCAGTTGCGAGCATTCAGTTTCCAATATATTGAATAGTCACTTGCAAGAATACAGTTGCAAATTGATCAACTCGCATCCATTTGAACAACATCGTTTTCTATACACCATCTAAATGAGAGAGAAAAAAAAAATCTTTTTTCAATAAAAAGAAGTGCATTGCATGAGATAGAAATTCGAAAGATAATAGAAAACATGCACATAATCCTGATCAAAGAAATCAACATTAACAACACTAGTAATTTACACGTCCATCGCACGTCTTAATAAATATATATTTTTAAAATTAAAATTTTTGCCGTAGTCTAATCTCGAACCTGAAGCCTCTTTTATATTAGTTATGCATGAACAATGTACGTCTTAATAAAATAATTAAATAAAAACTCTAATGTAGTGATGACTCAAACCTAAAAATTTCTTTCATATTAATTATGTATGTGCATCACATGCATTGATAGACTGACAAATTCTTCTCCAATTATAATATTAGAGATGTAACCATGAAAGTATCATTGAGTTGGATTCCCCCCACCTTAAAAAAACAATACATTGTAAAAGCCTCGAAACCTGCAGTAGCCCAACAAATGGATGAAAAAGTTTTTACGTATGATGATCTATGATGATCTGTTAATCCCAAATATAAAATTAGATTTGAAACCAACTGTGGAGAAAGTATAGAATACACATTACCCAAAGAATCCACATGGGTTAGACAACTTGATCTAAGCAATGATTTAATTTTGGGATTAAGCTTCTTATTAAAGGATAAAGGCAGTATGCTAATAAGTAAAGATTACTTGCAGTTACAGAAACATACAATCTTTACACCAGTTTATACACACGACGAACCAACCATGATAAGAGAACTAGAAAATCCCAAAGAAGAAAAAGAATGCAATTGTCCCCATGAAAGACAATGCGAGTTACATAACGTAATTCCCAATGACGATTACAGTGCTCATGACATAAATCAAGAGTATGAGATAGAAGTCCACACAGACTTTATGAATCTAGAACATCTGTATTACACCCTCATAAGTGAACAAGATGTTGAACAACTAATATTAAAAATAGAGAAATTAGGACTAATGGGTGAAGAAGTACTAAAATATTGGGATAAAGATAAGGTCATGTGTAAGCTAGATATTATAAACCCTGAATATAAGGCTAGAACAGCAAAAATAAATGCCACAAACCAAGACATAGATGATTTTAAAATGCATATTACAGATCTTCTAAAATTGGGGGTTATCAGAAGATCTGAAAGTCTTCACAGATCTGCTGCTTTTATTGTTAGAAAACATAGTGAAATAGCTAGAGGAAAAAGTCGAATGGTAATTAATTACAAAAGATTAAATGACAATACCAGAGATGATGCATATGATATCCCAGACAAAACTAGATTAATAAATCAAATACAAGGATGTAATATCTTTGGTAAGTTTGATTTAAAATCCGGATTTTGGCAAATTAAAATGCATCCTGAAAGTATAGAATGGACAGCATTTACATGTCCCGAAGGACATTTTGAATGGCTCGTCATGCCTTTTGGCCTTAAAAATGCACCATCTGTTTTTCAAAGAAAGATGGACGACATTTTTCTAAAGCACGAAAAATTTGCTGTTGTTTATATAGATGATATCCTAGTTTTTAGTAAAACAAGGCAAGAACACAGAGGACATTTGCAGATTATTATTTTAGAATTTATTAATCATGGTATCATAATTAGCAAAACAAAGATGCAACTGTATAAACCACAAATCGAATTTTTAGGAGCCATTATTGGGCAGGGAAGAATTAAACTACAACCCCATATTGCCCAAAAAGCTTTAGACTTTTCAGACAAATTAGAAGAATTAAAACAGCTCCAGCAATTTTTAGGGTTGGTCAATTATGCAAGACCTTTTATAAAAAATCTGGGCAAAATTGCAGGACCCTTATATGCAAAAACTTTCCAAAAGGGACAAAGATACATTAACAAAGAAGATGTTAAATTAGTCCAACAAATTAAGAACTTGATTAAACAACTTCCAGAATTAGCATTACCATTAGATTCAGACTATCTAATTATAGAATCAGACGGTTGCAATACAGGCTGGGGCGCAACTTTGATTGCTAAACCAAATAAGTATTCCGAAAAAACTTTAGAAAGAATTTGCCGTTATGCTAGTGGTAAATATAAAGAAAAAGGTAATATTAGCAGTATTGATGCCGAATTATTAGCCTTCTCTTATGCTTTAGATAGTTTTGAACTATTTATTATTTCTAAAAAAGAAATAACTGTTCGAACAGACTGTGAAGCCATAGTTTCTTTTCATTCAAAGATGGCTTTAGAACAAAAACGAAGCTCTAGACGGCGTTGGCTTAATTTTTTAGACCAGTGCCTTCACCTTGGCACCCATATCACTTTTGAACACATCAAAGGCAGTACTAATATCTTACCCGATACTCTTAGCCGCCTGCTCCATCAGCATGCTCTAGTGGAGATAGGAGATATAGGTACATCTTTTGACTTACTTAATGTAGATGAGCATCCACAAACTTATAATGTAACCCAAGAAGGCCTAGTATTGACGGAGGTCATTGCCTTCTTAGAACATTGCACAGAAAATGAATTCATTTCTGTAATTACTAAAATGAACAATGTAACAACTCTTCATGAGCTATTAGAATATTGGTGGGTTAACGAACCACATGCTACAAATATATCCACCAGGTTAAATGAAATTCGAGAACAACGATATGCTCAAATTATTAAACAAAAGGCAAAGAACCTTGAAAAACTTGGGGCACTATCCACATCAGAAGTATTTCTCACGATAGATATAGGATAGAATGAAGGACTAGATAATGATATGGTCCATCTTAATATTAGCGACTTTCCAAATCCATTCCTAGAATATACAGATATAAACTTTACTCTATTCCACTTTTTGCAATTATGTTCTATTGAATCCTTTTCCATCAGTATTAACTGCATCTATGACAAACATTTTTTATACACCCTTGCTGAACAATTTGATCCTTATGAGGATGGTTATGAAAACCTAATCAGAAAACAATTAATTAATACACAAATTTCTTATCTCTTGCAAACACCACACGATTATGATCTAATGAATACTTTTTATGACGATATGCAGATGGCAAGGCCACCACCACAACCAGGGATCCGTCCAGATAACATTTTTCCACCACAGAACAGCCAGCAGACCAGCGAGAGCAGAACCCGCAGGGAACCCCCAAGAACGATTGTGATTCGGAAACCAAGAACTTTTTGTTTTTTCAAATCGCAATCCTCCTTTCAGAACATGTTCGCATATTTCTACATCAAAAGAACAACAATGCATCTTATACAATTTATGGATTGCATTTAATAGAAAGGACCAAAAATATTTTTTAGCGGCCATGAATTCTTTATCAGAAGTATTTAGTCAGAACCAGAGAGGGTACAAGTTTTATGCAGTTCTCCAAGGTAATTTAGTAGGTGTTTTTCATACTTGGATAGAAGTAGCAGACAGTATTAAGAACTTCAAAAATCCAGTTTATAAAGGTTTCTATAATTTGTCAGAAGCACTAGATGTAGCTAGAAGCTACTTAGTACCTAACTATTTTGTTTCTCCTTCCCTAGGATCCATGCAGGAAACTCCCTTGGAATACTCTATCACAAAGGATATGCAGGGAAAAATCCTATTCTGTGATCATTGCGAGGCAATGTCACGAACGGTAAGAACATTAAATGAAAATAAAAATTGTTTGATTTTTGAAAAACAGAAATTACAGGAAAAGATAGCCAGCTTGGAGAAACAACTATTCCAGACCAGATTTCCACCTAAAAATCCACCACAGACTGCTCCCCCGGTCTATAATAAGTGGGATGAGAAGGGTTTACATTTCCCTCTAAATGCAGATAGAGGTACTATTGAGCCTACAAATTCAATAGCTAGTCTGGTTCAAACGGCAACCAGTAAAGACACATCAAGTCCGTTTATGGCTAAGGTTTTGCCAAAAAACCTTGACAGAGATATCATTGGGTCTACAATACCAATGGCTAGTCCGGAGCAAACGGCTACCGGTAAAGACACACCAAATCCGTTGATGGCTGTGACTTTGCCAAAAAGTCAAAACAAGGGCAAAGCCCCTATGGAAAACCAAGATATTACAGACCCAAACAAGTATGACCAAATTCTGCAGCTCCTCCTATAGATTGAAGGCTTCCAGAAGCAACCAGAAAGGATCCAACTAAGACATAAGAAAAGCAAACGAAAAGAATCAATTCGAGCTATGATTGCAACACAGGTAGCAGAAGCAGTCAAGACAGCTATCTCAAAAGAAAAGGAGACAATGACAGAAAGTAAGAAGGAAATTCCTGAAGATAAACCACCCCTATCCCAAATAGACAACTTTTCAGACACATGAGATAGTGGCGACAACAACCCCATGACCCCAATGTCCTTAGATTCGGTGGCTCTACATAATTTGGACACCTAGACTCCATTCAGAATTTTCCTGTACAGATGTCACCTCCACTCAGAAAGGCATTTTGGACACCTAGATATTCCTGCACAAATGTCCCCTCCACTCATAAAGGCGTAGCTAGAATTGTCACTTCCACTCAGAAAAGCATCTCTCCACTCAGAAAGGCTTGGTCTCCAAGCAGCCACGTGTAAAGCAACCTCCACTTATCCCTCTACTTAGAAAGGAATGGAATCCAGACTGCAACGTGTAAAGAAATGTCCACTCAGAAAAGAAGAGGAGGGCAGATTCTCCTTCAAGTGCTCCCCTCAGAAAAATCTCTATAAATACCACCCCTCTGCTCTTCTAAAAATCCATCCAATCCCTTACCCCGCTTCAAAAACTCCTCTTGTACTCCAATGTTCTCCCTAACCAAAGCTTTGTAAAATATTGCATGTACTGTAAGGATCAAGCTCCTCAAGCTTGAACTCATCGTAAGTTTTTCTTAGATCGTTAAGGGATTTCCCGAAAGGGAAACCTCTTTATTATGTATCCACTATGTTCCCCGAATAAATAAAATTTCTATATTATATGCTTAGTTTTTCGCTTTGATTTGCACATAAACTCCTCTTATCCTTTATTCTGGGTATATCATAATGTCATAGGTAGATCTTATAACCAGGAGTGATCCTGTAGGCAAAGAAAGGCGACTCTAGACGAAAGGCTCTGAGTATGCCCTAAGGGAAAATTGGGTTTAGCTAAGAAGTTAAACAGGAGGCCTACCTCGCCGTGATATATCTTCAACAACAAATTAAAAAAAAAAAAAAGAAAGAAAGAAAAAAAACAACTGTAGCCACAGGGGACATAGAAATACATAATTTAGAGAGAGTAGCCGGTAGAAATAAGTTTAACTAGCATAAGTCGTAATTCAATTATAATCACCACCTTCACTCCCCTTCAAGCCTTAAAAAAAAAAAAACTGACGAAGCTCATTACATTACATTTGTAAAGATAGATTTGTAAACGAGGTGAAAATAAAATCAAACAGTTGGAAGAACTTTCTTGACAATCTCACTGCTAAGCTCCGCAATCTGCGAATCCAATGCCTTGATCGTCTCCACCTTCTGCTTCTCCAAACTCTCCAACGCCTCCGCCAACTCCGCCTCCACCTTCTTCCTCCCCTCAGCCAGCTTCGCATCCAGCTCAGCACTCGTCTCCTTCTTCATCTTGTTCAGCGCCGCCGCTATCTCCGCTCTCGCCGCCTTCATCACCGCCGCCGCCTGCTCCTCCAACTGTTTCACCTCCGATGACGTGTCCTTGACGTCGCCGAGCTTGGCGCGGATGGCGGCGTCGCGCTCGTCCATGAACTTGCCGAGGGGGGTGAAGTAGATCTTGTCGAGGGCGACCATGAGGAGGAGGAACTCGGCAGCGATGGCGGGAAGGGTGAGGTTGAAATCGAAGAGGGCGGCCTTTTCGATCTCGGCGGCGAGGGCGGGGAGAGGGGAGATTGCGGCGGATGAGGCGGCAGCGGCGATAATGAGGGGTTTGAGGTTAGGGATTTGGGGGACGAGAGAGGGTTTAGAGATGGGAGGGGTTTTGGAGGGAGGGGTAGTTTTGGAGAGGGTTTTGGAGATGTAAGAGGAAGATGCCATGATCGTGCTCGCCATTGCTGGTTTGGTTTTCTTTTTCTTCTCTCTCCTATGTTTCTATTTCTTTGTTCGTTCGTCTGGTATCGGGATTTGATTCAGAGATACATACACACCGAGGGAGAGAGAGAGGTGGAGTTGGATTGAGGTGGGCCATCCTATCCTAATCTTTGACAGTGTTCACAAATCACAAGTCACAACCTCAAATTTAGCAGATCTTTTTTATTTTAAGGGTCTTTTGCATAACTACCATTAACAAATTTAATATTATACTAGTGTTACCTTGTGTAATTTGCACATACTAAAATAATTTTGAGAAACTTATAAAATTACTATGTTTGCCCGTTGACACATGTCTACGACACGTTTTCGGAACAATGCACCTTGTTTGATCATATAAAATAGTTTTGGAGGTCCAACAAATTAATTGAAGTAGCAAACATAGAGCAAAAAACATATTATATGATTTTTTTTTGATTTTTTTAAAATTATTTTAAAGTTTTTAAACTTTCAAATTTTTTAGTTTTTTAATTTTCTAAATTTTCTAAATTTTCTAAAATTTGTATTTTCTTAATTTTTTGAATAGAAGAGAGAGCGAGAGAGAGAAATAAATAAATAAATAAATAAATATAGGAATTGTTTTGGGTGGGAGATTTGAATTTGAGTTTTGGGGGGATTTTTGGGGAGAAAATATGTTTGGTGAAGTTAGATCTGGGCCTTTGATTTTGGGAAAGATTGAAGGAGAGCCACTTGATAGCTTTCTTTGTGTTTTATTATATAGATATAAAACTTACAAATTTAGAGATGTCCCTTAACTATTTCATTCACAATATAATTAAAAGATGAAAAATCTACATATTAGTTTACACTTTCAAACAAATCAACATCATTCTATATTTCTATTCAATTGAAAGGAAATAAAAAACATCGAATAATTGTCAAAGTTGGGTTGTGATTCTTCTCGGACTCCTTGATGTACTTCGTTATCTCCTTCTCGACTGCGTGCATCTTAACGACTTTGCTTCTCAAATTAAATATAATCAACATCAGAAACACATGGAGGGAACAATAATTGTTTATTAGCTATATAAAAAGATGACAAATACATAGATTAACCTATTCACATTTCGAAACCAATATCATTCTATATTTTCTATCCAATTAAAAGAAAATCCCAAAATTCTCGATGTGTGTAACTCTCCAATAATTTGAGCACGAAGACATAGGTAAACCCTAGATCCATAAATTTAAAGATGTCAAGAAAAAAGTATTTTTAAAAATCACTTACAATCTTGTCAGATTCCTCCATTCTAAAGCTTGCTTGTAAATACTCATATTGTCTACGAAGTTGCTCAATATTTTTCTCCAACTCTTCTATATTACTCCTTAGTTGTGCCTCTAAAAAATGATCATACCATAAAACACACATAAAATACTACAATTTTCAAAAACTTTTCAAACAAAACAAAAGATGTAGAAAAGATATCACTATCTGCATGTTGTTTTTCTTGTAATTCCAACATATTTCGAAGCTTCTATTCCAGCATATTTCAAAATTATTCCTTATCTGGAATCTCGGCGAATACTAATCTATCAATATCTTCAATATTGGTAATCTTGTTTTCTCTTCAAATAGTAATCAAGATGTGAGCATAAGGAAGCCATCTTTTCTGAAATTCAATTACATGTAGATTTGTTTTCAAAACAAAAACAAAAAAAAAATCTTAAAAAAATGCTCATTTCAAATATAAGTCAAGGTTAAAAAAATATTCATAATGGAAACTTTGATCCACGTACATTTTTTACAGATTAGAAAACTACAAAAGTTTAATCTGCTTGATCAGATAATTCCCCATGACCTTATTTATTCCTCCCGAAGCATAATTCGATAGGAATAATCACCTTAGGTGCTTCTAACGTAACTTATATAAACCATGTTATTGACTCGGGCATATCATGAATGACCTTCAACATTCTTTCTCAGCAAAACAGAATACATCTTAGGAGTGGGCATCATGAATATTTTTTTAAGGTAAAACATAACCCATCATACCCATCTTCTCAAAATGAAATATATTCCATTCATGTTACAGACATTACCATTTTCAGCCACACAAACTCGAAATGGGTGTATTACATGTTCTATTTACAAAAAGATAAACAACTTATGTCTAATGGGCATTTCGACAAACAGTTGGTTGGCATCATGAACCATGGAGATCGTATCAAAGATATAATTCATAGGTTTCTTCTCTAATTTATAATTAACCCATTATAAATAAGAAATTTACCAAACCTTGATAAAAAGGAGAAATTTTTTACGTGAGATTGAGAGAAGAGGGAGTTCCATAAGTTCGAGCGATCGAAATCCAAACACTACAGACATATACTATATATAAGGGTTTTTCCCACAATGTATGCGTTTCGATTAGGGTCGTATTCTATGTTTACGATTCCACCAGATATGTCTTTTTCATTTCGTCGAAAATCAATTTTACGGTATAGACGCTGGGTAGCGATGGGTGGCGATGGGGGATAGCGACAGGCTGCGATGGAGGATAGCGACGGGTGGCGATGGCAAAGGTAGCGATGGGTGGCGATGGGCGGATGCGACAGAGGAGATTCGGGTGGGTTTTGGGGTAGGGAGGGTTTGGGGGAGATGTGGTAAAAGAAATAGTTTTTTGTGTGTTTTTTTAAGTGATGTAAGTTGTACGTGTTAATTCATACTTTTGTTCTCTTTTCTCTATTTCAAAATAGAGAAAGGAGAGATGGAATAAGCCTATTAGCTTAAGATATATAATAATAATTTTTGTCGTCTTTACTTTTATAGTTGTCTAAATATCACTCTTAGTGTATTTGTCTAAACACCATGCTAAGTATTTGTCTAAAGACCATTAACAACCTGTTGGGTCAACGTTTTTCTTTTATAAATTGATATGAGACTAAGTTATAGATATTCTTTATTCTATATAATACTAGTAGTTTACACGTGCGATGCACGTTTTAATAAATATAGTTTTTTAAAATAAAAATTTAGACGTAGTCTTGATTTGAACCTAGGACCTCCTTTATAATAGTTATGCACGTGTGTTACACGGGTTGGTAGATTGACAAAATATTTACAAATGACACTGAGGCCTTCTTCCATTATAATATTAGAGATGTTTGGGATGAGGGACAATTTGGTCAAGAAGTAGTTTTTATAAACCATTATTAAGGGTTATCCTTTTCATTTTTTATAAGCCATTATTAAGGGTGTTTACACAATACTCAATTTGTTAGTGGTGTTTAGATAAATACAAAAATTATGAGTTGTGTTTAGACATATACAAAATTGAGTGTGGTCAAAATCATAATATTAACATTTGAGAGTGGTGTATACCCAAACAGTCTTTTTTATATAAGCACTGCCGTAAATTTATGAATATGTTTTTTTATGAATTACTTCAACATGGTTTGTTTTATATATATAACGGGAGCTTTCATTGCAGACGGATCTGTTTGCACAAATCCGTTGCAAATCTATATAATAAAACATAAAGAAAGTTATCAAGTGGCTCCCATTCAATTGGAACCAAATCAACGGCTCAGATTCATTCTCCCAAAACATATTTTCCCTTCAAAAAGTTTTCCTTCCAAAACCAACCCCCCCCCCCCCCACCCACCCCCCCCCCCCCCCCACACACAAAATTAAAAAAAAAAACTCATTATTTATTTCTATCTCTCTCTTTCTCTCTTTGTTTTTTCATATTTCTATCTTTCTCTCTCTCTCATTCTCTCTATTTACTTAGAAATTTACATTTTCAGATTTCAGGTTTGCAAATTTTCAGATTTTTTATACTTTTTTTTATTACTCATGTTACATTGAAAATAGCAAATATCTCCCAAACAGTTAAATTCATCATTTTCCACCATCAAAGTTTTAAGAAGTTGGATTTTACCCCCCCCCCCCCCCCCCCCCCCCCCGGTTTATAATTATTTTTCAATATATACTAAAGGAAACATGGACTTTTATTTACAAATTATTATTATCATAATATTCAAACTTGAGCAATATAATTGTTGTTTTACTGTTTACAAGACTTTTTGTATGCTGTATAATTCCGAAGATGTGCCGTAGATACGTGCCTACGAGCAAATCTAGTATATATATATTTTACAAAGGACGAGTAGGGTAGAATGCTACCTCAGAAAATTAGCAGCCAACCTTACAAAAAGTCTTGTGTTCCTGAGAAAGAACCAAGAGTGGGAAATACAGGGTAGTCGAGAGATTTCAGTTACTGAAGAATGGTAGAGAACAACTATTCGTACACAAAAAATAAATAAAAATAAAAAATTCTATTGGACCCTAAGACTAAATTCATACTCTCCCACCACCAAAGACTCCAACCCAACAAAATCAGTTTCTTGAGAGAACTACCAAAAGAGAGTAGTCAGTCAAGTCTGACCAAAAGAAAGTAAAGTAGGTAGTTAGTCAAGTCTTAATACGTAACAATATACTCATAAAATAAAGTTCAAGAAACATAAGTCTTCAAAATATCAAATAGATGGTCTATTTTATCTAAGACTGTGATGTGGTTTGTTTTTGGGGGTGGCTATACTAGGTATGAGTTCTCTCAATTTGTATTTTTGCAAAAACTTCGATACTGACGGTACGCCCGACCCTCAGCCAGGGGGACGGCTCGGGAGTAGGCGGGAGTGAGGTGGAGGTCGGATGCTCGGCTCGGATCTGGAGTCTCAGATCCGGAAGTCTCGTGTACCTGCACTCGGCCTAGAAACACCGGGATTGATCCCGGTGGCAGGCCCTCCGACAGTCTAGTCAGTCACTGAAGAGTAACAGTAACTAGAGTTTTGAGAGGGGAAAGATTGATTACCTTTTGAAGGGGTAGAGTACCTGGTATTTATAGGCAATGCCAACCGGATCTGGACCCGTTTGGGGCCGGTCTGGACCTGGTCGCCCGTGGGCCTGAAGTGGCGGAAACCCAGGCGGTTTAGGGCTGACGTGGCAGAAGCCCAAGAGGTTTAGGGCTAATGTGGCAGATTTGATGATCGGGGGTGAACGCCTTTTGAGGGGATCCTATGGCCCAGGAGGGGCCACGTCATCTAACCCATATCAGGAGCCCCCCACTCCTGGGGGGCTGGGTGATCCGGCCGTGTAAGAGTGATTTTTTGCCCCTGTAGGAAGAGCGGGGTGGTATGTATGGCGAAGAACGGGATCCGCATCTTCTAGAAGAGGTCAGTGAGGCAGGATGAAGGGGATCCCCTCTTGGAGTCATGCGGAGCGTCAGGTGCAGAAGCGTTAGAGCTCGGTTTGCCGAGCATCGAGGGTCAGTAGACGGACCCCTCACTGGTTGGAAAAGCAAGGGGGCGTTGAGACCCGTGGAGTAGGAGCTCTTCTTGCCGAACGTCTAGGGTCGGCGGGCGAGCCCCTCACTGGTTGGGGGATCAGTTGGGGCTCGCAATGTAGAACCCCGTATTTTCAAATATTATTTTTATATTTGAAAATGAATTTAAATCTATTTTTGGAGAATTTAATGAATATTTTCAGAAAAATTTATCTTGTTACACGTGCAAAACACGTGCAAATACTTTTGAGAATTTTGAAAATTTAGTTTTCTTTATGAAAAATCATTATTTAATATTTGGGATTTATTTAGTATTTTTCCAGATTTTTCTGAAATTAATTGGGACTATTTGCAATTTTTGAGAAAAGAATGACCTTTTTGCAAATTTGACATTTTAGGGGTTAAAGTGCAAAATGTATATTCTGGACGTTTTGAACAGTATTGGTTGAGATTTAGAATTGTATTTTACTTTTAAATCCTAATTTAAATGAATTTTGGTCGAATTTCCAAGATTAGACCTATATATGTGAAGTTGTATTTTGGAAAGGATTATTTTGCAAAAGTGGGGTAAAACCCTAAACTCCTAATCCTGGATATTTAAAGGATTTCTTTCAACCGTCATTGAGGAGAAAATACAGAATTTTTGGAGATTTATTTTGGTGGAGAAAGAAGAGGTTTGGATCTAGCAAAAGGAAAGCTTTTCGTTGAATATTCTCAATTCAAGGTGAGTGATATAAAATTGTTTTGTTGTTTTGATCTGTGTATGCAAGTGACAATGTTGTTTTGGTTTGATGTTGTGAATGATATGGATCTTATATTGTGGTATGATTCATGTGAACAATTGTTGTTGTTTGGACTATGTATGTGAAATCTATGAATGACTAGTAGATCTTGGTTTATAAAAATTGTATTGCTAAAAAGCATGTTAAGATTTGAGTATGGTTATGATCGGATGGTGAACACCTGGATCTTATACATTGTAAATCAGATTTTGATTTAGATTTGTGAAAGAAATTTAGTCTTGTGAAACCCTAATGAAAGGATTAGTGATCTAGAACATGAGAACTTGAGTTTTGACATATTTGATGTTTTGAATAATGTATCCATAATGAGGATTTGTTGAGACTTGTCATTTTGCATGAATACGAACTATTTTCATAAACAATGAATCTTTAGAAAACCCCAGTTTTGATTTTGTAATCAGACCTAAATTTTGAAAACTATAGGCCGACAGTCGACTGGCCTACTGTACAGTCGACTGGTACGAGCCTGTTACTGTATTTTAGAATCCATGAAAAATCGTTCTGGACAGTCGACCTAGCTTGTAGGCAGTCGACTGGTTCACTGAGGAATTTATTTTGTAAAAATTATTAGTCCTTTCTGGACAGTCGACCTAGGACTCCTTTCAGTCGACTTACATACTTAGAATATATTTTGAGCAATTATTGGAATTTACCTCTGGTAAGTCGACCGATTGTCTTATAAGTCGACTTATATGACTTAGTTTATTTTTGTGAAATTTTGGATATTTGTCCTCTGGGCAGTCGACTTACTACAGTATAAGTCGACTGGTACTGAAGGATCTTTGTAAACTTGAGTGTTATTTCGAATGATTGGTTTTCAGATAATTCAGTCTATACTTGACATTCAGTTCAGTATTTGATTTTGAGACATTCAGTTCAGTACTTGATTTGAGATATTCAGTTGAGCCACCTTTGTTTAGTGGGACTTTGGTTTAGACTTTTGAGTTTGAGTCTCTAGAGGTGTATGACCCTAGTATACCGGTGTTGAGTTATTTGTTGAGGCCCGTAGAGGCATTTCAGTTATTCAGTTTTAAATTTAGGCCGGTAGGGTACACCACTCTAGGAGATTCGTTAAGTAAATAATTAACCCAAAACGATAAGGACAGGCACTAGTGGTGATATAATGAACGGGAACATGAGTCAAGAACCTCAGTATGGCTTTCGGTGTGGGATTTAATCTCCGAAATTATCACAGTAGATTATTAGTGGTGTGGGATATGTTTCCGGAATTATCACAGTCTTGTGGTGTGGTACAATCTCCGGAATTATCACGGTAACTACTTGTGGTGTGGGATTGATCTCCGGAATTATCGGAGTCGAGGTGAAGCACATGTGGTATTCGTGTGGTGACGTGTCAATGTTTCGGTGTGGGATGATCTCCGGAATTATTCAGGTGAAATATCTTGGGTGTGGGATCCATCTCCGGAATTATCGGGCATGAGATACTATCCATAGTTTATCTTTATCTCGTAGTAGTCATCGTGTTAGGATTAGTTGTATAGCGGGGGATTGAACCCTATGAAGTGAAGACGTTAAGTGCTTGCACCGGACCTATGTAGAATGGGATGCATAGACTCCGACAAGTACGCATTAGTGAGTCAGCATATAGAAATTGTGTTTCTTGACTTGGTTTTATGCATGTGGTTTCCTGTTTTCTACGCCCGACACTTAGTTTAGTTCCACTTGATGTTTTCATGTTTACTGTCATTTCTCACTTCCCATTTCTTATTTAATATATGTTGTTTCAGAATTTGTGAGGTATGTTCATTTATGTTGTTTGTTGATTTTATGTCACTCACACCATTTGTGGCTGACCCCTTTAGTTTGGGGGTTAGGGATCATCTCTAGTCTCATATGTTGCAGGTCGTTGCTTAGAGTGGGAGATTGGATGCTTGAGTTGGTTTCTTGAGATAAAGTGATTTAATAAGAGTTTTGTGTAAAATTGTAAAAGTAGTTTTGAGATATTTTGTGTTGTAAATAAAAGAAATTTATGAGTTGAGTTGTTTGAATTCCGCTGTGTTTTGTAAACGTTTGTTGTAATAAAAGTTGAAAATTTTAGTGGTGTTGGTTGTGTTTAATATTATATTGAAGTGGATTGCTGGGAATGTGCCACGTATTTTCTAAGATATCTTATTAGAAATTCGGGGCGCTACAGAGATTGGTATCAGAGCATGCTTCAATAGTAATACTAAACATGACATAAAAATAACCTAGGTGTGGACATTAAAGAGTGAGTATCACATAGAACTGAAACATGATGTTTTACCTTTGGGATACAAGTGAAGTTTTGCCAAAGGATATTGATGTGAGTTTAAATTGTGTCTGTGATGCTATAACTTTTCCCTCATTTTGCAGTATTCAGAATGGTTGCACCCAGGGGCAGGAATGGTGGCAACAATGAGGATGGATCTGGTAGTTCTCTAGGAACAGGAATTGATCTTGAGGCTGAATTCGCCAATGTGTACCAGACTCTGAATGCGCTGATGGCATTCAATTTGGCGCAAGCTCAGAATCAACAGCAGAATCCGTAGCCG
Organism: Hemerocallis citrina; assembly: GCA_017893485.1. Classification (NCBI taxonomy): domain Eukaryota; kingdom Viridiplantae; phylum Streptophyta; class Magnoliopsida; order Asparagales; family Asphodelaceae; genus Hemerocallis; species Hemerocallis citrina. The sequence goes on from CM030361.1 coordinate 39,236,376, forward strand.
AATTATGGAGCTGGACAGGGATTGGTTAACGCCGACCCTATCAAGCAGATTGAATCCTTTAAGAGGATGAGGCCGCCAGTCTTTGAGGGGCAATCTGATCCAACCGCAGCTGATGGTTGGATTAGGAGGATGGAGACGATCTTCGAGATATCGGAGACTCCGGAAACCAACAAGGTGAAGTTGGCTGCGATGCAGCTAGAGAAGGACGTTGGTGTCTGGTGGGAGTCGCTGAAGAGGACTTTGGGAGAACAGCAGTTGACTTGGGAAGCTTTTCTGGAGGAGTTCAGGGATCGCTTCTTTCCCCTAGATGTTCAGGAGAAGAAGGCGACCGAGTTCTTGAACCTTCAGCAGGGCAGCATGACCGTGCGGGAGTATGAGACCAAGTTTGCTCAGCTTTCGAGGTATGCACCAGAGTTGGTCGTGGACGAGGCGAAGAAGGCCAAAAAGTTTGAGCAGGGCTTGAGGACAAACTTGAGGTCGAGGATGATCCCGTTGGCATCAGACGGTTCAAGCTGGTCAGGAGAGCAGCTATGACTGAGGAGGACATGGACCAGTTCCAGAAGAGGCAAGATATATGAAACCGGAACAAGAGGCCAGCATCAGGTCAGAGCGGGAAGAGATTCCCAGCGAAGCAAGCCAAGTTCAGTGATCCGGTGCAGAAGGTACCTGCAGCCCAAGGAGTGACTTGTTATTACTGCAAGGAGGCAGGACATTACAGGTCAGCGTGTCCGAAGTTGGCAAAGCAGATTTGTTCCCAGTGTGGGCAGGCATGACATTCTCAGCCCCATTGTCCACAATTGAGGAAGGATGGCTCGGGTGGAAGCAAATTTCAGAAGAGGCAAGGGCGAGTATTTGCATTAACCGAGGAGGACGTGGGTAACTCGGAAGATGTAATACAGGGTATGCAAGAATTCTGATTTTATTTTTAAATCAATGTAATAAGTAAAACCTTTATTTGAGAACAATTTAAGATTGAGTATCATTCTTATTGTAACAGGAGTTATTTTAATTAATGGAATAAAGGCAAAGGTTTTATTTGACATTGGTTCATCGCATACTTTTATATCGCCAAATTTTGCAAGGATCTTAGGTGTGGAGCCTAAGTTGTTTCTAGGCAGGGTTTTGTCGGTGGCAACGCCGTCAGGTGAAGAATTGATCGCTGATCGATATTACGAGGACTGTGATATCGAGATTGGTGGGAGGTTGTTCGGCATTGATTTGATCAAGCTGAAAGTCTTGGGAGTGGATGTCATCGTGGGCATTGATTGGATGGCAATATATGATGCCACAATTGAATGCAAGCAGAAGGAGGTGTTGGTGAAAGCACCTGGTGGACCCGCAGTGACTTTCCAAGGGAAGAAGAAGATTCCGAAGGTGGCTGCAATGGTATCCAAGATGGTTATTTCAGATGAAGTCAAGGACATTCCGGTTGTTCGAGATTTTCCTAAGGTGTTCTTGGATGATTTTCCAGGATTACCACCGCAGAGAGATGTGGAGTTTTGCATCAATGTTCAGCCAGGGAGTGCGCCGATTTTCAAGGCTCCGTACAGGATGGCACCTGTAGAGCAAGATGAAGTGAAGAAGCAGATTGAGGAGCTGTTGAGCAAAGGGCTTATCAGGCCGAGTTCTTCTCCGTGGGGAGTGCCAGTGCTGTTGGTCAAGTAGAAGGATGGGTCAATGAGGATGTGCATTGACTATCGAGAGTTGAATAGGGTGACTATTCAGAACAAGTATCCACTGCCACGGATTGATGATTTGTTCGACGGGCTTCGAGGAGCAGCTGTGTTTTCGAAGATTGATTTGAGATCAGGGTATCATCAGGTTCGAGTCAAGGAGGAAGATGTGAGTAAGACAGCTTTCAGGACTCGTCATGGGCTTTATGAGTTTTTGGTAATGCAATTCGGGTTGACGAATGCGCCAGCAGTTTTCATGGATATGATGAATCGGGTTTTGAAGCCATTTATTGACTCCTTCGTTGTGGTTTTCATCGATGATATTTTGGTATATTCGAAGTCGGAGGAGGAGCATTCTACGCACTTGACAGCGGTATTACAGAAATTGCAGGAGCATAGCTTGTATGCCAAATTGTCGAAGTGTGAGTTTTGGAAGTCTGAGGTAGCTTTCCTTGGTCATATTCTTTCTAAGGAGGGAGTAGCTACTGATCCTCAGAAAGTTGAAGCAGTTAAGGATTGGCCCAGGCCAACGTCTGTGAAGGAAGTCAGAAGTTTCTTGGGTTTAGTTGGTTACTACAGAAGATTCATCCAGGGTTATTCTCAGATTGCAGTTCCTTTGACAGGTTTGACCCGGAAGAGTGTGGCATTTGTATGGACTGATAAGTGTGAGGAAAGTTTCCTTAAATTAAAGGAGAGGTTAACTACTGCATCTATCTTAGCTTTGCCGTAAGCTGGGAAGGATTATGATATCTTCAGTGATGCGTCTCTCAGAGGTTTGGGTTGTGTCTTGATGCAAGAAGGCAAGGTTATTGCTTATGGTTCGAGGCAATTGCGTTCGCATGAGAAAAATTATCCGACGCATGATTTGGAGCTAGCAGCTATCATTTATGCCTTGAAGCTGTGGAGGCATTATGTCTATGGTGAAAAGGTTAACATGTACACTGACCACAAGATCCTGAAGTACATTTATCAACAGAAGGATCTAAATCTTCGGCAGAGAAGGTGGTTGGATGTATTGGAAGACATTCGTCCTGAGATCAAGTATCATCCGGGCAAGGCGAATGTGGTGGCGGATGGACTTAGCAGGAAGAGTAGTTTATCAAGTTTGATCACTACTCGAAGTGAGTTGGCAGCAGAGATTGATCAGGCAGGTATCGAGGTAGTGCTGCAAGGTTTAGGGGCATCTTTGGCTCAGTTGAGGTTGCAGCCGTCCTTGAGAGAGAGGATTGTGGAAGGTCAGAGATCAGACTCAGACTCAGAGATTCAGAAGATGCTGCAACAGGTTTCAGAGGGCAGACTATCAGAGTTTCGTGTCCAAGATGGAGTTTTTTGGTTGGGTGAGAGGTTGTGTGTTCCAGATAATGCAGACTTGAGAGAGAGTATCTTGCAGGAAGCACACAGTACATTATTGTCAGTTCATCCAGGTGGCACGAAGATGTACAGGAACATCAAACAGCACTTTTGGTGGTCTGGTATGAAGAGGGATGTGGCAGATTTCGTGGCAAGGTGTCTGACTTGTCATCAGATCAAAGCAGAAAATCAGAGACCTGAAGGATTGTTACAGCCGTTGCCCATTCCGGAGTGGAAATGGGAGAATATCAGTATGGATTTCATCACGGGTTTGCCGAGGAGTTCGAAGGGCAATGACTTGATTTGGGTTGTTGTGGACCGTTTGACTAAGTCGGCTCACTTTCTAGCCATGAAGATTACTTGGTCGATGGAGAAATTGGCTGAGTTGTATATTGGTGAAATTGTGAGACTTCATGGAGTTCCTGTGTCGATTGTATCCGACAGAGATGCAAGGTTTATTTCAAGGTTTTGGAAGAGCCTACAAGCAGCTTTAGGCACCAGAACTGATTTCAGTACCGCTTTTCATCCACAGACAGATGGTCAGACGGAGAGGGTGAATCGAGTACTGGAAGATATGTTGAGGGCTTGTGTTATGGATTTCGGTGGTAGTTGGAAGAGATACTTGGCATTGGTTGAGTTTACTTATAACAACAGTTACCATGCGAGTATTGGGATGGCACCGTATGAGGCTTTGTACGGGAGGAGGTGCAGGACACCTGTTTGTTGGTATGAGGTTGGCGAGAGGCAGATGTATGGTCCTGAGATCGTGCAGCAGACATCCGAGAAGATTGAGCTGATTCGCAAGAGATTGGTCGAGGCTCAGAGTTGGCAAAAGAGCTATGCTGATACTCGACGAAGAGACTTGGAGTTTGAGGTTGGGGATGCAGTTTTCCTCAAGGTTTCTCCGACCAAAGGAGTGATCAGGTTTGGTAAGGGAGGCAAGTTGGCGCCAAGGTATATTGGGCCATACAGGATCATGGAGCGGATTGGCAAGACAGCTTATAGATTGAAGCTTCCAGAGGAGTTGGCACAGGTGCATGATGTATTCCATGTGTCATTGTTGAGGAAGTATGTGCCAAATCAGAATCATCAGTTGGTAGAGATTCCTGAAGGATTACAGGTGAACTTGAGTTACAAGGAACGGCCTGTTGAGATCGTTGACCGTAGAGAGAAAGTTCTCAGGAGCAAGGTGATACCTATGGTCAAGGTGCTATGGAGGAATCAGCAGTTCGAGGAGGCTACTTGGGAGCCAGAGGATCGCATGCAGAAGGATTTTCCTGAGCTTTTTGTATGAGTGTATTTCTATTATGTGATTGTAATTCTTTGAATGATAGTACTTTGATTGAGTTATAATTCCTCTATTTTGATTATGTTGTCATATGAAATTGTTTTGGACTATATTTTATTTATGAGATATTGTTCCCTTTGTTGGTATGATGTTTGAACTCATTAGTAGTAGTTCTGAGGACAGAACTCTTCTAAGGAGGGAGTGATGTAGAACCCCGTATTTTCAAATATTATTTTTATATTTGAACATGAATTTAAATCGATTTTTGGAGAATTCAATGAATATTTTCAGAAAAATTTATCTTGTTACACGTGCAAAACACGTGCAAATACTTTTGAGAAGTTTGAAAATTTAGTTTTCTTTATGAAAAATTATTATTTAATATTTGGGATTTATTTAGTATTTTTTCAGATTTTTCTGAAATTAATTGGGACTATTTGCAATTTTTGAGAAAAGAAGGACCTTTTTGCAAATTTGACATTTTTAGAGGTTAAAGTGCAAAATGTATATTCTGGACGTTTTGAACAGTATTGGTTAAGATTTAGAATTGTATTTTACTTTTAAATCCTAATTTAAATGAATTTTGGTCGAATTTCCAAGACTAGACCTATATATGTAAAGTTGTATTTTGGAAAGGATTATTTTGCAAAAGTGGGGTAAAACCCTAAACTCCTAATTCCGGATATTTAAAGGATTTCTTTCAGCCGTCATTGAGGAGAAAATACAGAATTTTTGGAGATTTATTTTGGTGGAGAAAGAAGAGATTTGGATCTAGCAAAAGGAAAGCTTTTCGTTGAATATTCTCAATTCAAGGTGAGTGATATAAAATTGTTTTGTTGTTTTGATCTGCGTATGCGAGTGACAATGTTGTTTTGGTTTGATGTTGTGAATGATATGGATCTTATATTGTGGTTTGATTCATGTGAACAATTGTTGTTGTTTGGACCATGTATGTGAAATCTATTAATGACTAGTAGATCTTGGTTTATAAAAATTATATTGCTAAAAAGCATGTTAAGATTTGAGTATGGTTATGATCGGATGGTGAACACCTGGATCTTATACATTGTAAATCAGATTTTGATTTAGATTTGTGAAAGAAATTTAGTCTTGTGAAACCCTAATGAAGGGATTAGTGATCTAGAACATGAGAACTCGAGTTTTGACATATTTGATGTTTTGAATAATGTATCCATAATGAGGATTTGTTGAGATTTGTCATTTTGCCTGAATAGGAACTATTTTCATAAACAATGAATCTTTAGAAAACCCCAGTTTTGATTTTGTAATCAGACCTAAATTTTGAAAACTGTAGGCCGACAGTCGACTGGCCTACTGTACTGTCGACTGGTACGAGCTTGCTACTGTATTTTAGAATCCATGAAAAATCATTCTGGACAGTCGACCTAGCTTGTAGGCAGTCAACTGGTTCACTGAGGAATTTATTTTGTAAAAATTATTAGTCCTTTCTGGACAGTCGACCTAGGACTCCTTTCAGTCGACTTACATACTTAGAATATATTTTCAGAAATTATTGGAATTTACCTCTGGTAAGTCAACCGATTCTCTTATAAGTCGACTTATATGACTTAGTTTATTTTTGTGAAATTTTGGATATTTGTCCTCTGGGCAGTCGACTTACTACAGTATAAGTCGACTGGTACTGAAGGATCTTTGTAAACTTGAGTGTTATTTCGAATGATTGGTTTTCAGATAATTCAGTCTATACTTGACATTCAGTTCAGTATTTGATTTTGAGACATTCAGTTCAGTACTTGATTTGAGATATTCAGTTGAGCCACCTTTGTTTAGTGGGACTTTGGTTTAGACTTTTGAGTTTGAGTCTCTAGAGGTGTGTGACCCTAGTATACCGGTGTTGAGTTATTTGTTGAGGCCCGTAGAGGCATTTCAGATATTCAGTTTTAAATTTAGGCCGGTAGGGTACACCATTCTAGGAGATTCGTTAAGTAAATAATTAACCCAAAACGATAAGGACAGGCACTAGTGGTGATATGATGAACGGGAACATGAGTCAAGAACCTCAGTATGGCTTTCGGTGTGGGATTTAATCTCCGGAATTATCACAGTAGATTATTAGTGGTGTGGGATATGTCTCCGGAATTATCACAGTCTTGTGGTGTGGGACAATCTCCGGAATTATCACGGTAATTGTGGTGTGGGATTGATCTCCGAAATTATCGGAGTCGAGGTGAAGCACATGTGGTATTCGTGTGGTGACGTGTCAATGTTTCGGTGTGGGATGATCTCCGGAATTATTCAGGTGAAATATCTTGGGTGTGGGATCCATCTCCGGAATTATCGGGCATGAGATACTATCCATAGTTTATCTTTATCTCGTAGTAGTCATCGTGTTAGGATTAGTTGTATAGCGGGGGATTGAACCCTATGAAGTGAAGACGTTAAGGGCTTGCACCGGACCTATGTAGAATGGAATGCATAGACTCCGACAAGTACACATTAGTGAGTCAGCATATAGAAATTGTGTTTCTTGACTTGGTTTTATGCATGTGGTTTCCTGTTTTCTACGCCCGACACTTAGTTTAGTTCCACTTGATGTTTTCATGTTTACTGTCATTTCTCACTTCCCATTTCTTATTTAATATATGTTGTTTCAGAATTTGTGAGGTATGTTCATTTATGTTGTTTGTTGATTTTATGTCACTCACACCATTTGTGGCTGACCCCTTTAGTTTGGGGGTTAGGGATCATCTCTAGCCTCATATGTTGCAGGTCGTTGCTTAGAGTGGGAGATTGGATGCTTGAGTTGGTTTCTTGAGATAAAGTGATTTAATAAGAGTTTTGTGTAAAATTGTAAAAGTAGTTTTGAGATATTTTGTGTTGTAAATAAAAGAAATTTATGAGTTGAGTTGTTTGAATTCCGCTGTGTTTTGTAAACGTTTGTTGTAATAAAAGTGGAAAAAATTAGTGGTGTTGGTTGTGTTTAATATTATATTGAAGTGGATTGCTGAGAATGTGCCACGTATTTTCTGAGATATCTTATTAGAAATTCGGGGCGCTACACGCAATGACATCCGAGCGTCGACCCCGAGGTCGTTTGGTCGAAGTTGGGGGTCGGTAGGCGGGCCCCCTCACTTGTTGGAAAAGCTAGGGGCGTTGGAGTCTGCGGAGTGGGGGTCCTTCTTGCCGAGCGTCTAGGGTTGGCAGGCGAGCCCCCTTACTTGTTGGAAAAGCAAGGGGACATTGGAGTTTGTAGAATATGGGTCCTTCTTGCCGAGTGTCTAGGGTCGGCAGGCGAGCCCCTCATTCGTTGGGGGATAATTTGGGGCTCGTGGTGACATCTGAGCGTCGAGCCCCAAGCCGTTGAGGAAAACTTTTTAGGGCTCGCGGTGACATCCGAGCGTCGAGCCCCAAGCCGTTGAGAGAAACTTTTTGGGGCTCGCGATGACATCCGAGCATCAAGGCCCAAGCTGTTTAGGAGATACTTTTTGGGGCTCGTGGTGACATCCGAGCGTCGACCCCCAAGCCGTTGAGAGAACTTTTTGGGGCTCGCGATGACATACGAGCGTCGAGGCCCAAGCTGTTTAGGAGATACTTTTTGGGGCTCGCGGTGACATCCAAGCGTCGACCCCCAAGCCGTTGAGAAAACTTTTTGGGGCTCGCGATGACATCCGAGCGTCGAGACCCAAGCTGTTTAGGAGGAACTTTTTGGGGCTCGCGGTGACATCTGAACGTCGACCCCTATGCCTTTGAGAGAAACTTTTTGGGGCTCGCGGTGACATCCGAGCGTCGAGGCCCAAGCAGTTTAGGAGAAACTTTTTGGGGCTCGCGGAGACATCCGAGCATCGACCCTGAAGCCGCTGAGAGAAACTTTTTAGGGCTTGCGATGACATCTGAGCGTCGAGGCCCACGCTATTTAGGAGATACTTTTTGAGACTCGCGTGACATCCGAGCGTCGACGCCCAAGCCGTTGAGAGAACTTTTTGGGGCTCGCGACGATATCCGAGCGTCGAGGCCCAAGTTGTTTAGGAGGAACTTTTTGCAGCTCGCGGTGACATCCGTGCGTCAACCCCCAAGCCGTTGAGAGAACTTTTTGGGGCTCGCGGTGACATCTGAGCGTCGAGGCCCAAGCAGTTTAGAAGAAACTTTTTGGGTCTCGCGATGACACCCGAGCGTCGACCCTGAAGCCGTTGAGAGACTTTTTGGGGAGAAGAACTTGGGGAATAAAGGTGAAGTACCTGAGAAGTTGATCATGCCCACCGAGCATCCGCATTGGTCGACAGAGCCGAGGGTAAGAAGGTATTTTTACGCTCTAGGCTTGTGTCATCAAGATCGCATTGGCCGTTAGATCTTGATGATGAAGATCAGATGGCCAGATCTTTTTGCGGAATTCGAGGAGTCCCTTCTGTGCCTATAAATCCCCATCCCCCAACCCTACTTCTTCACTTTGCTTCCATCTTCTTCACAAAAGAAATTTCCTTGCACACCGCTGGCGACCGTTTTTCGTTGACCTTTGTGTTCTCCGGTGAAATAGGTTAGTATTTTTGCTTTAAAATGTCACGATCTCAGTCCGGCTTCGAGGCAGGCAGTTCAGGTCGCGGCGAGGAGGAGGTCCATTCGTCTTCGATATCTTTTTCGTCGGGTGACATCCGCCCGGTAAAGGAGGAGGTTCTATCAGTAGGAGGGTCAGATAATGAGGGCGACGTAGCTTTTATCGTAGAGCTCTTGCAATCTTGTAAGCCGGGTAAGGAGCCTGCAGAGGAGGAGCATGAAGAGAGGGACCCCGAGGGAGAGGGGCTTGTGGAGGAGGAGAATGAGTCCAGGAAAGGAGGCCCGGAAGAAGAGGAGCAGGTCGATTAGGGCGATGATCAGGAGGGGTCCGAGCAAGGGACTGAAAGTGGTAGTGACCATGGTGAGGTCGGAGGGACCGCCGAAGAGGTAGAGGAAGAAGAGACAGACCTCCCACCGTTGCCTCCCCTAGCGACCCCTTCCCCTGATAGGAAGGATCACCCCCGAAGGAGGAAGAGGAAGTGGATACGGCCCGACAGTCCGACCAAGAAGGATAAGTACGAGTATGGCTCCGGGTTTACGTACCCCCCTCTCTCTAGTAAAAATCCAGGGTCGATTTGGATGTACCCTGGCGACGTGGAGGATCTTCTGGCGTATACCTCGTTGTTGAGGGACGAGGGCCAATCCATGATCAAGACGGACAGCGTGGAGTGTGCCCTGCCTAGGGACTACTTGTCCATCTTGAGGGCGGCCTACTTTATTCCTCGGGAGTTCGATCTGCTGGTGCCGAACCTAGGAATCCACTCGACCACCGTGCTTGAGCCGAGCTTCTGCATGTTCCCTCAGGACACTTTTGTCTCGGGGTTGAGACTCCCACTGCACTCGTTCATCAAGAGGGTGCTAAACTGGGGGAGCTGAGTCTGATGCAGTACGGTCACAACTCTTGGAAACACTTAGTGTGTTTCATTTTGAAGTGTCAGGATAAGGGGATTAAGCCGATGCTTACTTCTGAACCATCCTGGGGATGAGCTCTCTCGGGGATCAGGAGGAAATTTTCTATCTTTCGCCCCGCCCTCACAAGAAGGTGATGCACGGGCATCCGAACTCCATCAAGGGGTGGAAAGAGAAGTACTTCGTAATCCAGAGCGAGAAGCCTTGGGACATCCCTACTGTTTGGAACTTCGGAAAGCCAAACCACAAGTCGCCGAAGCGAAGAGACTTAACTGAGAAGGAGTGGGCGAAGGTTGATAAGATCGTGGAGGGTCATAGCATCAGGTGGCCTCGGTCACGGAGCTACACCTCGTCCGAGCCGGACTGAGCCCGGCCAAATCTAGTATGTTTTTGTTTCTATTCTGTCAAGCTTTCTGCCTTCGTGTTAACATGTTTACTTTTTCTTCTTGTAGAAATTTCTACCAAGGAGCTCGACAATCGCAATGCTGTAGTGGCCCTGGCCGCCAAGAGAAGGGCCGATATGACGAAGAAGGCCGGCTTGGGGGCGGGAACTAGCCAGGCTGCGACTCCAAGGTCCGAGGAGTCGACCCCGAAGAGGGTGAAGAAGCATCACCACCATTCGTCGAGGTCAACGAAGGATCCGAGGACGAGCTCCGGTAGCAAAAAGGTTGCCGAAGTCGCGAAGGGGCCTCTCCCGCAGCTACGGCCGAACGCTGCAGAAATGGTTGGTCGGTAGGGCATGAGGCCGTATACCTTCGATTGGGGGGTCAAGGCGGGGGATACGCTCCTCGAAGGCCCGGTTGCGGTAGAGGTGGTGGAGCACCTTGCCACCGAGCGGGATCGTATGAACCTGGTGGTGGAGACGGCTGATACGTTCTACATGAGGTTCGCTCAGGCCCACCTCGCTGTAAATCTTCCTTCTGCATTTTGGTTTAGCTTTGCAGAGAATTCTCCTAACTTGATCCTCCTTGGCCAGGCGATGCAACATGCGCAGCACTTTCACGAGTGCCTCGAGAAGGAGATCGTCATCTAGAAGAAGAATGCCGAGCGTTATCATCGGGAAGCCACTCAGTTGAAGGACGAGCTGACGGCGGTGGAGACTGCCCTTGCGGTCGCCCAAGCCCAGCTGGTCTTCAACGCGGAGCATCATGAGAGTGAGCTGGCGCAGTTCAAGGCAAAGGCCAAGAAGGCTAGAGAGGAGGCGGCGATCGCCATAGCGGATACCCTGATCGCCTCGCAGGATGAGGCTTATAAATAGGCCATGGAGCACATCCTGCGTATCTACCCGGACCTTCAGGTCGGGCACCTCTACTATGGGTGGCAGTTCCCGGAGCTTCTGCTGACATCGCGCGGTGGGGAGGACGAGGAGTAGGGGGATGCTCGATTAGAGGCCGGGGGCGACCAAGGTGACGAAGAGGTGTCGTCCCCCTCCTAAGCAATAGTCTAGGAATTTCCTTCTCCCCGTTTTTTTTTGTAATTGCTGAACGCGGACTGGCCACCGCTTTTTGTAACTAGAAATTTTTTTGAATTTATACAAGAGGATTTTTGGCCGATGCTCTATGACTTGTGTTTTTCAGTCTCTTTTGTGACCTGTTGTTTTTCCCGTCTTTTTGATAGACGAATGAGGTCCTCGGCACCGACCATGGTTCTGCCGAGGTCTCCTCGGTCCGAGCTGGGCTGGGGGTCATAGAGAGTGTTCGGGCTTGCCAACGTAAGTAGGCTTGGGACCGAGCGGCCGCAGTGAATTACTTTATGAAAAAGTCTTGAGAGCTCAGCTTGGAGGTCGCTAGTCTGAAGAAGGCCATAACCGATCGGGACTGGTGGGCAGTTGAGACGAACTGGTCGATCTCGGATGCCTCGAGTGGGCGGTCGGCTTCGGAGTCTTTTCTTCGTGAGGCTGTTGTAGAGAAAGAGTTGGAGATCTGGAGGTTGAAGCTAATGCTAGGCGCCGGTTTGGTCGAGGAGGCGAGCAATTCCGTACTAGGACCTTCTCCGACCTTTTCTTGGAGGCTGCCCAGCCTACCGATGAAGAGAGCTCTGTTACCGGAGTTCCTTCTCCGGTCGGACCGGCCGAGCGCGCGAAGGAACCCGTCGAAAGCGCCGAGTTTGAGTTTTAAGCCGAGCAATGAGTGATTTGTAACCCTTTCATTGTATTGGGCGGCCGTTCCTAGCGCTCTATGAGTAATAAAAACGTCGACTACTTTAACTTTGACGATTTGTTAAGTGAGGTGGGCAAGTGTGTAGCTCGAGATTAGTGCGAGCCCGGCCTTGTAGGAGGTCGCCGCCGAGGCAAAAGGAGGGAGCCGAGCCGTAGTTTCTTGCAGGCAACGCCCAATGAGTGACGTTTCGCCTTCCGATAAACATTAATAATGACGTTTCGTCTTCCGCCGTTTGGGCTTCCCGATGTAATAAATGCGCTGCTCAGTGAGCTATATAATCCCCATCTCCCCACTATTTTTCATCAGCAACTGGCGGTGACTCATCCGCCACCCGCTGACAATTCGGGGTTTCGGCCCCGAGGGTCGTTAACCCCGAACTTTCAGCGGGTGAGAGGTGGGTCGACCCTGGAGATGAGATTTGGGTACCTGCCGAAGGCGGGCACCCATAGGTATAATTTTTGGCCGAGGGTTCCGGGTCAGTGGCTCCCCTGTCACTCTCGAACAATTCGGGGTTTTGGCTCTGAAGGCAGTAAACCCCGAGTTGTCCGCGGGTGAAAGGAGGGTCAACAAAGCGGTCCGAAGGCTCGGCGAGAGTCCTGGGTCGGTGGCTCCCCTGCCGCCCTTGAACAATTCGAGGTCTGAAAGCCGTAAACCCCGAGTTGTTCGCAGGTGAGAGGTGGGTCAACCAATGGGCTCGGGGAGTTTCCCGAAGGTGAGCACCCTAAATCTTCAATGAAAACTTTTGGAACGGGCGTGGTTGAAGGTTGTCACCGAGCGTGAAAGGTATGGCTTAAAAAGGCCAAAGCCTTGCTCGAGGTCGACTTTGAGCCCTTATGTGCACACCCTGGTGGATAGTATAGGTGTAGCCGGAGGTCATCGCCGAGAGCATAGGTTGATGGGCTTGAACAAGCCCAAACCATGCTCGAAGTCGATGCCAAGCCCCCATACTTTAGAGAAGCCAGTGATGGGTGCAGCTGAAGGTCGTCGTCAAGCGTAAAGGTTGTTTGGCTTTGAAAAAAGCCATGGCCTTGCTCGAGGTCGACGCCGAGCCCTCACACCTATTCTTGGAAAGATAGCACGGGTGTGGCTGGCGGTCATCACCGAGCGCATAGGTTGATGGGCTTGAACAAGCCCAAACCATGCTCGAGGATGATGCCGAGCCCCCATACCTTAGAGAAGCCAGTGATGAGCGTAGCTGAAGGTCATCGCCGAGCGTAAAGGTCGCTTGGCTTTGAAAAAAGCCAAGGCCCTGCTCGAGGTCGACGCTGAACCTCCACACCTGTTCTCGGAAAGATGGCACTAGTGTAGCTGGCGGTCATCGCCGAACGCATAGGTTGATGAGCTTGAACAAGCCCAAACCATGTTTGAGGCCGATGCCAAGCCCCCATACCATAGAGAAGTCAATGATGGACGTAGCTGAAGATCGTCGCTGAGCGTAAAGGTTGCTTGGCTTTGAAAAAAACCAAGGCCTTGCTCGAGGTCGACGCCGAGCCCCCACACCTTTTCTCAAAAAGATAGCATGGGTGTGGCTGGCGGTCATTGCCGAGAGTATAGGTTGATGGGCTTGAACAAGTCCAAACCATGCTCGAAGCTGATGTCGAGCCCCCATACCTTAGAGCAGCCAGTGATGGGCATAGCTGAAGGTCGTCGCCAAGCATAAAGGTCGCTTGGCTTTGAAAAAAGACAAGCCCTGCTTGAGGTCGATGCCAAGCCCCCACACCTGTTCTCGAAAAGATAGCACGGGTGTAGCTGTCGGTCATCGCCGAGCGCATAGGTTGATGGGCTTGAACAAGCCCAAACCATGCTCGAGACTGATGCCGAGCCCCCATACCTTAGAGAAGCCAGTGATGGGCATAGCTGAAGGTCGTCGCCGAGCATAAAAGTCGCTTGGTTTTGAAAAAAGCTAAGGCCCTGCTCGAGGTCGACGCCGAGCCCCCACACCTGTTCTCGGAAAGATAGCACAGGTGTAGCTGGCGGTCATCGCCGAGCGCATAGGTTGATGGGCTTGAACAAGTCCAAACCATGCTCGAGGCCGATGCCGAGCCCCCATATCTTAGAGGAGCCAGTGTTGGGCGTAGCTGCAGGCCTTCGCCGAGCATAAAGGTCGTGTGGCTTTGAAAAAAGCCAAGGTCTTGCTCGAGGTCGACGCCGAGCCCCCACACCTGTTCTTGGAAAGATAGCACAGGTGTAGCTGACGGTCATCGCTGAGCGCATAGGTTGATGGGCTTGAACAAGCCCAAACCATGCTCGAGGCCGATGCCGAGCCCCCATACCTTAGAGGTGACTTTTTCTGGCTCGAGGTGTCATCCGAGTGCCGCGCCTCAGGCTTGTATAAGAAGTCTTTTGTGGCTCGCGATTCACTCCGAAGACCGAGCCCCAAGTTTGTAAGGAAAGCTTTTTGTGGCTCGCGGTTCCTTCCGAAGGCCGAGCCCTAGGCTTGTAAGGGAAGCTTTTTGTGGCTCGCGATTTCTTCCGAAGGCCGAGCCCCAAGCTTGTAAGGGAAGCTTTTTGTGGCTCGCGGTTTTTTTCGAACGCCGAGCCTAAGACTTGTTTCTTAGGAGAGCTAATACGAAGCTAAAGCTTTTTTTAAGAAAACTGGCATGATTACAACATATTCCAATTTTACAAAACAAGGCACGTCGTGCTGATTACATTTTTCATAATTTACATTGGCTGTAGAGGCTAATCGTTCCCTTCTAGAAATTTTATGAGATGCTCTGCATTCCAGGGCCTCTTGACAGCCTTGCCCTTCGGGTCGGTGAGGCGGTATGTGTCCGGGCATACAGCCTCATAAACCTTATACGGGCCTTCCCAGTTTGGGACCAGTTTCCTCTTTTGACCGGGGTTAGATACCGCCAGCTTCCGGAGGACGAGGTTCCCTAGCTTGATGTCGGTGGGACATACCTTTTTGTTGTAGAACCTTTCGATCCTCTGCTGGTAAGTGTTTCTTCTGATGGCAGACTTCTTCCTGACCTCGTCTATGAGATCCAGGTCGGCACGTAGCTGTGCCGAGTTGCTTGCTTCGTCGAAGGCTATGATTCGGGGCAAAGGGAGCCCGATCTCTAGGGGAATTACGGCCTCCATGCCGTATGTCAGATTGAATGGCGACTCTCCCTTGGGGATTTTTTTCGTCGTTCGGTGGGCCCAGAGAACGCTGGGCAACTCGTCGACCCATAACCCCTTGGAAGAGTTATCATGTCGTTTCTTGAAACTGTCAAGGATCTGGCAGTTCGCGTTCTCGGCCTGGCCGTTTGACTGCGGGTGGCATACCGAAGAGAAGCGCTGCTGGATCCCGTGATCCTCATAGAACTTTCGGAAATTATTACTCGCGAATTGAGCTCCATTATCTGTGATGAGTACTTGTGGAATCCCAAATCGGCAGACGATGTGTTTCTAGAAAAATTGTTGGGTCTGCTGCTCGGTGATCGTGGCCAGCAGCTCGGCCTCGATCCACTTTGTGAAGTAGTCGATTGCCACTATGAGAAACTTTCTTTGGCCCGTTGCCTTCGAAAATGGGCCTACCAGATCCATCCCCACATAGCAAAGGGGGTGGGACTGGCCAGGGAGCGGAGGTTAGCTTGCGGAGCTCTTTTCACCGAGGAGAACCTTTGACAATGGCCACACTTCTTTACTAGGGCCAGGGCATCTTGTAGCATTGTGGGCCAGTAGTACCCGTGATTCAGAGCCTTCCGCACAAGAGATCGGCTTCCCATATGGCACCCGCCAATTTCTTCATGGAGCTCCTTGAAAGCGTACTTTGCCTCATCGGGGGTTAAGCAGCGGAGGTAGGGCCTTCCGTCCATCGTGGTGTATGACCTTTTGAAGAGGGTCTCGCTGATCATGACGAACCTCTCTGAACGAACCCTGACCCGCCTTGCCTCGGCTCGGTCTTCGGGAAGCTCTCCTTTGATTAGAAATTTTCTAATAGGAGTGGTCCAATCATCAGGATGAGCTCTGTTTCCGATGCAGTGGGTCTCGAAGAGGTCAGTGCTGGGCTTCAAGAGTACTTCGATCAGGACGGTGTGGTCGAGACCTTCGAAGGACGAGGAGGCTAACTTTGACAGGGCATCGGCCTGGGCATTCTGCTCTTTGGGGATCCTTAAGACTACAGATTTGTCAAAGGACGCCAAGAGCCGCTGGAGCACGACCAAATACCTGATCATCCGATCGTCACGGGTCTTGTACTCTCCGGTGATCTAATTGACCACATGCCGAGAGTCGCTAAAGGCCCTGATCTGTCTAGTGCTGCCCGATGCGCCAGGGTGAGTCCGGTAATCATGGCCTCATACTCAGCCTCGTTGTTAGAGGCTGGAAAGTTGAGGCGGAGGCAATATTGAAGAAGGAAACTGCCAGGTCCTCGCAAAATAATACCCGCACCACTTCCCGCTTCGCAGGAGGAGTCGTCGATATAAACTTCCCACGTCTGGTCGGCCTCCTTACTTTCGGGTTGCTCGGAAATGGTGCATTCCGTGATGAACTCAGCGAGGACCTGCCCTTTGATGACCGTCCTTGGCTGATAGCCGATGCCGTATTGACTGAGCTCGATCGACCATTTGACCAGTCGTCCGGAGCTCTCGGGCTTGTAGAGTACGACCTTCAGAGGCTGGTCCGTGAGTACCTGAATTGAATGCACTTGGAAATAGGGATGGAGCTTCCGTGCGGCCATGACCAGGGCATATGCTACCTTCTCCATATTTGAGTATCTGGTCTCGGCGGCGAGCGGAACCATGCTCACGTAGTATAGCGGCTTTTGGACTCCGTCTTCTTCTCGGACGAGAACAGCACTGAGCACATTTTCTGAGGCCGAAAGATAAAGCCAGAGGGGCTCGCCTGGTTCAGGCTTGTTGAGGAGAGGAGGGTTGGTGGGTATTCTTTCAATTGGGCGAATGCCTCTTGCTGTTGAGTACCCCACTCGAAGCCTCCGGTTCTGCGTAAAGCCTTGAAGAATGGGAGGGACTCCTCTCCGGACTTGGAGAGAAAATGGCCGATGGCCGCTAGTCTTCCCATGAGTCTCTGGACTTCTTTGATGTTTATAGGAGGGGCCATGCCTATTATGGCCTGGATCTTCTCGGGGTTTGCCTCGATGCCGCGCAGGCTGATGACGAAACCGAGGAATTTTCCGGAGGAGACGCCGAACGCACACTTTGCCAGATTGAGTCTCATATTGTGGGTCTGAAGGACCCCAAAGGCTTCATCCAGGTCGGCGACGTGGTCCTGTCGCCGCTGGCTCTTGACGAGCATGTCGTCGACGCACACCTCCATGTTGCGACCGATTTGATCCTTGAAGACTCGGTTGACGAGCCTTTGATAAGTAGCACCGGCATTCTTTAGCCCGAAGGGCATAACCCGGTAGCAATAAAGAACTTGGTCCGTGACGAATGACGTCTTGGCTATATCAGGGGGGAATATTCGGATCTGGTTGTAGCCTGAGAAGGTGTCCATGAAAGAAAGGAGCTCGTGATCCGATGTTGTGTCTATCAGAGCGTCGATACTAGGGAGAGGGAACAGATCTTTGGGGCACGCCTTGTTGAGGTCAGTAAAGTCTATGCAGATCCTCCAGCTCCCACTCGCCTTTCTGACCATCACAACGTTCGCCAGCTACTCAGGGTAGCTGACCTCTTGTATGAAACGAGCGGACAAGAGTTTGTCCACCTCCGCTTTCACTGCCTGCTGCCTCTCCGAGGCGAACTTACGTCGCTTCTGGACGATTGACTTCGAGCTGGGGATTACGCTAAGTTTGTGCATGATCAAGTCTTCGAAGATCCCGGGCATATCGGAGGGCTTCTAGGCGAAGAGATCGACATTGCGGTGAATGCAGTCGATCAGGTCGGTCTTGAGGTTAGGAGCGAGGGAGCAGCTCACGAGGAACCACTTCAACATGTCCCCTATCTCGAATGAGACTTCCTCTAATTCGTCCGTCGGCTCAGGCTCGGGTTGGCTTCTTTTTGGCTGCAGCTCGGTGGCATCCAGGGGAAACACACCGCCCCCGACCGCCGTCATATAGCATGACCGTGCTGCTTCTTGGTTCCCCCGGACGGCTCCGAGACTTGGTGGGGAATTTCATCTTTTGGTGGCAGGCTGAGGGAACAGCCTGGAGGGAGCAGAGTCCTGGTCGGCCGAGGATGGCATTGTAGGCTGCCTTGACGTTTACAACCATGAAGTCCAACGACTCGGTCTGTCTGTGAGGGGTCGTACCGGCGGTGACGTCTAAGGTCACAATCCTCTCTATTGGTACCGGGACGCCGGAGAACCCGTGCAGGGTGTATCCAGCTGGCTTCAGCTTATTCTGGGAGAGTTTGAGGTTCTCGAATGCTTCCAGGAAGAGGATGTTCACCGAGATTCCGTTGTCCATGAGGATCCGACGGGCCTTATAGTTTGCTATGCTGAGGTTGATGACGAGCACATCGCAGTGTGGAAGCCGGACTCCCTCCAGGTATTCCCCTGAGAAAGAGATATGGAGCTGCTGGACCTGGGGGGAAGGGAGACCCTGAATGGCGTTTACCTCTTGGACGGACGCCTTGCGGGAAGTGCTGGACTCTCCTCCCATGGCCCCCCATGGATGCAATGCAGGATGGCTTGACCCTCGGTTTCTTCAGGTTCGGGGTTCCGCTCGGGACGTGGTTTGGGGGCGCGAGGAGGAGGGGAAGACCTCTGGTTCCGCGTGCCTCTTCGGTCCCGGGCGTCTTCCCGTGTGAATTCTCGGAGGTACCCTCGTTGGATGAGGGCCTCGATTTCGTCTTTCAGGGTCCGGTAGTAGTCGGTATCGTGCCCGTTGTCCCGGTGGAAGCAGCAGACGCAGTAGAACTGCTGATCTCTTTTCTTGTTGTTGGTCGGCCGAGGCAGCATCTAGACGAGGTCCCTGTCCTCGATCACCAAGAGGATAGCTGACACGTTCTGTGTCAGTGGCGTGTGCCTCTCGAAGTGCGGAATCGCAGGGGCCTTCTTCATGATGGTTCTGTCTTTTGGGACCTTCTTGGCTGGCTTTGCCTCGTTGGCCTTGTGCTTCCCCTTTCCCCGAGTCTCCTTGATGTCCTCGGGATTTAGGGCCTCTTTGGCCCGGATGTATTTTTCGACCCGATTGAGCAAGTCAGGGAAATCAAGGGGAGGTTTCTTCGCCAGGGACGCCTTCAGCTAGCGGTGTCGGACGTTGTGTCGGAATGCTACCGAGGCGACCCCAGCGTCGAGGGAGGAGACCGATCTCGCCTTCGTGGTGAACCTCCGGACGAACTGCCGGAGCGACTCCCCATCCTTCTATCAGAGGTCCAGTAAGGACGCGCTCGTCTTCTCGGCTTTTCTGCTGGTCACGAAGTGGGCCAGGAAATTGGCCTCCAGCTGGTCGAACGAGTAGATCGAGCCGGGGACGAGCTTGGAGAACCATTCCCAAGCCGGACCTCGGAGGGTGGCAGGGAAGGCACGGTACAGGAGGGGATCCGAAGCGCTGCGAATCATCATGAGGGCCTTGAAACCTTCCATGTGATCAGCAGGATCACCCTCGCCGTCATAAATCTCGAATTGGGGAGGTCATAAATTCTGGGGTATCTCCGCTTGTAGGATTGCAGCGAAGAAAGGCGGTCCGGTCGGCCTATGACCCTGAGCCGGCCTCGCGCTGCCGTCGCCGAAGTTTTCGAGGCGGTTCTCCATTTCTTGGAGGCATTTTAGGATGTCCTCGTCTTACTCTGGCGGGACTGTTAGGCCGCGAGACACACTGGCTCCGACATCTGATCGCGAGTGAGAGCAGTGGAGCGTCTCGTTGATAGGGGTCCCTAGGATAGCCTCCATGATCTCTTTCCGGAAGTCTTGGAACTCACGGTGGGTGACTGTGGCCCGTTCGGCCGGGTTACGTTGGGGCGGCGGCCTCCGGTCGATACGGTTCAGCATCGGTTCCCGCTCTCGGGGCGTCGGTCTGGGACGGTTCGGGACCGAATTGGAAGCGGCCCCTCCCCTAGTTCGACTTGCCTGTCGGTTCTGGATGACCCGACACAGGTCGGGTACGACCGAGCGAGAGGCGCCCGACTGGGATCTGAGGCTGTCCCTCGGATTGTTGGATCCATGAGCGTCGGCGGGGATGTCCTGAGGACGTGTAGAGGTGATAACTCTCCTGGGCTTGGGTGCCATGTGAGCTCGGATTGATGGGATGTCGTTAATGGCTGGGTTCGGACAGATGTCCGTATCGAAGGTTTCCACAGACGGTGCCAACTTGATGCGGTTTGTTTTTTTTTTTGGGGGGGGGGGGGGGTAGGGGTGGCTCCACCAGGTGTGAGTTCTCTCAATTTGTATTTTTGCGGAAGCTTTAATACTGACGGTACACCAGACCCTCAGCCGGGGGGACGGCTCGGGAGTAGGTGGGAGTGAGGTGGAGGTTGGATGCTCGGCTAGGATCTGGAGTCTCAGATCCGGAAGTCTCGTGTACCTACACTCGGCCTAGGAACACCAGGGTTGATCCCGGTGGGAGGCCCTCCGACGGTCTAGTCAGTCACTGAAGAGTAACAGTAACTAGGGTTTTAAGAGGTGAAAGATTGATTACCTTTTGAAGGGGTAGAGAGCATGGAATTTATAGGCAGTGCCAACCGGATCTGGACCCATTTGGGGCCGGGTCTGGACCCGGTCGCCCGTGGGCCTGACGTGGCGGAAGCCCAAGCGGTTTAGGGCTGACGTGGCGGAAGCCCAGGCGGTTTAGGGCTAATGTGGCAGATCTGATGATCGGGGGTGAACGCCTTTTGAGGGGATCCTGTGGCCCAGGAGGGGCCACATCATCAGACCCATATTAACTAGTAATTTTCACGTGCAATGCATGTTTTGATAAAAAGTTGAAGTTGAACGTGCGATACATGTAAGTCGATAGTAATGAGCACTTGTGATGAATGTCTTAAACTTAAAAAAAATTGGAGTTTAATGGGCACTGCACGCAATTTTTTAAATATGATTATACATACGGTGATGTGTTACGAAATAAATTTGAAGTTGCACGTGCAACGTACGTATTTACTTTGTGACAAAAAAATTTAAAAATTATTTGTTTGGTGAAGGAAAAAACTTTCATTTACACGCGTGATGCACGTGTTAATAAATAGAGTTAGAGTTACACATGCAACGTATGTGTTTCCATTTGTGACAAAAAAATATTTAAAAATTGTTTGATTACAAACTCAAAGTGACAAACTCTCCGCGCGCGCGCATACACACACACACATATATGTATATGGGTAAAAGGGATATGAGCAACTTGCTCATTTAGTAAATGAGCAATTGATTATGTGGCATACATGTGATACATTGGACAACTAACCCATTTAAGGCTTTTCCAATCACATGTATTCCACACCATCAATTGCTTATTTACCAAATGAGCAAGTTGCTCATATCCCTTTTTCCATATATATATATATATATATATATAGTAGATATATATATAATAGATAATATATATATAGTCGATAGTAGATAGTAGATATATATAGTAGATAGATAATATATATATAGTCGATAGTAGATAGTAGATATATATAGTAGACTAGGTTTGCCTGCTGACACGTGCCTACGGCACGTCTTCAGAACGGTGCACTTGTTTGATCATATAAAATAGTTTTAGAGATCCAGCAAATTAATTGAAGTAGCAAACATATTATCTGAGAAACTTTTGGAGGTCTAGCAAAAAACATATTATATGATTTTCTGAATTTTTTTGATTTTTAAAAAATTTTTTTAGAATTTTAAATTTTAAATTTTAAATTTTTTTGAAAATTTTGAAATTTTTATTTTCTTAATTATTTGAATAGAAGAGGGAGGGAGAGAGAGAGAGAGGGAGGGAGAGAGAGAAATAATTAAATAAATATAGGAGTTGTTTTGGATGGAGAATTTGAATTTGAGTTTTGGGGTGAAACTTTTGGAGGAAAAATATGTTTTGTGAGATTAGATCTAGGCCTTTAATTTTTTGAAGGATTGAAAGATGTGAGATTAGATCTAGGCCTTTAATTTTTTGAAGGATTGAAAGAAAGCCACTTGATAGCTTTCTTTGTGTTTTATTATATAGATAGGAGATAAATTTTACCAAGCCTTTGTTGGCTTTCATGTTTTGGCATCAAACTCGATTAAACTTTCATTTAAATTGAACTTTCAGAGTTACATTCGTCCACGTTCATTTAACTAGTCATGATTTCATTTGACTTGATAGAAAGGAAGAAAGAACAGGATGAGAAAAAGAAAACATCGGAATAAAGAAATAAAATTATTAAAGTAAATAAGATAATCAATAATTTCAGTTTCAACATTAGTTTAAATATAAAAAAAGACTAAATATAAAAAAAGACACAAAGTTTTGAGCCAGTTTAAAAAAAACTTACTAAGATTTTTTTATTTAAAAAAAAGACACAAAATTTCAAAAAACTCCACTGGATTAGTTAGGATTAGGGTTATGGTTAGTTGGGGAGATTTATTTAAATATCTGATTAGTTAGGTGATATTTTTTTAAATACAAATAAAATATGAATATGGTTTTTTTAAACACAAATGAAAAATGAAAGTGATTTTTTTAAACCATACCCTAACCCTAACCCTAACTAACCAAGTGGAGTTTTTTGAAACTTTGTGTCCTTTTTTAAACAAAAAAATCTTAGTGTCCTTTTTTTTAAACTGGCCCAAAATTGTGTCTTTTTTTTCATAATTAAGCCTATAAAAAAAATTAGAATTAAGCCATGTGACATCACATGACTGGTTAAATAGATAGAGATAGGTAAAACGCCTAAGAATTTTTATTGTCAAAATTGAAGCTCAATAATATTTCACCAAAAAAAAACTAGTGCGGTATAGTTAAATTTATCTTTTTATTTACAAAATGAAAATGTTGTTTTAGACTTAAAAATTTTCCTGCGCTAGGTATTCTTGTAAAGTTTTTTCGACAGAGCTAATAAACTAGAGCCGACTTACATGATAGCCTGATCCTTGATTTTTTATTTATTTTATATGCCACTTTTTGAAATTATTTGCACCTATAGGACAATTATCAAAATATTTACAGTCGTTGTTCCCAATGGTTAGTTTAGTTGTTTCATCCTTGCTGTTGGAACATGACGAGTTTAGTGCTAATATTTTGAGAAACTTGTCATTCCCAACGGCGAGTTTAGTTCATATTTTTCAATGAAGACTCACTGTATCCAACGGCGAAGACAATTTACGTACAGTAGACTCTCTGTTTGGAACGACGAGTTTAGTTTAAAAAAAAAATCTATGGAGTTTTTTTCGAAAATTCACCAAGTCCAACAGAATGTTTCACTCTTTGTGAAATTGTCTACATCCTCGCCGTTCCCAACAACGAGTCTAGTATAAATGTCCTCGCCGTTGAGAACGACGAGTCTTCTTTGAAAATTTTGAACTAAACTCGTTATTCCCAATAACGAGTCCAGTATAAATGTCACCGCTGTTGGGAAGTGTGAGTCTTCATTGAAAATTTTGAACTGAACTTACCATTGAAAACGGTGAGTTTCTGAAAAAGTTAGCACTAAACTTGTCATGTCCGAATGACGAACATGAAATAACTAAACTCGCTGTTGAGAACGACGATTTAGTTGTTAAGTCCAAGAGCGCAAATACTTTGACAACTTTGCTCTTTCTGCAAATGGTTTCGAAAAGTGGCATATAAAGAAGAATATTGATCCTCACTAGTACCGAGGAAAAAAAATAAATGGCCAATATTATTAGGAAAATCTATGTACACGCGAGGTTATGACATTTAGAATTTTATTATTTGTTAGAGACATTTAGACAAAAAGTTCAAGATAATCATTTATAAAATTAAACTCAAAAACTTATAACCGCATAGGGTAATGCTACATTTACTATTAAAGCTATTTTTTGTTTTCTACTACCGTGACACACTACTATTTGATGTTTCTACCACCTACTTTATAATAATCTGTTCTAATATAGTGTACCATCTAAGGCAGTAAAGACAATATTAGTAGATTTGATAGTAGGTGTAGCATTTACCCAACTGCTAAACCCCGACCCGACCCGACCCGACCTTCTAGGGTTTTTGAACTGAGAAAAGTTGGCCAGCGAGAGTAAAAAAACAAAAACAAAACACAAAGATGCTAGCGAGAGCGCTAATCCTTCGAACCACTCGATCGATCCCATTCCCATCCTCCAATCACACTCGATCCGCATCCTTCTTCACCTCCAGTGAGAGAGTCCTCGACAAGGCCGCCTTCGACGGTGAGCTTCGCGTTTTCCTCGTCACCGGCGAAGTATCCGGCGACTCCCTTGCTTCCCGCCTCATCTCCTCCCTCAGAACCCTCTCCCCCTTCCCCGTCCGTTTCGCTGGCATCGGAGGGTATGCATTCACTTTCTTGATTATACTCTTTCCCCTAAAATTGTACTAGTTATTATTTCACTTCTTGTACTCTTATTAGGGCTTTGATGCAAAAGCAAGGTTTCCAAACCCTCTTTCCAATGGAAGACATCGCGGTGATGGGAATCTGGGAACTCTTGCCACATCTCAATAAGATCAGGGTGAACACATTGTCAATGTAAAATTTTCCTTTATATGAAAACTAATTTTTCGTATTTTTATTGAAATATGTTATTCTAATATTTGATTTTGGGATGACAGATTAAAATGGAAGAAGCGGTAGAAGCAGCTGTGTTGTTTCGGCCTCATGTTGTGGTGACAGTTGACTCGAAAGGGTTTTCATTCCGATTTTTGAAGAAATTGAGAGGTGGGGAAATGTTTCTTATAGGAATTAGTGTTAGAAAAAGAATTTTATAAAACGGAAATACTAACAATAACTGTGAAAAGTTACAATTGCAGGAAATAAAATAACAAAACAAACCATACAATACAGAGTCGAGATTTGAATATCTCTGTCCTTAAAGCAATTTTCGCCCCGTAGTGTGACGGTGTTTGACGAAATGCCTCCCATGATACAACTGTATTACCTTTTCCCTGAAGAGCAGCACCATAACTTCAGAGATCTGATCGAACTTGAGCTGTGTTGTATTCTCAGTATTGACTCAGAGAGGAAGAAGGAGAAGAAGAAGATTCGGATTACAGAATTGTATTTTCTGGCAGACAGAATTTCCTGGTCTTATAGGAGAAGTGGAGCAACTGATGGGAGGCTCCATTACTTTGTAACAGCAGAGTAATGGTTCACTACCCTGTAACAGCAGAGTAGTGGTTCAAAGTCATAACTGATGAGCCATTACTCTGCTGTTACAGAGTAATGGTACCAGTTACTGAAGTTGAAAAGCCTCAATAGTATACTGGGGGAAAATTTTCTGACTGGGGCAAAAAAATATAGACCAGAGCCAAGTCAGGCCGACCAAACCGAACCGAGCCGAGCCGGAGCCGGAGCCGGGCCGGGCTGCGCGAGCAACCTCCGGGCTACGTCCTTTAGTCCAAATTTTTAGTATATATACTAGAAAAAACTTTACCCATTTCCGATATGGAATTCTATTTTCTCCAAGTATCCAAGTTAGTACATAGCGAGTACTCAACTTTGGACCAACATTTCTCATTCATACGTAATTCGTTTTTGGCACATGAGTACATCACGGAATAGTACTCGACGAGAGGAACATGATCCAATCAATTTTCGGTGCTGCCGGTGGTCGGAGCCCACCGGAACCCGGCCCGTAAAATCTGCAAAAACGTTTTCCAATAATCCTCCACATGAATGGAAATGACCAGACCATGTAATCCAAACACGACAGAAAGACACATGACAGAAAAAAACTGAGAATACAATTGAAAAATCACTGTATCAGGAATGATAGTAATTTTTTAACTTTGAACCACCCTTAGTGAGTAGCCATCGGATTCATTTGACCAGGTAGTGAAAATAATGTATTGAATTACCAGGGCTTTGATGTGAATCTAGACAATAACTATCACACAGTTTCATCTGCTCACAGAACTAAGTTTTCTTGTCGTGTTCATTTTGGCCTTGAACAACTCTGGTTAATCATGAGTGAACTTGGAGAATGTAGCCTCTGTTCATTCTCCTAGAAACGACCTAATTTCACACTCACAAGGTGATTGCCCATAAAGAGTATCCTGCTATACCCACTTTTATTTCAAAGCTATGAGAATCATTAAAAGCCAAACTTATTCTAACTCTTTGCAGGCAGTACTATTTTATCATCCTAAGAGTGGGTATGAGATTTTAATCTCTCAGTGCTCCCGTTGATTCAACAAGATTTAGTTGTCTTCTTGAACCTAGATCTTGGGATCTGCAATTTCTAGGTAGGGTTTCCATCAAGTATCCTCTTTCGTCATAGGCTTTAAACCCATTCTTCTTGATGATCTCATAACTTGCTCTCGCGACAAACCTTTAGTAAATGGATCTGCTAAGTTGTCGGCCGATTTTATACACTCTATAGAGATTACTCCATTTGAGAGCAGTTGTCTAATAGTTTTGTGTCGCCTTCTGATATGACGAGACTTACCATTATACATACAACTGTGCCCGTGCTATACCCGATTGGCTGTCACAGTGTACATGTAAAGCAGGCACTGATTTTTCCCACATAGGGATATCCTTTAAAAAGTTTTAAAGCCATTCTGTTTTCTCTGCCGCTTTGTCTAAAGCAATAAATTCAGATTTCATGGTAGATCTGGCCAATAACGCTTGTTTAGAGGATTTTCATGACACAGCTGCACCACCAAAGTGTGAAGACATACCCACTTGTGGATTTTGAGTTCTTGAAGTCCAATATCCAGTTGGCATCACTGTAGCCTTCTAGTACTGCTGGATATCTGGTGTATTGCAGCGCATAACTTTGAGTATGTCGCAAGTAGTTCAATACTCTAGTTATTCCTTTCCAGTGACTTCGTCCTTTATTACTTGTGTAGCGGCTCAGTACATTTACTGAATGTGCTAGGTCGGTCTTGTACAATTTGTTAAGTGTATCAGACTACCGATTACACGTGCATATTCCAGTTGTGATATGCTGTCATCCGTGTTTTTGAACAAGTGAAGATTGGGATCCACAGGACTTTTGGCAGTTCCATTTGAGTAATTCTTGAACCTTTCAAGTATTTTCTCATTATAATGAGCTTGAGATAAAGTAATTTCCTCAGACGTTTTGGAAACTTTGATTCCTAGTATGACGTCTGCAAATCCTAAATTTTTCATATCAAACTTGCCACTAAGCATGCTCTTAGTTTGTTTGATAATGTTGTTATTGCTCCCAATAATGAGCATGTCGTCTACATACAGACACACCAGAATGTATCTATTTGGAGTATCTTTTTATTTATTTTGAAACCATTTAATATCATAATATTGTCAAATTTTGCATGCCACTGTTTTGGAGCTTGTTTCAGTCCGTACAGGGATTTTACAAGCCTGCACACCTTGTTTTTCTTTTCAGAAACTACGTAACCCTCAGGTTGTTTCATGTATATTTCTTCTTCTAAGTCCCCATTTAGAAATGCAGTTTTAACATCCATTTAATGTATTTCCAGGTTACGTCGAGCTGCAATAGCTATCAACATTCTTATGGAAGTTATTTTTGTAACTGGAGAATATGTATCAAAAAAGTCTAGGCCTTCCTTTTGCCTAAATCCTTGGACCACAAGTCTCGCCTATGTTTCTCTATTGAACCATTTGGTTTTAATTTTTGTTTGAAAATCCATTTGCATCCTAGAGCTTTACATTCCGAAGGCAAATCGACTAACTCCCATGTATGATTTTGCATAATGGAGTATATTTTACTTTTGATTGCTTCCTTCCACATAGGAGCATCAGGTATATACATGGCTTCCTAGAAAGTTCTGGGCTCATTCTCTAACAGAAATGCCGTTACAAAGTCAGGACCAAATGATTTTGATGTTCTAGCCCGTTTACTTCGTCTAGGCTCATCATTATCATGTTCTGGTTCATCAACCGAAGTGCTTGTATTCTCTTGTTCACGTGTACGTTTGGGATACGTAGTATCCTTGCACGGAAACACGTATTCAAAGACTGAAGCATTTCTTGATTTCATTATTGTATTCACATGGATATCCGGTATATTTGATTTATATACCAAGAACCAATATGCACTACTGTTGTGTGCATAGCCTATGAATATGCAATCAATCGTCTTAGGTCCTATGGTGACCTGTTTTGGATTAGGTACTGCCACTTTTGCTAGACACCCCCACATTTTGAGGTATTTATACGAAGATACGTTACCTTTTCACAGTTCATATGGTGTCTTGCCAGTTTTCTTGTGAGATATTTTATTGAGAATGTAGTTGGCAGTCAACAACGCTTTCTCCCACATATTTTGGGGTAAGCCAAAATTCAACAACAAGGCATTCATCATCTCCTTTAGAGTTCGGTTCTTGCGCTCAGCAGTACCGTTTGATTCGGGTGAGTAAGGAGCAGTTGTCTGCTGAACTATTCTATGTTCAGAGCAGAACATATTAAATGGTGCATCATATTCTCCTCCTCTATCACTCTTAACGATTTTAATTGTTTTGCCAAGTTGATTCTCAACCACAAGCTTATATTCTTTGAATTTATCCAAAGCCTCATTTTTGCTATGTAACAAGTATACATAACAAAATTTTGTGCAATCGTCTATGAATATCACAAAGTACTTTTTGCCACCTCTAGTTTGCACGTATTTTAAATCACACAGATCCGTGTGAATTAGACCTAGAGTTTCTGTGTTTCTTTCTACAGAACGTGATGGAGTTTTAGTGAGTTTGGCTTCCGTGCAAACTTCACATTTTTTGGAGTTGTCTACCTTAAATTTTGGTAGCAAATTCATGTTAATTAATCTACGCATAAATTGACATTAACATGGCCTAGTCTTTCATGCCAAACAGAAAAAGACTCAACAACATAGGCAATAGGAGTTATTTCATTAACTTTGGGAACAACAGGAACAATAGTTTTAGGGATGACTGTCATTATATTAAACTTGAACAATCCATCCTTTACATATCCTTTACCCAAGTATACCCCATTTTTAAACAATACAAAATTATCAGAAGCAAGAACAACCTTAAATCCATTTTTACTCAGCAAAGAGCCCGATACCAAGTTCTTTCTAATATCTGGAACATGCAACACATTTGTGAGTGTTAGTTCCTTGCCTAAAGTTATTTTTAGCACTATCTTCCTCGTTCTTGCAATTTTGGAGGTGGAAGAATTACCCATGAGCAGCTGTTCATCTTTGTTGCACTTTTGGTATGAAGTGAACTTCTCCTTGTTCAAGCAGATGTGCTTGGTGGCCCTAGTGTCGTACCACCACTCTCAAGGATTGCTCCCCACCAGATTCATCTCTGATATAACAGCACAGAGGCCCAGGTCAGAGAGACCGGTGGACAAGTTCTCAGCTATGTGTACATGGGACCTGTCATTCTCTTTTGCCTGTCCAGTTCCAGTACGGTTGTTGTCCTTGCTGCGGCATTCAAAAATTCTGTGGCCCAGCTTACCACATTTGTGGCATTTTCCAGCAAACCTTTTTGCTGCCGGTTTTTTGTTCGAGGCATGTGACAAGAACTTTCTCTTTTTGCCTTTCTGTTCATGCTCTACCATGTTTGCCTTTTCTATAGACTGATTTTCACAGGACTTGTCAGCCTTGCGATTCTCTTCTTTGATACGCAACCTGACAATGAGGTCTTCAAGAGACATCTCCTTTCGCTTGTGCTTGATGTAGTTCTTGAAGCCTTTCCATCCAGGTGGAAGCTTCTCGATGACCACTGCAATCTAGAATGGTTCGCACAGCGTCAGGTTCTCTGCAGCGATTTCATGCATTATCACCTGCAGTTCCTGGATTTGACTCACAACTGTTTTGGAGTCAACCATTTTGTAATCCAGAAATTTGCCGACTACAAACTTCTTGGACCCGACGTCTTCTGTTTTGTACTTCTTCTCCAAAGACCCCCACAAGAGTTTGGACGTCTTGAAGACACAGTAGACATTGTACAGAGGGTCTACCAAGCCATTCGGGATGTAGTTTCTGCAGAGGTAGTCACCCTGAGTCCATGCATCAATCACAGCAACAGAGTGTACTTCCATTGGTGCCAGCATAAGGGCAGATTCAGTGAGAAACCTATCCAGTTTCAAGGTGGTCGGTAGAACTGCATCTTCCCCTGCCATTTCTTGAATCCAGTTTTGTTGAACTTCTCTGGTTTTTCTCCCACAGTAATATGCGTGGGCAGAACGACCGAATGTGCCGCAACCGATTGTGTAGTCACATTTTGGGTCACTGGTGTTTCGGCACTGATAAGCCCATTGACACCTCGATCTGTGTGTTTTCCATGTTCTGAAACAATTAGAATATAACTGTTAGTTGTTTTTCCAAAATGATAACAAACCTGTAAAGAATCTTCACAAAAGACTGTTAGAATTGAGGGAAAAAATTGCTTTAAGATTTTTAGAAAAAGAATATCATAAAACAGAAATGCTAATAATAATTGTGAAGAGTTACAATTGCACGAAATAAAATAACAAAACTAACCAGACAATACAGAGTCGAGATTTGAATATCTCTGTCCTTAAAGCAATTTTCGCCCCGTAGTGTGACGAAGTTTGACGAAATGCCTCTCAGTATACAACTGTATTACCTTTTTCCTGAAGAGCAGCACCCTAACTTCAGAGATCCGATCGAACTTGAGCTGTGTTGTGTTCTCAGTATTGACTCAGAGAGGAAGAAGAAGAAGGAGATTCGGATTACAGAACTGTATTTTTTGGCAAACAGGATTTCCTGGTCTTATAGGAGAAGTGGAGCAGATAATCTGGTCTTATAGAAGAAGTGGAGCAACTGATGGGAGGCTCCATTACTCTGTAACAGCAGAGTAGTGGTTCAAAGTCATAACTGATGGGCCATTACTCTGCTGTTACAGAGTAATGGTACTGGTTACTGAAGTTGAAAAGCCTCAACAGTATATTGGGGGAAAAAATTTCTGACTGGGGCAAAAAAATATAGGCCAAGCCAGGCCAGACCGAACCGAGCCGAGCCGGGGTCGGGGCCGGGCCGCGCGCGTGTGTGTTTTTGTTATTTTGGCTAAGTCCTCTCTCCACTACACGTTAGTGGTAACCCCCGGGCCACGCCCTTTAGTTCAAATTTTTAGTATATATACTAGAAAAAACTTTACCCATTTCCGATATGGGACTAACCATTTTCTCGAAGTATCCAAGTTAGTACATAGCGAGTACTCAACTTTGGACCAACATTTCTCATTCATACGGAATTCGTTTTTGGCACATGAGTACATCACGGAATAGTACTCGACGAGAGGACATGATCCAATCAATTTCCGGTGCCGCCGGTGGCCGGAGCCCACCGGAATCCGGCCCGGAAAATCTGCAAAAATGTTTTCCAACAATTAGTACGGCTGTTTGTTTTAGGTTAATGTAATTGAATGTGTTTTGCAGGTAGATGTAGCTGGGAAGATGATGGTCCGGTTCATGTACAATATGTTGCGCCTTCGTTTTGGGCGTGGAAAGGAGGGGAAAGTAGGCTTAAAGGGCTGACTGAGATTGTTGACCATGTCCTGTGTATACTTCCTTTTGAAGAGGAAGTTTGCAGGCGGAATGGGTTGGCTGCTACTTATGTTGGGCATCCACTGCTGGAAGATGCTCTTCGCTTGAATCCGGTAAGAGAGTAGAAGTTTTTCAATTTCATCGAAATATATGCTAATTGAAATTTGATAGGTGAACAGCAAGGTTTTATGTATTGCAAAGCTTGGGGGTTCTTTCCTTTTATCTTTTCTGATACAATTCCAGATGAGCGGTAAATTATTAATGTGAAGTAGCTAATGTGATTTAGTAGCTTCATAATTTTATATGAAGTCTACTGTATTTGATGATTTTCATTCTAAGGATACCATGAGAAACATATTACATGATCACTCATGATCATAGAACTTGCGATCTTACATATCGAAAGTTGTTTCTGGGGTTGTTTCTGGGATATGGTAGTTCAACTTAGACTTCATTACATGGAATTAGCTCTGAACTAAATTATGAACCAGTCCTAAAGCCAGTTGTGCTTGTGTACTAGGTGTATTGGTGGTGCTCAATTGCAAATTACGTTGGGTGCTTAACTATTATAAAATTCTCAAATATAGATTACATTCAAATTCAATGGTTGAGAGTTGGATGGGCTCACTTGTGTAATGCGTTAGATATTGTTGGCTCATTTTGCTCATAATCTGAATGTAAACTTTAGTAATTAGTATTTATCCACGAGGTTGCTGGATGAGTTGTGTTGATATACTGTCATCTCACTGTTAAGTGTTCTCCATTCCAGCTTAAGATAAATCATTTTAGTGGTGCAGCTTTATTTCAAATTTGATAATTGTGGATGAGGGGTGTTTTGATCTGAATCTAACTAGTAATCCTCTGTTCCGATCTACCCTTAATACTTTAGTTCATCCCGCTTGACAGAAGTATATTGCTCATTGATCGGTCATCATAACAGGGACATATTGCATGTTTCTTTTGTGTTTTCTTCCCAAGGTTGTTCCAATTTTTTTGGCCTGTTGTTTCAATTAACAGATCCATATTTGTAAAAGTAATAGTTTTTCTTTTCTACCTGCAGTTCTGTATTGTAACATTTGTGAATATTTTGCTCTGTAGGACTTCAATTTGTTGTCAGATAAGTGGAAGTTCCAAGGAGATGGTGATGCTTTTCTGAGTAAACATGGAGTATCCCCTGGTAAGAAGTTAAATGATTTTATTTTCTTTCCTTCTCATATATTTTAGCTTTTATTTATTTATTTATTATTTATATATTTCTATCGTGTCTTCAAACTTCAAAGTACATCTGTGAGAGCTTATGTATTTCAGTATTGCAACAATATTTTCTGGATACGACACCCAGCCTTACCCTGGATCTCATGCACACACTTGATGGTGAACTTAAAATCAGGCCAAGTGACAATCTGATGTACCCATGCTAGTAAAGAGAAGGAAAGTGACTGCATAAAAGATCTGCCTCGTTGTTACTTGATTTTTTTTTGGTTTTACAACTTGTGAAGTTGCGAGCTGTAAGCTTTACCTGGCTGGTAGTGACAACCTTTGTTTCATGAAGTGGGGTTATGGTTATGGCCATTATGAATGAATGAATGAGTGAGAAGGCTTTTTGATTAGGTAAGCAAGAGATTTCAAGTAATCCTATAGGAGTCCGGGAAGGTAATTGAAATGATGAGAAATTAACAACCATATTTCTCAACATAGTCTAACAAATCTCCTCCAGAATAAGTTCAGGGAAAATATAATTGTTGCAGCAGATCCCCAGTGTTTAATTTTCCACTCTGACTTCCATATACAAAATGGTATGCACACAATTCCTTTCCCTAGATCATTATCTGGATGTGTTTGTACTTATCATGTCCTTATCACCTTATAGTTTCAAAGTTATTTCCAATTCAAGTGCCCATGTACTTCGCTCTTTAGTATCCTACCATTATTTAGATTTATTTACATTTATAATCTATTTGTATATTTTCTTTACTGGCCAAGCCACATCACCAGCTTGTTGAGTTTTAATTGCGGAATAACTCACCAAAGAGATGTAAGAACAATAAAATCAAAAGTAAGAGAACAAAGAACAACCAAAGTAACACACAAGAACACATGAGATTTTTTCGAGGTTCACCCAATGCAATTGCTACTTCCCTGCACAGAGAGTGCCTGCGATTTCCACTAGAAATATGAAGAACAAGTTTACAAATCTCTCAAGAACTCACCACCAAGGTGTAGGGTTTCTCTCTATCTCTCTCTCTCTCTCTCTCTGACGGCTAATAGATCTTTCTTTTCTTTTCACCTTACCCTAAAATCATACACAATACAATATATATAGGTTTTCACAACTTCTAATCTCAGTCGCTCATCTATCAGCGTTGCGACGGTCGACTGGTTCATGCCTTCGACTGTACAAGATCTAACAGAGAGTGGGTCGGTCGACTGCGTGGTCGACCAGTCATTCCTTCAAGTGTACAGGGTTGCAACAGAGAGTGAGATGGTCGACTGCGCGGTCGACCGTGCACTGCCTGTACATAGTTGGTCGGGGGTGTGGTCAGGGGTGCGGTCGATCGCAACTCTGTCTGTAGCTGCTCTTGACCTATTTGCTCCCACTTCGACTCTTTTTTTCGTCCGTCTTCTTCAACCCCATTATCGTGTATTTGGATTCACAAACCCCAACACAGCTTTTCTTGTTGTATTGATTCTTCTGCATTGTAGAGGCAGCTATTTTAGTGGATGTTTATCAAATTGTAGCTTGAAAATGATGTATATAATGTGTATTGAACCATCAGTAATGCAGTCAAAACCATAAAAGAATGCTTCAAAATTCAGATGCTTTTGTTGGACGGTTGTTTAAGTCATTTTTTTGAATACAGGCAGCATCTCATAATTTTGTTTCCACCAACCTTTTGTTGCCAAACACTTTTAAAATTTCTTTCTATTTGCTGAGTTAACATAATATTGATCTTAACTATTTGCCAAACAGGTATGATTCTTGTGATAACGTTTCAGTTTGCATGACTCAATATTAATTTCTGACAGGAGCCACTCTTATTACTTTACTTCCTGGAAGCCGGTTGCAAGAAGTTACACGTATGCTACCAATTTTCTTACAAACGATGGAACTAGTAAAAGATCAATTCGCTGAACTCACAGTCAGTGTTCCTGTTGCACCTAATCACCATGTGGAGACTTACATTAAAAAGGAGATTCAGTCATGGTCTTTATCAACTGTATTATTGTCTGGGGAATCACTAGACGAGAAATATGATGCATTCAGTGTATGTTAATATGTCCTTAATGCATGTTATATGTCCTTAATGCATGTTAATTGGGAGCCAGTCTTCTTTTCTGTTCTTCTTAAATCAAGTACAATTACTTGTAGAACATATGGCTTCTTATCATCATGATTCTCTATCAAATCAAGTAACAATTGACGTCAGTTGTCATTTGATATCAATGAACATTGAAATTGAGAAATTGTTGTCACTAAAGCTGGTAAACTACCAGAAAAGCAACGAGAGGACTCAAACCCTTGGTAAACAAATGCCTAAATAACAGTTTGATTGCTATACCAGTCAGCTATCTTTCATACATAGTTTTCTTATTGACCCGAAACTGAGTGATTATAGCGAGCTGTTCACATTGTCTGGCATGATTGGTCAACAATCCAATAGAAATGCAAAACTATGTATGGAAGTCCATTTATCCATAGATCTGTTATAGATCATAAGGGTTCTATAGATCTTCTCTCAAGATGTTCATATAGATCTTCTCTCAAGATATTCAATATTTGGTGAAATTGTGTATATAAGGGTTCAAAATATCTGGACTTCCAATATATATGCTACAGAGAATGGTTAGTATGTACTTGCTTTGTAGTCATACCATTCATTTTGAAAATTGTAAGTTGTAAGTGTAGTTAGAATCAAGGTTACAAAAAGCGTTAAATGTAGCGAAGTGGGAGGCTGGAGCGTATGCTTTTTAGCTGGGCTAAAGCAACAAAATGCACCACACATATTTTACTATTTTTCAAAATTTAAAAGAAATATTGATAAGAACGGAGAAAATAAAATTCAGGAAAAGATGGAAAATTTTGGAAATGTTCAAGGATACTGTTTCTTTGGCACTTTATATGAACACCGTAAATTACAGGTAATGTCTAACTATACTATATTATTCTTGGGTCGAGTCATTTGGTAGTAAAATCTTATACTTTGTTATTTTGATGCTCTTGCAATATATGCTCTGTCAGCTATGCCTCTAAACCCCCACACCATACCCATTTCAAATTGCTTTTGTCGCTATTTTCCCAAAAAAGTGTTACAGAACAGAGGGGGCTTTTTACAAAAGCAAAGCTACTCAATAGCAAAAATGCTAATGCGGAGGCTTTGCAATATTGTTTAGAGTATTCAATCGATGTGCACCATGCATTTGCACATGCATGTTATCTAAGCTCACATCGTAGGCATGATGTTACAAAATTGAATTTTGGGTTTAGTTACCAATTCCTACTCTCATGATGTCTTTGCAGGCAAGTAAAGCTGCAGTATGTACTTCTGGCTCAGCTGTCATGGAAATGCAGCTTGCAGGACTGCCTAGCATTGTTGCATACCGAGCACATCTTTTGACGGAGTGGATAATCCAGCTGAAGACAAAGTTACAGTTTATCTCACTTCCAAATATTCTCTTGGATTCAGCCGTTATTCCTGAATCTCTTTTCCATAAATGCTCATCGAACAATCTAGCAGCTCTTCTCAAGTAAGATTTTATAACACAGTTTTTTTCTTCTTTTTCTAGTTTGTTAGATTCGTTTCCTTTTCTTGTGTCTGGATAGAGCTGTTTACTTCACTGTTTCAATGATTTGCACGACAATCTAGTGTAGAGTTGAACTGTTGGAGGCACTTGGATTATGATTGACTTTTTATCTTTATTTTTCTTTTAGGGTTTGTTTCTTTGATTCTTTGAAATGATATTATTTCTTTATGGATTTTTCATGATGAACCTTCAGTAGTTAAGTAATGTTTATTCTCTCTTGACAAATTCAAAATTTAATGATGAACCTTCGGATAGTTAAATAATGGTTACATCTATCCACCAAATATAAAATTTAATTCAACTGGGGCTAGATTTATATTTGTAATTATAAGAATTGTTAATTTCATGAGCACTAATGAGCTTTTAAAGGTTAAATAAGCAATAATTTATTGTTAGGCTATAAACTTTGGTTATTACTTGAAGATGCGTTATACCTGTGAAGGTTTTGTTTTTGTCGATGTTGCTGCTGTGCACAATTTCAAGAGGAATGTGTAGAATTGCCCTAACTGCAACATCATAATTTGCTTGTAATCAATCCCTTATCAAATAGAGGGTATGGGCCAAGCACTAGTAGTGCAAGTGAGAGGTCGATTCTGGCCTTAGACGGAATTAATTTGGGATGTTGGAAAATCCCTTTATTCCGAATGTGGGCGAGTATGATTGAATGACAAAAAAAAAAGTTATGGAATATCCAATTTTCAAATGTCAAACAATTTCACCTAACCAGGACCAAATTATCCTGGATGGTATCATATCTGAGTTCGTGTAAGTGGGTAACAGTTCCAATTGTTCACTTCCAATTGTCCACTGTGCAATAAAAATTCCAAGGGTTCTACTACAGATTCCTTATTGTAAAAAAGAGTAATCAGACTTGCATGCTATAAAATGCATATTTGGATAAATAGAAATAGTTTTTCATTGTTTTGCTGCAGCGGCGAAGTGGCAAAATATAGCAAAGTTGGAGAAAATTTGAACTGAAGTTTCGTTTGACGAAAAGTTTAATTTTTTATATTTTTTAAATGAGAAACTCTCGGACGAAACATGATGTTTCGTCTGGGATTTTTGTTCTGTTTTTTTTTTCTTTCAATTTAGCTGTTAGTTTAGGGTAATCCAACGATCCCAATAAAAAATTCCATAGAAAATCATATGCTCTCCAACCCATAGAATCCTAGAAAGTTTCAAAAAAAATTCAAAAGAGTCCCGCGTTTCTATGGACCAACGGGATTTTGTTTTGTTTTGTTTGTGTTTGTGTTAGATTTATGTAATCCAACAGTTCAAAATCAAATATCTCATAGAAAATCATTTGCAATCAAACCCATAGATCCAAAACATGTTAAAATTTGCTAAAATTACCTCCATTTCCATGTTTCGTCCGTGCTCTTTTTTCTTTTGCGTTTTTTTATAAAAATTTTTAAAAAATCTAATTTCATCGGACGATGGATTAAAAATATTATAAAATATTTGGGACGAAACATCATGTTTCGTCCGCTATGTTATGTATATTGCTATATCTTTTCTCAAATATAGCATTCTTCTGTAGCGAAAAAGCTAAAATATGGCAGAATAGCACACTACTCTGCAGCGCTCTCATTGGGATAAAATGCATATTATGGATATATAGCACATGAATGTGGATGCTCTCATTATGCTAGGTCACAGTTGTAGTCCAGATACCCACCCAGTTCAGTTTTGGAGAGCTATGACATTTGCTCAAGCCCTTGTCTAAAACTAGCTTAATGAAATTAAACCAATTAACACACACACACACACACAAAAAGACTAAACCACACTAGCTGAAACATAAACCTGATAGCCAGGATATACGTATTGATTGCATGTGAAAAGAGATCTAACTAATTTCACTTAATTGATTAGGTGCATGTGAACTCTTCTTAGGAGTAGGAATGTAGGATAGAGTAGAATAGACCAAAACCCTCCCTTCAGATACAATCCTGTGGAGGGATGATTGTGCATAATGATTAAATGGAAGATTGATGGACATTAATGATAACTGATAAGAGAGTCATTATGCTGAAATTACTGATCAGCAAAACCTATTAAACATAATTATAACTAGCATGCCAATAAAGGAAGTTCCATGTCACCCGTCCTACTTGATTCTGACACAGACCTAGTCCTGGTTTACCCTACAGGGAATTGAAATGAAGCTGAGAGATCATTTGATGCAATATGATCACATTATTATACTAGACAGATCAATGAGAATGATGTCTTAATATGATGTCTGAAACATATTAAGTAATATGTTGGTATTCTGCAACAATAATGTGGTATCTCTAAGTTGGTGACTTATTAGTTGGTGGCTTGGGAATATATTAATTAATGGGCTTGTAGGTTGGGCCTAGTATGTATTTGGTGGGCTTGTAGTGTGTGTGTATAATACATGAAAAAAGGATTATGAGCTACTAGCTCACTTATTAGGTGAGCAATTGATGATGTGACAACTATACATTAATGGTTGAGGTGACTACTTAATAATTGTTGTGTAATTATTGCCTGCTACATCATCAATTGCTCAC
Source organism: Hemerocallis citrina (assembly GCA_017893485.1). NCBI lineage: Eukaryota > Viridiplantae > Streptophyta > Magnoliopsida > Asparagales > Asphodelaceae > Hemerocallis > Hemerocallis citrina. The sequence continues at coordinate 39,275,106 of CM030361.1, forward strand.
CGAATAAGTGAGCCAGTAGCTCATAACTTTTTTACTCTCTCACACACACACACACATATAATGGGTGCCGTGCATTGCGAACGAGTGCCGTGCACACGATCCGTTCGCACGCTCCGCGAGCCGTCCGATCTCTTGATCAGAATCGGACTGCTCAAATCAATCCCGCACAACTCTAAAGTGATTAGGGGTGTTTTGGGAAATTTGCTTCTTTCTTTCTTTCTTCCTTCTTCCCCCAAATCCTGCTCATCCCGCTCCTCCTCCAATCTCCTCCTTTGGAACCCAAAGCTCCTCCTCTTCCTCCTTCTCCAATCCCGCTCCTCCGCCTTCAAAACCCCATTTCCACCTTCGAAATCCTATCACAACCTCCCAAAATTGCTCCACCTTCCTCCTCAAGCTCAGTACTCTAATCTCCTCAAGCTCCTCCTCCAATCGTGCTCCTCCTACAATCTCCTCCGCCTTCAAAACCCTAGCTCAAAATCAAAACCCAAATTTGCTGTCTAACAAAACCGTATCCAGCAACCTCCCCACTCATCACCAATAACATCTACGCCGTTAAACTCCGTATTGTGCAAGGTAATAAAAAAAAAACCCTATCTTGGTATAATAAATTTTACTTCCTTAATTTCGGACCAGAATTAGGTTTGTGGTGTGAGAATTATTTGTAAAATTGAAATGTTTGTACGATTGTTAATTGTTGTGAGAATTTCAAACTAGAATATGGATTGATTGGTAATTGTTGTTATTGGTAATTGTTTCGGTTCGGTTAATACGACTAGTTTATAAAAATTATGATTGGATGTGGATAATTATCTGTCAAATTGAAGAATATATATATATATATATATATATAGGGTATAAATATAGGGAAATCTTCCATTGCAAACGCACTGTAGCGTGCAAATGCGTGCAAACCACCGAAGTCGTTATTCAGGATAGCGGTCTAGGGTATATTAAGCCTGAAGCCGCTATCCTGAATAGCGACATCATTTGCACTGGTGCCGCTACTCTCAATAGCGGCTTCGTTGGTTTGCGCACATTTGCGCGCTACAGTGCAACGGAAGATCCCCTATATCTATATATATGACTGATAAGGTGTGAGAATGAGAGTTTAGACCCACATCAGATAATCAATAGAAGGGGTGGTGTATATACAGTAAAGTCAATGAACTAAAGTGCCTTCCTACTGGTTAGTCTTTTGGGCAAGACTTTCGACTTATGGTGGGGCCGTGGTATTACCGGATCGTGACTACGGAAATGACTGTAGGTGCATGGATCTGGGGCCTTACAAATAAGGTGAAAAAGACACTAAATTAAGAGAAGGATCCAAATACATGAGGTCCGTACCATAATAATTGAACTCGAGCAAAAAATCCTACGATGGAAGTCAATATTTATTAAGGGGTTTTTCCAGTTGGATAATCAAATTTCTGAATGTGAACATGCAGCCAATACTCATTATCTCCAGATATTGCATATTATTCAAGTTTAGATGACAGTTTGGCAAGTCCTGAGGAGAGGTCACGGGATCAAAACTTATGAGTCTATGACACTGCGAATATTAACTCCAAACACCTGTTCCAAAAAAAGAAAAACACCTCCAAACACTGTTCAATTGGATATTTGCAGAGAAAGGAAAGAGATTATAATACGTCAGAGAGTAATTCAAATTCTAAATGTTAATTTGATCTGGAAGCCTCCTTAGGCTGCCAACATGTTAAGGCTATTGATCAAACACATTAACAAAGGATGGAAGGGCTTTTTCACAAGCCAGCTTTTTAAGTTCTTGAAGGTTCAGACTCTGCGATCTTTGATCATATATGTTTCTCATTTATCTTTAGTCACCTTGCTAGGAATATGCTCTGTACCGCTGAATGATGTTAAGAAGCACATGATTCTATTGATCATGTTTGGTCCATAAGTTTTTGACCTATGAATAAGCAATCAAAGGATATGAAGAAGCAAATGCACTAATGTTGGGAATTCTGAGAATTTCAACCAGAACACATTTTCGCCGCTTCCTTTTACCAAGTTGACCCTCATCCATAAGAATGAGAAATTTAAAAGAGACTCGAAGTACATAAAAATATCTTTGTTTGATTTTTGTTCTTCTGCTAATTGCTATCTAGAATTCCAGATTGACTTCAGTAATTAGGTATATATAGTGGTAAGTGTATGAAAAATATTCCAATTCAAATCCAAGTCCATATTAGTTATTAGCTATCCGTGATTTGTCATTTAAATGAATGCCAATATCAATAGTTGTGAACCATAATATCCTAAATTGGGTTTTTTGCGCATAGCTCACTCAAAAATCTTGAAAGTATCTAATAATATACAAGGTTTTACTTTTTTTTTTCCCTTCAAATTATTAATCATTTATTCATTTTAATTAATATCCGATAAATATGATTGGAACTCATATTTGTTTTTCTATGCCAAGCAGTATCCTGTATCTATATACTCAAAAGTAATCAAATATGCATATGGAGTACCTATATTCTATTAGCTCCCAAGGTTTATGTACTAACGAAATCATGTTCGCATGACCTGCAGCAAAATAATTGTCGATGACAATGCTCGCCAACAGCAGATTGCTGCTGCTGAGAAGGTCTTCAACCTTCTCCGCAGCCCACTACGAGAATTTCTGTCAACAGATTACTGCAGCCCTAGCATGATTGCCGCATCAACTATCCTCCAGGCAAGCACCAAACAGTGACTACTGTGGGTTGATATGGCACTTACCATTTGGTTGCTGCCTTCTTCACCGCATTGACTATTATATTTATGGTGATGGTGAAGATTTATGTTTGCTCGGAGGGGAACTCATCATGCCCCCTATACTGCTCTTTGCAAATTTTATTGACTTGACTACTTACCCACCAACGAAGATCTCGATTGCATGGCTGCTGAATGACAACTTTACTTGTGGATTACACTATTTGTGTGCGCATGTACTGTCACAAATTTTCTTTTGTAGTAAGAAAAGGTGATATATGTATCTTCTTTTCCTTAATTAAAACGGTATCATATGTTTGAGACTAGTGAGTACCAAACAGCCTTTATTGAGAGAACTTGTAGAAAGGTCCTCCGTTAAGATTAGTACTCAACAGCCTCAATTTTCTTCTTTGGACAACTATCAAGTAGTTATGGTATAAATAGCAGGGTAGTTCCCAGGGTCGAGGCGAAAGGTCTAAATAATTATTTGTGCAAAATATGTGTATATATTTATAAGGAAAATATAAATTTGGGGTTCCTAAAATTGCAAAAAAATAATGGGGGCTAAGGCGGTCGCCTCACCAGCCTCAAGGTGGGGGCAGGTCCTGATTATCAGTATTGTGCCTCAGTTAGTCAAATTTATTTGATGGAAAATTTCTCATTAATCTGTACGGGAGGATTTAAAGTCTGTTGAAAGCGATACCTTTTATTTTTGTTGGGAGTTTATTTGTCATGCATTGTTCTTTTGAACAGGTAGAATTGTCTTGTAGTATTATAGACCACGAGAAAACAAAAATTGCTTGTATAGTAGTGTAATATTCCCATGGACTACAGCAGGTTCATGGTACTTTGTAGTGGGTGCTTTGAGATGTGCAACCCCTTTCATCTAATGGCTGAGAGCAATCCTGCATAAGCAATCACACTATACTTCTCGTGTAGTTGTAAGTTCAGCTGCAAAGATAAATAAAATAATTCACTGCTAAAACCTGTTCAATAGAATTACATTATGATAGCAATTGGATTTTGTTTGAATAGGTTAATTCTGTTCTAATTGATTTAGCTTAAAAATCAGTCCATTTTTATTCAAACAAGTTCAGCTATTAAATTGATTTATCAAATAGAACATAAACAGCTTGGAAATTGGTAATTAGTATCAACATTAATCAATTATAATTAATATTAAATCTTAATTTCGTCCCTTCCCCCCTCAAAACGAGGGACTGGGATTAAATCGGATTCCAATCACGATTTTTAAACTCTCGATTTTCCAAATACGAGTTTAGATCGTATAAAGGAAGAGATGAGGACGTTGTTATTTATTATTTATGCTGCTATGATGCTATTTCATGTATTTCCGTATTTTGATGATAGGATGTTGTATTAAAGTAGCATATGCTATTGCTATGGATATTATTTATTTTGTACTGCTTTGTTTCGTTAAATATCATGACGATCCTTAATAAATGAATAAATAAATAAATAAACAAATTGAGGATGCAATGCACTTTTCTCAATGCCTTTTTTTCTATACGAACTCTCTCATACTAAATGTTATGCGACACCCACTTTTGGTGGCTGCTTAAAATGGTGGGTCGTTGGCATACATATTGCCATTTCAGAGAGATACTTATTTCACTTCCGCATAGAAATTTATTATAGGCCTCTAATTTTGTTGGGACATACTAATGAAATTTATGAAGCGTCGGAACGAAAAAATCAAATACCGCTATTACGATATTTACTTCCACCCAAGTATTACAAATCTGAATCCATATATTTCTGATTTTTTTTTAAAATGACCTACTTTTTAAAAATAAATACCAAACTGATCCAGTTTCGAAAATAATTAGCAAACTGACCAACTCGCAGTTTTAACTGGTGAGGGATTTGATAATGAGCTCGCTGTTTGAAAGTTTAGTTGTAGAAATTTCTCCAAGTTTCTCGGAGAAATCTCGTCAAGTCTTAAAACAGTAAAGATAGACTCGTCGTTTCAAACAGCAAACCTAGTTGGAAATAGGCTCACTGTTCAGCACAGTGAGTTTAGCTAGAGGTTTTTTCCTAAAACCAAGTCGCTCTTCTCTTACCCTGGTGGTGGGATTTGGGCCTAGGGGTGAAACAATGAGTTAGAGATTTTTTTCTAAATCCAAGTCCCTCTCTTCTCTCACCCTGGTGGTGGCATTCTGGCCTAGGGGGTCGGGCCAGGCTGAAAACCATCGGGCTTGACCCGGGCCCGAGCCTAGGCAGGTCGGGCTGAGGATTTTACGAGTCAGGCTGGAGTGGGGAAGGAGAGGCCCGATCCTGACCCTAGGCCCCTAGCTTGGGGGCCGGGCCAGGCCTTAGCGGGTTTTCCTTTTTTTGTTTTTGGTATTTGGTTTTGTTAATAGAGTTTAATAAATGCATAAATTTTGTGTGATTGAATTAATACAATAATTGTAAGAACATATAGAATAAAAGGAAAAGATTCATATATTAATTTTTTTTAATGAATTACAAATTTTAAAATATAATCAAATAGATAAGCAGCATTTCACTCAAAGTGACTGAATTTCAAATTAAAAGTTGAGGAAATGTATATTTAGAGTTCGAGATGACCTATATTTAGATTGAAGAGAAAGCATTGGACTATTGTCGTGCACTTCTACTTAACCTAAATATAATATACCATTGCACTAAAATTCCCAATTATTTGGAATACTTGATCCGTAGTGCATCTTCAATCTTCATTCATCACTACTTGATTCATTTTGTTCTGAATGAAGTAAATCTTGGGTCATTTCTTCAGCTTTCATCCAATCTTCTGCACATACTAGCATCTCCAAATTCTTCGAAAACAAGTGATTCCTGTTCGAGCTCATAATCTTGCCACCAAGAGAAAAAAAAAAAACTTTTCGATGCAACAGTTGACACCGGGGGGTTACCAAATCTTTGGCCATACGAGAAAGAATTGGAGAAGTAGTTTCATTGTGTTTCCAAAATGATAACACATCAACTATATCATTGACGGGAGGTTGTGCATTATACCAATTCAACTCATTAGGTGCATTTGTTCTTGGTTTTTCTTTTTCTTTTTATAAAATTTTAAACACCACTTGTTGAAAATGCAAGACCCTTTCCCTTTGATATGGAAGAATAAATAGAGAGAGTTTAAAATAACACAAAAAATAAATTGTGATCTAGTGTATGTTAATAAAAAAAATCTTTAAAAAGAAGAAGAGAGAGTTCAATAAAACAACAACAATTTATTTATGAGCTAGTGTATGTTAACAAAAAAATATCTAAAATGAAGGAGTTCAACAAAACACAAACAATAAATTACGAACTATTAAATTATTAACTACTAAAATTTGAAAAGAGAGAGAAGAGAACAATGCTAATATAAAAATTAAACAAATACAATGTTACCGAACGAGTGTAGATTGAAGAATGAGAGTAGAAAGAGTTGAGAGCTTGTTCTTGCAAGATGGAGAGCACTTGAGTCTTGAGAGAGTTGAGAGCAATTGATTAAGTTGATTCCACAAATTGCAAGAGAATGAAGTGTAAATGATAGAATTTGTGAAGAGAAATGAATAAAATGAGGTTGTATATATAGAATATGTTTATTTTCAGATTTCCCATAATACCCCCCAAAACTAGCTAGTAAATATCATTGGGGATACTTTAGTAATTAAATAATTCAATAATTCAATAATTCAATTTTTTAATAAAAACATTAAAAAAAAATTTCAAAAAATGGCTTAACCATCGGCCCGGACCGGATTGGGCCGGTTCAACCCGGGCTGGGTCGACGCGGGTTTTCAAAGGGGAAAGGGCAAAACGGCCAAGCCAATGGTAGGGGGTAGTTCGGGTCTGGGTGACCCGGTTTGGAGGTGAGCCGAGCCGGTCTCGGGCTAAACCAGCCCCGATGCCACCCCTATTTCACTCCTTCACTTCATCTGTGGAAATTAGCTTACAACTACACTTGCTATTCGAGATAGCGAGTTTAGTTGAACTAAACTCACTATTTCGAATAGCGACTGTACAAGTCAAAAAATTTCAGAGAGTTCAACTGGATCTGGAAATCAGCTTACAAGTATACTCGCTATTCGAAATAGCGAGTGTAGTTGATCTAAACTCGCTATCCAGGTCAGCGAGTCTAGGTTTGCATATATATTCTAAAAGTGAAAGGGTGAGAGAAGTAAGACTTGGTTTTAGAAGAAATAATAATAATAATAGATAAACTTGCTGTTTTGAAAAGCGAGTCTAATTCAACTAGATTCATTGTTTGAAACAACGAGTCTAACATTACTGTTTTAAGACTTAACGAGATTTTCTACAACTAAACTCGATGTTTCAAACAACGAGCTTAATATCAAATAACTCGCTGTTTGAAACAACGAAACAACGAGTGGATTAGTTTGATAATCATTTTGGAAAGCGGGCCAGTTTGGTATTTAACTATTTATTTTCAAATAGTGGGTCATTTGGGGAAAAAAATTAAATCTTCTATACTAACAAACCCATTAAAATTGTTATGCGTTGGTCAAATCAGACCCTTTATCTGGTTTTTTTAATGCAAGACGAATTAAATTGTCCATTTAGCTGCTCAATGTATTTGGGCAAACATTAGCAACATGGAGTGAAAATAATTGATAAACAAAACAATTAGTAGAATTTCACCACTTAAGCGTATCAAGTGAATCAATTTTCAGAGTACTTATTTCAAGCCCTCATTTTAACTGTTTGAATGGAAAAGAGCTTAATTCAGTTTTACCATAGTAACAAAGTTCACGAATAATTGGTAAATTTGGCAAAATTATTCACAAAGAATTCGGCTACCGAATCCATTCAGCTACTGAATCCATTGGCAATTCAATCTCCAAATCCCATTTAAATCACACTTCACAAATTTTTCGCGATAGCGTAAATTATTTGTGAATAATTTGCAAATTAAATGAATTAATGGCTTTGTTACTATTTTTCATATTTATGAATTTAAATATATATTTACTTAGGTAATGGATAGTGAGATGCATTAAATTTTGTATTTCTATCATTCTGAATTTTTGCCAAGTTTTTCTGAACTTACCAGATTTTTGTCGAATTCCGAATATTAAATCTTGTCGAATTATTTCCGAACTCCGAATTTGGGACTATGAATTTTACTCTATTCTGAACTGAAGCTGAACCTTAGGTTTTCTAGGTATTGTTCTTTTTCTCTTCTTATAAGCGATTCACCTCTTATAAGAGGTGGCCCACCTCTTTTCCCATGATTTTTAGCGTTCTTTTTTTTTTTTTTATCTCTTGTAAGCAAATTTTCCCAAAATTGCTTATAAGCCTAAACGGCTTCTAGTAGCATCTTTCAATTTCTTATAAGCCTTCTATCACTTAAAAAGTCTATATTACCCCAAAGTATAAATAGAGAAATTATATAGTAAGTAAGGGCAAAAATGTATAAAAGTAGAGAAAATGCTCTTGTAAGAGATGAAAAAAGAACAGAAATCTCTTATAAGAGATTCTTATAAGAAGTTATTTTTATATTAAAAAAAACACCTCAAAAAGAGGTTCTTACTGTAAATCCACCTCTTATTATAAGAGGCAAAAAAAAAAAAAAAAAAAAAAGAACAGTATCTAAGAGTATTAGAATGCCTATGTAAGAGCATTCGCTATAGTAATTAGCAAATAGGAATGAGAGGGAAGTCTGTGTCTAGGTGCTAAATCTGCCAACAAAAAAAAGTCCATCTTTAAAAAAAAATGGTATTTTCATAATTATCCCATACCATTTCCGCAATACCGTCCGAGGTTTTTTTTTGTTTTTTTAAATGGCAATTTCATAATTAATTAATGACATTTTTGTAATATTTGGATGGTGTTTTCGTAATTTTTTGAAAAAAAAATTTCTGAATACTTTAAATTTAAATATAAAAAAAATGAGAGACAAAGCTTCTTCATCCGTCTCTCATCATTTTTTTTTTCCTTTCAAATTAATCGACGGACGGAGCATCATCTTCCATCCGTCTAATTTTTAGCTCAAACGGATCTTCTTCCATCTTCTATATTTAGCATTTTTTCTATCACAGCTTCTATGTTTAGCAAACATTGTTCACTCATATTCTAAATTTTGGGTTTTTAGCGAATAATAGTGGGAGTTTTTTTCTACTCAAATGCTAACTTTTTGAGTTTTTACAAAACCGTTAGTGGATGCTCTAAGAAACAAGCCCACAAAATTTCTCCTACAAATGTAGCATAAATCATTCAGTCTTAAACACGGTTTAGTACATCAAAATCAATTGATCGATTGACACTTATAAAGTGTTGCATATATTAGCAACTCGATCACAATTCATCTTTGCTGGTAGTGGCTTCTTCACCCATTAGATCTTCAAGGGAGAACTCATCCTCTTCAATGACCTGCCCGTCTTTACCGTCCCAAGGTTCCGTTGATTTAACCGTGGGGACACTCCCTAAAGGCAGGTTCCCCTTCCCACCACGCCCAGCTTCCTTGACAAATTCACTGTAAACAGAAAAAGAAAGATCATTTGTTGTATTATGCAGCATGTGTAGGGAGACATCTGGTCAGGACCAGAATGGGTGCTAAACCAGTCAGGCAGTGAGTTTGGTCATATAGGCTTCAACCTCGGATCATTTTGCTTGAACCTCAAATCATATGTATTTTGCTAGATTTTCATGTAATAGTTGCTTTAAAGGAAATCATCGAAAAGAACGATAAAATGCTTTACAGGCATAAGGAATAATTGTATTATAATTCACATGGGATCAGACACTGCTATCAGATGATTGTATATAGAAAGAAAGAAATTTGGTCTTTCCCAACCTGCAGACAATTCAATTAGCAGTTATAACTGAACTAATTCGACCTGGTCATCCAGTTCTATAAAAGATCAAACCAGTTAAGTGGACGTTTCATTGGGGTGTGTGTGTGTGTGTGTGTGTGTGTGTGTGTGTGTGTGTGAGAGAGAGAGAGAGAGAGAGAGTACACTATCTGATCAAGCTCAAAGGCACTTCGGAGTGGTGCATATACAGCTTTCTTCACATTGAGGGCTACTAGAGCAGGGTAACCATAGCCACCAACACCAACTTGGTTCTCGAGATCAGACTGCTTCCCAGCAGCAGCCCACAAATAACTGCGTTAACATATTAAACTCTGTTAGCCTTGCTGTTATTTTGACATACTGCTGGGTGAGAAATAACATAGAATTATGTGGAAACCCATACACAAAAGCATGGATGCAGAATGCGCAGACAGAAATTAAAAGAAAAGAAATAATCTGAAGTCATGCAACAACTACAAGTGAAGAGAGAGAAAATCTGAAGACCATAACATTTAAATAATAGATTTTAAGTGTACCTTAATCAACCAACAGTAGTTGACCAGAATAATTCACAGTTCAAACTATTATGTACTAGTTAGGTACCTAATTGTCTATGCTTCAAATAATGCATCCGAGTTTCAATAACATTTTCCACTTCAAAACACCCCTATATAAGGGGCAGTTTTAGAGGATAGATGGAAAGTACTATAATTAGGATGGTTTCCACTAATCAAGCCTGCATTTCTATCTTCATGTACGTACGAGGATAATGATATTCTCCAAATTTACTACCGGGTTCATATGTACAGTATACCCAAATTAAGGGCCATAAGTTATTGGGAGCAGAATTATATAATGTTTACAAGAGTAGCGTTACCAACTAACTATTTACCATGTCATATATAGAGCTGTTAACAGGATATAACGTTCATGATTCAATATCACACCAATGCCAAGGAAAAGCCCATATAAAACTCTAGATGCCATTAAAATTACCTACCTAGCTCATAAATAGGGTTTGGATGAACTCTAAACCTTACTGAATTTTCTAACAGTATTCAAAGATAGATTTAGAATTATAATCAATTGGCTAAAATGGAACTACCGGTTCGCACATTTGAAGGTAATATTTTGCAAGCATTAAGAAAATGAAGCTCTTGCCTGTAGGGACTCCTTTTGAACTTTTCAGCAACAGATAACAGAAGTTCGAGATATTTGTTTCTTCCCTCTGCCTTTGAATCCAAGATGTCAGGAAGAAAGGCTACAAAACATATAGCTGCTGGATTACATTTCTCCTCCATCACATCCTGCAGCAGACAAAAAGGATTATGAACCTTCTAACAGATAGTAGAAAGTTGTGCAATGGTGAATGTATTATCAAAACTGCTTACTGGGCTAGTCAACTCGGATACTTCAGGTGGAGCTGCATTGCTTTCCAGCTGCTCTAATGCGAAGGACTCAATAGCTGGAGCAGCCCTTGCCCCTTCATATACAAATGGGCTGCTCTTGTCAGCACCAAACACTAAAATTGTAGGAAACCCTTGTACGTTAAACCTGGTCATCAAGGACTGGTTTTTCTTGCATGTTAGATGCAGGTTACTTCCAATGTAAAGTCCATTATATATTTATTCAACTTATATTTGATTTAAAAGAATAAATGACAGAGGAAATACAACATTTGTATCATGGTAGAACTAAATCACTAGTTTTTATGGCAACAGAGTTTGTTGTTTGCATGGGATACTAAATCCAGTATGTTGCTCAAACATACAACTTGGGAGTTTCTAATACTAAGAAGGAGAAGAAATTTGTGATTACAAAACTCTAATACCTATCCAAACATGATTTGAAATCTGATATATAAAAGGGAGACAGATTTTCCAGGAAACTTATTGGGCGTATAAAATGATATGAAGTCTCAAACCAACCCTATTATACGACCTCTGAGTTATGGTTTTCCATCAATCATGATAGATGGTTTTCTATTAGCAAATAAAGGTGATTGGTCACGATAGAGGCATAGAGCCAAACGAAGAAAATGAATCCATGTGAACGCCTCCGAAAGATAGTCAGATATAGGACTATGCATTTTGATGTGGCATACTGGCATGTTCGACTTGGCTCAGTCTCTTCCCATCTCCGTTCATTTGGCTTCACTTTCATAAACCTTTTTTTTACCTATTAATTTAATGTTTCTATTCTTCTATTCTAAATTCATCTTACATATATTTGTTGTTATTTTTATTTTCACTTTTTACAGTGCAGTAGCCCATTTTTCCAACTTCACAATGTGGCTATTGAATATGGTAAGTCCTTATGTGACCATATTTTTCTTGGCTCCTGATTTGAATTAGAATAATTCTTGTCAAATTCTTGTTACATCCTTTAGACCCTCCATAGCTAACTACATGAACGATAATTGATTCTTGATAAACTTTTGATATATACTTTGTTCCTCCACAGCTAACTACATTGCAATTGGATAAGGTTCAAATGATAATGGCAGTGGCAGTGATAACAAAATCACATAAGGCATCAAGAACATCTTGGTGAAAATCACCTAAAGACTTGAAACAGACAGGCAAGCTAACTAATTCAAACAGTAGAGAAGTGTAAAAGAATTGCAAGAAGACACGGAAGTAACAGTATTATCTTTTGTGTTATTTTGACACATAAAACATGTGTTGAGTATCAGAGTTCCCCAAAGTAAAAAGAACCTTACAGAAACCTGATCCAGGGAGACGCGTTTATATGCATGTAAGAATTTAGGCGAATACATTGCATATGTTGAGTACTTCATTCAACTAACTGGTATTATAAAGTTTAGTGATAAAGTTTAGACAACAGTGAATATAATCGAAACTTGAAACTTTCACATAACAGTTTGAAAATACAATGACTGCAAAGGAACAGAACCACCCTTATTTTACTTACCACTAGAGCAGGCTCGTGCTTAAGACAACTCATTCTCATGCTGCATGAAGTCAAACTTAATGTGTCCTACATACTTTTCTCCTTTACAAGCATATATTGAGAATTAGACATCTTATATATTTTTTAAACAATGGTAACCAGTTCTTAAGTGTATATTGGAAATTAAACATCTTTAAAAAAGGTGATCAATTTTCTGTATTGCTAGAAACTGGTAAAAGCAAACATGTGTGTGCACTTCCAACTTGCAAGTATATGTATTGTATAACTAAAACTCTCCAGAAGTGTCCAGCACATTAAATAATCCAAAATTTGAAGTTCGCAGACAACACGAATCACCGAAAATTCAGCTCACCTTTTCCGCATCACAATTTACGTGACCCAGTTTCACCTTTCCCTTCAAGTTATTTGCAGCTTTCTTCCACTCTGGAGCCAGCTTTTTGCAATGCCCGCACCTATAAAAACAACACGCATTGGTTGAGGAAGCTTAAAAGAGAATACTGATATAAATATACAAGACTGCTGGAGAAGATATTGAGATTTCTGAACTTATTTAGAGTATATTAAGCCCAGTAGACTAAAAATAAGAATCAAATGTACAAAACAAATAACGATCATCTCTAATCTCTAATATTATAATGGGAGAAGAACTTAGTGTCATTTGTCAATCTACCAACCTGTGCATTGCACGTGCATAACTAATATGAAGGACATCTCATGTTCGAGTCCTCACTACGTCAGATTTTTTACTTTAATTTTTTTAATATATTAAATGTGCATCATACGTGTAAATTACTATCTATCTATCTAACTATTTATCTATCTATAATATAATATATAATAATAACTATTATAATGGAAGATTTAGAGTTGTAAATCTGCCTACTTACGCGCAACACACGTCCAACTCCAACTCTCCCATTATAGTCTTCACATTTACTTTTAAAAATATATAATCATATTTATTAAGACATGCATGCATCACACGTGTAAATTAGAGTTTCACTTTAAATTTTTCAAAAAAATTAATACGTGTATATTACTAGTAATAATAAATAAAGAACGTACTATATAGTTGTCAGTTCTTTGGAAAGATGATAAGAATGTCACTAATCAACCATAGTACAAATAATGTGTTCCAAAAATACACGTGCGATGCACGTATTAATTTTAAAAAAAATTAAAGTGAAACTCTGATTTACACATGTGATGCATGCATGTCTTAATAAATATGATTATATATTTTTAAAAGTAAAAGTAAAGACTATAATGGGAGAGTTGGAGTTGCACGTGTGTTGCGCGTAAGTAGGCAGATTTACAACTCTAACTCTTCCATTATAATATTTATTATTATATATTATATTATATTATAGATAGTAATATACATGTGTGATGCACGTATTAAATTTTTTTAAAATTTAAAGTGAAACTCTGATTTACACGTGTGATGCATGCATGTCTTAATAAATATGATTATATATTTTTAAAAGTAAATGTGAAGACTATAATGGGAGAGTTGGAGTTGCACGTGTGTTGCGCATAAGTAGGCAGATTTACAACTCTAACTCTTCCATTATAATAGTTATTATTATATTATATTATTGATAGATAAATAGTTAGATAGATGGATAGTGATTTACACATACGATGCACATTTAATATATTAAAAAAATTAAAGTAAAAAATCTGACGTAGACGTAGTGAGGACTCGAATATGAGACCTCTTTCATATTAGTTATGCACGTGCAATGCACAGGTTGGTAGATATGACAAATGACACTAAGTTCTTCTCCCATTATAATATATTACTAGTAATAATAAATAAAGAATGTACTATACAGTTGTCAGTACTTTGGAAAGATAATAAGAATGTCACTAATCAACCATAGTACAAATAATGTGTTCCAAAAATTTAAAAACCGGCAAACAAATAAAAGACAGAAATTAATTGTTCTTTCTGGCATGAATAAGATAATACATGTATTACATTATATAATGAGAATGAAAGATGTTTACTACTGATAACTTAAAAAGTTAAATGGGTAGTCATCCTGGAAGTTGGGGGGAAATAAAACCTATAACTTCATATATTAAGATTTTCTAAAACAAAATTTGAGTATAGTCCTAAGAGAAAAATCTGTAGTGAACTAGCGATTCAAGGGAAAGGGAAACATGAATACTTATGATCCACATAGGTAAAGCATACAATAAAAAAAAACATAGGTAAAGCTGCATTTGCAATACTACTTTTCCCTTTCTAAGGAGAATTGAAAATCTAGTTGCTTATGTTGGTTGCTGTAATGTGAATTAAGCATGTTGGATTAACATGATGTTAGATTAAATGTAACAAACATCTGAAACTGAAACCCACAGCCACAGGTAGACTAGAATTTCAGCATACAGTATAATCTTTATGACTTAGATATCATCAAGGTCCATTACATCTTTAAATTATAACTGCAGAGATGTGGTTGAATAGTTCAAATTACACAATTGACAATGTACTTACCATGGTGCGAAGAATTCCACGATCCAGAGTTCCTTACTTTTTACAACTATTTCATCAAAGTTGCGAGATGTCAGTTCCACTGAAGCACTTGTTTCAGTTTGTTCACTCGAACCCCCAGTTGATTTTCCATCTAATCGTTCCTTAAGAAGTGCCTTGATCTGTATACATAAACCCGTAATTAGATATATTCATCTTTGTAGAAAGAACAAAGGTAATTAGATGTTCATGCAACAGGATTTGATTCTAATAAACTATCCACATCGAGTCGTTGACCATATAATAAAACTACATATCATGATTAAAGACCTTCAATATTATGGGGGAGCTAGAATTATGTGCTGCAAAAGCACTCCTTTTCTCCAATCATCTTGTTAAAATCGTAAACATCATTTGCAAATTTCCTTTTCAGGCAAAGGGTATAAACCAACTCAATACCTTAGCCAAACCTAATCACTTTCTTTGCCCCTTATTCCCTAGTAAATTTCACGTGTTTGTTTTGCAAATCTGGTATCGCATACCTAATACGTCCAGACCTGGAATACACATTTTTCTGTCTCGTTTACTAATAAATTTACCTCTTCCTTTTGTAATTCCTATGTCTTAAACTCCTAATGTAAATTAGTCTAAACCGAATCAAACTACAGTACACTTCCTTGTCACTTCTGGTTTCTAGTCAGTAGAAAATTTTAAGCCTTCCTTCTGCAAATCAAATGTCCAATATTCAATGCAATAAACCAAACGTGTTAACAAAAATGAAAAAGCATGCATTGCCGAGGAACATGTGAAGCTATAAAAATGGCCATAGAAATATCAAGACCATGCATAAATTCTTAACCATAGCCTTCAATTTGAAGGGCTTTGAATTCAACAAAATGGCTAAACAATCATTTGTAACACGATAGATAAACAAATAGCAACAACTAATAATACAAACAAATGCTATAAACTAAAACAATATATTTCTTCAATACCTGCTTGAGAGCAAACTCTGCGATGGGCTTCACATCTCTTGCTCCTTGATAATCCATTGGTGGCTTACCCGGAGAGAATACCTTGATAGTAGGAAATCCTTGAATTCCATATTCCTATACATCAAAAGTCTGATCAGTTATCAAACTTACTTTAGAAAAAGGTAGCACATAAATTTGCTAAAAGAGCCGCTTCTTCAATTTGGAATCCAGGAGAACACACCCTTAAAAGCTAGCTATTAAGGGAGAGGAACCCAAGTTTATTTCAAACCCACATCGGCTACCGATATGGGACTAAATGGTCCCTAACACTATCACGTAGTAATGTCAATTTGGATTTGCCTTGAGAAATACAGTAGGGTTTAAGAAACAACTGAGAATTAAATATATATAAAAAAAAAAAAAAGGACCCATGCTACAATTCCAATTCACTCGTATAAACTCGACAGAATCATAATATCTATCAGATCTGATAATCCAAATCCATACCGATCAGTCTCTAACTAATATTCAGATCTCGAAACAAATGCATTAAAAAGTAGTCAAACCTGAGCAAGAGACTTGTGGGCGTCGGCGTCGAGGGCGGCGACGGTGGCGACGCCTTTGAGGACAGTGGCGGCTCTCTCCCACGTCGGCGTTAGGGCTTTGCAGTGTCCGCACCACGGCGCAAAGAACTCCACCAATACCACTCTGTTCGAATCCAACACCTATCATCATCCATAAATCAATCATTCATCATTTAAATGATCGAGAAAATAAAAACAAGATGAGGTTAGAATAATTCACGATACCTTGGATTTGAAGTTGGAGGGGGTCAATTGGAGAACGGGTGATGACGGCGAGTAGAGAGCTCCAACGAGATTAGTACTAAAATGGAAGGATGAGAAGAGGAGGAGAGCAACGCCGACGATTAACTGCATTTCTTTGTTTTATGACTCAATTTTTACGTTTTTTTTTTTTTTTTTTAATTGAGGGTTTGAGGGGGTTTGGATTTAGCAACAGTGAAGGATTATTGATCTTTCTCATGGGAATCTCATCAATTAATTCCACACCAGGAAGAGAAGAGAGAGAGAGGAAGGAGACGCGTGTAACTTCCAATGGGAAACCCCCACGTGGACTGGTAATTGGGTCGGAGCCGGATGGGCGGTTTTTTTTTTTAAAAAGTGAACCCGGAAACTCGTCCACGGAGTTTTACACGTGTACCTTCCAATCAAACTCTTCCACGTGTACTGGTATGTCAGTCTTTGCTTTCTATCCTCTTTTGAGTTTGAGATCGGAAAGATGTGTATATAATGGGGGGAAATTTATCACTTTCCACTAAAACGGGTCGGGTTTTAAGGTTCTTGAGGTGATCGTACTAAGCTGATAAGTTATAATTTTTGTTTGTTTAGAATTCAGATCGGTTTTCAATCTCAAATGGTAAATAGATTACAACTTCACGTTATCATACACCCAAATCCGATATCCCCAATTTAGAAGTCCATGCCCAATATCCACAATCAAGAAGCCTTATCCGCCACTATTAGATGTAGCCCATTCATATGCTCGCTTTTACAGATAGGGCCGGCCTTCGTTGGGCCGGGTTTGTCCCCCGCAATAACCCTAGTAGTCAAAATAAGAGTTTCTCTCTCTAGATTTTCTAGAGAGAGAAACTCTCCAAAAAAAAACCCAAAAAAGAAAACCTAGATCTAAATCTGAGTTTGGAGGGGGTGGCGGCTAGGAATGCGCTGCCCCCTCCCCGTTCGCCCTTCACCGTCAATCCCCGTTGCCCGTCACTCACCACCACTAACCCCTTCTCTCCAACAACGAACCCAACCCGCGGCTTACGATCGACGCCGCCGGCCCGTCGTTCCTTCCTCCTTTCGCCCATGTCACCCTTCCTCCCTTCGATCTGTCGCATGGACTGTGACGACGAAGGATCGGGAGATCCTACGGCGGGGAGTTCAAAAAGTGGGCAGCGACGCCTGCCAATCCCAGACGGGGACCCCCTTCGTCCGTCACGTCAACTACTGCAGGGGCGATCACGAGCTCCGATGGCGTGGAGCTCAAGGTGAAGGCAGCGAGTGCCCCCCGACGATGGCTGACATCGACCTTCCCTGACGATTGCTGAGTAGCGACTTCGGGAGCTCTTCTCTTCAACCCAGATCTAAAGTAGGCTGACGTCGAGCTTTGCCCTTGCTGAGTAGCGACTTCAGGTGTATTGTTTGAATTGTTGATATCTATTATCTGGCCTGAGGTAAAGTGTACTACAAATTATTATACCAACAATTCTATTGGTATCTATTATTGTTTGAATTTGTGGGGGTGGTTTGGAGGAGTTGGTTGGGTTCGATTTTTCTATTCAATATGAAGTATGTTGTGTTGCACGATTGTGGGGCTTGGGCCCGAAGACAGGGTCCCTCCATGAGGTGCGTTCACTTGTTGCAGCACAGTTGTAGGGCTTGGGCCTATAGAGGGGTCCCCCCATGAGGAGCACTGAGTGAAAATATTGAGTTGGCCCCCCATGAGGAGCACTGAGTGAAAATATTGAGTTGGAGTTGTTTGGGATGTTTGGTTGTCAATGTGGGAGTCACATCCTGAATTTAATCTCTTTTAACCAACTGCCACAGGCTTCACGACAACACCGCTACTATGCCCTCATCATTGAACCTAAAATCTATAACGTCCACCGCCCGTAGGGCGAGAGGAGAAGGTGATGCTTCAGTTAGTTGGGATTTGTTTCGGATTTTTGCATGAAAGAGAGAGTGAGAGACTGTGAGAGTGAAGATGTTGCTTATCACTACTCGATGCAGGTGTATGATTGTGTTTGTGAGAAATCACTTGAGAGAGTAAAAGCATGAGAGAGGCGAAGCTATCCTCTTCACGGCTCTTTCTTTGACTGTGTTTGTGGTTAGGGTGAGTGAGAATTTTGTTTGGTGAGATTTCGCTTGAGAGAGCTAAAGCGTGAGAGATGTGAATGTATCCTCTCCACGGCTTTCCTTTTGGTTTTGACTTTGATTGGGCCAAGTGTGAGAGTGTTTTGGTGAGTGAGTGGGAGCTGGGAAGAAGGATGGGAGCGGCAAATATCTAAATCCCGCGTGATATGCTTCAGGTGGGTGTGCGTGTGTCGTGGAGGCGGTGCACGAAGCTTATTTGATGACAATTAGTTGGTCCTTGCTTCATGACGGGGTCCAATAATATTGTTGGAGGTAGGGGCCAGGCCGTGGTCGGTTAAATCTAGCAGATTGTGGGTTATTGGTTCGTCGGCCCAACCCTATGGGTGCTGGAGTAAAATCTGATTGTATGTACTGGTCATGTCGCTTCATGTTCTATTTATATATTGTAGTTTGTAATTTGGCCCAGTACGCTAGGTTTGTTTGGTTAATTTCTTATTAATGAAGCAGGGTGACCATATTCCACCTTTTCCTTCAAAATAAAAATAACCCTAGTAGTCGTCGTAAGCCTTGTAATCTCCAACCATTGCAAAAATTAATTTTAAAAAAAAATCCCCTCTAATCCCGTCGAAGATAACTCGCCACCGCCATTGTCACCCCATAACTAACGACGGCATCTCTGGCTTCCTTTCACCTGCAGACTCAAGCCAAGCAAAAAGCACTTTCAGATTTCGAAGCCTTCGCCATCAACTACATCCTCCAGTCCACCTCAATTGCCATACACATTCTCCGTGACCTTTCTGATTATGTATGAACTGCCCATGTAGGTAATCCAAAGAATTGATAAATGCAAGAGACAATTCTTGTGGAAACTAGCACTAGAAGACAGCAAAGAGTTTCATTTGGTGAGATGGGGTAAAGTGTGTAAGAAGAAAGAATTTGGGGGGTCTTGGAATAATTAACCTCCGAGATATAAACAGAGAGCTACTCTCCAAATGGTAGCACTACAAAAGATGTAGGAATACCCGGCGATTCTACCTCGGCGTTTGGGTGTTTCGTCGGGGCATTCCCCGTCGCTTTGTAAAAAATGCCAGCGGGGTCCAAATATTCCCCGGCGTTTTATACAAAAACGCCAGGGTTTGTTCCTTTCTAAAACCCCACGCTCCCCACTTCCCTCTCTATATTTCCCTATTCGCGTGCTCCGAAACCTTAGCTATTTCCCTTTTTTCGATTTCGCACCAACGGATCACAATTCGTTCTCACCGCCGCCGCTCGCCGAACGCCGCCCGCCGCTTTTGCTCTCATCGCCGCCGCCGCTCGTCGCTTGCCGCCCGCCCCCCGCCGTTGTTCGCTCTCATCGCCGCCATCTTTGCCATATCTCTCTGAAACCCTAGGTGACGATTGAAAACCCATGTTCCCAAAATCAAATCTCTTTTTTTAATAGTTTGGATTGATTTTTTTGTTCTGAAACCCTAAGAATTCCCTGTTTAATTTAGAGGAAAATCAATCATCATAGGTTTTAAATTAGGGAATGAGCTTAGCTTTCGGTTTATTGTTCTGAAACCCTAAGAATTCCATGTTTAATTTTTTCATCTGAAACCCTAAGAATTTCATGTTTAATTTTTTGTTAATTTCACATGAATATTACTCTAACGGGGGTTGTTGTCTCTCTATTGATTACAAAGAATGAGAAGAAAAACATGAAGAGCTGTCCTCTTTCTCTTACATTGTAATTGTGTATTTTTTTAATATAATAAATATCAGTCTTAATATGCCGTTTGGTGGATCCTAAGTCATTTGATGGTTTATCTGAATGCTAAGAAATCATCTGTTCAATTCATAATTGTTCTGATTTGCACACTATGTGTAAGAAACTTGTATATGGATGTTCTTGTGTTCCTGAAAAATCAGGTGGAATGGTGAATGTCTACCTTGAAAGGAACTTATGTTTCTTGTAGCGCCCCGAATTTCTAATATAATAACTTAGAAAATACGTGGCACAATCCCAGCATCAACTTCAATGTAATAGTACACATAGCTCAAAACACAAATAATTTTATTCCAAACTTTTATTACAACAATCTTTTTCAAAATACAGCGGAAATACAAACACCTTGAATTACAATTTTCTTTTCACAATAATTCTTTTTTACACAAATTTCCACAAAGCTCTATTACATCAGTTTATCTCAAAACTAATTCAAGCATCCAAGCCTCCAAACTCTAAGCAACAACCTGTAACACATGCGGCTAGAGATGATCCCTAACCCCCCAAACTAAAGGAGTCAGCCATAAATGGTGTGAGTGATATAAACAACAACAAAATAAACAATAAGTATGGATTCTTAAACAACATGTACTGAACGAGAGAAGCAAATACTGAACATGTATTGTGAAGTAGAAATGACAGGAAAACATGAAAACATCAAATGTAGCTTAACTAAGTGTTAGAAGCAGAAAACAGGAAACTCATGCAGAAAATCAAATCAAGAAAACAACACCACCGATCAGATACCCGGTTATCAGTCACTCTCAACACCGCAGATTGGATACCCGGTTATCAATCACTATCAGTGATTCTCAACACCGCAGAGTATACCCAACCCCAGAGATCAATGACTCTCATCGCCGCAGAATATATCCATCTATCAATCAATCTCAATACCACAAATCGGATACCCGGTTATCAGTCACTCTCAATACCGCAGATTGGATACCCGGTTATCAATCACTATCAGTGATTCTCAACACCGCAGAGTATACCCAACCCCAGAGATCAATGACTCTCAACACCGCAGAATATACCCATCTATCAATCAATCTCAATACCACAAATTGGATACCCGGTTATCAGTCACTCTCAACACCGCAGATTGGATACCCGGTTATCAATCACTATCAGTGATTCTCAACACCGCAGAGTATACCCAACCCCAGAGATCAATGACTCTCAACACCACAGAATATACCCATCTATCAATCAATCTCAATACCACAAATCGGATACCTGGTTATCAGTCACTCTCAACACCGCAGATTGGATACCCGGTTATCAATCACTATCAGTAATTCTCAACACCGCAGAGTATATCCAATCCCAGAGATCAATGACTCTCATCGCCGCAGAATATATCCATCTATCAATCAATCTCAATACCACAAATCGGATACCCGGTTATCAGTCACTCTCAACACCGCAGATTGGATACCCGGTTATCAATCACTATCAGTGATTCTCAACACCGCAGAGTATATCCAATCCCAGAGATCAATGACTCTCAACACCGCAGAATATACCTATCTATCAATCAATCTCAATACCACAAATCGGATACCCGGTTATCAGTCACTTTCAACACCGCATATTGGATACCCGGTTATCAATCACTATCAGTGATTCTCAACACCGCAGAGTATACCCAACCCCAGAGATTAATGACTCTCAACAACGCAGAATATACCCATTTATCAATCAATCTCAATACCACGAATCGGATACCCGGTTATCAGTCACTCTCAACACCGCAAATTGGATACCCGGTTATCAATCACTATCAGTGATTCTCAACACCGCAGAGTATACCCAACCCCAGAGATTAATGACTCTCAACACTGCAGAATATACCCATCTATCAATCAATCTCAATACCACAAATCGGATACCCGGTTATCAGTCACTCTCAACACTGCAGATTGGATACCCGGTTATCAATCACTATCAGTGATTCTCAACACCGCAGAGTATACCCAACCCCAGAGATCAATGACTCTCAACACCGCAGAATATACCCGACTATTAATCACTCTCAACACCGCAGATCGGATACCCGGTTATCAGTCACTATCAGTGACTCTCAATACCGCAGATTATACCCGATCCCAGAGATCAGTGACTCTCAATATGTCCATAATTCACTAATCCATCGTTAAACGGTCAAAGGAGAAATCTCTCCACTCAACAAACCCAAGTCTTTAATAAATTCCATAATCCAAATCAATAAAATATATTGAAAACATATATTCTATAGAAGAATAATATTTATAAGGGTAGGTTATAGATCCAAAACGTTTAAAGAAATAGTCGTTTAAAGAACATCAAAACACCTTAGAAAAGTATCAGTACCAGTCGACTGCAAAAGGTCACCAGTCGACTGTCCAGAGGGAAATTCAGTAATTTTAAGAAAATAAGTTAAGTATTATAAGTTGACTTATAAAAATCATAAATCGACTTACTAAAAACATAAGTTGACTTATAAAAGTCATAAGTCGACTTACCAAAAATATAAGTCGACTTACCAGAAAGAAATTCCAGAAATCTCTAAGAAAATATTCTAAGTGTCATAAGCCGACTTGTAAAGTCATAAGTCGACTTAAAAGAGAATATAAGTCGACTTAAAAAGTCATAAGTCGACTTACCAGAGAAAAATCTACGATAACTTTGAAAAATAAATTCTAAGTGTACCAGTCGACTGAAAAGGGTCTAAGTCGACTGTCCAGAGCGGATTTTCAAGAAAACTAAAGATACAGCAGCTGGGTCGTACCAGTCGACTGTCGGCCTTCAGTCTGTAAGGTTTTGGTTGTTCATGATAATCAAAATTAGGGTTTTCCAAAGCAATCATGGTTTACTAAAATAATTTGTATTCAGGTAAAAAAATGACAATCTCAAATAATCCTCATTATGGATACATTACTCAAATCATCCAATATCTCAAAACTTAATTCTCATGTTCTTAAATCCTAATTCTTCCATTAGGATTTCTCAATACTGAATTCCTTTCGCAACTCAAAACCAAATCTGATTTGTACTCATGAGATCCAGATGTTCATCCATCCGATCCCTTATTATCATAACCATACTCAAATCTTAAACATGTTTTCAAGCAATAAAGAATTCATCAATCAAGATCTACTAAACGTTCATAGATTTCACATACATAATACAACAATAACCATTGCATTGTTCTCATACAGAATATACCAAATAAACATACATGTCAAACAAACAACAAAACAATCGTTCACATAAATCAAATCACAAAACAAAGTTCATATCACTCACCTTAGAATGAAGAAATCCGACAAGAAAGTCTCCCTTTTGTGAGATCCAAAATCCTCCTCTTCAATGACCAAGAAAATGAAAGATATAATAAAATTTGAGTTGTGCAGCGAATGACGGCTGCAAACCCTTTTTATATAGGTCGGAAATCAAGATTTACGGTTTTGGAAATGCATTTTGCAAAATAGTCCTCCCAAAATATAAACTTACATATATAACTCTATTCTTGGAAACTCAATAAAAATCATTTAAATTAGGTTTTAAAAGTAAAATATACTCATTAATCTCAATTGGTACAGTTCAAAACGTCCATAAAATACATTTTGTATTTTAACCCCTGAAAACGACAAATTTGCAAAAAAGGTCCTTTTTTTCTCAAAAATTGCAAATAGATCCAATTAATTTCAGAAAAATCTGGAAAAATAATAAATAATTTCCAAATATTAAATAATGATTTTTCATGAAGAAAACTTGACTTTTGAACCTCTCAAGAAAATATTTGCACGTGTTTTGCACGTGCAAAAAGATAACTCTTTAGAAAATATTTATTAAATCTCCAGAAAATTATTTTAATTCATTTTCAAATATTTAAAATAATATTTAAAAATACGGGGTTCTACATTTCTTGTGTGAAATCAGTTGTAAGATTTGATATTTCAGTTATAGACTCTGAGAAGAGCTATGGAAAAATTTTGGTGTAAATGTGATTATTAGCTAATTTATATTTAGCACTTGCTTTCTTTACAAACTCGCCATGATCGAACTTTTATGTAAAATATTAGGATGTTTTAAAAAATAGAGCTGAATATTTTTAGTGTAAATTTGTTTTAGTATTCAGGAATTGCTTTGTAGTGCTGAATAAGTTGAAGGTTTGTTACTAACATGTCATTTCTGAGTTATTAGTAATTAATCTGTGCTTGGGGTGTTGCAATTGGTGTCGCATATAATTTCAAAAAGTGGCCGTATAAGAACGGAAATATTTTGCCCACACAATTACAAAATGATTCGGATTGAACGGCGGACTCTCATGCGTTAACAGATAAAATATGATATCCGCATGAAAGTTCCTTTTCTATTCTTTATACAGGGTAAATATATATGATGAATAGAGAAGAGGTAGATAGAAATTAGTAAAACATTCGATATCCTTATTCTATATTGTTTCTTAAACCATTAGTAAAATTTGATATTTGTTGATAGGTTAGATATCCTGTATTATTGACATAGATTGGAAGCACACTGTCAAAAAGCTTATCATATCATTATTGTTTCTTCTGGGTTTTATCATCTTCTTCTCTTCTCTCCCATTGTTGCTTCACCATCAAAACATGGTTTGTGGGAAACAATTACTTTCTTTAATTTTGCTTTAAGTTTGTGTCAGGATGGATTTTGATCATGGGTGGCTCTATGATCATGTGAAATATCCTCATCAACTACCAAAGCTTAAAGGTTATCATGAGGGTTTAGTTGAAGGAATCGTATTTTATGCTTTCAGTGATTGATAATGAATTTGCTCATTGAATCAAACATGACATCGAGTTTCTACCATCCATAATAAAATTAGGGTGAATATTTTCCCCGGGGGGGGGGGGGGGGGGGGGGGGGGGGGGGTGTTACCTTTGCCCTTGTTTCTGTCAATGTTTGAAATTTAGCTTTGCAAATCTTGACACTAGGGATTGACTTGTAGAAAGTTCCAAACAATAAATTTGTTCATTCAAATTGTATATTAAGGGTAATGCTTTTCTCATTTCTTCCAATTACATAACATATAGGATTATTTATGCTTTCTATTCACATACAATGCATATTTTTATAATGCTAGCTGATAAAAATCTCGTATGTCTAATTTCTTAAATGCATAATAATTATCATCATTTTTATTTGTTGCAATTATAATACTATCTGTTAAAAGTTCATTTGTCCCTCCGAATTCAATATATAAATAACATTTTCATTGAGACAGTAAACGAATTTGCAATACACGAGGGGCTATTCATCCCTATGTCATCAGAGCCGCATCCCAACTAATTAGTTATGATATTAAAGATAGTTCTATCCGACTATAGTGACCAAATGCATTCTATATTTGGTTACTTGTTACTTACTATCGAATAATTTTTGTCTGACACTCATCATTTCTTCCACAGGAGATTGCTGATAACAACTGTGAATACTGGGAAATGCCCAATAGTGGGATAGGATCAAATTTAATGTAATCTAAGAATATTGATTGAAATAACCCGAAAGGCCAATGAAGATTGCAAATGGTTAATAGATATTTTAATACCAACAAAAGACTTTGGAAAAAACCTGAAACATGCCTACAAGTGTCATAGTTTATGTAATTGGATACAAATTTCAAATTATATAAATTAAGTACATTTCTGAGGTGCCATGAATACTACAGTTTTCTTCAACAAATTGAGTACATTTTATAAGTTATTAAAAACTTTCCAAACAGTTAAGTGAAATAATTATTGTCGATATTTTGTTTGCATGCAACTGCAAGGAGGAAGAAGGAATGTCACTGTTCTTTGTCTGTTGTAACCTGAGTTGTGGTCATAGATGGAGAGAATAAATAGCAGCTATTTTCTATTGTAGCTAACTGCCGCTCAAACTTGAATTAGTTTTTCATTTTCGGTTCTACCAGCTTAGTTAACTTGAAACTTTTGTTGTTTGGATGATAGTTTTGAATAGCTATGTGACTTCGATTTGGATGATATGTAGAACGTTAGCTGATTTAGATGATGTTTCGTGAATAGCTATGTGACATTGTTTTGGAAGCAACATCTTTGTGTTTAGATGATGTCTTGAATGGTGCATTTTGATTTTGAAATTCTTCATTTAAAATTTTTATTCAGATTGTCATTGTTGGAAGCCCATCCGATCCACAGTAAGTTGGATGGCCAACACTCTTGTCATTTCCTTCACCTTTTAGAAGGTTGTGGAAGCAAAAACTTGTGTTTGTTGGAAGAACAGGATTATACGATGACGTTATTAAAAAAAAAAATATCATACCCGGTGTTTTAAAATGTCGGGAAAGGTCTTTAAAGGAAAAATAAAATCAACATACCCCGGCGTTTTGGAGACGCTGGTATATACACCGGCGTTTGAAAACGCCAGGGAAAGTGTTCCGCAACCCCGACGGGGGAAAGCACTACGCTTGCGGCGGCGCTTTTCGAAGTACCGGGGGGCCCAACCCCGACATTTATAAATTCCAGAAATGGGCAAAACAAACGTCGGGGTTTGACTTCTTTTTTGTAGTGTAGTGGAAAATGCGCAACCAACGAAAGTCGTGGGGGTGTAAATCTTTCACGCGGTATTGTAGACGGAAAAATTTGAGATATGGGGGACGAAGTACTCATGGGGAGGCCTTATATCTCAGGAAAGAAGTTTGGGAGCAGTTTACACTAACACCATATGCAGATTGGGGAACAAGCTCTATCTATTCTAAGCATCTTTAAACTTTTGCCACATTGATTCTCAACATAAACCTTGAAGGCTTAAAAAATTTCAAAGGCATCGGATTTTTGTTTCATGAAAAAAAATTCAAGTTTTCCTACTATAGTCGTCAATGATGTTGGATATATTGGTATATTCTCTCTATATAAATATTGCATGTGCATATGAATAACACGTGTATTGAACGTACAATTGATTGGAAATTGGAACGCGGGTTTGTGGGCTTATAACCCGATACCCAAACCAGTATTTAGAGATAAATACTGGCTTGTGATAGCAGTCTAGGTATTCCAATCTTGATACCTAGGGTGAATATCTCAAGCAACTTAGATCTAGAGATAAACCCTAATTCCCAATTGTTAATTTCTCACAAAATTTAACAATCTTGAGATATTATTAATCAATTTGTGAGATTAATTAAGAGGGAAATCGGAGTTCTGTTGGATCTCGCCGGACCTTGTCGAAGCCGTTGGATATGGTCGAAACCCTCGGTTTTGGATCGTTTCGTCGGTGGTGTTGTCGTCGTCGAGATCACCATACGTCGGGATCCTCACCGCCGTCATCTTCGCTGGCACAGGAGCCACTGCGGGTCACCGATTTCCATCGTCGTTGTCATCACTGGCACAGGAGCCGCCACTGCAGTGGGCCACCGACATCTGTCACCGCTGTCACCAGCGTCATCGCTGGGCATCGCATCTGGGACCGCCGCCGCCGGACTCTGACTCTGACGCCGACATCGCTGGCCACCTTCACCGCCTCAGTACCGGAGTCGCCGGATGCCACCACGAGCGATCTCTCTCTCCATCGATCTGTTGTTCTTTGTGTGAGATAGAAGGAGAAGGAGACAACTCACATCCAAAATTTGATTTTTTTCGATTGGTGGATTATAGTGTTCTGTGTTTGGGTGGTTGGAGCAGATCCAGTCCAACAGCTGCTCTATTGGTTGGAGATTGCTGTTTCGTGTTTGGATTGTTGGAGCAGATCTAGTTTCAGATCCAGTCCAACAACTACTCTATTGGTTGGAGATTTGTTGTTTGGTGTTTGGACTGTTGGATAAGATCTAGATCCAGTCAAAAGAAATCAGATCTGAATCTAACCAGTGGAGACAATCCATTGTGTATTATTTTGTATTCCGTGTTTGGGGAGAAGACTGGATCTACTGCAATATACTTCCAATTCAGATCTAAATTAAAGATAAGTTCCTCACCCAATTTAAACTGTTACTTAATTGTTTGTTTGAATTTTGTTGCTGAGTGCTAAAGTTCAAAATTGTATTAAGCATTGTTTAATTAAATACAAGTTGAACAGTTGTTTTGGCTATGTACTAAAACCAAATATATATTTTTGATAAGTTAAACTGTATGTTGACTATAAAATTCAGACCTCTCATTAAATTGTTGCTAGAATTAGATAGTGCTAATAATTTGTTTAATTGGCTAATTTTTAACAATTTGATCAATGTAGGAACTTTAATGTTACCTACAAATTTTGTATGTTGGAGTCGATGGATATGCATCACGGTTGAATAAGACTGCACCACGCAGGCTTCTCTATCGAATTTGGAAAACACTTCTAACTTGAAGTGTCGTTATGATCTACTCTAATCTTGCTTAGTACTTTTATGTGATGAATGTGTTAACGTTTTGTGCGTTTGATTACATGATTGATAGTTTTAGATCATAATTATTCTCGCTTTGAAAACTAGCATATTTAGGGTTGTTAAATGCTTTATCATACTATGTGTATAGATATTTTGACAAATCTATTGTTTGCAGTTTGTGTGAGATTACATATTTGCTTCTCTAAAAATTTAAAAATAAAATGAAAATTGTATAAGATGTATAACAAATGTCTGTAACTTAGGAGAAAGCATCTCTTAATGTAGAATATGACTCTACTAGTTACGTTTTGTTCTTTCTCGTTCATTGTACTGTGTGTGCAAAGTTGAATTATAATATGTTAGTCATTATCTTATTTAGCGTTATGAAGATGATGAAGAACGAATAAAGGAAAGAACTCTTCGCTGAATGTGTTTGAGCAAGTGGACATTGTTAGAACCATTAGAGAAAGCAAATAATTTTTGTAAAATGTGATAGAGTAATTTTTTATTAACTCTTATAAAGTGCATATATTGTCAATCGCATGTTTAAGTTGAGTTTAACAAATGAGACAATTAATAATAATAGTTCTAATTGTGTTCTTGAACATAGCATAATTGGTCAGGATTTGAGAACTATATATTCAATTGTCTGTGAGGAAATGTGATCTAATTATCAAAACTGTGGGGGAAATGGAGTTAAAAGCTATAAGCTTTAACATCCAAGTTGTTTTGAAATTTAGAATCACTATGAACTATATTGTTTGTTCTTGTTAAAACCCGTAACTCTACTAAATGACACTCTATTAAATATGACAAATATGAAAGTTGTGCTCAGATTATGATCACTAGAAAATTATTTAGTATGGTCTCTAGAAGCACACAACTTCTTGAGTTAATACATTCTGATATTTGTGATCTCAGTAGCTTTGTGACTAGATGAGACGATTGTTGGTCAGCAGTATTTAATCGCTTTTGTAGATGATTAATATAAGTATGTCATATATATGAAGAATGAAGCACTTGTTATTCTTAAGGAATTAAAAATTATAGTTAAATGCTAAAAATCAAGGGTTCAGATTTGATAGAGGTAGTGAATATGTTTTAACAATTTAAGAAAAGTTTGCATTTGGTATAATCGCTACCGCACTCTACTTATAACAGTTAAACGATATTGATAAAAATTAGAATCAAACACTGAGTGAAATGTTGAATTCTATATTATTGACTGTTGTTTGTCTTGTGTAATTATGAGTGATGTTGTGTTGTTAATCACATCTTTAATGTGTTACTACACTCTAAATTGAATACACCTTGTAAATCATGGCTTGAAAACACAAATAATTTTATTAAAGTAAAAAATTGTGTTGTGATACATTTGTTAGAGTACATGACCCTAGAAGGCCTAAAGTAGGACCTACAACAAATATTTGTGTGTATTTAGAAAGTACAGATGTAGTTCTGTGGACAGATGTTGGATCTATCTAATTTGTGTTAGAAGAATCTGGACTTGCAGAGTTCTTTGAGGATGTGTTCGTCAAAGATAAATGTATGAAATAATCTAGTCCTACAGACACGTTCAATGACTCACAGTTGGAATCAAGAACCAACCTTACTGACACTTAAAAACCTGAATGACAAATGAGCTAAGAAGAGTCTTTAGTAGACAATGAGATGATTTTGTGTCATACAATAATACTTTAATTTAGTTGATCTGCCGAAATGGGCTAAAACTATATTAAGTAAGTGGGGTTTTGTAGAAGAAACTTAATTTTGAGTGTTCAGTAGCAATTTCAATGCTTTTTAGTAGCTAACAGATTGACTGGAGAAATGAGGTAGATTTATTTGATGTCTACTCGCATGTTTGTCATATTGCTAAAATAAGTATTCTTCTTACCCTTACATCTACTGAAAATTTTGTCATTCATAAAGGATATTTAAAAAGCTTTGTATTTGATGTTTTGTACTGAACAGTTTTGTACTGGAAAGTTTTGAACTAATATGTTTAGTGAACAAGATTTATAATTTAGTAAAATCATTGTATGTTCTTAAAATATGTATAGCCGACGAATAAATAATTTAACAATTTTTTTTGAAAGAGCCTAGTATATGAATCAAGTAATTCAGATCAGTACCTTCAACTTTGTGGGGTGTCAAATATAGTAGTTATTATTTACTTGTTCTGTTGACATGCATGTTCTTGGAAGTGACCTCTCTATTATAAATGAAGTTAAAATTGTGCTATCCAAAGAATTCAACATGAAAACCTAGGTACTGTGGGCACCATAGGTATAAGGGTGAGTTTTCAGTTGGCAAGGGATAACTCTTAGTCAAACTCATCAAATCAAAATGTATTTCAAAAGTGGGGATATAGTGATTGAAAGTGTGTTTTGAAACACCTTATGATTATGATAAAAGATTGACACTAAATGATGGTGCAACTATGAGACACGTAGATCATTCTAAAGATATTGACAGTCTAATGTATACAAAAATCTGCACTAGAATAGACATAGCCTTTGAGGTAGGTATGATTTGCAGATTCACTAATAATTACATACACATTTGAGTGCCCTTAAGAGACTAATGAGATATTTGAGTGGTATTCAAGAGTTTGCTTTGTGCTACTCTAGTCATTCTTTGAATGAATGGCTGATCTGATGCATTATGATGCTCAGAATTTAGTGAAAGTCGATAACTAGTAGATATGTGTTGACACTAGGAGAAACAGAAATGTTATGGAAATAAAAAGCAAACAAGCACTGTGCTATCATCCATGAAATTAGACCTCTATGTGTTATCCTCTGCAGGGAAAAAGGCTGAGCGGATTGAAGAAATTGTCGCTAGTTATCCATTAAGAAGTTTAAGTAACTCTCTAATTCTGTTATGCGACTATCAAGCTACAATGCACTGTAGCTCAAACTCACTCTATAATAGTAAGAAGAGTATATTAAGGCTGAAAGAAGTCTAGTTGAACTTTCTCATAGATAAAATGCAATTGTGACAAGTATGGCTAATGCACTTGCTAAGAGACTTGAAAGTGATCTAATTATCAAAACTGTAGGGAAAATGGAGTTGAAAGCAATTGAGTCAAAGCTTTAACATCCTAATTGTTTTGAAATTTAGAATCCAATTGGAGCCATAGAGAAGTTCAAACTTAAGCATCAATTTTAGGCAGTTGACATGTTTTAGATAATTTTGATGATT
Source organism: Hemerocallis citrina (assembly GCA_017893485.1). NCBI lineage: Eukaryota > Viridiplantae > Streptophyta > Magnoliopsida > Asparagales > Asphodelaceae > Hemerocallis > Hemerocallis citrina. The sequence continues at coordinate 39,307,233 of CM030361.1, forward strand.
CCACATAAATTCCACAAATATTTAATGTCATTCCAATTTTGAGGGTATTATATATCTAGGGAGTTTACTTAGAATAATTATATTATTTCTATACGAAACATGAAAACCTGTCGATGTGTTTCCGATGATTAAATTGTCTTAAATATCATTCTAATTTTGATGATATGTCTTTTATGGATACATGTTTCATTCCAATTTTGATGATTCAATGTTAAACCATGAATGAAATGGCAGTCTTTCATTCCAATATGAAATACAGTATGGCTCTTGTGTAGAAACTATAAAAGTTCATGTTCTTTATTTAGTTAAAGAAACTTGATTGTGATGCTTGCGTTACATTTTTGCTAAGCTAATTATGAATTGTACTAAGTTCTTTTGTGGAACTAGATACTTTGTGAAATTCGTTGGAATTCTTAGAGATGTGTCTCTTGATATTCTTGTTTTCAATAAGCTAGCAAAGATGAAGGAGTTGAATCTGTCAACATAAATTTCAAAAATAATGATTTCCTCAAAATGGAGGAGTAAACATAAAGCAGTGTGCAAGGATAGAGTTTCAGTTTATTTCTTTCGAGAATAAATTAGTCACTTGTTTGGTAAAACTTCTGGTTTTTTTTTTTGAGGGAAAAGGTGGAATAACGCCTGGTAAAACGTCTGTTGAGTTTAAGACTTTTGAGTTCATGAGCTTAAAATTCATATTTTGTTCTTAAAGTCTATTTACTTCTTTGTTTGATTTTGAAACTATGACAGATTATTCCAGTTGGTTTAGTCTTTGTGAACAGTTCTGATTTGAATATGGTTTGGAACTATTTAATTATATTGGTTTAGTCTTGATTGAACTATTCAGATTTATAATTATATTGCCTCTTATGAAACTATACCTTTATGATGCTTTTCTTTTTATGGACTGCTATCTGCCAGTCTGTAACCCCTGTTTCCCTAAAACCGTATTTTATGGGTATTTTTCTATATTTAAAATTTTTTGCAAATTAATTTTTCTGCTTTCAAATTCTTTGCTAAAATGTGTTGTTAGATCTTCTATTAAAACCTATTTTTAATCAATAGTTTATTTATAACTAGTTCTCAATGATATTTTTTTTATATAATACAAATATTTTTATGATGCTTTGGATTATTATGTTTATGTTTATGATATTTTTTTAAATTATTATTATTATTATTATTATTATTATTATTATTATTATTATTATTATTATTATTGTTATTTTTGTTATTCGTGTTATTTTATCTTTTACTCTTGATTGTTGATTTAAAAGCTTATTTCTATTGTTATTTGTATTTGTAGTATTTCAAATAATTTATATTTTGTAGATCAATATATATTTTGATATATAATCCTACTTTTATTTATTACTTTATCTATTTGATTTGATCTTTTATGTAAATCCTATTTGTTATCCTATGAAATTAATCATTATCCATACCCATTAAACAAATCCTACTACTACTCCTAATTACCAACAACCCAATTACTCATGAACCCTAATCCCCTTATATATATATCTCTCATCCCTAGTCTCTCTCTCTTGGTGTTCTCTTGTGGCCGCAAGCCACTATTGTCATCATCCCTCTTGGATCGTCTCTCTTTTGGTGGAATTGTTCGTGTGGAGATTTTCGCTCAAGTTTGCTTGGATTCATTCGTTCGTGGATTTTGCTCATTATCGGGAATCCATTCCCATTATTCTTGATTTTCGTCGTTCTTCATCTTCGGTTAAGGCAAGCAACTTATACTCCAATTCATTTGTTTGATACAAGTCAACAATACCACCTATAGTGTAGTTGGGTCTAAAGATGACTCTTGTTTGTGATATGCTTGATGTGTTTTGTCTTTATTATAAAAATTTGACCATAGATGACTCACGGCACAATATGGACATGAATTAACTTAGGTTTTACCCGTTTTTTATTTTGATCATGTATGTGAGATTTTTGTGAGAATTCGTGTTTTGGTAGAGACCCATGTGAAATACTCGGTGTGGAAATGCTAGATACCCTAATTTATGATGTTTAGACACTTGGTAGACCCGATTTCATGTTTGGTTGTGCTTTGAACAAGTTTTGTATGATATATATTGAGTTGTCGTTAAAGGGTAAAAATCTGTAGTTTGATGCTGATCTGTTTTGTTTTCTGTTTTGGATTGTCTTAAAGTCAGTAACTTAATTTCGGTATAAAACATGAGTTTTAGAGAATTTCGTATATTTTCAAACCCCTCTGACCTTGATGGATTTCGTTTTTCGTATGTGTGAGTTATGACTGTTTTACTACAGAGGTGTTGATCTTTTCCAGATTTCATTTCTTGGTAATTTTGATACTTGTGCTACACATATTATTTTGATCTGAAACTTTAGTCAGTTTTTCTATATCTACTTAGGGATTACCCAGAATTTTGGTGGATTTTATTGATGAGTTTTATGTGCCGTTTCATGCTCGTTTATGAAAACTATACTTGCTGTATTTTGCTCGCTGTACTGTAAAGAAACGTATTTTCACCCTGATTCCTTTTACTGTATGAAAAATATTTGTAAAATATGAAAATTAAATTATTTTGTCTATTTTCATCTCCCTTTGACGGATTTGGATTTCGTTTTACGGCTTGCGAGATATTTCAGTTTTCGTACAGCAGTATTGGGAATTCCAGATTTTCCAAAGTATCGTATCTTGATGTTTTTTTAATTTTTGATGACTAAACTAATTTTACTGGAATATTATAAAACTTTATATTCTGATTCTAGACATATAAGGGAATAGCCCAGATTTTTCCTGAATTTATTTGACAGGTTTTGATGCGGTTTTCCTGACTGAGAATTCGTTTTACTGATTTCTGTATGAACATGTTTTTCTGGATTCAAACCTGTTTTGAGTTATGATGTTGTGAATTACTATATGACTTATTTATACTCGCTGGATTCGTGTGGAAGTCTAATTTCCAAATCCTTTGACGGATCCAGATTTGGATGTTTGTAGTAGCGGAAATCACTGTTTTAGTACAACATTGTCTTGCTGTCCTGAACTAGAAAACTAGTTGTTTTACCCTGTTATGTGTTATCTTGTACCTGTACTTGTCTATCTTGCACCCTGAACCTGATACATGTTTATACCATGTTATTCTTGCTTTATTTTACGATACATACATGCATGCCTGATTATAATAACAAATAACTAAGCTGAGGTTTAATGGGAAAGATCTAGTAGTGGATAGTACAGAAACGTATACTCGGAAGGAGAATTGTGTTTCCTGTATTACAAGTTTACCGATCAAGTTATCGATCAAATTTACCGATCAAGTTTACCGATCAAGTTACCGATCAAGTTTACCGATCAAGTTAATATTCTGTTACCGATCAAGTTACCGATCAAGTTTACCGACCAAGTTCTGTGATTCTGTGATTTTCCGTGTACACTGCCCTGTGTGGTCCCCTATGAAATCTAAAACGAAATTGCATTGACTGTAGCAACCATGTAGTAAAAGGATGGATGCATGAAGTGTTACCTAGATAGTAATAACTACAAGACTTAATACATGATACTTGAACATGATACATGCTTGGTTGATTCTTGACTGCATGATAATTGAGACTTGAAAACTTGACACTTGATACATGATTACATGATACCTGACACCTGATGCATGTTTACATGATACTTGATTACCTGACACTTGATACATGATTACATGATACCTGACACCTGATGCATGTTTACATGATACTTGATTACCTGACACTTGATTCATGCCATTTACACTTGTTTACTTTACCATGCTAGTTGTTTATTTTGACATCATGCTTATACCATGTTGCTAGTTAGTTTTCCCATGTACTTGTATCCTACATTATAAGTGGCCCGTAACTTGCAATTGACGGGTACTTGTTTCTCTCATTCTCTCTTTCCTGCATTCGTTGAATTGCAGATTTTGGAGAATAGGTTCCAGATGGTATTGGTGACATAAAGTATTAGTGCTGGGTCTTATTATGATTATTCTTTGTAGTTGCTTGAACAATAATTGTATCTGCTACTTGGATATTTATTCTTGTATTTGGGCAATGTGACTCAGGATTTATTGTGTATTTCAGATCATGACTATTTGAAATTAATATATTTTATTTCAAGTGTTCTTGTTGGTATTTGGTTCATATGTGCATGTGGTTGACTTTTCTGGCTTCCGACTCTGATTATGTTGTGATATATTGTAAAGATTCTTGAACAGCTTATGGATGATAAAAATCATTTGTTGGGCTTTTGTCGCGTATCCGTATTCCGTATTTTTTTTGGGAAGCGGGGCGTGACACAGTCAGTTTATACTGAACTGATGAGATAATCTTGTACCTTATATATTGAGAATATAGGAGGATATTGTTGGATATATTGGTATATTCTCTCTATATAAATATTGGATGTGCATATGAGTAACACGTGTATTGAACGTACAATTGATTGGATATTGGAACGTGGGTTTGTGGGCTTATAACCCAATACCCAAACCAGTATTTAGAGATAAATACTGGCTTTTCACAGCAGTCTAGGTATTCCAATCTTGATACCTAGGGTGAATATCTCAAACAACTTAGATATAGAGATAAACCCTAATTTTCAATTGTTAATTTCTCACAAAATCTAACAAATGAAAGTAATGAAATACCTATTACCTCCATGGGACGCAATCTCAGTTGGTCCTCGGATGTCCGAGTGTATAAGCTCCAACTGTTGCGTGGCTTTGTATGACTTTCTTACTGGAAAAGAGTGTTTATGCTGCTTTCCAAGAATACTTCATTCACACATCTGATTATAACACTCAAGCAGAGGTAATTCACTGACCATTTCCTTTTGTGCCAATAACCTGAGACCAATGAAATTATGATGACCAAACCTAAAATGTCATAAACAATTTTTGTCAATGATAACAACATTAAAAAGCATCCACCAATTATTGGAAGGTAAAATGGTGCGGGAAAAAATCATTACAAGCACTCTTTCACAACTAGCTACGGAGACGATAAAGGAGGATGCGCTAGTCGCGAACGTGTTGAGTATTGAGTTTTAAGGACGTTTATTCGACAAGAACTAGAGATATCTACATAGACTTACTAATATGGTTGCTGATATGGGGAGACGACAGAGTGGAGAGGAGACGAAAGGGAGTGGAGGCTAGAACCTACCAACACATTCTCAGTTAGATCATTGTATCAAAGACTAAATGATAGGGGATTAAGAAGTTCAGATCGATGCAAACATAATTTAGAAGTCCAAGGTCCCAACAAAGGTGAAAGTCTTCCAGTGGTTGGTGATGAACATCTCCAAACTGAACGTTAGGAAACGTAACATAATGATCGATATTAGACTATTTAGGAGAAGAATATGTAAAGTGTATTTTCTTTTACTATCATAAAGCTAGGCTTACATGGGAAGTTATGAGTTTGAGTTTTGATTTTAGTGATATTCCTAACAATATTGAGGATATTTTGGGGGCCTGGAGAGTGAGATGGATTAGGAAAGATTACATGGTTGTATGAGATATTACTGTAGCGGCTATTATATGGATTCTTTGGTTAGATAGGAATGCTGCTTGCTTTCGTAATGTGAAATGTAGATTCTATATGATGTTACATAAAATCTTATCTCTTATTGATGTTTGGGCAGATTAGGTTGGGGCGAGGAAGAGGCTCCGCATGAAAGGTGCGTAATAGTCAAGGAGCGGGGCCGGGTCGGGGAGGCGGCTGCCTCGTGCCCCCAAAATTTTAGGGGTCCCAAATTTTATTTTTCCTTATATTTATATATACGTATTTTGTATGTAATATTTTTTTTGGGCCTCAAATTTATTTTTTTTTGGCTTTTGTTTTTAAAATTAGTACTTGAGCCGGTTTATTTTAGTTGAGCTTGGGTTTGTATGGAGATTTTTTTTCTCAAATCCCTAAATCTCCATCTATTTCTTCATATAATCGGTTTTTAAGAATTGTTGCAAGAAAAAAAAAAAATTTATTTTAATATATAAAACAAATTTTGTATGGGGACCCATTTAGGGAGTTCACCTCCGGCCCCCGTAAACTCAGGGCCGACCCTGACAAGGAGGAATTGCCTTCATGTACTTCTTTTGTTCTGAATAGAGTGCCGAAAAACTGGAGGTTTATACCATTTTGATATATTTATGCATGTTCTCTGTATTTTTTTTTGTATATGTTTGTCTTAGTACTTTGATGTAGTAGATGGGAGTTTGACTTTGATTGTGATATTGATATTCTGTAGTTCAGTTAATTATCATTAGTAATTTACACGTGTGATACACATCTTAATAAATGTAGTTTTTTAAAATAAAAAATTAGACATAGTCTGAATTTGAACTTAGAACCTCCTTTATAATAGTTATGCACGTGTATTGCACGGGTTGATAGATTGACAAAATATTTACAAATAACACTATGGCCTTCTCCCATTATAATATTAGAGATTAATGAAAACGGTGATCGGGATAACTTATATTTTACAAAAAAAAAATAATAATAATCGCAACCTCCTCTCTATTCCTCAATCAACAGTCAGCATCATTCAATTTCAAGGCTTTCATTCCAGTCTTCATGGTATAATATGCAAATGTGCTTCATTCTTCAGGTACATGTACAAACAACAGCTAAACGCACATGCAAGTCGTGTGAGAATTTGAATCGATCGGAAGTTTACCAGGGGTGTATTGGATTGAGATTTCAAAAGATTTTTAAAAAAATGAGAATCCCAGTATTTAAGAGATTTATGGGAAATTCACCTAAAACTTTGACTGGGATTTATAAGGATTTTAAAATAGTTTGATGAAATTTTTATTATGAATTTGATGAAATTCGAAGGAATTCGATGACAATAGACTTTATAATTAGTTCATTTCCTACACAAGATTGTCATTCTCATAAGAGTAGTACGAATAAACATCAAGGCACCTCGCAAGTCATAAAAATGTCATTCCCATAAGATTTTTCTGAAGTACTAGAAGGACACCCACATAAACAAAAGTAACAGCAAAAAAGAAAAAGCCCTACATGAGAGAGTTGTTGATGAGTCCATCAACTCAATACTCGCTGTTTTAACATTCTGAAATAGCATAAAATAATAATAACTAATAATACCCGGTAACCAAAGTCATGGAGCAAAAGATCTATAAGGAGCACCAACTCTCCCGTTAGGCATCATAACTCTACCACATCTCCTCATCAACTCAGTACTCATTGTTTCTGCACTATATGTCTTCTAGTTAATAGTTTCACTATATAGGCCACATCATACAAACCATGGAACGTTATCCACTTCGTCCTGTACCTGCAACGAGAAACCAATTTATGCCATAGCAATCTTGAGAATATTTTTGAATCAACTCCGTCGCGTTGATTTTGATTGAAATTGATTCCATTGTCTTTCAGGAGGCGGATTGAGGCCTCTGCGTGGGGATCGGTGGTTGGGTTGAATTAGGCCTCTGCATGGGGATCAGAAGTCGGGAGGTAGAAGAGAGGAGGAAGAAGACGATGGCGATGGCGAGAGAAGGGGATTAGGGTTTGGGTTTATTTGGGAATAATTTGGGGTATATGTACAGGAAATAAAACCATACTTACCAATGGCTTGAAAGTTTCTATAGAGAAGATGAGAATTGCAAAGGCTTTTGGTATTTATACCCCAGACCCTAGATTCCATCTAAATCATCCAAATTCTCAATTCTACCAAAAACAATAACTTTTTGAATACACTGAGAATTTAATGGGGTCATTTAAAATCTCAATTGAATACACCAAGAATTGAATAGAATCACTTAAAGTCTCAATTGAATACACTGTGACTTTTATAAACTCCTTTAAAATCCTAATAGAATACACTGGGATTTTCAAATTCTTTTAAATTCTTTTCAAAATCCAATCCAATACACCCCTGTACATAAAAACAATCCAAATATCTCAGCCAACTAGTAGCTAGGAATTGCTGATATTTCTACTATTTTAATGGAAGAGTTGGAATTTGTAACCAAATAAATCCTAACATTATAACCAAACAAATCCATGCAATACACGTCTAAACTATATCCAGCAAATATAAGCGTGCACCGCATGAATTGCTGATATTTCTACTATTTTAATGGAAGAGTTGGAATTTGTAACCAAATAAATCCTAACATTATAACCAAACAAATCCGTGTATGCAATACACGTCTAAACTATATCCAGCAAATATAAGCGTGCACCACATGTATTGCCCAAATCAAAACATTCAAATATAAATTATTTATTTTCTTATTCGATATATCTATCCATCTACTATTTTAATGAGAGAGCTGAGTTTGGTAACCAAACAAATCCGTGCAATACACGTCCAAATTATATTCAACAAATATAAGCGTGCACCGCATGTATAGCTCAAATTAAAACATTCAAATATAAATTATTATTTTTTTTATTCGATATATATTCATTTAATTTGATGCATATACTTGCACGTACATTATTGTACTAGTTACACATAATGCACAGCTTGACAATCAATGCAACAAAGCACCAAAAGCAAACTAATAATTTAAAATTAATTGGTCCGACATCAACTAAGCTGGAGAGTTCGTTGCAGGAGCTTTTTTCGTTTAAGCCATATTGATAAAGCAAACTTAGTTATAGTACAATACAGACACGCATGCATACATTACATTTATCTATTTTCCGAACAGTGATTTAATCCACCAAATTCCCTTGGTGTCACTGGGGCTCTGCTCAGCCTCAGTAGGAGGGTCAGACTGCGGTGTCTTGTGAAGCTTCGTCACATCATAGCCTTCTTCCGTTGCTTTTGCGATAAGTAAGTTGTATGTTTCCTCGTCCATCTGGGTCTGCCTGCATAAAATCTGCATGCAACCAAGTCAATTGTTTAGCCCAAGTGAGTAACATGAACATCAGAGTACGTAATAATCAGCAGCGGTTGGAGATTGTACCACATGAATGAAGTTAAATGCGTGAACATATCATTACCCAAAAAACTATACGTATATATATATAGAAAATTTTTTTGCGTACTGCCCCACTTTTTTGAAAATATTTGGCGCTCTGCTCCACTTCCGAAAACAATTAGCGATCTACTCTGTTTAGGACACGTCAGCATAAACCGTTATTGAAAATAACGACGTAGGTTATTTCCATGCCGTTATTTTCCATGCCGTTATTTGGAATAACGGCATCTATTTAACATTTTTTTCCATGCCGTTATTTGGAATAACGGCATCAGCATATTTCTCTTACAAGTGTAAATCTTCTAACTTTAAAAAATTCTAAGTGTGAAAAAAAACTTTTAAATAATGCCGTTATCCTGAATAACGTCATTCAAATGACTGTGGAGATAACGGCATCAGTTATATATAAATGAATTCTTACCGTTGTTTGGAAACAGAGAGAATGAATAATAAGTTATTTTTTTTTTAAATTATAACTTGTGCCATTATTCCAAATAACGGCATCAGTTTTTTTTTTAGTTAGCTTATTCGTCAGAGATGATGAATAATAAGTTACTTTTTTATATAAAAAATTTATAACTGATGCCGTTATTCCAAATAACGGCATTAGTATTGAGAATGCCGTTATTTCAAATAACGGCATCTGTTATAAGATTTTCACACTTGCAATTTTTTTTCTAAATAGAGACTACAAGCTGTCGAAAAATAAAATAACGTATGTCGTTACTCCAAATAACGGCATGACACTTTTTTTAAATATAGATGCTGTTATTTTCAATAACGGCACGTAAATAACCTATGTTGTTATTTTCAATAACGATTTATGCTGACGTGTTCTAAACATGGGTAGATCGCTAATTGTTTTCGGAAGTGGGGCAAAGTGCCAAATATTTTTTAAAAAGTGGGGCAGTAGGGCAAAATTTTTATATATATATAGAATGATTTTTTAAAGAGGTAGAAAGAGGTATATTGAATGATTTTTTATATGCAGTTACCCAACTAAATAACTCCAATTAAATTTATATGCAGTTCCGAATACGTGCCGTAGGCACGTGCCACGGGCATACCTAGTATATATATATATACACACTTAAAAAGGTAAGAAAGAAATGATACCCAGAGATACTTTCTCGACGGCTGCCCGACAAGCGCATACTGATACTCCTCATCAATAAACAACACCCAGTAATCCCCAACCACCGGAAACACCGGCAGAAACGGCGGCACGTAGAACTTGACCTTTAACTTAGCCTCATCGCTATTCGGGTCAGCCTTATACGCACTCCCCTCGATAGAGTCTTTCTTCCCACTACTCCAAGTCTCATTCAACACATGAACAGTCCCGTCAGAATTCAAGGTGTAGGTAGCCCTTGTGTTCTCTCCATTTCTTGGCTGAAAGAAAGACGGGAACGACGCAATCTCGTACCACCTCCCCATGTACCTCTCTATGTCCAGCCCTTTCACCACTGTCATCTCTTTCAAGTTCTTGCCCATCTTCAAGGTTAATTTCTTTTATAAAAATTTAGAGATTTCTTTGTTGGGTTATATAGGGGATTTGGAGAGGATAAGATTGAAGAGGAGGGAGACGTGGAGGGCTGGTGAGTGTTCTGTTAAAACGGTGGTTGCAGAGTGTTAGATATACCAATAATGGGAGGGGAAATTACGAGAATGCCCCGGATATTGACTGGTTATTTCAGATGTAGGTATGTGCTCAGAAGGGTAAATTTGTAAATGAGGGTATTGTTACCGACTTACGGCCTTTGTCGCTGCATGGATTTGAGGTGTTGGCAAACAATGAATGAATGAATGTGGCTTGGGGAGGAAGCGAGGATCTGAGACCAAGCAGTGTGAATAGTGTCGTGGAAGTATGATTCTGATCGTTTGTCGTGGAACTCCATGGTTGTCGCTTGTCGCGAATGTGGCATGGAAATATCAGATTGATCTTTCTCAAATTAAGTAAAAATAAAATTACAAAGTCTATTTGGTTTGATTGATGTTCAGTTCAATTTCATGGGGGTGACTATGAGGAATTTATAGTTGGACAAGAGACGACTCCTCTCTCTATATATATTCTCCATCTCACCAAGGTTGTGGTTGTTGTTTTGTATGAATTTGATCTGAACCTGGCTAAGGCCACTAATTAAGCTCGACCCTAGTTATACAGAGTCCTAATAATTAAAATCGAGTGAATTTTAAAATATTTCAAACCTCTACTATTTTAATGGGAGGGTTGGAGTTTGTAACAAACAAACTCTAACTATATCTATTTCTATTATAAAAGCCACAATAATTAAAAAAAATCTGTTAGGATAAAATCTGGACCGTCGATCTATTATATTGATCTACACGATTAAAGGCTCAAATTAAATAACTTAATAATAACGTGTATTACACGTGCAATTCTCTCTAATAGATAACTAATAGATAAACCCACACCCTAATTCTCTCTCATAACCCAAAACTCTCATCTCTCCTCCGAATCTGAAAACCCTAACCCTAGCTCCTCTCTTCTCTTACCCCGATCCGAAACCCTATTCCTGTTCCGATCTCTCCTTCTATTACTTTCTCGATCCGATTTCTAATTGCCGACGGAAAGCTCGATCACATCAAATCTATATCCAATAAATATAAATGTGCATCGCACGTGTAGTTCCAATCAAAATATTCAAATATAAACTACTTTTTTCTTATTCAATATATATTCATTTAATTTGATGACTTTACTGTTTTTAGGCGTGCATCGCACGTACTTACGTACATTATACTAGTCACTGTTGAAGGCAACTGGGACTTGGCTGTGCCTTCCCAATTGCATATAGACTTTACCTTTCCTGTAAAAATAATGGTACATTAATTTCTTGTAACCATGAACGATGCTCCTTTCATAAGATATATATATGGAACAAACAGATGTATAGTACCGTTACTTAATTGAATGTATGTTTAATTGGGATCTCTTGGCACTCTCAGAGCATCTCCAATGGGGGTCTTTATTTCTCATCTCTATAATGGAATATTTCTAGGAATATTCCATTATAGAGATGAGAAAATAAAAACCCACTCCAACCGTGCATCTCTATAATTTATAGGAATTTTTGATTAGTTTTGTTATAAATAATTTTACATTAAATTGCTTATACCAATAATGTATTTGGGGAAAAAAAATTATGCTGTTGGAAATATCTCGCCGAAAGCTTTAAAACGAGCCTAATATTAGTACTTTTTGAAACTAATTTTAAATTATGAACTTTTTACTTGTAGTAACAATGTAAAATAATAAAGTGTAAAATTACTTAAGAATTAATTTAATAATATCATATATAACATTAATCAAATAAATTTTCTAATTTAGTATATTTTTATTATTCAGTTCTATGTATTTCAATGTCCAACATTTGTATTTTCAATTAATGATTCTATGTATTTATAGTTTGCCTGGTTTATTGTTTGTTTATTTTGTTTTACATCTTGTAAAGCCTTCGATTAACTGTTGTACATTATCCGAGTTTATTAATATATTTTTTGATGGCTGGAGCCTTTGGGCTCTATCCGATATATCAAAAAAAATGATTCTATGTATTTCTCGTTTATCTATTTCCAATTAACGATCACATTGTATGAGTGGGTAGTCTTTTTAAAATATGTTAAGCTAATACAAAATAACTAAATAATCTTATCTATAAATATTGTATCAATTATTTTTAAACAATAAATAAATATTTAAAATTGGTCTCATTTTAAAGGTATCGTCGAGACATTTCCAACTGTACCAAAATAATAAAATTTTGTTTAATATTTTATAAGATACATTCACGAAATATACAATACATATTTTAATTAGAGGATATAGAAGGAATTCTTAAAAAGATATTAAGGTAAAAAAGGGTAAAATGGGAAATACAAATAATGAATAGTGTTTTGAAGATGAACCCAAAAGTCTCCAAATTTGGAGACGTTTTTGAAGCATCTCCATTTTGAAGATGGGTATAGAGACCGGTTGGGGCTTCATTTTGAAGAAATGAAGCCCCATTGAAGATGCTCTAACAGGTGAATTTTACATGTCTTTATTTGTTGTCGTATAAGAAACACTGTAGATTTTGGTGATAATCATTATTTAATCTATTTCTATTATAAAAGCCACAATAATAAAAAAAAACTGTCAGGATAAGATCTGGACCGTCGATCTATTATATTGATCTACACGATTAAAGGCTCGAATTAAATAACTTAATAATAACGTGTATTACACGTGCAATTCTCTCTAATAGATAACTAATAGATAACCCACACCCTAATTCTCTCTCATCACCCAAAACTCTCATCTCTCTAATAGATAACTAATAGAAAACATAATCTTCTCTGTATTATCAAACATATTGTGGACTTTCATGTATTATCAAGCCGCGAAGAAGCCCGAAAGATTTTTGTTTCATGGCTTCAAGTCCAAAAGAAGCCTTTCGGTGGATCAGTGGCTTTGCCAACCAGCAATGCTTTGTGAAATCTGCACCCCATCCGATGGACAAGAAGCACTAATCAGAATTACTTTCGAGTGTTCCATTCTATTATGATCAAATGCCGGTTAAGTGTAAAAGTCCACCAAGAGTGCTTGTGATATTGAATCCTCGTTCTGGACATGGTCGTTCTACTAAGGATTTCCATGGAAAAGTGGAGCCAATATTTAAGGTTTGTTACTCCTAAACCTTAGCAAGCATGCTGCTGCTAGGTTGATTTCATATATTTGATTTTATTTGTTCGAGAAGATTAGGCAGTTATTGGAATTAGCTTTTGCAAATATAAATGTAACCTTAGTTGAGAGAATTCAATAAATAATGTGAAATGTTGGAAAATGACAATAGTTCATTGGAAGTCGTCTTAAGGGCATGATCAAGACACTGGATAGGAATGGTACACGATTTTGTTCATTAACTTGTTAAAGAGTACTTTTTTCATGCTAGGCAGCACTAGATTAAGCAAGTACTAGGAAAGGATTGTCTGTGACTTCATCTGGCCATAATTTGTCTTTGCAGCTTCTCAGAGTTCCTTATTTTGTGTGAGCTTGAATTTGCTTGTACTACTAATTAGCAAAATTTGCAGTTTTGTCCAGATATGTCAGTAACACATTTTTTTAGTATTGGAAGCACTTAAATGCGACGTCCTTAAAAGTTCTACTAATTTATGCAAACCATTTTTCTGGTCTTTTCATTTATTACTAGAGAACCTTTTGCAGTCAGTGAAGCTAAAGCTGAATTTTTAAACTTTCTAATTATGTGCCTTAGGCTCAACAAGACGTTTTAAAGTTCTTGTACTACATTAAGCAACGCATCTCGTGGTCGTTTCATCTTTTGCTGGAGAGAGATGCTAGGCCCAAAATTTGCATATCTTGGAGGCTTTGGACCAAAACCAAAGCTTGAATTGAGTTCTCAAACCTTGCTAATTAATTATATTAGGTATTAATATGGGTAAACTATCCCTTAAGTGATTAGTGATGACTTAACCGAACAATGGCTATTTCGAGGGTGATCTGCATCTTCACCCCCTGATGAACCATGCAGTGCGGGGATCTGGTAACCATGAATGAAGTGATTCTGAAGTCAACTTTCATTAAACAAAACTGGATACCTGATGCATGGGTTAGCTCGAAGTCAACTTTCAGTATTGACCAAACTGGATACTTAATGCATGGGTTAACAATCTCTCTTTATACAACAGAATACTGATCCATGCGCACCCTAAGTAACTATACATTTAGTTGGTAAAAAGTACATGAATTCTTTGGCACTTAATATGTTTACAGAAATAATACGTGAATTGATCTTCTACTTATATATTCTTAACTTATACCGTTGCATTGTATCTGGTCAGATGTTCTCTTATTGTATAAATAGATTCAGTTTAAAATTTCTACACGCATCCACCTTCTGTATTTATTTTAGGACATGTACAGCTTGCAGGATTCAAAATGGAGGTTGTCAAAACTATGTTTGCAGGCTATGCAAAAAAACTTGCTTCTACTGTTTGATTTCAGTACATGTCCTGACGGTATATACACAAACTTTCACTAGATATACCATTTACGTTTATCATCTTTAAGTTAGTCGTACATTTTTCTTTACTATGCTTTTTACAGGAATCATATGCGCTGGTGGTGATGGAATTGTAAATGAGGTGAGTTATCTTCTCCACTCCATTTTCTTTACATTTTTGCAAATATAATGGTTAATATGTCCTCCTAAATTTATGCAAACAATGCGAAGGAAGTTAAGATTTCCCTCTTTTATGATGGCTAGGTCAGAGTTCACATATGTTGCATGGACCGCATCCGACGCCGGACGCGCGCACCGCCACGGACCGCATCCGACGCCGGACGCCGACAACCCCTCCCCACCCCCCAACCACCACCACCATTGGTATCCTCCTTATTCTCTTTTTAAAATTATTTTTCTTCTGATTCCAGCAACCCCCGAGCCTGCAGTCTCCTATTTGTTCTTCACAACTATAAGGTGAAGAACAACTGTTATTTCAGATTATTAGCCAGAGACCTGATGACTCAGACATAACATCTACATGGCAAACCTTCATGTTACTTTACGTTATGCAAAACACCATTTTGTTCCATTACATATATTGATAATGGGATAAAGTTCACAAGGCTTCATCCAACAAAATAATCCCCAAAATTCTAATAATATGCCGAAGGACATTTATGGTGTATTTTATCACTCTTTAAGTCTATGCCTTTCATGTGCACTAATTGCTACTTATGTTTTCAACAGGTTGCAAGTTGGGGAGGTGATTTGTTAGACCAAGGAATTCTAACGGTTTCCCTCACACCTAGAGATAATCATGAAGCTCAAGTTCAGTCTGCCTTGGAACATGGCATTCCAACAATTTTAGGCATTATATCTATACACCGTATTCCGTTTCCAGCCAATTCATTTGATATGGCTCACTGCTCTAGATGTCTCATCCATTGGACAGAATTTGGTAATGTCCTCTTCATGTTATCTCACATGGTGAAAAGCTATCAGTATTTGTTGACTACTAAAAGAGAATGATAAGGAGACATATTTCAAGAACAAGTGCTAACTTAGCTCTATGCTTCCAATGGTGCTAGGTTTTCAAAAGAAATTAGACAAAAAATGATTGTTTCGGAATTAGCATATCAGAAGTCACAAAATTTAGTCAGTTTTAGATCAAATAGAAAGTTCATGCATATCATTTTGCTTGGAATTTAATATCACTAACTTTTCTCGTAGATCTCTTTAACCATATAAGTTTGTTTCTGTATAAAATTCAGATGAATACCATCCCGAGATAGGTATTTTCAATTGTAAAGTTCATGGTACTTTATTGACATACTTCTCAGATTTTTAACCACATGTTTTAGGTGGGCTATACCTTCAGGAAGTACATCGTATACGTGGACCTGGTGGCTTCTGGGTTTTATCTGAACCACTTGTAAATTATGAGAACAGATGGCGAGGTTGGAACACAACAGTGGAAGAACAAAAAGCTGACTTTGACAAGTTAAAGAAGTTGCTAACAAGCATGTGTTTCAAATTATTCAATAAGTAGGATGACATTGCTGTTTGGCAAAAAATCCCCATACAATAACTGCTATAATCGGTCCAGTCTATCTTCCTACCCACGCAAGTGCAATGACAGCACATATCCAAATTTTGCATGGTATATTCCTATCTGGCCATGCATAACTAATCCAAGTCCAAACTTGAAGAAGCTAAGCTTGATGGCCTAATCGTCTGAATGTTGCACCTGAGCGTGTTGCCATGGTTCCTGCTGGGAATACTAATGCATTCAAACATGACAATGGTAAATGGAAGGTGAGGATTAAACACTACAAGTTTGTGCTCCTCATGCTGGGAACAGATAAGATACATAATGTTATGGATATGAATACATTATATGGAGGGTTTGCAGCAGCTCTTATAAAATCTCCTTTGTGGGTAACGAATGTCGTCTCATCTTGTGGTCCAAATTCCCTGGGTGCAGTCTATGATATAGGTTTAATTGGTACCTACCATGATTGGTGAGTGAATTTCCTCATGCCTTATACTTAAATGGTTAATATCCTACCTGCACATGATTGCTAAAATATCGTGATGAATATTTGAGATTATATTTCTAAAATAAGGTTTATCATGCTTTGTTAGTTCTTAGCATATGATTTTTCTTTATTAGAAAAGGGATTCATAGATTAATTGCTAAATGCCCATATTTCTTGTAACGTCCCAGCACTCATTAGAAATAAACTTGATTATGAGCTGATGAACTTTTCGCTTTGCATCCGCTTTTATACTGATCTATTGATATATTGTAGGAAACTTGAGAAGAAATTTTGTTCGCCCTTAATTGTTGTGGTGCATATTTAATAGAGAAAATTTTAAACATTATCACATAGTCGAGGTTGTAGTTAACTAACAAGTAAGTATATCTTAAGGCCTCTTCCAAAATTTTATCTCAGGTGCTAGCTGGCATATGCCTCTTGGAGTTGCATGACATCATTCAATAGTTAGCTGATGCTAAACCTATTGTATCTACTTTTGCTATCTATTCAACTGCGCCTAAACCTATTGTATCTACTTTTGATATTTATTCAACTGAATCAGATGTTACCCACCCTATCTTTCAACTGGATGGTTTAACTTTTTTTACAAAAGAACTGGATGCTCTGCCACTGTGACATCTAATTAAAGTTCCTTGTACGTGGTAGTAAACAATCTGACTCAGATCTATATGAGAAAGCTTACCTTCTTTATCAACCTAGAAGACTGTTTTCATGTGTGCTCATTCACGCAAGACTCAATTGTTATGCAGGTAATGTATGTACGTTTATGCTACTATGAGGATATTATGAATTGGTATTATGGATTATTATGCAGGCAATATATAGATGAATGAGAATTTGAGTTCAAAAACTGCATTAGGTCAAAAACTATCTTTTCATAAAAGATATTTTCATAACCCTTCCTTCTCTTTATAGTAATAAGAAAGAATGATGTAAGGAGTGTAAGATAAGCTAAGATAGAACTGTATAATTTTTTTGAAGAGCAAGATTTGTTGTTGTTGAAGAATGAGATTTGCAGTCGTTTGGTTAATGTTGTCTACGAGCTAACTGCAGGCATTTGGTTAACCAAATCTCTTTGTGTAGTGAGAGGAGCATAAAGGTGCATGCTGTGAGTGACTAGCGTGATTGGTACATGCTAAAGCATGGAAAGGATTGAGATCAAGCTCGATATTATCAAGATGATTTGTGCTTGCACTGATGAAGAGGAATCACATGTGAAAGTATATTCAAGCAAGTTATGATTTCTTGGTTTAAGATGATCTTCTAATTGAACTGGTGTAAATTTTTCTTCTAAATTTCAATAATATATATGTAAATAGTGTATATATACTTGTAATAGACCTTTCAACTTGTCAAGCATATGATTATTTTCATGTTATAGCATTTTTCATTATATTATTGCGTTCACATAGAAATTGTGGGAAAGTAAGTTATTTTATATTTACTCAATACTATATATAATTGTAAGCATGTGAAAATGTAGGGATTCTTTTTCTGTTGTAACTTATATGTAAATTTGTGTATGGTCAGTCTTGAATAATGAAGTTATTTTTAACTTCTCTTTCTTTCTCCCAACCCGTTGCCCCTCCAATCGTACGTAGCAACCGCCACCACCACCGCCACAAGACCCATCGGAAGAATACAAATCAACGGCGGAGGTGCCACCGAAATAAATGGCGATGGCGATGGCGATGGCGATGGAGAGGCTCTCCTAGACCGTGCTGCTCATCACCGACGTCAGGAAGCTCAGTAAAAATTTGTCATTTGCTTTGCTTTGATTTGGTTTTGTTAGGGCTTAAGCTAGGGTTCTGTATATTTGAGGAATTGGGCATTGTCAATGTCACCTAAAATTTATAAAGAAGGTCACTTGAAATTTGGAATCTGTAGATCCTAAGGTCATGTTGTTAAGCCACTGTCAATATGCGTATCTTTGTTTACCCAACAATTAGTGCTCCAAATAACTTTTCTGCATGCTCCACTTTCTATCATGTTACTAGATCAATTATCAGTTGTAATTCTATACTATTATTTTGCTTTTGTTAGGGAAACTGATGTTGCAAATGGAGAATACCACTATTAATAGTTACAATGTTACTACTATTTTGGATGTACATATTGAAGTTCTATATTTGTTATGGCGTATTAATTATCAAAAGTGACAATTGACCACTGGATATTATGATGATGTATGCAGTAAAATATCATTGGCTACTAAATAAACAATTGAAACGGCTGTGAATGAATAAGTTGTCGGTGAATAAGTATGTTTTTTTTTCATTAATTATATAAAATACTGCGGGCTCACATCCCCAAGTGACCATAGATCACCTGCAAAATTTACTCAGGCATATTCGAACGAACGAAAAAACATATAAGAACATGAGAAAGAGTACATAATGCAAAATCATATAAGAACATGGGAAAAAGTATAGTAATGTTGGTTTTAAGAAAAAACAACTGAACGAAAATTTGATTGAACACCATCCCATATTACTCATCTTTTCTATCCATATCAATCAGTTCCTGATGGAAACAGGCATTACACAGGACTGTAAGAATTAAGTAAAAAATTTGAGCACCATTAGGTAATTCCATTAGGTATCATTAGAGAACCATCCACACTATCGAACAAAGATCAACAAAAACATCATTATGGTTTTACATATATTTGATAAGACTACTGAATAAAATATTTGCAAAAATAGTACTCCAGTTAATAAATGTGCTTTGAGGATTAGCCCTAAAATATTTTGATTATTTTGTTTAGGAATTTGTTGTGGAAGGGGAGGATTTCACTATTCGATGAACATATTGTAGTGAAAGTGTAGGTGTCTAAAGCATTGGAAAATATGTGGTTCGGTCGATCATGTGACATGCTTGGTAGAAAGTAGGAAACTGCGGGCTTGTTTTCGAAGAGCCTGCAGTTCAGTACTGCGAGTGGTTTATCTTCGAAATTAGTTTTAAAAAGTGGCCTATTTCTTGAAAAAAATCCAGTTTTAGACTGTTCCCTTTGTAGGAATTTTAATTTTTTTTAATGAGTACAATCGAGGCTGAAATGGTACTCTTAAAAGAAAATGAGCAGTAATAGGTCCAGTTTAACCAACCTAATCATCCATTCTGAATCAGTTTAGGTGTTATTATGTCATGCAAATTTGGTCTTAAATATTCGGGAATTGAATCAGATATTGTTTGATAACTTGTAGAAAATTGTATTCGTTGATGCTTGCTATAACTCATTGTGATACATAACAACAGAAAAAAAAAGCACCATAGTAGAATAACATAGGATTATTGTACTATTACTACTCTGAAATCAGCCTACTTCTTTTCTGTTTCTATAGTATGCCAGAAAATATATTACCCCACATGAAATAAAGAAGGTCAATATAGCTCTTTTGTAATTTGTAAAATAAAGTTTATCTAGATAACTTAATTGCAAAAATATATTACTTTTCTATATAAGATGCAATTTATTTAAGAAAATGCAATGCATTTAATGATAGTCTTCCCTGTTTTGGCCATATGATTTGAGAAAATCAAAAATACCTTGCCTAGCAATTCCTTCTCTTCTCCTAGGCTCACCAATTGTAGCCTCCTAAATTCTGGAAGACCCCTTCCTATATTCTATAACTATTCTTTGATTTGAAAATCAAGATAATTAGATTTCCTTGTGGAAAACAATAGGAATTTAGAAAACTGAGATAAACACAGATGAGGGGAATATAAAAGTGAATTATGCCAAACCACTTTAAGTTAATTAATGATGCATGAATAAAATACTTTATGGGAAAAACTTGCGGTCATGGAAGTGGAAGTCCTGAGAGAATTATTGTCTAAAATGTCAATCACTGAAATTACCTATGTAAAAAACCCTAAACTTTGGAGGTAATTATATATAGTAAAATTTAATAATTCAATTTATTATATATTATATTTTAAATTTATGTATTATACTTTTAAATATATATTTATTATATATATTATATTTTAAATAATTATCATTCAAATGGGCATTTTTTTGGCAAAAACTCATAATCTAACATTGTTGTCTTGCAGGTTGTGGAAGGTGATCAAGATATAGCTCAAAACAAACAATTAAGATTGAGAACAAGGATCACACAAGCATTTTGAGAGTCAGACAAGTCTCCAAACTTCTCCGTTGTTTGCAGAACTTGATAACTTTTGAGATGAACTGCTTGCTTAAAGCAGTTATGTCATTATGAACATATGATCATGGAGGAGAAGTGATCTTATTTAGGAAGTAGAAAATTTGAATTATTGAGTTAGTTGCATAAGATATGAGTGCCTTTCACATAGCTATATACTATGTACATATGTTTTTAAACAAAATAGAAACTATGTGCATCTGTCAACCCTTACTTATGAGTTTAGGATTTATTAATTTATTCTTTTATATATCTTTCATGGTTTTTTATGAGACAATTATTTACATATTTTGAATTTTCTCACGACTTGATATGATATTTGGTGTTTTTAATGTTAAAAGTTTTAAGTATTTCATGCACATAATTAATATATATTGATCAAATTGGTATGAATTTTCTTAATGAAGTTTTATTATAAAATATTGTTAAAATATTCAACTGACATATCCACCAAGCAACGTGCACTTGGTGCACGGTAAATTTCAACTAGTAAGATAATAAATGAGCCGAAAAATAAAGATGAAAATCTAGTAGAATTAAAGATAACTATCCCTTGATAATTCACTCTATCAAAATAAAACCCATTGGAGGGCATTTGTTGTGCAATAATGTACCCCCTCTGTTTCACTTTAAGTGAAATTCAGGAATTTTGCACACAGATTAAGAAAGGGTGAGATAAACATTTGTTTCCCTCTACACTCTTATTAATAAGTCTCCTTGATTTAATTACTAATTCTTTTTCCAATACAGATTCTGATTTCAAGAAATTGTAATTAATATTTTCTCAATACAAATTCTGTTTTCAAGACATTCTTTTTACATCATTTACAAAAATAAAAATAATTGCAAAAATTAAAAAAATTTCCCTCCATAAAATTTCAATTTCATGTATTCACTTTGTCCAAAACTAAAATTACCTCAATATATTCACTTTGTCCAAAACTAATTTAAATTCAAAATTATTCACATATATATAGAGTTACTAGTAGTAGATGGTGAGTTGGCATTAAATTTTTGGAGAAAATAAAATCTAGAAAGTTGAAACTACAATTTTCTAAGAATATTTGATAGGATTAAGATGAGTAATTAAGACAAAATTTCAACATAAATAAGAGTTTTCTTGAAAAAAAAGGGAAAAAATTGGATAATATCACTTAAAGTGAAACAAGAAAAAAATTCTAAATACAACTTAAAGTGAAACAGAGGGAGTACAAGACATAAATCAGTTGAGTATATATAAACATGCTTAAAATGGCTATGTTCAAACTGTTCCTTTATTTAATTGAGCATAAACTTTTGTTCAACCTCAAATCAATCGAAGATAACTCTCTTCATTGCAACAGCCACAATGTGGTGCTTGTGGTTAAACAGAAATGACTTATGTTTTCGAAAAATTAGCTGCTCACTTTCTTCTATCATTCATAAAAGTATATCTTTGTCACATGATTGGATAAGAAATAGGGGGATAATGAAAAGGCTACACATGGAAGAGGAAGAATAGAAGGGTCAGGAAGCTGCAGAATGGGGGAAAGACCTTTATTCCAAAAGCAGGAGGTCTTAGAAGCAGCAGCGGTGGTCTGGATCATACGAGGTAGTAAGATAGCTACCTTTGTATCTTTATCTGCTTTCATAGTCTAGACTTTTATATGTATTTTGTATTGTGGATTTTATATGGTAGTCTTTGGCCTGCTTGTAAATAGTTCTACTATGTTTCTTTAATTTTGCATTAACGAAGCGATGACATGGTTATCTTTTTATCAAAAAAAAAAAAAAAAACTCTCTTCATTGCCTCCCAATACGATTATTCACTCATTGAAATCAAAATCTCAGAGAGCGTTTGTTACACAGTCGTGTGCAATATTTAAACAAGTTGAGTTCAACCACGTAGCAAGTTTGAATTAGCAATGGTTCGTATTGTTTAATTTATTCAGCCGATCTCAAACTTCCATAAAAACCCCAAATCATTAAAGCTGGTCAAATAATCTCAAAAGATCTTTGCTAATTAAATTTGTTTAGATGAAGCTTCAAACTTCTTAAGCTTATTTACACTAAAAACTTACACAATTATTGGCCTCATAACTCATCGATAAACTATAACCCCCCTCCCCTCATTTTCCACTGAAGGTCCCCCCAACCCCATTCTGAAAGAATCCAATTCTTCAACCCCATTCTGAAATTAGCCAATTCTATACACAATGGTGAAGTCTCCCCCCCCCCCCCCTCTCTCTCTTCTTGCACCATTTTTTTTTTTTTTTGTTGAAAAAGTGACTAATGTAACGTATTTCATTAATGATCAATTAACAAAACATACAAAATGTCCAATACAGCGTACCCCAATACTAGTCTATTACAATGAAAATGTTCCCAAAATACAACTTGCAACAACATAAAAATAACCATCTCCCCTCTAGGCCGGGTAACAAAGCATGCAAACCATCCCACCAAAGTAGCAGTCTCCCACTCTCGGTCTGACAAATATCTGCTGGCTTCACTCCATTCTTGGTTTCTTCCATATACCTGCTTGATCAGCCCATGCCTCTATTAGAACAAGCAGTTTATGTAAAAGCATATGAAAAGTACATCTATAATTACGGAAGCAAAAGTCATTCCTATCAAGCCAAATACACCACAGAATTGCCCCAACCGAAATATCCCATAGGAGTGAATACTCGTTTTTGATGTGATTTGCTCTCCATTCCCCCCACACGTCCTCGGTGCAATTCGGAATAGCTGTGGTGTGAAAACCCAAACTCATAACCTCCCAAACTAACCTAGCCCTAGGACAACGGAAGAATAGGTGCAAGGTATCTTCCTCTTCTACCGAACATCGCTGACACGTAGCGTCATTCAGAATGTTTTGCTTCTTAAGGTTAGTCTTTGATAGGATACCATCGTTTAGAACCAGCCACATGAAGGCTTTAACCTTGGGGGGGACCTTTGCCTTCCAAATAGTATTTGCATGCGCGTTCCTAAGCCCCCCGTCGTTGAGGAATCAGAACATGGAGGACACCGAGTAGTCTTGATTTTCCCCTAATCTCCAGATTCTAACATCCTCCTGCGACCTGTCTTGTGAGGCCCCTTCCTGCAGTAACGTGGTAAGCCTAACCAATTGTTGTTGGCCCTCAATTGACAGGATTTCCGTGAATTCCAATGCTAGAGAATTGCGCCTCCATACATCTGCCACCATGGTGTCCTCCTTCCTTGCAACCGCCGCAATGTTGGGGAAGATGGATTGAAGAGTGTTATCACCGCACCATTTGTCTTTCCAAAATCTGATGCTGTCTCCCTTACCCAGCTTGCACATAGTGTTCATGTGAAAGATTTCCCCCACCTTGGCTATACCCCTCCAGATGCCGGACGCCCTACCATGCCTGGATTTCCCTCCAAATCTCGCGATCTTCCTCCTTCGATATCTCATGAACGAGTTGCTCCACCACGCTTTTCGTTGTCTGTGCATCTTCCACCACCACTTAGACAATAGGGCCTTATTCATGTCTCTGAGGTTAAGGATTCCCAGACCACCGAATTCTTTCTTCTTACACACTCTATCCCACCTGATAAGGTTAACACCCTTATTATCGTCTCGCACCCCTTTCCATAAGAATTTCTACCTACATTTATCGATTCTCTCGATGGCCCAGCTGGGAATCTCATAGATTGACATGAGATATGTAGGGATGCTACTAAGGACGGAGTTGATCAAGGTTATTCTACCCCCCAATGATAGGAATTTTCCTTTCCATCCCGCCAATTTTTTCTCAATCTTCTCCACCAGAGGGACCCAGTCTTCCTTGATCAGCTTTCCGGGCCTGATTGGAGCTCCCAAGTACATGAGCTGGTATTCCTTGGTTTTGCATTGCATCAGAGTTGAGACCATATCCGTGACTCCCCCGTTTGAGATGTTAAGAGCCGTGACGCCACTCTTTTGTAAATTCACTGTCAGACCTGACCAGTATTCAAAGCATCTTAAAAGAACTTGTATTGACAGGATTTCTTCCACGTTAGCCAAGCCGAACATTAAGGTGTCATCCGCATACTGTAGGATGGACAAGGGCTCCCCGATCCCTTTCACTGCGATCCCTTTAGTCAGCCCTGCATCCATTCCTCGTTTATTCATTTCAGCCAATCCGTCGGCCACAATGGCAAAAATAAGTGGATATAGTGGGTCTCCCTGTCTGAGTCCTCTCTTACATCTGATCTCCCTACCTATCGATCCATTCACAAGGACGAATGATTTGCCATTCCTGATGCACCTCTTCATCCACTGCCTCCATTTAATGTCGAACCCTTTGAGCTCTAGCGCCTCATCCACACACCCCCATTCTACCATATCGTATGCCTTTTCAAAGGCTAACTTGAGGAGGAAACCGTCCACCTTGTCTTTATTCCCTCTAAACACCATTTCATGAGCCGAAGCGATGCTATCTAGAATGTCCCTTCCTTTAATGAACCCACTTTGTGCTTCCCCGATGATGTCGTTGATTACTAAATTTAATCTACTGGCCAATGTCTTAGTAATAATCTTGAACGATCCGTTAATCATGCTGATCGGCCTGAGGTCCCTGAACCTGAGCACCTCTGCCTTCTTCGGGATAAGGACCACGTTTGTGTAGTTTAGCCTCTCCACCTGTGCCTCCCCATTGAAAAACTCGTGGAAGATATCCATTAGATCTTTCTTGATGATTGCCCAATACTTAGAGTAGAAATAGATCGGGAAGCCATCTGGACCTGGCGCCTTGTCCTGCCCCAACCTCTTAATAGCCCGAAGTATCTCTTCCTCCGTGAAGGGCTCTTCCAATCTTTCTCTTCCCTCTAGATCCCCCTCGTTGTGTGTGTCCGCGTTGAGTTCGCATCTTATTGGCCTCTTCCTTCCCAACAGGTCTCTGAACGAGTTATCAATATGTTGTCTAATAACAGACTCATCTTCCGTCCATTCGTCTTCCACAAAAAGACCCCTGATTTGGTTGTGTCTCCTTCTCCCGTTGGCCACCTTGTGGAAGAAGGCAGTGTTAGCGTCTCCTTCCTTAAGCCATTGAATCCTCGATCTCTGTCTCCAATAGCACTCTTCCATTTCCCCTATTCTATAGATTTCGGCCCTACTGGTGGCAAGCTCGTCGAATTCCCCCGCGTTAAGGTTCCTATCCTCTTCGGTTTTTTCTAAATCTTGAAGTCTCCTTCCTAATTTTTCTTTTTTTTCATTGACTTCCCCAAATTCCTCCTTTGCCCATCTCTTTAAGCGCTTCCTCAGTCGCCGCAGTTTGACGATCCATTTAGATATCGCATCGGTAGTCGTCGTCGACATCTCCCAGGACTCCTTGATTACTTTTGCGATGTTTGGACTAAGCGACCATGCCTTCTCAAATCTAAATTGTCGTCGACCTATCCTTCTATCGCACTCCCACTCAAGAACCAGAGGGACATGGTCCGATGTGAGTCTTTGAGAAGATCTCACCGTTGCGAAAGGGTGAAGTGCCTCCCAATCAGTGGAGACCAGAACGCGATCTAATTTGGCAAGAGTTGGATTAGCCTGCATGTTACTCCAGGAGAATCTACGATCGTTCGCTTGGATTTCGATGAGTCCAAGGTTGTTGATGACGTTGTTAAATAGTTGCCTATCCCTCTCGTTTGAACCCCTTCCCTTGTGTTCATACGCATATCTAGTGATGTTAAAGTCCCCGCCAAGGATCCACGGGCCCCGCTATCTATTTCTGATGTTTTGCAACTCCTCCCAAAAACCCTGTCGTTACCCTGGAGCATATGGACCATACACTGAGGTAACCATGTGTTCCCATCCGTCTCGTTTCCGTTTGATGATGACGGTAATGGAAAACGTATCAACGAAAGCATCTATAATATCGAACACCTTAGAATCCACTCCTACAGCTATACCCCCCGACATACCCCTAGCTGGCTTAGCCCTCCACTCAAAGTCTCTTAGAGACCTTAATCTCACAAATTCTTGACCCTGCTAATCACCTAACTTAGTTTCTTAGATGGCGCACAGTAACGGCTTAATCCTAGCTAAAGTGTCATTTATTAATCTAGCCTTTACTTTGGAGCGCATCCCTCTTACATTCCAGAAGGTGTAGCTCATTGGAAAACTGGCTGAAAAGGCATCTATCCTACCCTCGAAGTCGAGACCACCTATAGGCTCAACCTATTATTAATCTTGCTAAAGTGTCATTTATTAATCTTGCACTTTCCTATTATCTCGCCTGTATTCACTCCAATGATTTAAAATTCATTTCTTACCGCAGAGATGTTGAGCATCCACGCTGGTGTTTCTCATATTTGAGAAAATGACACAAATAAAAATAGGAAATAGGCGTGATCGCTGCAGTGGTTGTTTGCTATATTTTGGCAATTTTTAAATTTTTTTTTGAGCGGACGGGACATGTTAACATGTCCCGTCCAATGAATTTTTTCATAATTAAATTGGGTTTAATATTTAAAATATTATTTAGTAAATTAATTAACTATTAAATTAACCTAAACTATATTTAAATAATCACTAATACCTTAATTAAGTGTTTAATTAAGTGTGATAGTGACCTAAACACTAATTAAATAGTGGGGAAGTTCTCAAATGAGACATGTTGTCCCGTTTGAGAACTTTTCTCATGAGACCGAATAACATGTCCTGTCCGGCCAATTTTTTTAATTTTTTTTGTTAGACGGTACAACATGTACCGTGTGATTATTAAAAAAATTAAAAAAAAAACAGACGAAACAACATGTGTCTTCCGATCTGTTTTTAAAAAAAAAATTGGAACTGAACAACATGTTTCGTCCCCTATATTACGAAAATCGCTATTTTGTTTCTCAAATATGAGAATATACTATAGCACGTTTATCATAAAATGGCAAAACAAAAATGACTGCAACGCCAACTTTCTCAGAATATGAGAAAATGGTAAATATAGCAAACGGCTGTGGATGAGATCGCAACATCTAATCTGCACGCCAAACGATCCTGAGGGTTGATAACTGGGGATTCTCCGAATATATATGGGACTAAAATGCTAATATGCCGACTTTTAAAAAGTAACAAAATCAGCATCATCCAATAGCAAAGCTGGGTCCTAACTGTCATTCCAGTTTCCAGATCCAAAACCCTTTCTCAGACACTCTAATTAAAACTCTCCACTCCGCGTTAGCATCACCCACCCCAAGCCGACTAAACGCTGAATATTGAGTCAGAGACTTTATCCATACGGAATCAGGTCAGATCTAAATCCCAAACAAACTAAATCAAGAACTAGAGAGAGAGAGAAATGTCAAGTAGGCGTTCAGGTACATGTCTGAGATTCTGCCTTGTCATCTTTGCGGTGACTTCAGCTCTCTGCGTTTCGGGTCCTGCACTTTATTGGAGATTCAAGAAAGGTTTTGGAGATAAAACCTTCTCATCTTCCGCATCTTGTGCTCCTTGCAATTGCGATTGCCCACCTCCTCTCTCTCTTCACAAGATTGCACCTGGTTATCTTTCTTGCTCTTGTTGTTATTTGTTATTGCAAGTGGATCTGCATTTTTGGGAATTTGGGTTGGGTCTTGGGAGTTTTGTTGAATTGGGGTGTGTGATTTTGTTGTTTGAAGGAAATCCATCTTGCTGTTTTGATTAGATGGTCAATGGGGTAAGTTTTGAGGTTAGTGGTAGATCTAGAATGAAATTAATAGATCGGGATTTCGGAATTAGTTTGGAAATTTGGGATTTTGTGTAAGAGCATCCACAATGGTGTTTTCAATTTTTTTTTTAATTAAGAAAATGACATCTACAGTAAGAGAAAATAGGGATTTTTGGTTGTTTGCTAAAATTTAAGAAAAACGAGACATGTTGTTTCGTCCGTTTTGTTTTTTGTTTTTTTTTACAATTAATTAATTAATGATTAGATATTAAAATAGGTTAATTAAATAATATAATATAACCTAAAACCTAATTAATTCCCCACTAAACCTACTTTACACCTAATTAATCCCCCCCGCCCCCCTTGCTGGATGGGACATGTTGTCCTGTCCAAGCAAAAATTACTCGAAACGGGACATCATGTGCATTGCATTTTTTTGATGTTTTTTTAATCAGGCGGTACATGTTGTACCGTTTGATCATTTAAAACAAAAAAATTGTCAGACGAAACAACATGTCTCGTCTTATCCCATTAAAAAATTGAAAAAAATAGGGACGGAACAACATGTCTCGTCTCTTATAATTTGAGAATTGCAATTTCGTTTCTCAAAAATGAGAAGCGACTGAAGCGATATTGCCAAAATAGCAAACGACTGCAGCACCTACTTTCTCAAAAAATGAGAAATTGGCAAATATAGCAAATATAGCAAATGATTGTGGATGCTCTAAGGAACGGTTTGATTTGGGTCTTTGATTAAGACTGTGTAACGCCCCCAAACCGATGGCAACTATTTAAACTACATAATACTTATTAAATTTCATGCCGATAAAATTCATCAATAAAATGTAGCTTAAATGGCTAACAATAGTATATAATTCATTACAGAAGAAAATAACTAAAATTATTTAAGAAATGAGTCTCCTTATAACTTCAATAAAATAATTTAAAACAATTTCAGAAATACAATTTATCAGCTTTAAAAGTTCTCAATGAAAATTCACACCCAAGAGACATAAACTTCCATATCCTTTATTCTCGTCAAGTATCCGATCTTGATGCACAATTCTGAAAAAAATTATTAATAACAAAAAATTGCTGATGCCCAGTAGTAATTGAATAAATATAACAAGTAGCCGGTAATTCGTAAAATACCGCATTAACAATTAAACATGTTAATGCACAATCATATAACTGCAATTATTAGAACAATAATATATATATTATAACTAAAACTCTTATTATATCTAAATGCAACAATAATTAAGGTGGTCATACAAACAAACAATGCAGGATGTCTAGTGCAGTACTTGTCCAATAATTTATTTATCCCACATACATAAATAATCAAATACAAATATTCTAGAATGCAAGGGAATTTAGGCACGCTCATCCTCTCAGTGTGGTCAACACTTCATACTCCGGTTGACAAAGCATACCCCACTATCGTCCGTGGTTGGAACAATGAATTGCGCAATTACTTTTCAACACTCGTAGAGTGGACACGTTGAGGACCAAATGAGTTACTTAGATTCCCGACTCATATACCGGTATATAACTTGGATGCATAACACATGAGTAACACAACTATAGACATGATAATAACTTAAAATAATACACGCCTCACCTTTGATATGTCGATTTCTAAAACTCAAAACCTTTGTTTCACTGTTTTTATTATTGTTTAATTGCTGAAATGTAATTTATTTATGCCTGAGATCTAACATATTGTGCATGACTTGGACAAAACACCAATATTTACATGCAGATATGTCCTTTTTACATGTATATAGTGAGAAAATCCACTCAATCATCTGGTTCATAATTGATGCATTGATAGTGCTATATAACCTCGGTCAAGTTACTGAAGCAGCGAACCAAGTGTCATTTGGGTGTCCAAGAAGTTTGGTTGCTCTATTTTACCTTTCTTGTCTTAGATTTTTCCCCTTTCATTTTTTAATTTTTTGATTGCAATACTGTACATTCAAAGATAACTTATGGTCAATGGAATGACAATACAATGAGCAAGTTAGTGTTGAAATGAGTAGAACATGGATAAATTTGGTTGAGTTAGGTCGGGCATGTGTAGTGTAAGCGGTTGGATACAAAATATAAGTGGATTGGTAGATGTACAGTTGAAATCTGAAGGTACTAATAGATGAGGTTGGACCAAGGTTAATTTTGGATGGAGTTGTAAGAAAATATATGATTGTTACTAATGTAACCATGGAAGTGAACCTTGAAAAGGATGGAAACAGAGAAAAGGGATATGTAGCTGATCCTAAATACTTGAAAATCGAGATGAAGGCCTTATTCGTAACCAGTCATGTAAATGATTTTTTTTTCTTTATTTATTATATTAAAGTTCTTTCTTTATGCTATTCTTATTGCTGCATGCGGTCTAAGAAGTTCTGGTTTTCTATTGTGGTCACAACACTTGGTTTACTGTCACTGATTTTTGTTTTTATTTCTTCTTTTGCAGGACTTCTGAATCTATCAGTTTCAGGTTTGAACTCTGCTTGCATTATTGCAATTTTATTTTTTCTCTTTTCTTTCTCTTTGCCCCATTTTGTCTCGTCAACATATGTAAACTAATGTAGTTATGGGCATGAGGTGCAATTAATATGTGAACTACTAGGCCCACATAAGGTGCAAGGCTCACTTTCTAATAATTAGAATTATTAATCGAACTATTTAACTAGCAACTAAATAATTTTGTTTCCTAATTATAATATTAAGCTACTATTTTTTTCACGGTTTTCTTCTCTATTTTTTTCTATCTGTTCCTTTTCTAATCCCTCCTCTCTTTCTCTTCTCTATGAAATCACTGTTGCACATAAGCATGCCATGATGGCAGGAAATGTAGAGTAACAGTACGAAATAAGGTAATACAAAAAATTAGAGGTATAAATGACAAAAGGAAGAACACAGGAAGACGGAAACATATGTTATTGAATGAAAAAGAAGGCAACAAAAATGCGTCTTTTCCTACCATTCGGTGGCTGTAAATGCCGGTGAAGAGTGAAAATATCGCCAATTCTAGAAGTTCTCATTATTGATATGTAGTAAACCCTTGATCAGATTACACCTTGATTGAAATTGTGGGAGAAACCATATATCTCAACTTATACTTGATTTCCTGACAAAATGAGACCCAATATGGTGTAGAGGAACATGCTTGATGCTTCTCTGTGCCGCGCGCACCTCAGTGTACCTTAAATGTCCCTTTTTTTTATCGTAAAAGGTTGACAATTCCCCCCCGTGTTTTATTAAAAAATTTAACAAAACAAACAACAAAAAATAAAGCTTATGAACTTCAGATCCCAACAGGCTGGGTTCTGGAATTCATACACCCCAACCCACAAACAAAAATATAACAAAATCTAGTCCTACTGATCGTTCAATCCCCGCCAGAACAACTTTCTCGTCCAATTTGGGCTCACTCTCTCACTCAGTTTCTCGCTTGTACACCGTTTATCCTTTCCAACTATCGTACGCTCTCCCTTGTCGCCCCTAGCAGTGACCCATACGACAAACGTAAGCACCATATTAGAGACCCTGCAGGCACTCCACCAATCTGACAACTCCATGTGAAGATTGAGCCTCGTTCTCATCCCCTCGCTTCACCCTCAATGACTCTGACCGCAACCTCGCAACGAGGGTAGACGTTGCACCTGACCTCTGCGAGCCCTCTGACATGAAAGAACCAAAGGCACTCCACTTTAACCAAGGTCAAAGTAGAACCCAAACTATAAAATTGCCCGACAATCGTCGCCTACACCAACTAGGATACATTTTGTTACTAATTGTAAGTCAGTTGTAATTTGGATATTAGGGACAAATTTGGATTTTAGGGGCTCCACCGCATGAACTCAAATTTCAAAACTCAATTTGAAATTCAAATCTCCCCCTAACCGCAGCACTCCCAAATCAGAAATCCTCCTCCCCCCACTCTCTCCCCGACCTCCCCACATGCCTCCACGATAGCCCCGACTACCCCGTAGTTCGCCGCTCGCCGCTCTACGCTGGCGCTAGGCAGCACTCACGCCACCAGCCCGACGCAACCAATTCGAGCACCGCTGCGATCTACATCGTCATCCCCGATGATGCCAGCCCTAGTTAGCTCGTCCGACAACCACAATCACGAACGGTGAACTACACCCCACGTGTCACCTTCGGCCCCGCCAAAGATGGCGCCCTCGACCCTCACTGTCGCATCCCTCTCCGATACCGGAGTAGACCCCAAATGACGACTGGTGTCACCGCTGTGCTTTGCATCGACCCTAAATGACGACCGGCGAACAACACCCCGCGCAAGCAACCACAATCACGACTAGTGCTTTGCATCCTTCGCCGACCCCGGAGAATATCCCAAATTGACGATCGGTGTCCCTGCTGCGCTCTGCGTCAACCCCAAATGACGACTCCGACCTCGGAGAAGAGCCCAACTGACGGCCGGATTCCGAAAGTGAAAAGTAAGGATTTGGCACCGTTGTGCCCTGCGTCGACCCCAAATGACGACCGGCGAACAACACCCCGCGCGAGCAACCACAATCACGACTAGCGCTTTGCATCCTTCTTCGACCCCGGAGAATACCCCAAATTGACGACAATCATGCGTAATAATATAGACACTTTCAATGACTGGATGCCTTTGTCGTGATTTTACTTGAGTGGAAAAGGCATTACCAAAGCCTAGATAGGTACCCAAAAAGCATTAGTAAATGATCTGACAAAACTATTACCTGTAGAGAACTAGCAACTTCATTCCTAAAAGCATCAGATACAAGAGGTAGAGGACGTGAAGATGGAACAGTGCAAAGCAGGTCATCCACAGCATTTTAGAAAGCGGTGTCCTCGCTGCGCTCTGCGTCGATCCCAAATGACGACTCCAACACCGGAGAAGACCCCAACTGACGGCCGGATTCCGAAAGCGAAAAGTAAGGATTTGGGGAAAACAAAATAAAAGGGAAAGAGTGTCAGGGGTTGGATTGCGATTTGGTCGAGATCGAGCCATGAGGGTTTGGGAAGAAGGATCAGGACTTTAGAGATGGGAAATTGGGGAAGAACTAAGTAGATTTTTATTCATGAATCCTCCAAATATAGCTCAGTACATCTATATAGGTGAGAATGGGCGGTTTTGCTAAACGACAAAAAATACAGAAAGCACGCTTGAAGCGCACGTTACAATTCCCGCCATTCTCCCCTTTAAACGAAAAAAGTGCGCTATGCGTGTAGAAAAACAGAGACACAAACAAACAAACAACAACAACTGATACAATTGAAAAATAACAACATGATCTCTTCTCGACGGTGGCTGCCATTAACTCCGATGCTGCAGGGGATTACTCCGGCGACCCTGACAACTCGTCCCCCCTTAGAAATGAACTTGCCCCAAGTTCAAAATTGGAAAACGTGGAACGCAACTCATCCACATACACCCATGATGCGCAATCTATTCCCGAGTTCCTCCACTTAATGTTATCTTCGAGCAACCGTAATGTTATCTTTGAGCAGCTTCAGGATGACATCACGCGACAGTAGTTTCTCTTCTACCGCAGGAAGGCTAGAAGTCCTCTGAGTATAGTGAAGAAGAGTGGGACGGGGTCTGCCGTAAACTCCCTCAAATGGAGTTATTCCAGTGGATACATGCCAACATGTATTGTACCAGAATTCAGCCCAAGCCAGCCACTTACACCACTCTGTTGGTTTTTGCCCGCAAAAACACCTTAGATACATCTCCAGAGCTTTATTAACAGCTTCAGTTTGCCCATCATTTTGGGGAGGGTACGCTGTTGAACGGTTGAGTTTACAACCTTGCAAATTGAAGAATTCCTGCTAGAATTTGCTGATGAAAATTGGGTCGCGATCGCTGACAATGCTCTTTGGCATTCCATGGAGTTTGTATACATTTTCCACAAAAGCTTGTGCTATGGAATGTGCAGTATATGGGTGGGACACAGCGATGAAGTGTGCATATTTGGTGAGACGGTCCACCACAACCATCACCATACTCTTTTCCCCACATCTAGGAAGGCCTTCTATGAAGTCCATGGAGATGTCCTCCCATATGCGATCTGGAATTGGAAGTGGTTGTAGCAACCCCGTAGGCATCATCATCTCGTACTTATTTTGTTGACAGATGAGACATTCCCTAATCATCTTCTTGATGTCTTTACTCATCCCTTCCCACACAAATGCACGTTTAATTCTTTGCAGGGTCTTATGGAAGCCTGAATGTCCTTTGCTTGCAGCATGATGATCATAGAAGATCAATCTTCTCACTTCGGCAGTAGAGCTGATCATTATCTTCTCTCTACAATACCAAATGCCATTCACTTCCTTGTATTGGTTGTTATCGAGCACTCCAGCCTGCAACTTCTCTTGTAGGGAGAGGAAATAAGGATCATCTCTTACTATCTGTTTAATCTCTTCAATCCACTGTGGTACCATAAATGTGACTTCGCAACAAACACCTTGTACATTTCTTAACCTGGACAACCCATCGGCAATCTTATTATCTACTCCTTTTTTGTACTCAGTAAAAGAGAACCCCAACAGCTTCCATAACCATTTTTCTTGTATCTCCGTGTGGATACGCTGATCTAGGATGTATTTGATACTCCTATGATCAGTCTTGATGATGAAGGTGTTACCCCACAGGTATTGCTTCCATTGCTTAATGGCTTGCAGGATCGCAAGGACTTCCTTTTCGTAGGTAGATAATACCAGAGTTTTCCCTTTTAATCCTTTACTCATATATGCTATAGGGTGTGACTCCTGCATCAGAACAGCTCCGATTCCTTCTTGAGAAGCATCTGTCTCCACCACGAATGGCTTGGAAAAATCAGGGGGTTTTATTACTGGTGTTGTAGTCATAGCACTCTTGAGTGCTTCGAATGCTGAAGTGGCATTGGCTGTCCATTGAAAGGCTTTTTTTTTTTAAAGTTGAGTGAGAGGAGCAGCTATTCCTCCATAGTTCCTAACAAATCTCCGATAATACCCTGTCAAGCCTAGAAACCCCCGTTACTCCTTAACATAATTGGGTGTAGGCCAATTCCCTACCGCTGAAATCTAGCTTTGATCGACTGAAATTCCTTTAGCACTTATGATATGGCCTAAATATCCAACCATTTGCTTGGCAAAGCTACATTTGCTCTTGTTAGCCACTAGCTGATTGGAGCTCAGCACTGCCAGAGCTAACCTCAGGTGTTGCAGATGGTCCTCTAAGGAAGGACTATAGATGAGTATATCATCGAAGAATACTAGTACAAACTTCCTCAAATACTCTTTAAACACCTCATTCATAAGGCTTTGGAAGGTCGTCGGAGCGTTGGTAAGACCAAATGGCATAACTAAGAACTCGAAGTGGCCATGATGGGTTCTGAAAGCCGTCTTTTGGATATCGCTCTCCT
This sequence comes from Hemerocallis citrina, assembly GCA_017893485.1. Lineage (NCBI taxonomy): Eukaryota > Viridiplantae > Streptophyta > Magnoliopsida > Asparagales > Asphodelaceae > Hemerocallis > Hemerocallis citrina. The sequence goes on from CM030361.1 coordinate 39,343,494, forward strand.
TCACTCTTATCTGATGGTACCCCGACCTCAAGTCGATCTTAGAGAAGTAACTTGCTCCATTTAACTCATCTAGCAGCTCATCTATCACTGGGATTGGAAATTTTGCCTTAATTGTTTGATTATTGAGAGCCCTATAATCTACACACATTCGCCACCCTCCATCAGATTTTTTAACAAGTATAACAGGTGAAGCATACGGGCTACTACTTGGTTTGATATATCCAGAGGAGAGCATCTCTCTAACTTGCCTCTCAATTTCATTCTTGTGGTAGTAAGGGTGCTTGTAGGGTCTCACACAAACTGGTTTTTGGCCTTCGATGAGGGGGATTTGATGATCTACTTCACGGTGTGGAGGTTAGCTTGCTTGCTCAATAAACACCTCAGGGAATTCTTGTAGGATACCTTGTACTTCATCAGCTAGAGGAGTGTGCTCTGCAGAGTGCACAAGTTCTTTCTCATTGCTAGCGATACGCTCCACCTGAATCATGTAAGCTTGACATACTCTTTTACCTATGCGTGACAATTCTTCAGCCTCCTTTAACTGCAGCTGTGGGTTAACGATGCCTTGCAACCTCCTTACCTCTCCATCTACCTTAAATTCCATTGTCATCGAACTGAAATCCATTGTCACTGGGCTTAAAGAGCGCAACCAGTGTGCCCCCAAGACCATTTGGGCAGGTCCCAAAGGCAAGAGCAGCAGGTCTGCCTGTAAGGATACTCGTTGAACTCTGAAGCTAACTTGATCTATCTTTCCTTCACTATACATAATTTCTCCATTTGCAACTGTGACTTTGTAACGGGGCTCACTCAAGATTTGTAGATTAGCCAATACTGCAGTTTGAGGATCCAAGTAGTTGTGTGTAGACCCCGTATCAATGAGGATACTGACCTCCTTCCCATTTATTCTACCATTTACCCTCATAGTGTGGGGATTCACCTGTGTGCCCACAAGTGCATGGAAAGAGATCTCTGGTTGGAGAGTGGATTGAATTGGAGATGTAGGCTGACTGGGTGTCTGTAGAGTAGTGAATTGGGGGTCTTCTGCTTGAACAGCTTCATAGGTAGCTTCCTCAATTGCTTCCTCCTCTAACCCTTCCAGATAGTAGAACTTTTGAGACTTGCAAAGGTGCCCTGGGGTATACTTCTCCTCACAATTAAAACATAATCCCCTAAACATAATCCCCTAGCCCTTCTCTCCTTCATCTCTTGAATGTTCAAACGTCGAGGGAAGGAATTGGACGATGTATGAGAGGCAGGTTGGGTAACACTTGTGGGGGTGTAGGAGTTCTGTGTCTTCGCAGGTGCTACAGTGCCCATATGGGAGGACTTTGGTGTGAATGGAGATTTATAAACTCTTTTCAAGCAGGCTATCTTGTCCTCAAATCCACGAGCTAACCCAATTGCTTCATTTACATTTTTGGATCTCTGGGATTTAACATCCCAACGAATCTCATCTCTATGCCCGCTGATGAACGTACTCAGATAATGCGCTTCAGTCCAATCATCCACAAAATTAGAGAGTCTATCGAACTCCTGGATGTACAACTCAAGATCCCCCTTCTGTTGTAGTTTGGACAATATGCCATCGTAATCCTGAAATTCGGTGGGTCCAAATCTAGTGAGTAATTCCCCCAGGAACTCCGACCAAGAGACGTCATGAACCTTTGGCTTCAAATGTCGTCGAAACCACTGAGCTGCCCTCCCTCTCAGATTCAGCGCCGCATACTTCAACTTCTGTGACTCAGGAACTTCATAGAACTCAAGGATTGCTCCACGCCACAGATCCACTCCGTTGGATCTCCCTCTTGGAATATTGGGAATTCCACTTTAAATGGTGCTCTGACACATTCCCGTTATCACAGCCACCTGCGAAATTAACTGAGTTGGAGTTTGGGTGTATTACCTCCTTGTTTAGAGCTTGTTGGTGAGGATTTGGCAGCATGGGAGAATTTGGAGGTTGTGAATGGGTTTGTTGCATCATCTTCATCATCGCCTCCATCCTAGCTTCAATCGATGAGAATCTATCCCCAATGCTAGACGCGATTGCTTCTACCCTTTCAGCCAGAAACCCATTCTGGAGTTGAGCCTCTGCCATTTGACTCTGCAGATTTGCCACCACTCCCTCCATTGACGTGCTGCCCTCATCGCTACTATCATCGTCGAAATTGCCTGGCTCTGATAACAGGTTGTCAGGGGTTGGATTGCGATTTGGTCGAGATCGAGCCATGAGGGTTTGGGAAGAAGGATCAGGTTTTTAGAGATGGGAAATTTGGGAAGAACGGAGTAGATTTTTATTCATGAATCCTCCAAATACAGCTCAGTACATCTATATAGGTGAGAATGGGCGGTTTTGCTAAACGACAAAAATATAGAAAGCACGCTTGAAGCGCACGTTACAATTCCCGCCATTCTCCCCTTTAAACGAAAAAAGTGCGCTATGCGCGTAGAAAAACAGAGACACTGTTAGAGATTATAGTCCCACATTGAGTAGTTGGTTAGTTTTGTATTTGATTCCTCCTATATATAGGAGATATTGTACTCAGTTAATTCTCAATTCAATATTCAGTATTGTATTCATTCTTTCTGATTTATCTTAACATGGTATCAGAGCCAATTACTCAAATTTTCTTCTCTTAAAATTTTCCCATCCAAAAATCCTCAAATTCCAACCGTCAAAGTTATACAAATTTCTTTCAAAAACAAAACAAAAAAAAAACGAAAAAGTCATCTTCTCCATCGGATCCGAACTTCCTCTGCCGCCATCATCAATCTGAACAACTCAGATCGTCTTCTTCACAACCTGCCGTCAACAACCCATCGGCTTGCAGTTCGCCTTGCAGTTCGTCAACATCCCATATCGGCTTCAAAGCCAGCACCCATCCTACAACCCGCCGCAACCCATCGGCTTCGAAGCGCCAGATCCCACAACCCGCCGCAACCCATCATCAACTTCGAAGCGCCAGATCCCACAACCCGCCGCAACCCATCATCAACTGCCGATCTCCTCTCCTACCTGCGCTCCCACCTCTCCCACAACCTGCCGTCGTCCTTCCTTGTCAGATCGCCGATCCCGAGCCGCCGTCCAAATCCAGATCCAGCCGCCATGGGTAACCTTACTTCTATTCTGAATCCAGATCCAGATCCCTACCTCTATTGTAACCCAACCCGAAACCCATTACCCGTTACAACCCGAACTAAAAAAAATCAAAAAAAAAATCAAAAAATCAAAATAAAATTATATATACAGATTCCTACCTCTATTGTAACCCAACCCGAAACCCATTACCCGTTACAACCCGAACTAAAAAAAAATCAAAAAAAAAATCAAAAAAATCGAAAAATCAAAATAAAATTATATATATATATATATACACACACACACACACACACACACACACATATATATATATACAAGTACTACTTGTTGATGGCATCTCAGTCTCTCCCACATATTTCCGCCTCCACTGACTTTTCTGATGCAACCACCTCTCGTTCCTCCTCCAGATTAAACAAGCAGCAACACCATTTTCAGTCTTCCTTCGGCCTCCTACCTTCTCCTTACATCACTCATCACCATACTCCACCTCTACTTCTGCCACCAGTAGCACCGCCATACCCCTACCCCGATCCAGGCACCAGCAGCATCTCCCTCCACATTGTGCTCTCAGTCATAGCAGTGCCAGTCTTGTTTCTCCTCGCAGTGCTTCTTCCCTCACATCCTCGGCCATGCCAGTCACTCCGGCCTTGCCGTCTCCTACTGATTGGGCTAATACTAGCAACGCCTCACTCAGCTGAAACTACACCTCATGGGCCAGTCTATCAATGCTGACTCCTCTGCTCATGCACTTTCTGCCACTCCCGGTATGAATTCGTTCTGGATTTTTAATTTGGTGTATCACATCATCTCACTAGTAATCGGGCACTATTCACCACCTGCACAACACTTCCCTCTCACTCTCCATCTCTACACACAGCTGATGGCTCACCACTTCTTATTACACTCAGGGACAATTAACTCTCCCACTCTCACATTACCATATGTTCTTTATGCTCCTCATTTATCAATAAATCTTATTTCTATTAGTGCGTTGTGCGATAGTGGTCTTGTCGTTACTTTTAACTCTTTAGGTTGTTCTATTAGTGATTCCTCCACCGGTAAAGAGTTTGGGCGTGCTAGTCGTCATGGTTGTCTATATTATCTAGATTTTCTTCGTGCACATTACTCTCCTTCTAGTTTTGCTGGTATTATTTCCTCTGATGCTGATCTGTGGCACAGACGTTTAGATCATATTAGTGCATCACGACTTCAGACTATAGCTCGTAGTGGTGCCCTTGGTTCTCTCACTTTTAAATATTTATCTGATTGTCAGGGTTGTCATTTTGCCAAACACATTGTCCTTCCCTTTAGTCACAAAAGAACTTCTGAAACCACTCACCCTTTTCAACTTGTTCATTCCGACATATGAGGACCCTCTCCTGTACCCTCGTGGAAAGGCTATCTCTATTATGTTGCCTTCATCGATGACTTCACTAGACATACATTGGTTTTTCTTATGCGTCAGCGATCTGAGATACCTGATATTTACCGGTTCTTTACAACTATGATTCGCACTCAGTTCGGTGTGCGCATTAAGATATTTCGATCGGACGGTGTACGCGAGTACACTTCCACCACTATGAGATCAATCCTTCAGTCTCACGGTACCCTGTTTCAGCAATCATGCCCTCACACACATTAGCAGAATGGTGTAGCTGAACGCAAATATCGTCACATCCTTGAGATGGCTCGCACTCTTTTACTCTCCTCTTCTGCTCCTCGTTCTTTCTGGGTTGAAGCAATTATGACCTCTGTTAGTCTCATCAACATTACTTCCTCGTCTGTCCTAGCTGGTACGACGCCTTACAAGGCTCTTTATAGTCTCATATATTGAGTGGCACAAGGCCCGTCTAGTAGTCCGAGGGTTTACTCAGGAGCATGGCATTGACTATGATAAGACCTTTGCTCCCGTTGCACAGATGATTACTGTTCGCATCCTTCTTGCTGTTGCAGCCATCCACCAATGGCCATTATACCAGATGGATGTGAAGAATGCTTTTCTTCATGGTACCTTATCTGAGGTTGTTTATATGGATCCTCCTCCTGGCCTCCCTACTCCTCGTCATGTTTGCCGGCTGCGTCGGGCTATAATGGTTTGAAGCAGGTCCCTCAAGCCTAGTTTGAGTGTTTTCGCCTTGTCATCACCAAGGCTGGTTTTAGTTAGAGTTCTCAGGACCATTCTATGTTTATGCGGTCATCACCGCAGGGAAAGGTAATTCTACTACTATATGTTGATGATATGATCATTACTGGGGATGACTCCGCCGGCATTGCATCCACACAGAAATACCTTCACCAGCAGTTTCATAGAAAGACCTTGGTAAGCTACGTTACTTTCTGGGTTTAGAGATTGCTCATGGATCTCAGGGGATACTCATTTCTCAGCAGAAATACACATCAGATATTATTTTCGCTGCATGTCTCTCTGACAGTCGATCAGCTGATACACCCTTAGAGCTTCATGTGAAGCTTTGTCCCACAGATGGTGAGCTCCTTCCTGATCCCACTAGATACAGGCAGATTGTTGGACAGCTTGTCTACTTATGCATGACCAGACCCGATATTGCTCATGCAGTTAGTATTGTCAGTCAGTTTGTTTTCGCTCCTACATCAGTTCACTACGGTGCTCTTCTTCGGATCCTCAGATATCTTCGGGGCACTATCACTCGCTCATTATTCATGCCTTCTACATTCAAACTAGAGTTCAGTGCATATTCTGATTCAGATTGGGCAGGTGATCCGACTACCAGAAGGTCTACCACAGGTTTCTGTCTATTTCTTGGTGATTCACTGATCTCATGGCGGAGCAAGAAACAGGCAGTTGTTGCATGTTCTTCCACCGAGGCTGAGTACAGAGCAATGACAGCTACTACTAGAGAGATTGTTCATGTTCGTTAGCTGTTATCAGATATGAGTGTCACTCTTATAGGAGCTACTCCACTTTATTGTGATAACCGGAGTGCATTGCACATTGCAAGCAACCCGGTCTTTCATGAACAAACGTAGCATATTGAGATTGATTGTCATTATGTTCGTGAGCGTTTTGAGGCATGGACCATCTCTCTCCATTCTTTTACCTCTTCCCAGACTTCTTCACCAAATTCCATAGTGTTCAGAGATTCCGACACTTAGTAGGCAAACTTACATTGTTTGACCCATCGTGAGTTTGAGAGGAGGTGTTAGAGATTATAGTCCCTAGAACTCGAGTTTCATAACTTAAGAAATTTGGACTTGGTTAGGATCCAAAGAGGAAAGTGGATGGAATAATAATTATACAATTGAAATGAAATAGAAAAATCCACGGTACGATTCATGAATTTGTAATAGATCTATGGGATAGATGATAAGAGAAGTTGTTGTTGATAAAATCAATTATGAAGAAAGGAAAATTCCTATGGAACCGTTCATCGGACGTGCCTATACTGCAATAATATGAATAACTCGCTATTCACTTCACTCAGTTTCTGGTCAATAATAAAACTGTGTAGGAGAGATGGCCGAGTGGTTCAAGGCGTAGCATTGGAACTGCTATGTAGGCTTTTGTTTACCGAGGGTTCGAATCCCTTTCTTTCCGTTTCTGGTAATTTACCAGCGTTATTTACCACAATATATCAAATTCAATAACAGTTGATATCAATTGTTATTGAATTTGATAGAGAATCTCTATTCCTAAATTCAATTAATGTTTATTCCTAATTACTGTGGTACATAAAATAAAAATATCGCGGAAAGCGCAAAAAAGAAAAAAAATCCTACTGCGGATCAATTTTGGATACATGAATGATCAAAATGGGGATCAAAGCTATTGAACTCATAATTCATTAGATACTTTTTCTGAATGTCAACTAAGTATCGTAAGTAAATTGATCCCGGTTGTTCAATCATTTGATAACCAGAGTCATTCTTTGAGACGAACCACGGCGCTCTAATCCTCTGAGCTACATGCCCCACCCTGTCTCCACTGGATCCGTTCCCGGGAGTACCCTAAAAAAGGAACCTCGTAGGCGTTTTCCCCCAATTGAATCGGGGGATCAAATTGATTATAGAAACATGAGTTTAATTAGTCGATTTATTAGTGAACAAGGCACGATATGATTCAACCTCAGACCCTTTTGAATGTAGCAGATGACAACGGAGCTCGAAAATTGATGTGTATTTGAATCATAGGAGCTGGTAATCACCGATATGCTCATATTGGTGACGTTATTGTTGCTGTAATCAAGGAAGCAGTGCCCAATATGCCTCTAGAAAGATCAGAAGTAATTAGAGCTGTAATTGTACGTACACGTAAAGAACTTAAACGTGACAATGGTATGATAATACGATATGATGACAATGCAGCTTATTCACATTTCATTTGATGGTCAGAGGCGAATTGAAAGCTAAGCAGTGGTAATTATAAAGATCCCCTTGGGAAAAAATAGAGATGTCTCCTACGTTACCCGTAATATGTGGAAGTATCGACGTAATTTAATAGAGTCATTCGGTCTGAATGCTACATGAAGAACATAAGCCAGATGACGGAACATTGAGTAGTTGGTTAGTTTTGTATATGGTTCCTCCTATATATAGGAGATATTGTACTCAGTTAATTCTCAATTCAAATATCAGTATTGTATTCGTTCTCTCTGATTTATCTTAACAGACACAAACAAACAACAACAACAACTGATACAATTGAAAAATAACAACATGATCTCTTCTCGACGGTGGCTGCCATTAACTCCGACGCTGCAGGGGATTACTCCGGCGACCCTAACAAAGAGAAGATGAGAGTTGGAAGAGAGAGGTTGGGAGGAAGCAGGGAGAGGGGGAGGGGGGAACCCTAGCCGCCAGCCGCCCCCCAAGCTCAGATCTAGGGTTTGGGTTTTTGTTTTTTGGATTTTTTAGGGGAGAGTTTTTCTCTCTAGATTTTCTAGAGAGAGAAACTCCAAACGTTTAACTGTTTATTATCGTTCGTATTGTTAACAAACCAACTACCTTAAATGTCCCTTACTAAAGCTGTGCACCGTGAATGAGCTGTGGGGTGCTGGATGCATTCCTCAAAGTAAGGGCGCATTCCTGAGATAACACAGCTGCACACACGGTCACTATCCATGATATGATTACCACTCCAAGAACATAGTTCTCTGCAGATTTAGGCATATAAATTTTGGTTTTGAGTACATATTAAGGAAGGTCATCTTCGTGGGTACTTTTGTTTGTTGATCTTCATTATGTCGACCCTGAATTTTATCTATTCTTTTTTTGTTTTTTTTCGTTTTTCTTTTGGTCATCATATACTGATGTAAGCTTTTGGTCTGGGCCTTTAGGTAGATCTTGTTCCAACTTTTTGGACTTAATTCATCTGGAGTTCTCACCGAGCCTATTGTGTAAATAGACACAAATTCACCATAGGCATAATGGTTCTTCACAAAACTGATTCTTTAGATGGGCTTTTACACAATGGTGGGATTCCCTGCTGATGATTTGCATGGTTTTAGTCTTGACCTACCTGCCCAATTTCGTCTGAGTATGAAATATCAGGTGTTATAAACTTGTTTTCCATGCGTTGTGTGTGCTGAGGATGCTTATCCATGCAAGAAGTGGTTGTAAAATGAACGGTTATAAGAAACATAATAAAAACGTCTCATGATCTTTGAGTTAGAAATGCTTAACATACTAGTCTTCCATTAGTTTTTCAAAGTAAATAGATCATAGGGAATGAAACGGAATTTCTATTAGGATTACCTAGATCATGAATGAAAATTATCTGTTCAATTATATGTAGATTTCTAAGGCATACTATTTTACAGCATATAGAGATAAGTGAACAATGTAGGTCATCCAAATTGGTTAATTTATTGCACTCTTTAAGTTGTATAAATCACGACGATTAAAGTGGATTTTCTGTTGGGGTTGTCTAGGTCATTTGAAATGCATATCTAGTTTTGTCATGGACATCTGAAAATACATGATCAGTAATCAATTTGGAAGGTCCATTCCGTTCACTTTTGAGTACATGCTATAAAATATATATCCACAAAAAATTGTGTTCAGGTGTTGTGGGAGCCTCGAACCAGTACGTGTGGTTCTGTCATGAAGTGTTATGGATATCATTATTGAGATACCGACATCAATCTTATAGATGAGTTCTGTAGCACTTAAAGGATGCCCTCAACTAAGACACATAAAGGACCTAAACTATATTAGTTGTGGCTGCTAAACTCATTTGATCCCCACACACTCGCCAACAAATTAACTCATCCCACCTACACACCTCAGAACTATATTAATGTATGTTTAGACTTTCTAGAAGGATTTGATGGCATATTCTTATGCGAAATTCAATAATGGAGTTTAAATTTAGCCTATGCATAAGTTACCGCAAACTGACCAGCAGAATTAACGAAGTAGCTTCATTTCAATGTTTTCAGCCATCTGATTTGAAAACCTAACTAAACCTTTCGACGTTTGTGAACCTTACGTGCGAACTTGTACCTGGTTTAATACATTCCACACCATAAGTCTAAACAGCTTGCAACTGTTGACTCACTCTTGAGCTGCTATATGCTGTGAGCCCTTTCTTAAAGTTATAGTTTGATAGTTCAAGTGGCATCAGGTTCTTGACTTGACCCTTGTATTTTTATTTATTTATTTATTTATATGGATTAAAAACAAGTTATGACCTCTGTAAAAGCTCTTAATTTTTAATTCTTAATTTAATATATATTAATTGCATATCAGACTGTGGGAAGCATGACCCAGAACTGAACAAGGAGATGGAGAAGCAATTTGTTGATCTCCTCACAGAGGAGCTACGGCTTCAAGAAGCCGTGGCAGAAGAACAAACGCACCACATGAACGTAACCCTAGTCGAGGCCAAAAGGTTGGCTTCTCAGTACCAGAAAGAAGCCGAGAAGTGCAACGCAGCAACAGAGACCTGTGAGGAGGCACGAGAAAGGGCAGAGGCAGCACTGACAAAGGAGCGGAGGATCACTTACATCTGGGAGCAAAGGGCCCGCAGGAGTGGCTGGCACGATGCGTAACAACTCTTTGAATTATTAGCACACTCAAAGACATTTTTACTCGGAAGGAATGTTTCAGATATATAATTCTGTAATAGTTGTAAGTCCATTGTATTTGTCTGCAAAAAAAAAAAAAAAAAAAAAAAGGCAGCAATTTTGAAAGTGTAAGCTAATTACAAAAACAACAAAGCCTCTTTCCCAACTAGTTGGGGTCGGCTATAAGGTGCAAGCTATTTTTTTTTTATTTTTTATTTTTTATTAATGTTTAATGTTTTGTTATTATGGACTGAATGCACTAATAAGAGATGCATCAGAGATTCGGATTTGAATATTCATGGACAGAATGCTGTTTGTTTGTCGACCCGGCCTGAAAAGTCTATTTATCATATCTGGTGTATTGTCACTGAATTGCAGTTTTAAGTTTTTATCCAGATCAATGGAAAGGGGCATGATTTGATCCAAAACATCAGCAAACCTGACTTGATAAATCAATCTAACTTTATATATTTCGGGTAAGCTGACAGAATAAATAGTAGTCAAAGGATAAATATTATTTATATCATATTTTTAGTACAGTTTTTCCGTGAGGCAAGTTTTTAATGGAGTTTTTTTTTTTTTTTTTTTTTTTTGGATAAAAGATGACGCACGTCACCGTTTCATTAATAAGCAAATAACGAAACAAAATAGTACAACAAAAGGAGCGAAAAACAACAGTCGTGGTGATCCCACCGCAGTTCACGGACCTACCCGGAACTTGAACAAAAGCAACAGCAAGCAGCAAGCTAAAACGAAGCTAACAATCTAAAGCAAACTAGAAGAAAGCCAGCAAACTAATAGAAAGCTAGCACTCTAAAACAGCAGCATACTAATACAATCTAAGTCCAACAATAATAGCTGAGCTGCTGTCAAAAGAAACCCCGGACCAAGCACCCTCCTAGTTGATGATCGTCCGTCTTCCTCCGCTATCCTCCTCTCCCTGTATGCCGCCTCTATGGCTAAGCTCCCTCATTGTTCCTGATTCTCTTCGCGCCCTCCTTTGCACCTGCCCAATCGTGGATCAGATTAAATAATTTTTGCATGGCAACAGATGATCTATATTGACAGTTGCGGAAAATGAAATCATTTCTTTCAAGCCAAAGGCTCCAAATAGTAGCTGCAGAAGTGATATCCCAAGCCCTAGTGTTAGTGTTGCAAATGTGAACTTCTCTAAAGGAACCCCAGATATCTTTTGTTGAGAGCGGAACCATATTACACCCAAACCCCCGACAAACGATTTCCCACGTACAACGCGCTCTCGGGCATTGAAATAAAATGTGATCGACATCTTCAGCTGCGCTAAGGCACCTCTCGCAGTTGACGTCTATGTTCGAGATACGCTTCTTAAGATTCACTTTTGATAGAATCGCGTCTTGATATGCTAACCAACAGAACACTTTTACCCTGAAGGGGACAAGTGCTCCCCAAATGACCGCTTGAACTTTACATCTGATGCCTCCGTCGTTAATCCATGAGTACATTGACGAAACTGTAAAGGCTTTAGAATCTTCTCGCTCCCACCATCTTTCGTCTTCCAAGTTGGATAGTCGGATACCGTTCTGTTTCACCAAAAAGTTCAACGCCTCGAACTGCTGCACTGCCTCCGAAGTTAAATCATTGGACACTACGAAGCTCAGCTTACCGTTTTTCCTGATGTCTGCTACTATTAGATCTAAGTTCTGTGTTGCTTCTGCAGCTTTGGGGAACTGATTCAGCAGAGTGGATTCTCCGCACCACTTGTCCTTCCAGAATCTCGTCTTTTTCCCGTTCCCTACTTTACATCTAGTATTTGTGAAGAAGATTTCTCCTTGCTTTGATATGCCTTTCCAAAGAAGAGAGACTTTCGCTGACGCACTCCTCCCGCCGAACCTAAATTTCTTCCTCTTGCGAAAACTCTCGAAAGAATGCTTCCACCACCCTTTATGGTTGGAAGAGATCTTCCACCACCACTTCGAAAGCAAAGCTTTGTTCATATCTTGAAGATTCGTGATCCCTAGACCACCGAATTCCTTTTTCTTACATACCCGCCCCCAGTTAACCAAGTGGAATCCTCTGTTGCCCTCGTCCGTTCCTTTCCAAAGAAATCTCCGCCTAAGCTTGTCGATGCTGTTGGATACCCATCTAGGTAATTCGTAGATAGACATCAAATACAGCGGGATGGCGCTAAGGACCGAGTTAAGAAGGATAATCCTCCCCCCGAGCGAAAGGAACCTGCTTTGCCAACCTGCCAGTTTCTTCTTAATTTTGTCGATAACAAAAATCCAATCTTCTTTCAGCAGGTTACCGGGTCTAATCGGCGTCCCCAAGTATTTGATTGGGAAATCACTAGACTTACAACCTAAGCTCGTGGAGATATCACTAACCGACATTGACATATAACCGGATGCGGGGAGAACGCTAGTCTTATCTAAGTTGACTTTCAGACCCGACCACCCTTGAAAGCAGGCCAGTACACTTTTGATGGCAGTGACTTCTTCCACAGTAGCCTTGCCAAAAAGGATAGTATCGTCTGCATATTGGAGGATTGACATAGGCTGTTCAATCCCCTTTATATGGAAGCCTTTGATGATGGAATTCTCTTGAGCTCTTCTGATCATTTCTGCCATCCCATCCGCGACAATGGCAAAAAGAAGAGATGATAGTGGATCGCCTTGTCTGAGGCCTCTTCTGCACCTTATCTCCTTCCCTTGCTATCCGTTAACTTGTATGTTTGATTTCCCGCCTCTGATACACGATTTCATCCAAAATCTCCATTTAACACCGAATCCTTTAAGTTTTAAGGCTTCCTCCGTGCATTCCCACGATACCGAGTCGTATGCCTTCTGGAAGTCAATTTTCAGTATGAAACCATCCAAATTTCCTCTGTGAGCTCTAAAAATGGTTTCGTGTGCGGAAGCTATGCTGTCCATAATGTCCCTTCCTTTAATGAACCCGCTCTGTGATGGTGCAATCACCTCATTCAGGTGGGGTCCTAATCTTTGTGCTAAGACCTTGGTTATGATTTTGAACGATCCGTTCAGCAAGCTAATTGGTCTGAGGTCATCGTGGGAGGTAACATCACTCTTCTTAGGAATCAATATGATCGTTGCGTAGTTAAGCCTGTCTAGGTTACACGCCCCTTCGTAAAGCTCGTGGAAAATATTGAGAAGGTCGTCTTTGATAATCGGCCAATATATCTTGTAAAAAAAGATTGGAAACCCGTCAGGACCTGGAGCCTTATCCTGCCCTCGATTCTTTACGGCGTCCCACACTTCTTGTTCAGAGAATTTGATTTCTATTCCTTCGCTTCCGTCAATTCTTGAGGTACTCCACATATCTGGTGCTAGTGTACATCTCCTCGCAGACTCCCCTCCTAAGAGGTCGTGATAGAACTTGTCCAGATGATCCATGATAAGGTCTTCGTTTTCTGTCCACGCCCCGTTCACAGTGATGCCCGTGATATGGTTTAATCTCTTCCGACCGTTAGCCACCTTGTGGAAGTATTTAGTATTTGCGTCCCCTTCTCTTAGCCATTGAACTCTTGATCTCTGTTGCCAATACAGTTCCTCCATTCTCCCGATCTGTTGAAACTCCAATCTTTTATTAGCGAGCTCATCTTTCTCTTCCTCTTGCAGCTCTCTTTCCTCTAGTACCGCTTCCAGGCTGCTGATTCTGTTAATGAGCACCTCTCTTCTGCGGTAAATGATTCCATTCTCCGCTTTCGCCCACTCTGTTAATCTTCTTCTAAGACGTCTAATCTTCTCTATCCAAACTCCCACAACTGTCGACTGAGAAGTACTGGTCTCCCAGGAGTCTTTAATTATTTGCCTCGTCTCTTCGTGAATTGTCCAAGCCTTCTCGAATTTGAACCCGTAATATTTCCTCTTACTTTTCAATCCACAGTCTATAACTAGTGGAAGATGATCTGAAGTGTATCTGAGCGCCGATTTGACCTTGGCTGTTGGATGAAGGTCTTCCCAATCGTTGGAGACCAACACTCGATCCAATTTTGCCAAAATTGGATTACGCTGCATATTCGACCAAGTGAATTTTCTGTCAGTCATCTCTAGTTCCAGTAACTCTAAAGCGTCAATAGTCTCGTTGAAGGAGTCTACGTCCGTCTGCCGATGGCCTCGACCATTGTGCTCTGCATGGAATCTAGTGAGGTTAAAGTCTCCCCCTATCATCCATGGACCTGACCATCTATTTCTAATGTACCTCAGTTCTGACCACAGCTCGTTGCGACTCCTACTGTCATACGGGCCGTATACGTTCATAATTGACTGAATCCATCCATCACCTCTACGTCTAATCCTGATCGAAACAGTGTATCGTCCGATATAATCGTCGGTGATCTCGAAAATAGTCGCGTTAGCCCCTAGAGCGATTCCTCCTGAAAACCCCATAGCTGAATTAAAGCGCCAACTAAAGCCATCCACTCCTCTAATTGCCAAAAACTCCTCCTCCGTGGGCGACTGTAATCTAGTTTCCTGTAGCCCACATATATCTGGTTTAATCTTGCTAAGGGTCACCCCTATCGCTCTTTTCTTCAGTCTTTGACGCATCCCTCTCACGTTCCAGAATGTATAAATCATTAAACAATAAAAAACACGTCTATACATCTACCCTCACTCCGCTATCTCCCCCCCCCCCCAATAAAACAAGTACTCAAAAGCCAGCGATCCTGGAACCCTCCCTAATAATAGCTATATTAGCTAAGTGTGCTTCTCTAGTGGACCCCATATTTAACCCGTATAAGCTAGCGAAGTAGATCAGCGATTCATCAGTTAAAGAGTTAAGAATAGAACAATTGACTTTAGAGGTACTTGCTCCTGGAGTGTCGACCTCCTGAGGTGCTAAGCGTCTGTTGACCCACTCGTCTTTCCTTTCGTCGACACTTTCTGTACCGGTTAACTGTTTTTTGCCTTTCCTCCTGTATTCTGTGAGTTTTTTTGTGGATGTGCTTCCCACGCTTCCTCTCAGATCTTTGTCCTGGCCATAAGTTTCTGTGACCGAGATTAGATTGTCTTCCCGAATCCCGTCAAGTGCGCCAATCATACACTCTCCGACTTCCACTTCAGCTGCTGAACTGTCGACGAACTGTGCTAAACACTTTTGGGCGCTAGACTGGTTCACATCGAAGTTGGAATTAATGCCGAATGGGTTTTCTACATCGACATGGATAACAAGGGTTGGGCCGAACTCTTGATTGGGCTCTTCCAGCTCGTTGGGCTTTGGCCCATCTTCAATATTACCTTTAGACAATATCAGATTAGAGATTGCGTCCTGAACAGATGCTTCGATTTCCTTCTGAGTGAATCTAAGCCAGTCAACGTCCAACAAACCAAGACCCTTGATGTGACCCAAGCCAGCGCCTACAGCATCTTTGAGAATACCCAATTTGTTCGCTGGTTTCAAAGTTACCTTACTGACACCATCCCCTATAACCTTAGTGATAGCTTTCCCATCGCCGAATGAAGTCTCATCCGGAACAGTACGACCGTCTCCTCCTATACGCAACGTCTCTTCGCAACCAATCCTTGGAGTAATTTGCGGAACCCATTTCCAACGCTGCGCGTTGATCCCACCGTAAGCTGAAGAAATCAAGGGCTGAGATGCCCTGTCCTTTGAAAGGTTTGGTGCTCCATGCAAAATGCATCTGCTCTGCCTTTCGTTGGTGATGAGCGGTCCGGATTAGAGATCCTCACATCCAACCGCTTAGCTTCGTCTTCTTCCTCCAGCTTTGCATCCAGGTCGTCGATTATTTCTTTTGCATGGAGAGATAGTATCAATATTTTTTTATGGAGTTGATTTATAGAGAGACAGTATTAATATTTTCACATTTCCTTTTCTATTTATATATTTATATTGAAATTTGAAATGAACTGAAAAATCATTCTGTTACCGCTGATTTCGGTGTGGGGGTAAACAGATAAGATTTGTGAGTTCGAGAAAACCTGAACAGCTGATTCAAGCCTTCTTGCTCCTGCCGCAACCTGCAAGGAAGTGCGAAACACCGGGGTTGATTCCGGCGACGCACCCTCCGACGCTCTTGTCAGTAACCAGTGGTGATTAAAGAAAGAGCTTAAGGTGGTGAAAAAGTGATTAACCTGGTCACAGTGGCAGAGGGGAGGTATTTATAGTCGCCAGGGGAGTGATTAGAGGCCTGGTTCCCTGTGTAACTGCTAGGAGAAAAATCCTCACAGTCTGTTTAGGAAACTAACCCCTTGATTCCCGGTGAGAGCAAATCAGGCTCGTTGACTTGGTCAAATCAGTGGCCCTGATTTGTCTCTTGCTGGTCTGGGCTCGCTTCGGGTCGGGACCCGTACCCAATTGGAGCGGACCCGTTCGTGGGTTATTGGATCCGTGAGAAGGAGATTCAGTACCCGCTTTGGATCCGCTTGTATGTGAAATTACCGTTTTACCCCCGAGCTTCAAGATTCGTGCCCAATCTGGACGGTTCCGATTTAACCCCATTTTTAGCCATACCACGAGCCCCCCACTCCTAAAGACTGAGCGTGATCAGCCTTTGAGGAGTAGTTTGACTGTTTTGGTGGCTAACGGAGTTGTATCGGAGTCCAAATGGAGGATTTAGAATCTCGAAGGGGGTAGTGAGGTAATTTTTTGATGCCATGTGCTGTTTCCTAGCCATATCAAGTATTTGACGGCTTTTATCTATTTTTTCGGATTATTTATTTTGCGATGTGTTTACTAATAGTTCGGGGGCCTTAACAGTGCATTCTAGGCAATAATTGTTCGTTCAGGGGCTCAAAAATATACCCCCAAATTTTAATTATTTTCTAGAATTTTTAGTTAATTTTTTCGAATTTTTAGCAATTTTTCGCAATTTTTTAAATAAAAAATCGATTAAAATAGATAAAAAAATAATTTTAAATACCGATTTATGACGTGGATCGATCCGGGCCATTGATCATAGACGGGCGCGAATTTGTGAGAGATCCAACGGTTGTCGTGGTTCGGTGTCTTTTTTCTCCGTTTGCGAGCTCGGAAAGGCACTTGCTCGGCCGCCGACCGAAGACAGGGGGTCTCGGCAGGCCGAGCGACGTAGCGCAATCTGAGCCATCAGATGACGACGCGCATCTCGAGACGGGCACATTTCTCAAGAAAATACTATCTTGTCGTTTAGTGTCCTCGACGAGATCTGGGCCGTCTGATCGAGATCAGGCGCGATTTTTGAGGAGAAAGTGAGTTTTCCCCGTTTGCGAGCTCGGAAAGGCACTTGCTCGGACGCCGACCGAAGACAGGGGGTCTCGGCAAGTTGAGTGACGTGGCGCGATCTGAGCCATTGGATGACGACGCGCATCTCAAGACGGGCACGTTTCCCAAGAAAGCACTATCTTGTCGCCTAGTGTCCTCGGCGAGATCTGGACCGTCTGATCGAGATCAGGCGTGATTTTTGAGGAGAAAGTGAGTTTTTCCCGTTTGCGAGCTCGGAAAGGCACTTGCTCGGACGCCGACCGAAGATAGGGGGTCTCGGCAAGTTGAGTGACGTGGCGCGATCTGAGCCATTGGATGACGACGCGCATCTCAAGACGGGCACGTTTCCCAAGAAAACACTATCTTGTCGCCTAGTGTCCTCGGCGAGATCTGGACCGTCTGATCGAGATCAGGCGCGATTTTTGAGGAGAAAGTGAGTTTTCTCCGTTTGCGAGCTCGGAAAGGCACTTGCTCGGACGCCGACCGGAGACAGGGGGTCTCGGCAAGTGGAGTGACGTGGCGCAATCTGTCTAGAGACGATTCTGTTCCCAAGGACATTAATGGTGCCCCAGGGTTTGTGCGGCGTTCCACCTTCCCCAGGTCATTAAGGATAACTCCTTCAATTAATGTGTGGCATTTCAACTTCCGAGGGTCATAATGGTCAGGCCTTGGAGGGGAGCTTATAAGTACTCCACTCCCTTTGTTATTTCAATCGCAACAATGTAGAGTTTCAAACCTCGGAGGCATTGGCCCTTGGGTAACTTATCTTTCGAGGTCCGAAGGGGTGGTTGCTCTTTTGCCTTTTTCTTCTCCCGTTCCGGATGGCCCCAAAGTGGATGTCAGGAGCGGGGGGGAACGAGGCAGTAGTGGTGGCGACCGTAGTTCGGACCCGAGGGATGAGTTACTTCAGAGGGACGGGTGGTCCCTCTGTTGCCTTGTTCTTTTCTCGTTCCTCACAGCTCGAAAGGGGATGTCAGGAGCGGGAGAGAATAAGGCAGTAGAGGTGACGACCGTAGTCCGGACCCGAGGGGCGAGGTGCCTCGGAAGGACGGGTGGTCGTTCTTCCACTAAGATCTTCTGCCGACTCTAGTTGCCCCTCGGTGGGTGTCAGGGTCGACGGAGATCATGGTGGAAGAGGTGATGATCCATGTCCGAGTCCGAGGGGTGAGCTACATCGGAAGGACGGGTGGTTACCCTTCCGCCATGATCATCACCCGATTTTGACCGGCCCGATCCGGGTGTCAAGATTGGGGGTGATCCTGGTAGAAGGGGTGATTACCAGAGTCTGGATTTGTGGGACGAGCCTCGGTTGGACGGGTGGTCGTTCTCCTACCATGATCTTCTCCCGATTTTGACGGCCTCGGCGTGGGTGTTAGAATCGGAGGGTCATGGTAGGAGAGGTGATGACCCAAGTCCGGTCCGAGGGGAGGGCTTGCTTCGGGACGACTGGTGGTTGTTCTCCCGCCCAAATCTTCTCCTGACTCTGATGGTTCGGATGGATGTGTCAGGGTCAGGGGAGATTTGGGCCGAAGGGTAGACCACCGAAGTCCGGATCTAAAGGGGACGATCTGTTACGGTAGGACGGGTGGTCGTTCTTCCACCAATATCTTCACCCGATTCTGAGGGCTCCAACGTGGGTGTTAGGATCGGGGAAGGTCATGGTAGAAGAGGTGATGACCCTAGTCCGGAACCGAGGGACGGCAGCAGCTTCGGAATGATGGGCCTCTTCCCATCTCTGTCTTCCTTCCGGGCCGACGGCTTCCGATGGTTGTCGGCCCAAAGGAGTTAGAGATGGGGGGTGTGCCGATCTGTTTTTGACCGAGCCCCGTGGGTTGGCGGAATACCGACCGAGACATGGGGCCTGGGGGGCACGCCGAAGGCGGTGCCTTAAAACTTTGAATTAAAATTTTTTCTGGTTTCTTCAGACAGAGGTGGGGTATGGAGGAAGTGCAGGCTATCCGAGCGGCTTGACGCAATTTGTACCGTTGGATGACGTTGCGCATCTCGAGACGGGCACATTTCTCGAGAAAACACTATCTTGTCGTTTTAGTGTTCTCGGCGAGATCTGGGCCGTCTGATTGAGATTTTACGCGAAGCTTGAGGAGAAAGGGAGTTTTTCTCCATTTGCCGGCTCGGATAGCTACATGCTCGGTAGCCGACCGTTCTCTTTGCTGACGTGGTCGGATGGCGCATGGCTCGGCTCCTAGTCCCGATGTGCCGAGCTAGTTGTCTTGGCGAGGAAGGTAGTTGTGTTGGGCCTTCGCGACGTTTCGAGAGCGGCCCAAGAGTCGCACTTTTTCGTTTGGAAGTCCAAGGGACGTTCTCTTTTACTATAAATCTTCACCCCCCCCCCCCCTCAGACCAAGTCTCATTTTTTACTTTTACTCTCTCTCTTCAGTTCTTACTCTTCGCCTTCGAAGTTTTTAGCTCCTTGGTGGTGGTGCTAGCTGACGCGGCAAGGCGTTTCTTGTTTCCGACGAACTTTCCGACCGCATCTATCACTTCAAAGTCAGTCTCTCTCCCTTCTCTCTTTGAAAATGGTTAAGGTTATGTCCTCGGATGAGACCCCCGCCTCGGAGCAAGCAGTAGTCCGAGGGGGCAAAGGGAATGAGGTGGTGGAACTGAGCAATCAGAACGTCGTTCGTCCGGATAGAGAGGGCGAAGTGGCCGAGCTGCCTAAGGAGGTCGCGGCGGTGTCCCAGAAGGGTAAGGCCGTGGTCACGATCGTGGAAACGCCGAAGACGGCGGGAGCGTTCGGTCGGCAGCCCATTACCCTGTCGAGCGTGGGAGGTGTACGGGACTATGCCGAGGACACCTTGGAGAGAGTGACCCAAGGCACGGCTAAGTTGGTGTAGGAGAATGAGCCGAAGGAGCTTTCCGAGGTGGACCATACCATCTTGTCTCTCACCGAGGGTGACCTTCACCTGATCCGAGAGGGCTTCCGGATCCCTGCCGACTACGGACTGCTCCTCCCCGGGCCGGGTTTCCGAGCCAATACAAAGTCTTTGTCAGACGTCTGCGTCTTTCTGGTCGACTCTCTTATTGCCGGACTCCGTTTTCCCCTCCACCCGTTCGTTGTTGATGTCCTGACATGGTACGGTCTGAGCCCCGCCCAGCTGATGCCGAACACATGGAGGCACGTCATGGCATTCGTCCTCCGATGCCAAGAGGTTGGTGCCAAGCCGAGTATGTTCCTCTTTCGGAGTCTCTACCGACCCTGTCAGCCAAGACGAGACGAACAAAGGTTCTATCTTTCGCCCCGGACGGGCATGAAGCTGATCGAGAATCTGGACTCGATCAAACATTGGAAGGAGAAGTACTTCCTCATCCGAGCCCCTGCGCCGTGGGTGATACCGACGGTTTGGGCAAAGGATGGTCTGCCCAAGCGGACCAAGAAGGAGGCGGTGCTGAGTGATGAGGAGGCGGAGGTCCAGAAAAAGCTCCTCGCCCTGCCAGCGCTAAGCTGGAAAGAAATTACCGTGGAGGATCTGTTCCTAGGGGGTCTCAGTCCGATCGACCCTAGTATGCTTCTGGTATTTATACTCTCTGCTTAAAGTTCATGAAAATTTTTCTAAGTTTTTTCATTCGGCTTGTGCAGAGACGATGAAGCTGGATTACAAAGCTCTGGTGGCGAAGGGCAGGTCGGAGCAGGAGGCAAAGAAGAAGAGGCCTTCGGCAGGGCCTCAGGAAGGCCGAGCTTCGAAGAAGCCTTCGGTCGCGAAGGCTGCCGACCAGCCGAAGGTCATGGTCCTCGAGCAGGGGGAAGTCATGGTCCTCGACCCTCCTGCTTCGGGTGCGCCGACACCGACCCCGAGGGGGGATGCTCCCGGTTCGTCGAGCGGTGCGTTCGGCATGAAGGAGGTGTTGTCCCTCCAAGTTCCGTCCCTCACTGCCGAGGCGGAGAAGATCTTGACCGAGCGTCATAAGCAGATCTTCGTCCCTGACTGGCAGGTGATGAACGTCGACGGCTTCTTGGGCGACGGCAACATCTGCATGGAGGCGGTGAGGCACCTGCCAACCCCAAAGGATCGAGCGACCCTGAAGGCCGGGCTAGCAGGGGACGCGGTGATGCAGATTGCTCGGAATACTATGTCGGTAAGTAGGTCGAGCCCTCCCTCATCAAAATTTCTTTCTTAGAATTTTTCTAAGTCTTTGGGTTCTGGTTTTAATGTGCTGTTCTTTTTCAGACCCTCTGCCACTTCAATTTCCTGCTCGAGGAGTTTGCGAACAAGGAGCGGGAGAACGAACGGGAGAGGGCGGAGCGTGTCAAGGCCACGCAGCTGCTTGATGCCGAGCAGCTCCTCTCAGCGAAGAGGGGTGCTGAAGTGGAGGGGCTGGAGAAGCAGCTGGCCGACGCCATTCAGCTGTCGAAGGACGCGACGGCCAAACTTGAGGCCTCGGAGAAGGAGGCTGCCGACCTGAAGGAGGCACTGGCCAACGCTCGGTCGGAAGCGGAGAAGGCTCGAAAGAGGGCCGAGAAGATCATGGCCAAACACCAGAAGAAGGTGAAGAAGGTGAGGAAGGCCGTGCAGGAGGAGGCCGCGCAACACATGCTCCAGAACATGGAGGATGCCTACGGTCGAGCCCTGCTCCACGTAGCCGCCAAGAACCCGGGCTTCGACACGTCCTCCTACCATTTTTACGACCCCATGGAAGGGAAGGAGGGGGTTCCCGAGGGGCTGCTCGACCCTGAGGGAGAGACGGAAGGTGTCGAAGGCCCAGGGGAGACCGAGGCCGAGGCCGAGGAGGAGGACGACTCCGAGGAGGAGAGCGGGAGCGAAGGCGAAGGTGAGGGCGATGGTGAGGGCAAGACCGGGGGGTCGACGGACCCGAGCGGCAAAAAGGTCGACCCCTGACTCGGTTGTCTCTTTTTTTTTTCTTTTGTTGTTTTGTTTCTTTTTGTAAGCCTAACTGCGGACTGGTCACCGCTTTTGTAAAACTTTCTCCTCGGTTTTGAATGAAAATATTTTGTTTGGCCAAAATTTATCCAAGTGTTGAGCCTCGGATTTGCGTGTGACTAGTTGTAGATGTTTCCATGTATTGTCCCATCGGATTTATCTCCGCTTTTCAGGTGAAGTTCGGTCCGATCACGGAGGTTGTATACCTTCGGAAAGAGCTTTCCAAAACGAGGGGTGAACTCTCGAACAGCCGACAGAATCGGTTTCTCCTGCTCTCGAAGCTGGAGGAGACGAAGGCAGCTGTGCGGAGGTATTGTCGCGAGCTGTGGCAACTGCGGAAGTACCCCCAAGCTCCTTGTCCCGAGGGCGAAGTCGAGCGGCTCCGTAGAGAGCTCACTACCGCCGAGCAGAAGAATGACGAGCTTTTGGCTAAGGCTCAACACTTGGAATTAGTGGAGAAAGAACGCTCGGCGGCGGAAGAGAAGCTGACTTCCGAGCTGGAGAAGGCGTCGGGCGAGCGCAAGAGGCTATTGGCCGAAGTCGACAAGCTTAGAAGGATCACGATAGATAGGGGGATCGAGGTCGCCCACTTCCGACGGCTCGCGACCGATGGTGCCAACGTCTCTGGCTCGTCAAGGCCTTCTCGTCTGAAGAAGTTGGCGAAGGACGACGCTCTGAGAGACAGAACGATTGAACTGGAGGAAGAGATCGCGTCGCTCAAGCCTGTGCCGGAGAGGGCTAACGTCCGCAGTACGTCGTGCACTCGTGAAGAGAGCGAGATAGGGATTTCTTTTTACGAACTCGCGACACGCTTACCTGCGGCTAGGCGGAGCCCTGCCGACGCTCAGAGCAGCGCAACCGTCTCGTCGAGCGGTGCCTCGGCCGGTGCCACAATTAGGGTTGGCAGCGAAGTGGGGTCACGCTTCGTTGGTTTATGGTCGAGTTCGGAGGGCAGGCCTCGTCGTCCTCGCGTTTTCTTAAACCGAAGCGTTCCCCTTCCGAAGAGGCCCTGATCATGTCATTTTATGTTCCTTCTAATTTGTTGTAAAACTTTGTAGTAGAGTCGGTCTTGATGTATGTGAAGACACTATATATGAGTTTGAAAGTTTGAAAGTCTTGTGCCTCGGAAGTGTATTGAAAACTTGCAATTCATTTTCCTTTCTTTTCAGCTCGAGGCGGCCGACCCATATGCTGATTTCCGCGGTTCGGATGATGACTCTGAATCCGAGGCCACTTCTGGGATGGCGGCTCTGAGTCCTAGGAGCGTCGAGCTGGAGTTACGCCGAGCTGAGAGTGAGCGGGCCCACCTTTCGTCCGTCCTCGACCTACGGGAAGCCGAGATCCAACGCCTGGAGAATAGGATCGCCGAGTTGAGCCCTGCAGGAGGGGACGAAGATTCGCAAACCGCTTTCAGCAATGCTCTTCGGGTCAAGTGTATTCTGCACAACCAGTCGAAGATCATAGCCGAGCGGGACGATTTGCTCTCGGAGATTCGACACTTGCAGACTGTGGTAGCGAAGCTCCGGAAAGATGCAGGGGAGCCATCAGCCGAGGAGGACGGACAGGCGACCGAACAATCTAGTGAAGATATTTCCATGTGAGGGCCAAGTATAGTGGGTCGGCGTCGTGTATTTAGTTTGCAAACACTTTGTAACCATGGAAAAGATGTGCTTTGTATTATGGCCTGGTTGTTTAATAAAATATCTTTCGTTGCTCTGCATATTTATCTTGCTTATAACTGTGTTGGTCGCGCCGAGATCCTCGAACCGAGCGTGTTAGTTCCGTCGGCGAGAGTGTCGAACCGAACGGGTTCCTATGAGTACAGTGTTTCGTCGTTTAGCGACTCTGACAAGGTACGGCACGAATTCCTAGGCGGCTCAGTCCCTAAGAAAATGCTATCTTGTCGTTTAGTGTAGGTGGCAAGATCTGAGCCGTTGAACGTAGGCACGAATCTCGAGGCGGCTCAGTTTCCAAGAAAACGCTATCTTGTTGTTTAGCATCGGTGGCAAGATCTGAGCCGTCTGATCGAGATCATGCACGAAAGTTGAGGAGAAAGTGAGTTTTCTCCGTTTGCAAGCTCGGGAAGGCACTTGCTCGGTAGCCGACCGAAGGCGTAGGGCTTCGGGCTTCGGCTGCTCTGCAAGATTGCTCGGGTTACGTGGCCGAACGTAGCCCCGGCATCAATCCACTGGAGAAGCTGAGGGGTGGACCACTCCTATTCTGTCGCGACGTAAGCTTGGGGGGACTGGGAGCCAAGTGTTGGACTCCGGGACCATCGGTGTAGCTCGACGGTTGTAGGAGCAATTCCGAACGGCGATCTACCCCTGGCTCGTCCGGAGGCGAGCTGAGGAGGTAAAGTCAAGCTGAGTGTTGGACTCCGAACCATCGGTGTAGTTCAACGGTTGTGGGAGCAGTTCCGAACGGCGATCTACCCCTGGCTCGCCCGGAGGCGAGCCGAGGAGGTAAAGTCGAGCCGAGTGTTGGACTCCGAACCATCGGTGTAGTTCAACGGTTGTGGGAGCAATTCCGAACGGCGATCTACCCCTGGCTCGTCCGGAGGCGAGCCGAGGAGGTAAAGTCGAGCCGAGTGTTGGACTCCGAACCATCGGTGTAGTTCAATGGTTGTGGGAGCAATTCCGAACGGCGATCTACCCCTGGCTCGCCCGGAGGTGAGCCGAGGAGGTAAAGTCGAGCCGAGTGTTGGACTCCGAACCATCGGTGTAGTTCAACGGTTGTGGGAGCAGTTCCGAACGACGGTCTACCCCTGGTTCGTCCGGGGACGAGCCGAGGAGGTGAGGTCGAGCCGGACGTGGACTCCGAACCATTGGTTGAAATCAAAATTTAAAAAGTAGATGATAAGAGGGGAGAGAAGCATGCAAATTCACCAACACGAAAGAGCTTTCTTTATTGATAATCGACGGCGAACCGTTTTACATAGTACAATTTATGAAAATAGGTTACAAGTCAGAGGATATGAATGGCTCGATATCCTATGATACTTAGAGTGGCGCCGGAGCGCTTTCTTGGTATTTTAGGAGGTGGTCGGCATTCCAGGTCCTCGGAATTTCTCTGCCCTCTAGATCTTCAAGACGATATGCTTCGGGCCGAACTACCCTCGTGATCCTGTACAGCCCTTCCCAGTTCGGAGCCAGCTTGCTCTTCTGACTGGGAAAGGATACGGCCAGTTTTCTCAAGACCAAATCTCCTTGCTTAAGGTTGGCGGGTCGGACCTTTTTGTTGTACACTAGTTCAACCCTTCTTCGGTAATTCTGCTGCCGAATCGACACCCTTTCCCTTAGTTCATCTATCAGGTCTAATTCTGCTCTGAGGTCCCTGGCATTCTGTTCTTCGTCAAAAGCTGTGATCCGAGGGGAAGGTATTCCGACCTCGAGAGGTATCACGGCCTCGGACCCATAGGTGAGGTTGAAAGGGGACTCGCCTGTGGGGGTCCGCTTGCTCGTGCGGTAGTTCCATAGGACGTTGGGGAGTTGGTCGACCCATAAGCCCTTGGAACTTTTGTCCAGCCTTTTCTTGATGCCTGCGAGGATCTGCCGATTAGCATTTTCTGCTTGTCCGTTCGAGTGAGGGTGGGAGACGGACGAGAAGCGCTGCTGGATGGCAAGGTCGTCGCATAGAGCTCGGAATGCTGCGCCAGTGAACTGAGTCCCGTTGTCCGTCACGAGGACACGGGGGACGCCGAACCTGCAGATGATGCTCTTCCAGAAGAACTGTACCACCTTGTTCTCGGTTATAGTGGCGAGGGGCTCGGCCTCGACCCACTTTGAGAAGTAGTCGATGGCTACGACCAAGAACTTGAACTGATCCGGAGTCGGAGGGAAAGGCCCTAGTAAATCCATCCCCCACATTGCGAAGGGGATGGGACTTGATAGGGAGGCGAGGTTGGCCTGAGGGAGGCGACGGATGCTGGAGTGTCTCTGACAAGAGCTGCATTGCCGAACGTGTCGCTCGGCGTCTTGAAGGAGGGTCGGCCAGAAGTATCCATAATTCAAAGATTTTCGGGCCAAGGACCTGGACCCTGAATGTGCCCCGCCGATGCCTTCGTGGAGCTCTTGTAGGGCATATTCGGCCTGCTCCAGAGAGAGGCACCTTAGGTATGGTCGGCCGTCTATTTGAGAGAAAGAGCGTTTGTATAAGATGCCCTCGATCAAGACATACCGCTCGGCCCGGGTTCTGACTCGGCGCGCTTCTTTGGGGTCTTCGGGTAGGAGCCCGTCCCTTAAGAACTCCACTAAAGGCTTCATCCAATTATCTTGTAACATGACCGGCAACGATTCTACCGAGCCAGGTGTCTCGTCTTCGATGCTCGGCTTAGAGAGGACTTCGATCAGTACGATCTGTTCGAGACCTTGCAGGGAGGATGGGGCTAATTTGGAGAGGGCATCGGCCTGTGAGTTCTCTTCACGAGGGACCCGCTGGATGAGCGCCTCCTCGAACTGGCTCATGAGGGCCCGAACCTTAGCGAGGTACTTCGCCATCCGCTCGTCTCGGGCCTCGTACTCGCCCAAGACTTGGTTCACGACGAGCTGGGAATCGCTGTGGATTCGGAGGCGCTGCGCCCCAGCACTTCGTGCAAGTCCGAGACCAGCAATGAGTGCTTCGTACTCTGCCTCATTGTTCGAGGCCTTGAAGTTCATGCGGATCGCATACTGGAGGATGAAGTCGTCAGGGCCGCTCAGGATGATGCCGGCGCCGCTTCCCTCATTACAGGAGGATCCGTCCACGAAGACTGTCCAAATGGGGGGTCCATTCGGGATGTGGCCGACCTCAGGGATAGTGGACTCTACGATGAAGTCGGCGAGTGCCTGCGCCTTAATTATCGTCCGAGGCTGGTAAGAGATGTCATGCTGGCTCAGCTCTATGGACCACTTCATTAGCCGGCCCAAGGTCTCAGGCTTGTGGAGGATCTGCTTTAGGGGTTGGTCGGTGAGGACAACGATCGAGTGGGACTGAAAGTATGGCTGAAGCTTCCTCACCGCCGTGACTAGGGCATAGGCCATCTTCTCTATCTTCAGATAGCGGAGCTCGGCGTCCCGAAGCACCTTGCTCACGTAGTAGATGGGCCTTTGGGACCGGTCCTCCTCTCTTACCAAGACAGCACTTAGGGTCTGCTCGGAAGCAGCCAAATAGACGAAGAGAGTCTCGCCTGGGACCGGTTTGCTGAGCAGAGGGGGGTTCACCAAGTATGCCTTCAGTTGGTCGAACGATTCCTGTTGTGGTTGGCCCCATTCAAAACCCTTAGCCCCCCTGAGTGCTTTGAATAAGGGGAGGCACTTTTCCCCCGACTTCGAGAGGAACCGACCGATAGCGGCGAGCCGACCAGTAAGCTTCTGCACCTCCTTGATGTTCCGAGGCGGGGCCATGTCTAATATGGCCTTAATCTTCTCGGGATTAGCCTCGATTCCTCGTTGGCTTACCATGAAGCCGAGGAATTTTCCCGAGGAGACCCCGAACGCACACTTGTTCGGGTTCAGCCGCATGCTGTGCCTTCTCAACACGCCGAAGGCCTCCTGGAGGTCAGCCACGTGATCAGTGCCTCGGACGCTTTTGACGAGCATGTCGTCAACGTACACCTCCATATTCCGACCTATCTGGCTCTGGAAAACCTTGTTGACGAGGCGCTGATAGGTGGCACCCGCGTTCTTCAACCCGAACGGCATGACCCGATAGCAGTAGAGGCCCTGGTCGGTGATGAAGGAGGTCTTCGGAATGTCCGGAGGGAACATTCGAATTTGATTATAGCCGGAGAAGGCGTCCATGAAGCTGAGGAGCTCATGGCCCGAGGTGGCATCAATGAGGGTGTCGATGTTCGGAAGAGGGAATGGGTCCTTCGGACATACCTTATTGAGGTCGGTGAAGTCGATGCATATTCTCCAAGAGCCGTTGGACTTCTTGACCATTACAACATTGGAGAGCCACTCGGGGTAGTTTACCTCCTGTATGAACTTGGCCTTCAGCAGTTTATCCACCTCCTCCTTGATGGCCTGCTGTCGCTCGGGAGCGAACTTTCGTCTCTTCTGCTGAACCGGTTTGCACCCCGGTTCGACACTTAGGCGGTGGACGAGCAACTCCTCGGAAATGCCGGGCATGTCCGCGGCCAACCATGCAAACAAGTCACGGTTATCCCGGATGCATTTAATCAGGTCCGAGCACAGTGCGGTCAGCAAGGACTTGCTGACGAGGAACTTCCGGCTCGGGTCCTCGTTCGAGAAGAGCACTTCTTCTAACTCGTCCGCCGGCTCGGACGTTGGCCGAACTTTCGGCTCGGGGATTTCTAGTGTCTCGAGCGAGAGCACTGGTCCCCCAGTGGAAGTCATGTAGCACTTCCGGGCTGTTTCTTGGCTTCCCCTGACTTCTCCTACTCCTGACCGAGTAGGGAACTTCATTTTCAGATGGTACGCCGAGGGGACAGCTTCCAAGGCGGCTAGGCCGGGTCGGCCCAGAATGACATTATACGCTGCCGGGACGTCGATGACCATGAAGTCCATCAGCTCGGTCTGGGTAGTAGGGGTGCTTCCCGCGGTTACGTCCAGGGTTATCACCCCCTCGACGGTTACTGGGACCCCCGTGAACCCGTGGAGTGTGTAACCGGCCGGCTTGAGACGGTCCCGGGACAGCTGCAGGCCTCGGAAGGCCGAGAGGAAGAGAATATTGACCGAACTCCCATTGTCTACTAAGATCCTCTGCACCTTGAAGTTGGCCATGCGGAGGTCGATGACGAGGGCGTCACAGTGTGGGGTTCGGACCCCTTCGAGGTCTTCGTCGGAGAAAGACACAGGGACGCCGAGACCTTTGGGAGGAAGGGCGCTGTGAACCGAGTTGACCTCTTGGACGAAGGCCTTCCGAGAGGAATTAGAGGAGCCTCCCATGGGGCCTCCGTGGATCAGGTGCAGAACCCGTTCTTCCTCGAACTCGGGTGTCTCCTCGCGTCGCTCAGAGCGCTTGTTAGCCCCCCGAGGCGGAGGAGTGTTGCGGTCCGCCCGATCGTTAGCCTTCACGAATTTGGCCAACTGCCCCCTCCGAATGAGGGCTTCTATCTCATCTCTCAATGCCCGGCAGTCGTTCGTGTCGTGGCCGTGATACCGATGGTAACGACACCACTTATCTTTGTTCCTCCTCTTTGTCGGGGTGTGCATCCTCGGAGCTGGAGGGATGACTCCCTCCTTCTCCACTTCCATTAGGATGGTGGAGACGTTAGTGGTGAGGGGAGTGAACTTCTCGAACCTGGGGGGAGGACGGCGCTGACCGCCGTTGTCCTTCTGTGCTTTCCTGGACCCCTCTTCCCCCGTCGCCTTCCTCTTCGACCCGGAGGAGGACCCCCCGAAGCTCGGGAGGGCTTCAGCCTCCTCTGCTCGGATATACTTCTCGCACCTTAGCAGGAGGTCGGCGAAGTTATGCGGGGGCTTCTTGGCTAGGGACGATCGGAGGTTGGCATTGAGGACGTTCGACTGGAACGCCACGGTCGCCACTGACTGGTCTAAGGAGGCGATAGACCTGACCTCTGCGGTGAATCTCTTCACATAGTCCCGCAGCTTCTCTTCCCTTTCCTGCCGCAGGTTCAGTAGGGAGAGGCTTGTCTTCTCAGCTCGCCTGCTGCTCACGAAGTGAGTTATGAACAGGGTTTCAAACTGCTCGAACGAGAAGATGGAGGAGGGAGCAAGTCTAGAATACCATTCCTGAGCCGACCCCCTGAGGGTGGCGGGGAAGGTCCTGCAGAGCACGGCGTCGGAAGCTTGATGGATCAGCATCAGGGTCTTGAAGCTTTCGACGTGATCAACTGGGTCGGATTCCCCTGAGTACGTTTCAAACTGCGGAGGTTTGAAACCCCTCGGTATGTGGGCCTCCATGATCGACCGAGAGAAAGGGGGTCTGCTGGGACGGACGGTTCCTGCTCGGGACTCCTCCTCTCCGTCCATGCGACCTATGCGCCTCTCCACCTCATGGAGACGGTGGTTGAGGGCGTCGTCCCTCCGCTGGTAATCATACGACCCCCCGGACTCTTCTTCATAGGAAGGGGAGCGCGGATTGCGGCGCCGGTAGTCCTGGGATCGGCGAGGACTGTAGTGCTACTGCTGGCGGCTGGGAGCCGGGGAAGGACTTCGGGTTCGGCGACGAGGACTGGGATCCCTCGGGGGCGTTGGAGCCCTCTGGGCATTTTGGATGTTCTGCCGAAGGTTGAGAGCCTGCAGTACGGTGTCTTGGAATTGTAGGAACTCGGCACGGGTGATGGGTGCGTCATTGTTCCTGCGATGATGCTGATCCGCGGGGGAATGAGGCCTCCTCCTTCGGTGCTCGGGCGATGCCGCTCGGCCCCTTCGGTCCGGAGACCGTCTGCCGTCTCGGCGGTGAGGCGAGCGCTCACCACGATGCTGGCGGGAGGCTCCCTCTCGGGCCCGCCTCTCATCAAGGTGGGTGCGGAGGTCCTCATCTTTCTGGCGGTTCAGGATTGTGTTGCGGAGGTCGGGATGATGAGAAGCCATTGAATCCGAGGATTCATTACGAACCGAAACATGGTCCGGATTGAGGGGCTGCTTCTACTTCTGACCGTTATGGCTGGAAGGGCCATTGTTGGGTTGCTGCTTGGGAAAAGGAGGTTGGCCCTGCTGGGCCGGCGGAGGAAGATCGGGTTGTGGAATAGGATTGACAGGGGCTTCCTCTGTAGGGTCGGCGGGGTTGGTCCCGCGATTGGACCCTCTAGATCTGACCTTCTTTGGAGGCATGGTTGGAGAGGACGACAGGGAAGGGGCTGAGGCTGTTCGTGTGGTTTGTTCCCATAGACGGCGCCAATCTGTTACCGCTGATTTCGGTGTGGGGGTAAACAGATAAGATTTGTGAGTTCGAGAAAACCTGAACAGCTGATTCAAGCCTTCTTGTTCCTGCCGCAACCTGCAAGGAAGTGCGAAACACCGGGGTTGATTCCGGCGACGCACCCTCCGACGCTCTTGTCAGTAACCAGTGGTGATTAAAGAAAGAGCTTAAGGTGGTGAAAAAGTGATTAACCTGGTCACAGTGGCAGAGGGGAGGTATTTATAGTCGCCAGGGGAGTGATTAGAGGCCTGGTTCTCTGTGTAACTGCTAGGAGAAAAATACTCACAGTCTGTTTAGGAAACTAACCCCTTGATTCCCGGTGAGAGCAAATCAGGCTCGTTGACTTGGTCAAATCAGTGGCCCTGATTTGTCTCTTGCTGGTCTGGGCTCGCTTCGGGTCGGGACCCGTACCCAATTGGAGCGGACCCGTTCGTGGGTTATTGGATATGTGAGAAGGAGATTCAGTACCCGCTTTGAATCCGCTTGTATGTGAAATTACCGTTTTACCCCCGAGCTTCAAGATTCGTGCCCAATCTGGACGGTTCCGATTTAACCCCATTTTTAGCCATATCACATACCATTGATTGATTCAAGTAACATATACAAGCATTAAAAGAGTAGTAGTTTTGAAACTCAGAAATCCTTCACTAGTACAGGTCTCATTTTCTTTGGCCAGAAGAAAGTTAGGAGCAGTTCGACGGTAGTACCAATTGCAGATATGAAGTCCTACAAAATTCATCATCAAATGCCCAAGAAAGAATATAGAAAAGAAAACGAAAAGAAATTAATATAGGAAACATACACGCATATATACTGATTGTAAAGTTTCATGTAAGGTATAACACTACAACATCCTCGAGTCTTTGATCTTATTAATGTAACGTTACCCTGTATAAAGTTGTTCAATACACGATCCCCAATTCAGAACACATCAAGAAAGTAGCGTTCAAAATCAGCAACATGCTTCCTCATTAAACCAATCCTCACATCAATTCCTTATTCCACCCACCTCTCTTGAACTTTTCATGAAGAACACGTACCACCTTGATCAGGGCGTGGTGCCGCTAGAGGCACGGTCCACAAAGCATCTCCTAACCTGAAATCCAATTTATGGTGCTGAGTCACAAAAGTGAGCTCAGGTAAAGAAGGAAATGAAGAATTACCTTTGATTTGATGTCCATCCAGTGCTGAAATATGGTCATTGTTCACTAAATATTTCACTGCATGTGATTTTATGAACAATAGAGGATATATATAGTGTTTCTTCTTCAAGGAGATCCCAACACCAACAATTAAGTGGAGGAGATTGAGGAGAGGACAAAGGAATTTCCGGTGAAGGAAGAAGGCAAGGGTGGGTGGGGTGAGTCTAATTCCTTAAGTCGACTGAAAATAGGAGGGCAGACTGTTTGGTCTTTTGGCAGACCTAAGGCTCTTGTTATTGCCTGCACATCGAGCAGAGATTTATGTTGATATGGAAACACGTTAATTATCTCCACTACTATAATGGGAGAAGGCCTTAGTCCTTAACCCAACCCGTGCAACGCACGTGTTGGTAAATTTTTTTTTTGCCCATTTAATTCCCACCCACCAAAAAAATTTCCGCACGTGCAAATCACGTAATTTTTTCCCTTTTCATTCCCCCCTCAAAAAAAAAAAATTCCCACGTGCACAGCACGTGTATAATACTAGTTATTATAAACCACAAACAATTTTATTATGCTCACATTTTCTACTTAATATTGTGTATATTAAAAATGAACTGTACCTACCTTCCATAGGTGTGCTGCAACTACCTCAAAGGAATTAAGTGCATGAACTGATATTAGTCTTGCTTTCTCTATGTTCTCAATGCCGACAGTGAAGGTTCTAAGAACGAATTCCTCCTCAATATCAGTTACTGCAATTCCCACCTTATCAGATAACAAGTCTCAAGTCTAGTGTCAAGTTGTCAGGTCCAAGTATCAAGTGAACAAGTATCAAGTTCAAGTTTCATGTATCATGTAGTCAAGTGTCGAGTAAGCAGGTATCATGTTCAAGTTTCATGTTCAAGTCTTGTGGTTGTTACTATCTAGGTAGCACTTCATGCATCCATCTTGTTACTACATGGTTGCTACATGTAAATCAGTTACGTTTAGGCCTAGTGGTGGAGTCTATAGGGCGGTATACTCAGGCATCAAGTATCAAGCAAGTCATGCTCATGAATCGGGTAATCATATAACTAGTTCATGTGTCAAGTCATAATAAGACAAGTCATGAATCATATATATACTAGTTCATGGATCAATAATATACTAGTCCATGAATCGATTTATAATATACTAGTTCATGAATCAAATAATATACTAGTTCATGAATCGAATAATAATATACTAGTTCATGAGACATGTATCAAGTGGGAAACACGGGCCCCCTTCCGAGTACACTTACCTATATTGTCCACTACTATGGTCTTTCCCTTAACCCCGGCTTGTTATTTATTATTATCATCAAGCAAGCATGAAAGTGTGCGAAACAAGTCAAAAAATCATAATCATGGACATGAAACAAGTTTGAGATATTTATATAGTATATTCGATGGTCAACACGAATAAAAATATCACGAACAACGAAAATCTCAAATCTGGACAGCACGACGTCGCCGTACCAAATCTGCGATTACCATTGCTACGAAATAGCAAATGTGGATCAGTCAGTAGGTCTAGAAACTAGACTCCTGCCCGGTTCCAACGCATATAATTAAGGTGCATAAAAGTGGTGGAAACATGTGTCAAAACAGCAAACTATACTGCTAATGTGTTCAGCCAGGATTGATGAATCTAAGTTTATACATGCGAATCAGGGTTGAAATATTGCAAATAAATTCTGAGAAAAATTGGGGATATACTATATGATGTTCAGCAACAGCTTATAAAATTTCAAGTCAAACACTTACTGTTAACATAGTTAAATTAATTTACAAACTAAAGAAGCGCAGCAGTTTTGTGAATCTGCGACTACTGACACAGCTGCAGTAAAAATGCAATATCTCCTAGACCGTAACTCGGAATTCGAAAATTCCGGAGGCTATCGATATCTAGACATCTAGATCTACATTTACTGTTCAAGGATCAGGTTCAGATTCTAACTTTAAATGGGTCGAAACAGCATGTAAATTTCAAGACAACAACAAGTGTGAATGTCTTACATGTATAGGTTGCACGTTAATTGGTTGTTAGGCGCCTAGATTAATGTGTGATACAAATACAGGGTAATGGTTATCAAAACAGCAAGTAACATTTATTTCTCAACTCAAATGGGTGCAAGATCATCACATACAAGGTACAACACACATCTACAAATCTAGGGTTTCTTAATTTCATGTGTTCATGTGACTAGGAGATAAAATGAATCCAAGTAATTTTTAATTATAACAACGAAGGTATTGTGACTCTTAAGATTAAGGAATCAACGATAAAAATTCAAGATCGACAATTGATAAGACAAGAAGGAGTCACAACTACAACCTATTTGCGATATTTTCACTCAAATGCTTGTACTAGATCAATAAATTGTTCAAGGAGAATACTTGCGTTGATTGGATGGGGCATTGATCAACGATCGAGATCGGATGGATTGGATCGGAGCAGATCTTGATGGAAGACTAAGATCAAGACGATCGGACGGCTGTATCTGCTTGATCTGAGCTGAAGATCACGATCGGATTGGACGGCCGAGATCTGATCTGGCTGAAAAGATCAGATCTGATCAAGATCAGAATTTGATCGAATCCAACGGCCGAGATTGAATCTCCCACCTTCTGTCTTCTTCCCTCCTTCACTGTACAGAGAGCGAGAAAGATAGGATGGCGACGGCACCGGCGAGCGGTGACCGGTGGCAGGCGATGGCTTCGATGGCGGCGCGACGTCGAGGAGCGACGCGGTAGCACGGCGTGATGGGCGGTAGGAGGCGACTCTGTTTTTGAGTGTCGAAACAGAGGAGCGATGGCGGGGGATGGGTTCACGATGTGTCGGGGGCTGGCGGAGGTGACGGCGAGGCGACGACGAGGGCGATGATGGAGGTGGCTGGTGATGGTAATGGCGGGGAGGTGGTGAGGATGGTGGAGGTCGAGAATGGCGAAATGGGTTCGATGGAGGATGATGGTGGATGATGGCGGTGGTGGTGATTGTGGGGTTAACGAGGAGTGGCGACGGTGAAGGTCGTGGTGGTGAAGAAGAGAGGGAGGCGAAGGCGGTCGGGTTTGGGCGGAGGAGCGGAGGACAAGGAGCGGGAGACAATGCGAGGAAGGAGAAACGAAGGGTAGGGGATGATGGGGGTTAGGCGGCTACAGGGAATGGGGGTTAACACAGTATTAGGGTTAGGGTTAGGAGGTTAAGGGTTAAATAGTTAGGGTTTCGGGTTTTTGGGTATTAGGGTATCCGGTTTGAGGGGGATTCAACTAGAGACTTAGTCAAAAATCAATACAATGGGGAAAAAGAGATAGATAGAAAGAACAGCCCATTTCTACATGAAGAACAATACAAAAAGAGTAGAACGAATAATACAATTGAATTAGACATTGGCATCAAAAATTTGAGTTGGACCAAAGAATGTTTTTATTCGAACTGGAACAACAATACAGATCGCAAATTGAATACAAAAATACCAGAAATGAAGATACGGTAGAAAAAAATTACAGATACGGAAAATAGGAGTTACACCACCATTGCAGAGAAATTGTGTACTACGAGAGGGATTGTCACAAGTTGTTGAATAAAAAGAGTGTCAATATAGTCGGTGCCGCTAAATCATGAGATAACTTCGATTGTCTTTTTCTTTCAAGTTCTATAGATGTGGATTCTAGCTAGTTTCTTGATTTGGCTAGTTCTTCTCACATTTGCTCCGAGAGTGAGATATTTTCTACTTACAAGTCTACAATAAGTCGATGTGTGAGCACGGGGACTGGTGAGATTTGTGACATAGTGGGTGAGGGAACAATTGAGTTGGAGATGTCTGATAGAATGTGGTTCACATTAGATAATGTCATGCATATTTATTTGTTGAAATGGAATTTAATATCCTTGGGAACTCTGCAAGGATGGGGCTGCAAGTATACAACTCGATGTAGAGTTCTAAGCCCAGTGTTCCCAAAGCGTTATCTAGTTCACCGCCACTAGAATCACCGAATCGATATCACGATGTTGAATATCATCGGGAGGTGCAAGATGTCTTTGGGTAGGTGGAGTTCGTGCAGAGAGTGACGCCTCTGTATTGATGCCTATTGAGGTATGCCCTTGAGAGGGCATATGATTGGAGAAATAATAGGTGGAGGTAAATTCAACTAGCAGAAGGAATCACTTAATTCTGTTGTTTGCAAGAGAAGAAATGGAAGAGTCTAGAGGCATTTAATCACACTGGTGTGGAAGCATGAGTATGCAATTTAAGAGCATCTGTAGTCGTTCAATCTCAAATTTTGGGTATTTAGCATATAGGAGTAAGAATTTTGGGTTTCAGCTGTAGTCGTTTTAACCCAAATTTTGGGTTTTAATTTTAAAAAATCGACGAACGAGGAATGATTTCCCATCCATTAATTTTTTTTTAATTAAAAAACCAACGGACGGGGAATCATTTCCCGCCTGAGAATCTTTAAAAAAACTCGTAATTAATTCCTAATTAACTTTTAATTTAATCCTAATTAAATCTTATTAAATCTTATTAAATCTTAAATAACTCTTAATTGGATCGGACGAGAAATCTAATTTCCCGTCCGATTTATTTTTTTATAAAAAAAGCAGCGATGAAAGTTGATCTTTTGTCTGATTGAACAGACGAAAGATCTACTATTTTTTTTTCCAAATTCCTATATCTTCTTCCAAATATAGTAGACCACTGTTCACCGAAAAACCCAAAATTTGGGTATATGGCCAACGACTACCAACGACTATAGATGCTCTAAGGTGGAGATTTTTGGGTTTATGTCTTGCATACTAGGTTCCATGTGAAGAGAAGATATGAAGCGAGAAGATGATCGAAGCAAAGTTGGGAGGTGGAAGATGCTACTATTTCCAGCTTGTAGGGTGGTGACAGTTGATTGCTATATTAGCAATCGAGTGCAACCTGGTGAGGAGAGCTCAAACGCAAGTGCAGTTGTAACCCCCGTTTCCGTTTATACGGATTTGTATTTTTCTTTCCCTGTATTCTTGTATTTAAATTTTTCTCTACTCTTTTGAACCCAAATTTTTGCATTCATATAAGTAACCGACTATTTTATTTGAACCTAGAATTTCAACCTACACTATTTATCACTATTTGATTATTCAACTCTTGATTATTATTTTACTACTATTATTATTATTTTTATTATTATTATTATTTTGAAAAATCCAAAGATCCTAATTCATTATAAAAATTCTAGTTAATTATTTGATTTATGTTAAAGCCCACCCTGTGATTTAATTATTGGATTTCCTTGTTATGAAGCTCAATTCTATATTCATTATATTTAGATTTTTATTAACATATAGTTTTAGAGCCCAATAACATATTCTTTTATTCTATTTTGTGAAGCCCAAATATAAAGCCCAAGTCTATAAATCCAAACACAGATTTATTTACCCAACCCGTTAACCCATTATCCTATGCTACCCAAATTCAACTATCCGTATACAAAACCCCTTACATTCCCCCACTCTTCACATCCCGTAACCCCATAACCCCCCACTCTCTCATAACTACCCATTATTATATTATATTTTATATTATTATTTATTTATAACCTCCCTTCCTGCTCTCTCTCTCCCCCACTCTCTCACCATTCGTCTCTCTTCTCTCTTTCTTCTCCCCCATTTTCTCTATCTCTCTCTCTGTTTTTCCATAAATGAAACACAGACCCCTTTCCCCCTTCATCGTCTTCCTCACCCCGTCTCTGCCTCTCGAACCCATTTTCCCCATCGCCGATTGCCAACCCAACTCTCCACCTTCATCCTGCTCGTCACCTTCAAGCCCGACCCCCGTCCTCCATCGAAGAACCCATCCCCAACCTCGCAACTCCGCCATCATCCACTTCCATGCCATCCCTGCTCGTCGTGCTTCTCCTGCGAGCGCTTCCCGCTCGAACCACCGCTCCAGCCTCGACATCGCCCAACCATTGCTGCTCGCCTTCTCCGCTCGCCTCACCACTCCACCGTCGCCTCGACCTATCCTCTCGCTGTCGGTCCACCGTGGTCCCTCATCGTGCACCCCTTCATCCTCCGGAGAACCCCCCCATTGCATCGTCGTCGCTTCGTCTCCCCTATTTTTGAGCAAAAACAGAGCACTCTCTCTTCGTCGAAGCCTCGCCGTTGTCGTCGCTTCCCGATCGCAATGCCACCGTCAGCCGATGTCAGCTGCCCTCGCTCTCGCCGCCAGTCCCCGTCGTCGCCCTCGTTGCAACGTCACCAACCACGCCAGCATCACAGGAGTTCCCCCCCTCCCCCGCGCTCTCTCTCTCCTTCTCTGTCAAAGGAAGTAAGGATATGGGGTGTGATTGGTGGGGTCCGCTGTTCGGTGTTCTGGGCATAGGGGATTCGGAGTTGTTGTTTGCTGTTTTGCCTCGATCCAATGTGCGTATGTTGCTCTTGCTGTTGGATCCACTGTGTGTACGTGTTTGCTGTTTGGAGTTCGCCGTTTGGTATTTTGCACATGTTTCGCATGCATTTTGGAGCGTCGCCTGGGATTCTGATCCCGTTATTCTTGTATTCGGAATCATCGTTGTCGGTTAACAGGCAAGTATCCTCTTGTACAACTCGTTTGTTCTCGTACAAGCTTCCTCTGAAAAGTATTGCAAGTATATTCTTTGACTCTAATTCGTATTCTTCAGTCTAAATGAAATACTATACATGATCCATCGATCCCGTATTCGCATATGATCGTGAATACTTTGTTGCCACATGCATTACATGAACACGATTGATATACACATATGTACTCTTAGGATTATACATGATTATGTACATGATTGTTTTACCCGTGATAGTAGTTTAAATATGATATCTTGTTATTGTTGATTAAAATTAATAAAAGTAACAAGCTGGGGTATAAGGGTAAAGATCTAGTAGTGGGCAATATAGAAGAGCGTACTCGGACGGGAGCTCGTGGTTTCCCGATGTAATTTGCAAGTTTGTAAATTACAAGTTTACATGTTTCACGCTACAAGTTTACACTCTACATATTTCACGTTGCACGTATCTCGATACAAGATTGAATGTACATATTTTTTCCGAGTACGTGACCTATAGAATCCACCACTAAGTCTAAATGTTCACTTAATTGCGTGTATCAAATATGTGGTATGGGACGCATGCTTGCTGCACTAGTTAAGTTAATAAAAGACATGAGATTAACACGTGCACTTGCATAATCCAATTACATGTTTATGTTGACTTGTTTATTTGCTTACTTGTTTACATGCCACATGTTTCATGATGTCTTATTCATGATCCTGTTTACATGTTGTATTTCTCCTATTACATGATTCTTGACTCCTTGCTTTTTTTTCCCGCATCTTGTTTTGTTTTTGTACTTGTCCCATTAGCTTGTACCACTTGCGGCCCTTGACTTGCATTAATGGGTATCTTCTTGTTTCTTCTTTTTGTAATAATATACTTGCAGGCCCAAATGGAGAGTTACCTGAATGTGTTGCTGATCAAGTGTTTTAGTCTCGTTAATTATCATGTTATCTTTAGTTCATGTTTTATGCATGCTACTCTTTATTGTATTCCGGACGTGTTTGACCTATAACTACTTTGTATTTTTCAGCTGTTGGTTATGTTATAGACTATGTCATGTACTTTTGTTATCCTATTATGATTTTACAAGCCTACATGGTTTTGTTGTTAACTTGTCATGCAAATTTTGTAAAGAAAGGAAAAATCTATTTGAAAAGGAAGATATATTCAAAAAAAATAAGTTTGAACTTGTTTATTATTATTTTAAGTTTTTATTCTCAGTCCAAAAGAAAAGTTTATTTCAATATCCTAAAGGATTGGATTATTGGGAACACGAGTTTTTGTTAAAAGGAACTAAATTCAGAATAGTATAAACAAAAGCATACTAATATAACTCTTAAACAGAAATTACATTGGGACTTACTGGTCAGCCAGTGCAATATAGAGCGTTGTTGAAGAAGATCCTAGGTTTGAAACTTGATAGTCACATTCACTTTTATTTCTTTTTATAAAATACCTAAACTGAAACTTGATTTAAGTATATTTCGACATACAAAAAAGACATAGAGTCCATATGGACTTCATGGCTAGTGGGTCGGGCCTAGGGTGCTGCTGTGTGTGGTCGGCAATTGCTGGGTTCGAAACCTATGCCCCAACTTTTATTTTTTTTGTTTTCCTTCTTCAATCAGTGAATTGGATTTTTTTTTTAAAGGAAATTTTACTTTAAAACTTATTATGGATATGAAATAAAATAGAAAATATTAAGAATGTTTCTTGTATGTTTTGAGATATAAAAAGAAATGAAATTTTGAGTGTGGGACTTTGTAATGAAGAAAAACAAAGCATTATTTTTGTGAAATGATTTTTAAAGAGAATTATACTTTGATTTTGTTTAAGAAATAGTTTAAAGAGAATTAAGAACTTGAAATAGCTTGGATTGGTTATAAAATTTCATGTGATGAAATTGTGTTCTTTAAAGAAATTATTGCTTGTAAAGATTATGAATGGATGAATAAGATTATGAATAGTGACAAGACTAAGCAAAAGATTGCTTTGTGAATAAGATATTTTTTTTCCTTCTTCATTCAGTGAATTGGATTTTTTTTTTAAAGGAAATTTTACTTTAAAACTTATTATGGATATGAAATAAAATAGAAAATATTAAGAATGTTTCTTGTATGTTTTGAGATATAAAAAGAAATGAAATTTTGAGTGTGGGACTTTGTAATGAAGAAAAACAAAGCATTATTTTTGTGAAATGATTTTTAAAGAGAATTATACTTTGATTTTGTTTAAGAAATAGTTTAAAGAGAATTAAGAACTTGAAATAGCTTGAATTGGTTATAAAATTTCATGTGATGAAATTGTGTTCTTTAAAGAAATTATTGCTTGTAAAGATTATGAATGGATGAATAAGATTATGAATAGTGACAAGACTAAGCAAAAGATTGCTTTGTGAATAAGATATTGATATTTTGTGAATAAGTTGAAAGATGAAAATATCTAGGTTTAAGACATGTTTATTGAAGGGTATGTGTACCCAAGGATTCTTGTACATGAAAAAGTTTGTGATTTAGAGTTAGTGAGACCTCGGGTACCGGCACTATTAAATTGAAAAGAGTTGAGATATAATTTGAGATATGGCCGTGGAGCTATTTTGTATTTTGTTGATTAAGTCCGGTAGGAGGTAAAACTAATTCTAGGCTTGAAAATTTATTCATGTCTTGAACTAAATAATTATGCACATAAGTGAAGATGTAGTGAACCTGGGCAAACGTAAGTGGGTTGCTTCTATATAGTCGACGATGGATCTCCGTGGCTATAGACCCAGTTGGCGGTGGATCTCCGTGACTGTGGTTGCTCCGTAGGAGATGGGTTTTTATCATTAATCTGGGACTTAGCGTAGTCGGCGGATAGTTTGCCATACTCCATTGTATATACGTATATCGGGGCTAGAGGGGCACTTGCGGGATGATTCGCATGATGAGAGTGTTGTGCGGAATATGAATGGACCACCAATCAAAGAGAAGAAATGGCGAGAATGACAGAAAAACAAACAAACACAAGGACACACAGATTTAATGTGGTTCGGCAAACAAGTGCCTACATCCACGGGGTGGTTGGGGTTTCTTCTTCAAATAATCACCAATGGGTGAAACAAACCCTTTACAAGAGATGACGGCTGCAAAACCCGAATAGAGGTGTTTTTCTTTACAAAACCCTAACGGGTGTATTTATAGGGAAACTACTGGGCCTTTCAAAATGGGCCTTTTCTAGTTCAAAAAACCCGCCTACAGTCGACTGGTCTTCTTACCAGTCGACTGGTCTTTAGTTCTGGACAGTCGACTGAGACACACCTTCAGTCGACTGCTGCTGCTGCTGTATCTTTAGCCTTTGAAACTTCTCTCTGGACAGTCGACTGACTCCATACCTCAGTCGACTGATGTACTGAAACTTTCCATTGCTGCAGATACGACGGATATAAACAAACTGAACCAGAATCGAGCCATTATCCTACAACTCCACCTTGGCGAGATCTTCCAAGTAGCCCAAGCAATCTCCAAAAATACTCCAAAACAAATGCTCATCACCAAATGTAACAAAACAAACTCCACCTTAGTATGATATCACATACTAACCAAACAAAACGAAGCACCATTCCAACCGCCCATTCCATATCATCAAGCATGCAAAATATTAGCCAGGTTCATGCAATGCTTGAACTTGGCTGCCCCAACAACTTTGGTCAACATATCAGCAGGATTATCAGCTGTCCCAATCTTCACCAGAAAAATATCACCATCCTTTATCAAATCACGCACAAAATGATAACGGACATCAATATGTTTGGTCCTCGAATGATGAACTTGGTTCTTCGCTAAATGGATAGCACTTTGACTGTCACAGTGTACCTCCACCTTCTCCCGATGAATTCCCAAGCTCTTCAAAAGTCCATGAATCCAAATAGCTTCCTTCATGGCCTCAGCAACTGCCATGTATTCAGCCTCAGTAGTAGACAACGCTACAGTGGACTGCAAATTGGACCTCCAACTTATAGGTGCTCTAGCCATAGTAAACAAATAGCCTGTAGTAGACCGCCTCTTATCTAGATCACCTGCATAGTCAGAATCAACATAACCCACCAATAACCTGCTAATATTGTCATCCCTCTCAAATTTCAAACCCACATCTGTGGTGCCACTTATGTACCTCAAAATCCATTTAGCTGCTTGCCAATGCTCGTTGCCTGGATCATGCATATATCGACTTACCATACTCACCGCCTGAGAGATGTCTGGTCGAGTACAAACCATGGCATACATCAAACTGCCAACCACACTAGTGTAAGGTACATTAGCCATATACTGTCTCTCTTCATCTGTACTTGGAGACTGAGAAGCACTAATTCTGAAATGAGTGCCTAAGGGTGTACTGACTGGTTTAGTTTTCTCATCTATACCAAACCGTTTCAGCACCTTCAAAAGATATTGCTTCTGTGTCAAACTCACTATGCCCTTTGCTCTGTCTCTAGCTATCTCCATCCCAAGTATCTTCTTGGCTTCACCAAGATCCTTCATCTCGAATTCAGAACTCAGCTGATTCTTCAAATTTTGAATCTCCTTAGCATTTTTAGAGGCAATCAACATGTCATCCACATATAATAACAGATATATGAAAGAGCTATCCTGCGATTTTCTGAAATAGACACAATGATCATACTCACTTCTGGAATATCCCTGCACTTTCATAAACTGATCAAACCTCAAATACCACTGCCTTGGAGATTACTTTAACCCATAGAGAGACTTCTTCAACCTGCAAACATAATTTTCCTTCCCAGCAATCTTAAACCCATCTGGCTGCAACATATAAATTTCTTCATCCAAGTCCCCATGTAAGAACGCAGTCTTCACATCCATCTGTGTCAATTCAAGATCAAACTGTGGTACCAATGCCAACAAAATCCGAATAGAAGGATGCTTCACAACTGGAGAGAACGCTTCATTATAGTCAATTCCTTCCTTTTGAGCATACCCCTTTGCAACTAGTCTAGCCTTGAACCGAATGCTGTCTTTTGGACCTTCTTTCTTCGTATATACCCACTTGCAACCGATAGCTTTCTTCCCCTTTGGCAATTGCACTAGATCCCAAGTCTTGTTCTTATGAAGAGAGTTCATCTCTTCATCCATAGCAACTTTCCAATCTGCATTTTCTGAACTTCTAGTGGCTTCTTTGAAGTTGGAGGGAACTTCATCATCAACGATGGGAAGAGCAAATGCAACTGTTTCTGTAAAGCGAGATGGTCGTTTGATATCTCTTCTTTGCCTTCTTGCTGCAATTGATTCTTCCTGCTGGGGAGGGTCTTGGATAGGAACTTCTTCCTCATCCTCAGTATCAACCACATCATCTTCATTTTGGACAGGAGTAGAATTTCCAACTGAACGCTTTTCTAACTCCACCTGTTGGAGAAC
The DNA here is from genome assembly GCA_017893485.1 of Hemerocallis citrina. NCBI lineage: Eukaryota > Viridiplantae > Streptophyta > Magnoliopsida > Asparagales > Asphodelaceae > Hemerocallis > Hemerocallis citrina. Next base: position 39,387,708 of record CM030361.1, read on the forward strand.
TCTCGCACCAGTCGACTGAGAGCACCCACCAGTCGACTGTCCCGAGCTAATCTTCTGCTTCTCTTGATCAGGATCACCAGTCGACTGCATAAGAGGACCAGTCGACTGTCCCGAGTTGATCATGCTGGTCTCATCAAAGGTAACATCCCTGCTGATTACTTACTTCTTCTGTTCTGGACACCACAACCTGTAACCTTTGACACCAGTACTGAAACCAACAAATATAGCCTTTTTGGCTCTTGCATCAAGTTTAGTTTCAGTTACATGAAAATAAGCAGGACAACCAAATATATGCAAAAAACTATAATCAGATGCAGGTTTACCACTCCATACCTCAATAGGTGTTTTGCCTTCAAGTGCTGCTGATGGTAAACGGTTGACGATGTGGCTTGCATATATAACAGCTTCTGCCCAAAATGTCTTCTTCAATCCAGACTGTGCTAGCATACATTTCACCTTCTCAAGTAAGGTTCGGTTCATCCTTTCTGCAACCCCATTTTGCTGTGGAGTCTTCCAAACTATGAAGTGCCTCTGGATCCCTTCATCTTCACACAATTTCAGAAACGGATCGTTCTTGTATTCCCCTCCATTATCTGATCTCAGAACCTTAATCTTCCTTCCAGTCTGGTTTTCAACTTTCTTCTTCCAACTTGTGAACAATGTCAAAACTTCATCTTTGTGTTTCATGGTATATACCCAAACTCGTCTGGAGTAGTCATCAACAAATGTAACAAACCAGTGTCTATCACTCATAGAAGGTGTCTGAGTAGGGCCCCAAACATCTGTGTGCACATAATCGAGGATACCCTTTGTCTGATGTACAGCTGTACCAAATTTCACCCTGGTCTGCTTACCTAAAACACAATGTTCACAAAATTCCAACATGCAACCTTTAGCATCTTTAAGCAACCCTTGCTTCACAAGCCCCTGTAAGGCCTTTTCTCCTGCATGCCCGAGTCGCATATGCCACAACCTAGTAGAGTCGGGAGCAACCTGTTTAGGCCTTTCAGTTACACTGGCAGCCTCACCCAAATATGTTTTTCCCTGCAAGAAAAACAAGTTCCTTTTCCTTTGCCCTTTCATCACCACGAGTGATCCGCTAGTCACCTTCAGAATGCCACCTTCACTAGCAAATTTCAATCCACTGGCCTCCAAAACACCAAGTGAAATCAAATTCTTTTTCAAATCTGGAACATACCATACATCTGAAAGCTCCCTAATAAGACCATCGTGCATTAGCAATTCAATCTTCCCGATTCCTACCTTCTTACAAGGTGCATCATTTCCCATCAAAACTACCCCACCATCCATATACTCTAAAGAAGTAAACCACTCCTTTCTCCAAGACATATGATAGGATGCTGCTGTATCAAGAAACCATACTTCTTGATAAAGTGAGGGACTAGTTGCAAGTGCATAAGAAAAATCATCGTCACTATGTACATTCTCAACAATCACATTTGCAGTCGAATTTCCCTTATTTCGTAGCTTAGGACAATCCTTTTTCCAATGCCCCCTTTCATGACAGAAAGCACATTCATCTCTGGCTGGTATCTTTCTGTTCTTTGAAACTCCTCTCGATTTGGAACGAGATTTGTTTCCTTTATTCCCAGATTTGGTCTCAGATCTGGTCTCAGTTTTGCCCCTTACAATCAATGCTTCAGAAGTTTCTCTATCAACCATTTTATCCCTTATCCTAGTTTCATTATTCAACAGAGCATTTGCAACATCTTCATATTTAACAGTATCTTTTCCATATATTAACGTTGTTGCTAAATGATCATAACTTTCAGGTAATGAATTCAACAGAATTAGGGCTTTATCTTCATCTTTAATTTGCTCATCCAAATTTAACAAATCAGCCAATAATTTATTAAATGATTCAACATGAGCGTTCATAGACATACCTTCAGTATAGGTGAAGCGAAAAAGTCTCTTCTTCAAATACAGCCGATTCTCCAAACTTTTCCTCATGTATTTGTCTTCGAGTTTCTTCCACAACACCGCAGCAATGGTATCCCTCATCAAATCGTACTTCTGAGCCTTCGCGATAAAGAGCCGAATAGTCCCACACACAACTCGATTCAACTTCTTCCAATCTACATCGGACATATTCTTTGGTTTTTCTTCCTCCAAAGCAACATCTTGTTCTTGTTGAACAAGAACATCCAACACCTCACACTGCCACATCCCGAAATTGTTTGTTCCATCAAATTTTTCAACTTCAAATTTTGCGTTGTGAATCGTTGTTCTGGACGAACTTGATCCCACAACATCCTTGGTTGCATCTGCATCACTCGCCATCTCCCTCTAGGTCGAACCGAAAGCTCTGATACCACTTGTTGTGCGGAATACGAATGGACCACCAATCAAAGAGAAGAAATGGCGAGAATGACAGAAAAACAAACAAACACAAGGACACACAGATTTAATGTGGTTCGGCAAACAAGTGCCTACATCCACGGGACGGTTGGGGTTTCTTCTTCAAATAATCACCAATGGGTGAAACAAACCCTTTACAAGAGATGACGGCTGCAAAACCCGAATAGAGGTGTTTTTCTTTACAAAATCCTAACGGGTGTATTTATAGGAAAACTACTGGGCCTTTCAAAATGGGCCTTTTCTAGTTCAAAAAACCCGCCTACAGTCGACTGGTCTTCTTACCAGTCGACTGGTCTTTAGTTCTGGACAGTCGACTGAGACACACCTTCAGTCGACTGCTGCTGCTGCTGTATCTTTAGCCTTTGAAACTTCTCTCTGGACAGTCGACTGACTCCATACCTCAGTCGACTGATGTACTGAAACTTTCCATTGCTGCAGATACGACGGATATAAACAAACTGAACCAGAATCGAGCCATTATCCTACAGAGAGATCTGTTATAACAGTCGGCAATGGATTTCCGTGACTGGGATCCATATTCGTGGAAAGATTTAAACCTTGCTTCATTACTGGGTAGTTATCATGGCGAGAGATTGAGCCCTTTATTGTAGAGTACGTAGGTGCTTGCCCTCGGACCTATGTAGTATGGGATGCATAGAATCCGAACAAGTATGCATTAGTGTCATCCTAGTATAAAATGTGTGCATTAGGCATTAAGGCATGACATACACTTACATGTTTAGCGTGACTACATGTTTAGCGTAGTCACGATTTAACACTTTATTGTTCATTCAATTTTTTTGTGATTTGTTAAAGTAATGAGATCGTTATATGTACGGCATAGAGAGGATAGCCGAGTATAATATTTTTGTCAGTTGTAAGTGACTGACGTGCCTACAGCTTGATATGTAGGTAATGGACTTTGCCATGAAGATGTTATGATGCAATTGATGACTTACTTTGATAAAGTTGTATAAGTTGTATTGTGTTTTCAATGTTGTAATCTTTTATTATTCTGCTGTGTAAGTAAAATTGTAATGAACTCTGATGTTGTTGAAAAGTTTTAAATTTCCTTGTAAAATTGTACGAAGTGAAGTAAAGATCATGTGAAATCTCAAATTTAGTCTTATTTGGAATTCGGGGCGTTACAGGTTATTAGGAACTATAATATTGATATTGCACGTTTGAAAGAGACTAAAATATCTCAACCAACAGACGGGGTTATCGGGGGTCTAAAGCTAGACCATATCCAGGAATGGAGGGTTAGGGACGCTATAGCAGCATCGGGGGGATCATGGTGGGGGTCAATACAAGTATATTTTACGTATTGGATGACTAGGTAAGGAACTACACGGTTTCGGTTGTGGTCAGAAGAAGGCAGGACGGGTGGCAGCAAACCATTACAGCGGTGTATGGCCCAAATGAGAGGAACCTAAGGCAACAGTTTTGGGATGAACTCTTACATATCAGGGGAAGGTGGAGTTTACCGTGGGTAGTGGGCGGGGATTTCAACATCGTCCGACACACGTATGAAGGAGTGGAGGCATAGGAAATGGGCACGATATGAGGAAGTTCAATCTCTTGATTTCGAGCTTAAGGTTGATGGAGATCCCAATTAACGACCGACGGTTTACGTGGTCCAACCGACGTAGGGAGCTGACACTGGCTAAGCTAGACAAGATTCTTGTTTCCACTGATTGGGAAACGAAATTCCCATTGGGAATGGCTAAATCTTGTATGCAAAATATGTCGGATCACGTTCCAATCATGATTGGTACGGTGGAGGAGGGAAGCAGAAGACATTGAATCTTTCGGTTCGAAAAAATGTGGCTGAACAACCAGGAATGCCAAGCATTAGTCAAGACATGTTGGGAAGAGGGCCACGGGATGGTTGAACTAGCCACCAGACTTAACAAAAAAGTTTCTTCTCTTAGAAGAAGGCTTAGAATATGGAATAAGGTCTCGTTCGGGAATATCTTAACAAGAAAAGCTGATATCTTGAACGAGATTGACTGACTGAGGCGCTTGAAAGACATGAGGAAGTGGGTCAACTGGACGACAACCAGTTTCAAAGATTAACGACATGCAGGCAAGATATTCAAGAAGCCTACGCCAATGAGGAGATTATGTGGCGGCAGCGCTCCAGGGTAAAGTGGCTGAAAGAAGTGGATGTGAATATCAAATACTTCCACAAGATAGCCAGTATGCGACGAAAAAATAACTATATCCACTCAGTGGATATCGATGGTATAGCAGTCTCAGACGAGAAACAGATAGTGAACCATGTTGATGTTAAGTTCAAGGAATTATTCGGCCAAAAAGAGATGGTCAGACCGAGTCAATTGAGAATATTTGGGAGGATTTGCAAGGAGATACACGAATGAAAGTTGATGCTCTGCAAGACCCATTCTCTTTGGAGGAGGTGAAGGCGGCAGTGGGGGTATGGGACAGGATAAGGCTCAGATGGGTTTCCTATTTTTTTCTACAAACATTTTTGGGATACTGTCAAACTTGACAGCATGGATATCATGAATGCGTTCTTCGAAGGTAGTTTGAATCTGGGGAGACTAAACTATGCTCATGTTTGCCTTATTTCTAAAAAATAAGTGGTGAGGGAGGTCAATGATTTTAGGCCTATCGGTTTGATTAATTGCTCAGTGAGAATCATCACGAAGGTGCTCGCCAATAGACTGGGACGGATCATCGGGGACATCATAGAAGACTATCAGACTGGTTTTGCTGGGAGGGATATCTTTGAAGGGGTGGCATTATTCCAGGAGGTAATACAAGACACGAAGAGGCTGAAGAAGTCGGGATTCATGCTTAAATTAGACTTTGAGAAAGCATGCAACAAGGTAGAATGGAAATGCTTATTGGAGATCCTTCAAAGAAGAGGGTTCGAGAGCAGGTGGATCGGATGGATCAATACATGGCTGACAACGTCCAAGGTCAACGTGCTAGTTAATGGGGAGCCGGGCCAGGAAATCAGTTGTAGGCGGGAACTTAGACAGGGAGACCCTCTATCACCATTGTTGTTTACTTTGGTGGGGGACGAGCTTCATAGAATGCTTCACGCATACAGAGAACATGGTCTGATTAATGGTCTTGGTTTGAGGAGGGGGATATCTGTAATTTTGAACATCCAGTAGGCGGATGATACTTTGATTTTCGGTGAGTGCGACATTGCGCAGGCTACTTTTTTGAAGTGGGGTCTATATTTATTTGAAGAATGGTCAGGACTTAAGGTCAATTTCCACAAAAGCTACATCACCTTTTTAGGGGACTCCGGGGAAGGGGGGGTCCACCATAGACAACATCCTTAACTGTTCGATCCAGCAACTGCCTATTAAGTACCTCAGATTGCCTATCAGAACCGGGAAGATCAGAAGCTTGGATTGACATGACCTCATACAGAAAATTGCTAACAGATTAGAAGGGTGGAAAAGTAAAATGTTGTCCTTAGGGGGACACCTAATTTTACTTAACTCGGTGGTGAGTTCTATACCGCTTTATTTTATGTCTTTTTATGAAATTCTAGTCTGGGTTTCAAAAAAATTGACAGACTGAGAAGACAGTTTCTGTGGCATGGGTCGGCGGAAGGGAGAGGCTACGCCTTAATCAAATGGGACATAGTCTGCAGATGAAAAGAGTTGGGTGGACTGGGGGTGATCAATATTTGCCAGATGAACCAAGCATTACTATGCAAATGGTGGTGGAAACTAAAACTGAAGACTAAGACAAAATGGGGTCAATTACTAACGATGTCTTATTTGAAGAATGACTGCATGCACCAGAAACAGAAAAACCAGGATTCAGCATCCGGTTTCTGGCGTGGGGTCTCTCATATGAGAGACATTTTCATCTCGGGGGCTACGTTTTCCATTGGAAATGGGGCTACTACGTGTTTTTGGAAGGACAAATGGTGCGGACCGATCAACCTAGAGAGAAGATTCCCAGAAACATACAAATTCGCTACTAATAAATATGACCGGGTAGCTAGAAATTGGATGAATGGGGAATTGAGACCAAGACTCACAGAGAGGTTAACCAGCGAAGCAAAAAGACAAAAAAACACGAGCTTGTTGAATTCCTTAACGATTGGAAACCAACAGGGAGTGATCATCAAGACAAAATTTAATGGGAGGCAGAAAAAGGTGGTATCTTCTCGGTGAAATCGGCTTATAAAAGGTTAAACGATGGGGGAGTTAGAGTTTACGACCCGGTCTGGAAGGCAAAAGTGCCACTTAAAGTGAGGACTTTTAACTGGCTGGCACGTAGAAACGCAATTCTAACAAGGGATAACTTGGCTAGGAGAAAGTGGTAGGATCCGGCAATTTGCGTTATGTGCAATCAGGAGGACGAAACAGTGGACCATCTTCTAGTGACATGCAGCTTCGCTAGGCCAATCTGGGGGAATCTACTGAACAAAATTGGTAGCCCAGGGGCAGGGCCGCAAACGATTAATGACGCATGGGGGAGAGGAAAGAGGGTCACAGTCACAACAGTTATGTTGATATTTGGGATATTGGGGTAGCGGCTATATGCTGGGGTTTATGGTTAGAACGGAACAATAGAATTTTTAGATTAGCTCACAGACACATCATGCATCCTCAAATGCTTTCCATGATTATTGTTGTTATCTTATTCTGGTCTAATACGGCAGGTGAAGAGCAAACGAAGAAGATCAAGGGCATGTACACGGACAATGCCGCCCAGCAGGCTGAATCACAGGAAAGGGAGGATACACTACAAGAGGGGTGATTGCATGGGATGAGGAGTGACGAACAGGCACCCTTGCTGCTTTTGGTGTACGGCGCATGTAGTCGGATGTCTGTTTATTCATATATTTTGGTTTCTTGTATCTGGAGATATGTATTTTTGGGTGTTATTAGGGTGGGTTAATACCATGTATGGTGGGGGGACTCATTTTTTAAACAGGGAATAACCATCATGGCCCGCTTGTGGGATACAAGAACATCATTGTCTTGTACTTTGTTTTTTTTGATTTTGTTAAAAACTTTTTAATGAAACTTGGGGGGCCTAGGCCAACCTATTATGATAAAAAAAAAAAAAAAAAAAAAAGACTGCTACTGCACCACACAACTCCGGAAGGTTGAGAGCCCAAGTTTGTGGGCTTAGACATGGACACAGTGGTAATTTCTCTTTTGATCTGCATTTAATATGCATAGCCAGTGCTTTCGAAGGTTTCTCTGAGACTCCAAAATCGTAGTGAGGATTGAGGATTTTATTCTAACAGTTTTTGGATCTTTGCAGCGGGTACAATTCAAATTAGACACTCAAATCTCTCCAATTCTAAAGATATCAAGGGATTCACTCTCCATATAAAGACATAAATTATTTTTATTTCAGCTATAGTTACTTTAGATATATACATTAAGGGACAGAAGATATGACAGCTAATTTCATTCAACTTAAATTGTTCGTAAAAGAAAAAGAGAAAGACAAACAAACAGAATTAGCAGCACTGTTAAGAGATGCCTTGTCGCAGAAAAGAACAGTTGGTTGGGGTGGGAAAAAGTTAGAGGTCAGTGAGTAGGTAGGATTGTAGGAGAATCACATATGCAACTCTCACAACAAGTACTTATCCCAACACAGTATTCTAGATCAGCAACCGCATTATTAATCCGCCAAAGTTGAGCAAGAAACAAAGTATATACTCATATAACCAACCTATCCTCTTGTCACACATTCCATTGCTAAAATGGAACCATCATATTTAGATACTACTGTTCATTGCTGCTGAGTGTTATCCACACCTCCAAAATACTTCCACTCTCCATTTAACCCCCTCAGCATATTTAGAGGATTGATTGACAAATTTGAAGAAGCACCAGCTAAAGGAATGACACTTTGCCAGCTCTCATTAAATCTTCCAGGATCGCAGGAATGGGAGAAAATTGCAGAATTTGCCTCAAAAGAGCTAGACCTTATGGATGGTACTGTAAAATTACCAATAGGGTTATTTGAATAACCAGCCAACATACTGCTAGAAGAAGTACTAGCCGATAAATGATTGTTTGCTTCCAGTATCCTCTGATGCATATTATTCCCTTGTTGGCTCCCTACAAGATTTTGAAGTTCATTGAGACTGTTCATAGGATTGATTGTATTGTAAGTCGGATCCATTCGACTGAATCCTACATTGTGCGGAAAGGATGGAAGGACTGGTATTTCATTTGGAGATGTAAACGACTGAAAGTTTCCGAAGGTATCCAGCGAGGCTAATGGTAGATTGGAGTCTCGTACTGCACCCGTAGTTGCAAGAATATCCTTCTCTGTTTCCTGAACCGCCAATTTTCTCATGTAGAGTCTATACTTCTGCAATTAGCATTGTGAGTTAGCTTGAGAGGGAGAAATTTTTTTATAAGGAAAGGTGCTTCTGATTTAAAAATACTGACAATCGAATTTCTGATTTTAGAGCAGAATAATATCCTGTAATACTGTATATTAGATATCTAATCCTATAGATTTTGTAAAACAGACTTGGTGGAAATCACAAAATGGAAATGCCAAAGTTTTTAGATCAATGAAAGAAAACGTATCTAGACTTTTAGAATAAAATTTCTATTGAAAAATTAGATTTATAAAAACACCCAAAGACAATGCTTTTATGCGGAGTAGGATGAAGTTAAATTAGGTACAAGTTCCCTAATGATGGAAGGTTTTCGGAAGGATCAGACATGATATGAGAATTCATGTAAGGACAGAGCTTTTGGGTGGCTAATTTATGCAGTTGTACCAGACCAGATCCCAAAGGGTCCAAGAGTACCTGGTTTATTTCCAAGTGAGTCTTGCGGTAGTAGTGACCTACATCTTGTGATTCAAAGAAATTTGGGAGAATTAATGTGACTTCTTTTAGTGGTTATGAGGATGAAAGCCATGTCGTTTCAAACACATATCTATCACAATCCTTCTTATCTATGTTTGTGTGTCATTAATCAGAGGAAAGGGAAGGGGATCCTATATTATAGAGACAAATATAAACATAATACATGCAGCACAACTCTACTTGTGTGTTTATAGGACGGTTCATGGCTGTAAGAGCAAGTCATGAGGGCTTTTATGTACGCATTTCGTATACATGTTTCCCTTTTAAAAGCTTACTTACAACACCATCGTAAAAGAATTTAGCCACGTAAATATCAAGAAAATTAAAAAAAAAGAGCTACCTGTAGATGGCTCGCGACATTTTCCCTTGTGAGACTCTCGTCGTTCATAAGGGTCAGAATCCTCTTTGGTACAGCCTCTGTATCAACACCAACAACACCAGCAAAAAAAAAGGAAAAGTTTACTCTTAAATCCTCTCAAACTATTATGCAACAAAAATCAAATCACAAAAAAGTAAAATAAAAATTTTCATCCATGACAAGAAAAATCTCACTCTCAACTCCCAACTGATTTATCGCTGCAACAAATTTCTGGTGGAGCTCAACATTCCAAACAACCCTTCGCTTTTTATTGGTAGAAACATTCTCGGTTTCATACATGTTATCATCATTATCTTCAACCTCTCCCTCCTCATTATGGTCCTTCCTCTTCCTGTGAGTGGATGATCCATTATTGGTTACAGGATACTGCCCAACCTCAGATCTCCCATTGTCAGAATTATCTGATTCTTTTCTGAAAGATCGCTTTTTCCTGACAACATGCTGCCATATATTCTTCAGCTCTTCCATCCTAACAGGTTTCACTAGATAATCACAAGCCCCGTGCGTAATCCCCTTCATCACAGCATCTTTATCACCATTGGCAGACAACACTACATTATGTAACATTTTCAAAAAATTTGTGTTAGTCCGAACCATCTTTCTGAACTGGTTCTTTACTTTATAATAATTAGAAAAGAGAACTAGCATTCTCAATTTGAACTAAGTAAAATCTGAGAGAGCTTACTAATGACAGGGAGGTCCAACTCAAGGCCCACAAGTTCCAAAAGCTTAAAACCATCAATGTCAGGCATGTGGACATCAGTGATAATTAGATCGAATTTGACTTTGTTCTCTCTCAGCATCTCTAGTGCCATAACTGCCTGATTCACTGTTGTTACTGCAAAGACCACAAAATTCAAAATTAAAAGTAAATCGCAATTCTATCTCAGAGGAAATAAAAACAAATCGCAATGCGAGTGACATGCTTTGTTTGTAGTTTAAATAACTGTGAAGTACTTAAATTTACCCGAATGTACGTGTTAGATAACCAAAATTTCCTAGGTATCCTTTTCCCCTTTCTGAACCATAAAAAGGAAAAAGAAAGAGTATAATTAAGGATGGGAATGTGACGCGGGTCTTAAAGAACGAGTCGTGCAATACATTTGGTTTATTCTTCAATAAAAAAAATAATGAAAGTATTTATCAGCAAAACATAAATCGACCATTAGTAAGTTAGTGCTTTTTATTACTGAAAAGTAAAGCAGGAATGAAAGAGAAATATGGGGACAAACGATGAAGGGGAAAGAGAGAGAGAAGAGAGCTTTTGGATCAAGAAGGAAGGAAAGAAGATGTAAAGCAAAGGGTTCTCTTCAAACAAAAATGTAAGTTCTTTTAACATTAAAAGTTAGGAAAATATTCTATCTTTTGAATGTATCCTTTGATTAGTATTCATTTATGTTAATTTTATTATGATTTATGGAGATATTCAAGCTTTCGTGAACAAGATTGTGTCTTTTTAACAAATCTGAAAATTCTGTAGCAGTTCGATTGTATAGTAATTTCGGCCAAGAATTTGAGCTTGTTTAGAAAGACTTCTAACTAAGAAGTTGTAGTAGACAGTTCAATCTTTAATTCGAGCTAAAGAATGTTGAATTTTGTTAAGTACTGTATTCTCTGTGATTTTTTTTGAGTAGCAGGGTTTGCAGTTTTTTCCTGGGATTCCGAATCTACTGTTTTGCATATTGAATTAAAGAATGGTTTTGTTAAGTTGAAAAGTTTATAATTATAAATATGTATTAGACATTCTTAGGTTTCATTTGAAACCATAAAGTTTCTGTTTTGGTTAGTATATGATTTACTATGATTTTTATAAACCATGACAATGCATGTTTCAACTAGTTCTGGAACTCTCTATACATTTTGGTTTTGGACTATTTGGACCCTTTATGTGTACTATTTTGAAGAAACTCAAAACTAAGAATATGAAGTAGACTCACCCATCTTTAATCCTAGCTAAAAAACTTGAAATTCAGTTGAGTGCTTGATTTTCTGTGAATTTTAGAAGTTAGCTATGTTTTCTGTCCTGTTTCAGTTGTGGATTTAAGAAGTGATATTTTTATGAAGTTTTAAGAAGGTATACGTTAATGGTGAAACATTTGTTATGGCATTTCATTGATAGCTCAGTTTTGATAAGAGTTTATGTCATTATGGTTATGATATGGATTGATAGTGATATGTGAAATCATTGAGATAAATTGTTTGGCTCTAAAGAACAAAAATTGTTTATTTGGACCGTCCGTAGAAACTAGACTTTTGGCCAAGTAGTCAACCATGAGGTTAATTTTGGACTTCCTAGACCGACGTGCTAGGAAGGTTTGGCGTGGAGCTCACGCGCCCTGTATTTTGGCGAATATATGTGTTATATGTTTGGACTTCAGAATAACATTGTGTGGAGGTTGTTTGGACTGATGGGAAATACGGACGGAAATGAATGTTAATATTCATTGACTATCGTATTAAACACTCCTTATCAAATGATTGATAAAGTATAGTTTTGCTACATTTCGAAGGATAACAATGTTATTGAAAACTGTGTTTAAATCTTGTTGTCAAATAAATTCATCAATCATCATATTTATTATCGTACTTGTTAATGTGTTTGAAATTGTGTTTGACATCATCGTTTATGATATCGTATTTGCCATTGCATTGAACATCGTATTTAACTTTGTGTTTGAGATCGTAATTGACATTATATTTGATGTTGTATTTGATATCAACCATTTGTTGAGTATCATTTGAAAAGAAAGTTTTTTAATGGATATGGAACAAATATCGATTTCCTTTCTTTGTAGGTTATGAATATAGGTTATGAATATCTTGTTTCGTTAATTCATCATTAATGAAGGAGTGACGCGGTCACCTTTATTTTCAAAAAAAATTATATGATTTGACATCTTATTAGACATCTTTAATTTGTAATGAAAAAGCAAGTTTGAATGATATATTATAATTATTATGCTATGTTCCACAATTTATGAATAGTGAATTTTTGTATTTCGTGTTCGCTATTCGATTATGATGCATTTAGAAATTATTCTCTTATTTTAAAGACATAAATTTTAAACCCTTCAGCATTCTTTTGATTGTTTAAAGTTTATGACTTCGTTATCAAAATAAATAAATATGAAATAAAAAAGTTTATGTATTTGCCATCAAAATAAATAAATATATGAAATTTGCTTTGGTTTTAGCCGAAATCTAAGTTGAAGAGAAAGCTTTTGAGTAGAATTTTTTTCCAGATACCAAAAGTGATGGAAGCCGAGTTCTTTGAATTGAGAAAAATGTAAATGAGTTAAGTTTTCTTTTGCTTTACAGAAAGACAATTGTGTACGACCTTAAACTACCCACATCATGGTATGAAGAGAATAATAAGAATGAAACCGAAATGCCCATCATATGCCAAAAAATAGAAAACCAAATGCACATCTCATAAACATGCCCATTAATTCAACACAAATTTTCAAATAAATAAATAAATAAAACAAGGGTTGAAGAAAAATGAAAAGCCAAACAGAAATCAAACCATGGTATTTGCAGCGGCGCAGCATAGCCTCCAAAACTCTCAAGCAAGTTGGGTCATCATCGATAGCAAGAACTCTCATTCCAACTGGAAACTCATCTCCTTCTTCTTCTTCCATGATTCCACTCATTTCTTGAAAAAAGAAACTCAACTTTCACAACAACTTTTTTTTTGAAAGTCCCTCAAAATGGAAAGGTAACTATAGAACTTACAGTGCAAGCAATGAAGAGACATTAAAAGAGAAGATTGCAGTATATATAGAGAGAGAAGGAATGCTTGAAAAGGAATAAGAGATAAAACAGGCAAAAACAAATGTGGAAAGATTTCAAACAAAAGAAATGTTTTTTTCTGGGTAAGTGCAAGTAAATTAAAAAAAAGAAACATATCTCCTTCGAAGATTTGTTTCCTAATATGATGGTTAAATTTTTAACAGAAGGAGCAATGATTTCGGGCACTTTAAAGAAAGCTGCAATCTAGGAAGCTATGAGCTATGAGACCTTTTGAATTTGATTTTAAGAAATGAAATATTTTCTAATCTTTTCAAAATACAAGGTAAAATTAAAACTGAGCTTGCATCATGGGATTCTCTTAAAATAAGTCGAAACCAAAAATATATATACATTAGACACTCAAATCTCTAGTCTCTAATCTCTAATCTCTAATCTCTAATACTATAATGGGAGAGTTGGGAATGTCATTTGTTGACAACATGCAATTTGTAGACATTCAACCAATCTAATCTCAATCATTCATTTTTAAATGGGAGTTATATTAACCATTCATTTACTCAATTACCATAATACTATCAAAGTTCAAATTTATTTACATCATAATTATTTTTAAAATATCACTCATATAAAATAAAAGTTTGTATCACTAGGGGTAATTTGTAAAGAATATGTATGAGCAAAGGGAAGTCTGAGGTTCAAAGCCAGATTATGTCTTATTATTTACTTTATGAAATAAATAAAAAATTGATTAGAACGTGCATCACACGTGCAGGTTACTATAATCTACTACTATTTAATGGGAGAGTTTGTCACAAACAAATATTTTTTAAATATTTTTTTGTCACACAACAAACACCACTTTATCACCAAATAAACCTGTGCATCGCACATGCAACTCCAAATTTATTTACTAACACGTGCATCGCACGTACAAATCGAAGTTTTTTTCTTCTTAATTTTAAAAAAAAATATGTGTATTGCCCGTTTACCTCCAATTATATTTAGAAATTAAGGCATTCATCGCACGTGCTAATTATTAAACAATCCCGTGCATCACACATGCAACACCAAATCTATTTATCAACACGTGCATCGCACGTACGTACAAATCAAAGTTTTTCCTTCTTATTTTTTTAAAAAAAATATGTGTATCGCCCGTCCAGCTCTAAATTTTTTTTAAATTAAGACATTCATCGCACGTGCTAATTACTACCAACTTACGTGTATCACACGTTCAACTCCAACTCTTTATCAAAACGTGCATCACACGTGAAAAATACTAGTAATAATATTATAATGGGAGAGTTGGGGATGTGATTTGTAGACAACCTGTTATTTGTAGACATTCAACCATTCGTTTTTAAGTGAGAGTTATATTAACCATTCACTAGTATAACCCTGTGCAATATTACACAGAGTTTTCAAAAATGAGAAAATAACAAAGCTTTTTTTGTTGTTGAAAAACTCATATAATAACATGTATACAATATTGCAATTTTTTTAGGTTTGATTAATAGACATGATTCTAGTTTAAATTTGTAAAGATAAAGAGAAAGTGTGAAGTTTACCTCTAGCACTGTTATCGAGTCGGTCATATCGGGTTTTGCACTGCCGAACCTGGACATGCTTCTCTACTGATCTAAATATTGTACCCAAACCCGTCCCATGAGAACTGGGTATGGGCCCTGTTAAAAAAATGATACCCAATGGGTCTGGATAGCGGCAAGCGAGTGGTGTCGGGCAGCAGAGGGAGGTTGGGTTTGCTGCTTTTTCTCTTCTTCTTGTTTTTTTTTCTTTTCTTTTCTTTTTTTTGGGGGGGGGGGGGGGGGGGGGGGTAATTGGGAGGTTAGGGTTTTTTTTTGTCCGGGTCCAAATCCAATTTGAACTGAGCCAGACCCGACTCAAAAATATGAAGGGGTCCTATTTTAGGACCCGGGCCCTACCGCAATAGACTAAGTCCGGGTACGGGTCGGGTCCATTTCTAAAGGACCCAAACCAGATCCGAAAATATGAATGTGTCCTATTTTATGATCCAAAACCCTATCAGCAATAGACCATGTTGATTTCGGTCCAATGTCGTGTCAAGGTTGATTTCGTGCACATACTCACTATTTATACAATATCTTTTCTCAAATTTTAACTGTCTTTACATTCTTAGTTATTACTTATATTTTTTCAATGATCTCTATATATATCATATATTTCAATATTCTTATTATACATATCATTTTACCATCATCTAATTACTACATTAATATTTTTGCATATACTTGTTTATGTCTATTGTCCTAATTTGATGTACTATATAATTATTGTTTTCAATTGCGTTTTCATCTCGTGTATGTGCTTTACACTATTTTGTCTTAATGTTATAAATTATTTTCATCACTACAAAATTTTGTATATTCACAAAGTATTTCAACGTATGCTTTCTATTTTTTTTTCAAATTGTGTGTATAATTAATATAGTTCCCTTACAAACTATTCTATTAATTGATATACAAAGTCATTTTATGTTTTCAACAAAGCCTTATTCCCATTTATTTTTCCAAAATCTTATTCAATGGTCATGTTTTAAATTGCAAATCTTGCGAATTTTCTACCGTTTATTACATTGATAAATTTTTCTAAATTATCTATTGACTATGTTTTCTTCACCACATTGTTTTCCGAACTATTTCAAAATTAACAACTTAATTGACTTTTCCCTTTTATCTAATGCTTATCTAGAAACACTTTGGAACTTCTTTCAATCCATTATATCTTTATGGTTATATTTATTTCCTTATGTGAGTTTTCTCGTTTGTTTTTTTTATAAAATTTTGATATTCATAGTTTTCCTATATAGAATTTGTCTTATTCTCCTCGTTGCGTATTTTCATACCCCTAAAGTTTGCAGTGTTCTAAATACAAGAATAATATTTTCTAAGACATGTACAAAATACAATCTTTACCCTAGCGAGTTCCGGGGACGGAACTACTCTAAGGGGGGGAGAGTGTAACACCCCGCAAAATTGAAATTACAATTTTTCCCCTGGGTGTTACGCACGTATATTTTGTAATGTGGATTCGTACTATTTATACATTTTTCGTATTGATTTCAGTCAACTAAAATATAATATTTCAATCCCTGGGATTTACGTGCTTTTTACGTGTTTTGATGCACGTGTTTCCACCACTACGTACAATGTTTTATATAGGTTTAAATTATTTATTTTATATATTTAAATCTATTTTATAAAACTGAAATTTATTTTCCCCTTGTTTTGATTAAAATGCATTTTTTTGATTTTCTGCACGTATAATGCACGTGCTTTCTACGTGTTGTGATTTCATCATGAAATATATGTAAATTAGTAAATATAATTTTTCTTATATTGTTTTTGATTATATTTAATAATTTTTCATCAATAAAGTCGATTTTCGCATTTTCATGTTTTCACGTGCGACGCACGTGTTTGTTTTCGGCGAACGCGTTTGAGCGTATCCTTTCTCGAAATGAATTTCATATAATGTATGTACATTTATTTTTGCATTATAAATTTTAGTTAAACTAATTTTTACTTAATATTATATGTGTATATGGTATTGATGATGGGCCATGGTTTGGTTTTGATAAGCACAGAATGTGCTATTTTATCAAAAGGATGAAATGAATGAAAGGGGGGCACGGTTTGTGTATAGCACATTTGAGTGCTGTTGTTGAATTTGTTATGGTGACGTGTCACCTGGTTGTGGGGGGGCCTACCCGGATTCATATGTGAAGACACAGAGAGATTTGAAAGGTAGGTTGCTGTGTATACACATGGGATTAGAGAAAGAGATGGTTTGACCGGGGGAGGGAGTTTTGGAAGAAGAAAAGATTGGAGAGTTTAGAATAGGAAGGGTTTGGAGTTGGGATTTTAGAGTAGTGGGGAGATGAAAAGTTAGGAGTTAGGAGAGTTATGTACATGAAGGGTTGGAGATTAAATAAGAGAATTTATTAGTTGTGTAATTATGCAAATTGAACCCTCTACATATCCTATAAATAGCACCATACCCCTTTTCATTTTACACATCAAAAAATAGAATCAAAGGAATAGAAAGAAAAGAAAAGAAAAAGAAAAAGGAAGAGAGAAGAGAGTTTTGTGCTTGGAGGCCATTGCTAGGAGAAGAGCTAGGAACCCTTGAAGCTAGAAGTGGTGTTCTTCCTTTCAATGGTTCAAGCTTCAATCAAGGTGGGTGTTCTCCTACTTTCTAATTTTTTTAGAATGTACATGCTAATAAAAATGAATGAGTAGTTTTGATAAAATAGAATAACTATACAATGATTGTGGTGAGATTAATAGTGAATCATGATATGTTGACAAATAGATTCACATTGTGTTAGTGGGTGATCCTATACTTTCTAATTTAGAATAATGTATGCTAAGTAATAAATAATGAGTAGTATGGAATTTCTCATATGATCTATGCTATGGTATGAGTTGAGAATGATAAGTAGTTCATGTATGATTAATAAATTAAATCATGTTAGGGATTAATGAGAAAAATGAATTGATTGATTATTTATCATACATTAGCATGCTATTATGATTAATGAGTAGTATAAATTTGATGTGATAATTAGAAGACAAAATTCATGTTTTTTTTTTATGTATGTCAAATTGTAGAAGTGTTAGTATTAATTAAGAAACAAAGTATTGTCATGTAGTTTGGAAATTTAAAATAAAAAGAAATTGTCAATTGTATGTTAACTAGTAATTGTTAAAATAATTGAAGAGATTTCTCTTATGTTTAAAGAAGAAATTTTGTATAGAAAAAGAGTATACATAACTTATTGTTACTTGTTGTAAAGTAATACAAAATTTTCTAGTTGATTAAAATGATGAACTACATTCTTGTAATAAAAGAGAAGAAAGAGAGATTTGAAATTTAGATATTATTAAATATAAGTTTTAAACACATGGATTTCTGTAATAAATAAATTTCAGTCTAAATAAACTATTTGGAGACTAGTGGAGAAGATTGATCAAATGAAAAATCTAGTTTTATGAAAAACAATAAAATAACACAAAGTCGGAATAAAACCCACCGTGATGCTTGTATGTCGTTGGGCGCAATTGGCCTGTTGGCTCGGCCGTGCGTTGCTTCCCTGTTGGGCCTGGGTTCGATACTCACTATAGGTGAAACATTTCTTTTGTTTGATTTTTTTTAAATGAACACTAGAGTGAGGATGATGTGAAAAGGCTTCTGGGTTGTAGTTGAGACAACAAGTCCACATGGACTTAGTGGTTGTTGTGTGCTTCTTTGGTTGCTACCTGGGCTTACACGGGTTCGAAACCCAGTGTAGCATATTTTTTTCTTTTTAGGATTAAATGAGATTAAGTGTAAAATTAAGAACTTCTAATGCTAATTAAAATTTGTGAAAAAGACCTACTAGTGTTTACATAATACAATCAAGATGGCTTTGAGATTTTTAGAACTAAAAAGAGAAATTCTTGAGTAAAGATTTGAGAGTAAATTCTAGTATTCATATAAAATAAAATAGAATTATTTCAAAATAGTTTTAGAACTTTTCATGTATATTGGAGATAATAAAAGTAACTTTGAGATTGAATGAGATTTGTCTTCAAAGACTAAATTGTTTAAGAACATGATTTGCATCATTAGAAGAGAAGTAAAAGGTAGATTTGTAAATTAATTGTCTTTGATGGGATTATTCATTTGTGTTGCATACTTGATTATTCAAATTGCAAATGAGATTGCAAGTGATAAAATCATGTTTGTGAAAAGGATAAATTTTTGTGAGATCGATGTTGAATGAAATGGTTTCATGAAAAAGAATTATTATTATTAAGGAATCATGAATCGTGATAAAATAAGATATCTTATGAGTTTGAAATTTGTGAATGAGTTATTATTTGCTATGAATAGCTAGATCATGATTAGTGGCAAGACTAAGAAATGAATACTTGTGGATAAGTGTTAAGACAAGATTGTGATCTTTTTGTGAAATGAATTGAAAGATGAAATTATTTAAGTTTAAGACATGATTATGAAAGGGTGTGAATACCCATGTTTCTTGTACATGAAAGTTTATGATTTAGAGTTAGTAAGACCTCGGTACCGGCATTATTGAAAGAAAGGATTTGAGAAATGATTTGGAGATATGGCCGTGGAGCTATCTCGTATTTGTTGATTAAGTCCGGTAGGAGGTAAGACTAATTCTTTGAATGGAAATTATTCATGTCTTGAACTTAGGAAAATTTAGGCACATAAGTGAAGATGTAGTAAACTTAGGGAAACGTAAGTGGGGTGCTCTATATAGTCGGCGGTGGACTCCAAGACTATAGACCCAGTTGGTGGACTGAGGTTGCCCTGTGGTAGACGGATTATTATATTTTAATCCGGGACTATGAGGACGGGTCGGCGGTGGACTCCAAGATCTTGAGTAGTCGGACGGATAGATTTTTGTGTTTACCGTCTCCAATGTATATATATATATATATACTGGGCTAGAGGGTCACATACGGGACGATTCGCACGATGTGGAATCTGTTATAACAGCCGGCGGTGGACTCCAAGGCTGGGATTCAAATTCGTGGAATAGTCTGAACTTTGTTTTGCTACCGGGTAGTTTTCATGGCGAGGGATCGAGCCCTGTATTGTGAAGAACGTAGGCACTTGCCCTCGGACCTATGTAGTATGGGATGCATAGAATCCGAACAAGTGTGCATTAGTGTCATCCTAGTATAGAAATGTGTGCATTAGGCATTAAGGCATGACATACACTTATGTTAGAATAATCACTTTTGACATTTTTCTTGTTCATTCAATCTTTTTGTGAATTGTTAAAGTATGAGATCGTTATACTATTCCCGGCATAGAGAGGATAGCCGTGTATAACATTTCGTCAGTTGTAAGTGACTGACGTGCCCACAGATTAACATGCAAGTAATGAACTATTCATGGAGTTATAAAGTGGATATGCTGTTGCTGTTTAGAAGTTAAAGATGTTGCAAATGATGTTAAAGTTATACAAGTTGTATTTCATTGTTATAATCTTTTAGTCTTCCGCTGTGTAAAAACCAAGTGTAAAGGAACTCTGATGTATTGTGAATGAAAAGTTTTAAATTTCCTTGTAAAATTGTACGAAGTGAAGTAAAGATCCTGTGAAATCTCGAATTTATCCTTATTTGAAATTCGGGGTGTTACAGCCCGCACGTCATGCAGACACGAATGTTTGCCCGACATGAACTCACCCCGTGTAGAGCCAATTTTTTGCTATAATTTTTTTTTGATCAGTAATGGCTGAAATAAATGCAAAAACTGTTTTGACTACCATTTATTCACGTAACAGTTTTATTTGCCGTTACAGTTGTGCATTCAAGCTTTTGCCTATGGTGATAACCGGTGCATTAAAGGAGTTATTTGCTGTTAAAGTGGATGCAGTCAATGTGTTGTCTACCGTTACAATTCTCACCCTGGCCCTATAAATAGAGGCCCCTCTCCCCTAAATCAACACACCAGAAACTCTTCTCTTCCCCAAACTCTCTAATCTGTGCTTGTTCTATTCTTCGGTCGTGCAGTGATAGATTTAAGACATTGTCCAGTTCGAGAGCGTGATGTGGTGCCTACGTCAGCTCCTCTGTCGTTGCATCCTGGGAGACAGACACCTATGCAAGTTCCAGCACCCGGACGAGGAAAAATCTGTTTTAAGGAGATTGTGTGATACACAAGCCTCGACACAAATCGGTTCGGTTTTATTGTTTTTCAATTTCCTTGGTTTTATTCTTCTCCTCCTTCTCTGATTTTTTTGCCTCTCAATTATATTAGGATTTACAACAAACATTTGTAACCAAAATTGTAACAAAGGAAATAAATTTGTCGAAGTTGATTTTATTGTGATACAAATATTCTAACAGTCCGGGTCCAACAAACTATATTTGTGTATATCTTTTTGTAACACCCTAATTTTCATTTATGAGATATTTTATGATTTTACGTGTTTTGCACGTATGATTTCAATTGTATAATTTTTCGTATAAAATATTTTTGATAGTATTTGTTCTCCTTTAATTTTTTCAAAAATTATTTTCTTTTAAAGCCTAATTAAAATCTAAAGTCCAAATTGTCTTTTCAGCCTACTGTATTAATAAATTATTTTAATTATTTGAGCCCATGGTCTTTTGGCCAATAGTAAGCCCATTTAGTTTCTATCCTCTTTTAATTAACCCAACTTGTGTTGTAGACCAATTTAATAAACAATTAATTGAACGTGCATGAATAAATTTTGTAGGAGGTACTAGTTTGCTTGTGCATTACACTTGCACGTGCATGCACGAGAGTGTGCAAAACACACCTTAGGTGTGGCCGGATGGAATCAAAAGAGAGGGAGAGATGGAAGTAGTGGTGAGGTGGTTAACTCATTCATGGGTGGTTATGGTAACTTCCAAACTCATCCTAGCCTTTAATCCCTAACTATTTGATCAAGTCCTAGCCATTAATTCCAACCAAATTCTTGTATAAATACCCCCTTTTTTCCTAAGTTACTCTTGCACCCATTTTTCATTATAAGAGAGACATATACTAGATAGTAAAAGATTGAGAGTTAGAGAAAGATTGAGTGTGTGCTAGTGTGTGTGCATCCTTGGAGGCCGGCAAATCTACAGGAAGAAGGAAGCTCGAGTTACAATCTAGCACCAAGGAGGAGAAGGCAATTGCAATACATTCTAGGAGGAGAAGGCCACTTCTTGCATTTTAGGAGCGTTCTTTCCATTTTCTCCAAAATAGGTGGGTGTTTCTCATGACTTCTAATTTAGATACCATACTAGGTTTTGTGCTAATCATGCAAGAATAAACAAGTGAAGATATTGTTCTTTGATAATACTATGATTAAAGTAAAAATAGAACACAAGCGAAATTACATGAAATGAATGGGTGAACTTGATAGAATGATATGATTGATGTTAGGATATTTTGATTTTAAATCTAGCATGTTAAATTGAAATAAATGCTTATCCCTGTAAAAGAATTGTGGTTATGGGAAAAGTGCTGTTTTTAGAAGCCGTGTTTGTGTGGAAAATACTAATCATAAGAATCTCTATATTATTAAGATTGGTTAGTAAATTATGCATGTTGTGATTGTTGTCAAATTAATTCTAAAGCTGTATGTTAGTTTTCGGAGAAATGAACATATTGTAATCTAAACCAAATTTTGTGTGTTAATCAAAAAGAAAGAAGAAATGATTCCAACTCTCAATTTTTGTTGCTGATCAGTCGACCAGATAGGCGTAGATAGTCGACTGTCCTAGATATTTAGTTCGTTGAGTTGAAATTCTCGCAGAACAGTCGACCGTATATGTTTAACAGTCGACTGCCCCGTTCATTTTATTTTCGAGTTTTTAAAACACCGCATAACAGCCGACTGGTCTTGTTAACAGTCGACTGCCCTGATCTTTTATTTTCGAGTTTTTAAACCTTTACAGAACAGCCGACTGGCCAAGTCAACAGTCGACTGTTCCGACCATTTTCTTGAGTCTTTTAATCTTTTGCTGAACAGTCGACCGACTATGCTCCAAGAGTCGACTGTCCAGACTATTTTGACATCTCAGATTTTAAATTGCCTCGTGATAAAAATAAATAAGTTGTTTGAAAGAACTTGAAAAAGAGATTTGATAATGGAAAGAATGAAGATTGAATGCGACAAATTTAAAAAGTGAACGTTATTTGTCTTTTGCACGAAATTGTATATGAAGTGAATCGAAATATCCTGATGAATTATGAAAGGTTTTACGATTATGAATGCTATGAACATGAAAAGGAAAAACTATTGTTAATCATGAAAAGAGAACTTATGAGTTTGAGAGGCTCAATTCTTTGTGTGATTGTGAATTGAAATTGATAACTAGAGTGTAGCTAAGCCTCATACCGGCATCGAAAAGAAATGAATTGAAATGAAATTGAATAAAAAGACCAAGATTTGGGTCATGTTGAATAAAGGATTAAGACCGGTATAGTGGAAAGGCTAACTCTAGAGAATTGATTTTTGTTCATGATTCTAGTAAATTAAGGATTTAGACACATAGTGGTGATGTGATGAAAGTAAGAGAAAAATACGAGTATGAGGGCCATCGGATTGGCGGTGTGAGAGTGATTCACAGACTGCCTGCTTGATGCGTCATGACGGCGTGGGCACTACTCCGGAATTATCGTTCCGGTGGCGATGATTGTGGGATGCTTGGTGACTGCAGGTGGTGCCATTGTTCCATGGCAGAGGCTGAATTGTCCATAGTCTGCATGCATGATGCATCATGTCAGTGCGTGGGATTTTCCTCCAGACTGCCTGGACATGGGCTCGTAGATCATAGAACATCTAGGATACTTACCATAGTTACCGTAGTAGTTTAAGTCATGGCGAGGGATTGAACCCTATAAGATGAAGTACGATTAAAGGCTTGCCCTCGGACCTATATAGTATGGGATGCATAGAATTCGAACAATGCGCATTAGTGTCATATAACATAACAACTGCATTAAGGGCTAAGTGCACAGCACAACACGACATCAATAGGATAGTCCCTTTAGTTTTGTTTGTGAACAAGTTTGTGATTTGCTAAGTATTGAGAATCGTTATACTGTTTCCGGCATAGAGAGGATGGCCGTGTATAATATTTCGTCAGTGAATGAACTGACGCGCCCCACAGTTTTACATGTAGGGTAAAGATGCTTGACAATTGAAGTATACATGCTGCTCAACATTGATTTAAATGTTGTTTCATGTAATTTATTGTAAAAAATTGCTTCCGCTGTGATAATGTAAAGATGTAATGTAACTCTGATGTAAGAATGTATTTATTTCCTTGTAAAATTGTATGAAAGAAGTGTAAAGATCATGTGGAACTTCGAATTCGGTTGTATTTAAAATTCCGGGCGTTACACTTTTAGGGTTTACTTGGGAGCTATATATATAGCAGCAATAGATGTGAACTCTAAGGCTAACAAGAAAGGGAAAACATAGGGGATTGTTCAAGGGGAAAGGTGTCTTTGAGAGAAACTCCCAATATCAAAGCTCCAAAGTCAGGTGACGGCATCCTCGATCGGGGAGGGGGGAGGAGTCCCTCGACACCTCTTCCTCCTCCTCCTTCCCCCCCCCACCCATTCCCGCTTCCACAACGGTGTAGAGGAGGTCGGAGATTTCCTAGGGTTTCGCGATTTTAGGCTCCTTAGATGTGGTCCGCGACATCGACGCAGCAGAGCTGGCGTGTCCATGGAGGAGCACTATCAAGGTATGTTGTGGCGGCATCGAGGCGGAGAGGATGGATGCTTCGAGACTCCAACATGGAGGCGGTGTAGCTTACCGGAGGTGCTCGGTCTCCTACGCCGGGGCTAGATGGAGTAGATGGGTTAGAGACTCCAACAACGACGTGTTGATGGACAATCGGGGCTAAGTCGGCCGGGGTGGTTGGGGTTGGCCGGAGAGAGGGTATGGGTGTAATACCCTCAATTTTCATTTATGAAAATCATTATTGTGTATTAGTATTTTGTACATATTGTGCATGTGCAATTTTGCAGTATAAAATTTTATAATTATTTTCATTTCATAAACAAATGAGTATATATATATATATATATATATATATATATATATATATATATATATATGGGAAAAAGGGGTATGAGCAACTTGCTCATTTAGTAAATAAGCAATTGATGAGGTGGCATGCATGTGATTGGAAAATCTTAAAAGAGTTAGTTGTCCAATGTATCATATGCATGCCACATAATCAATTGCTCATTTACTAAATGAGCAAGTTGCTCATATCCCTTTTACCCTATATATATATATATATATATATATATATATATATATATATATATATATATATATAGGTATCCTCCATTTGTTTTTATTAAAGCCCATTTTTCTTTAATGAACATAAGTTTCTTTTATAGCCCAATTTAATTTATTTTTTCTAAACTAATTTGGCCCATTAAATAAAGGCCTATGAGTTATTTTCTCTTTTAAATACAACTTGTAATGTAGATAATTTTTTAGATTATTTTTATAAAGAATAAAATGTACAACTTTTAAAAATGGGGGACTATTGAATGCACGTGCATTGCACGTACACGTGTAGTGTGCACTCCAATTTGGCCGGTTTTGAATGGGAGGGAAAGGAAAAGAGATGTGGAGTTGTGGGAGGTAGTTTTTGTGATCATTGTTGGTTACTACAACTTCCCCTTAAATCCTAGCCTTTGGTCCTTAACTCCTACATTAATCTTAGCCCTTTATTTGTCCCAAAATTTAGTATAAATACCCCCCCTAGCCTAGTTATTCTTGCACTCTTCATTTTCCAAACCTATGGTGTAAGAAAATACAATTATTAGTAGTGAGTTATTAGTAGGAAGTGAGAATAAAAGATCGAGAGAGTGGGTCTTGTGTGTGCTTGCAACAAGGAGGCCGGCTACTAGGAGCTCTCGGGTTGCACTTGAAGGCTCGGGATTGGACATCAAGGAGGAGGAGGAGCACTCGTTTGGCAAGCTCGAGAAGGACTCTTTCGTTTAGGAGGTGTTGTGAATCTTTCTCTCCAAATAAGGTGGGTTGGTTTTCTATATTTCTAATTAGACACCATGTTAGGGGTGATTGAAATGATAATGCATGAAAGGAACTAATAAGAATACGCTTAATTGGAAAAAGAACTTGCTAGTTGACTAAATTGATTGCTTGATAGATTGCATGTTATCTTGTCATGAATCTTAAGTTGTATGCGAATCGTTTTGTAGTGATGGAATATATGAATTAGAATTGTTGTTAATATCAAAACTAAGTACAAAATGCTAGTAGATGAAATTGTTTGTTTTGTGAGTTTAGTTGGACTTTCGTGATATTGTTTGGAATAAATAAATTATAATATGTTTTTGGGTTTATGAAAGAGAGAAAAACAGGGAATTGATATAGGAAATTTTTTAATACAAAGTTGTGTGAGGAATGTCAAAATGATTTATGAAAATAGTAGCATGCAATTTAAATTAATTGTATGAGAAATGTGTGTTTAATTACTGAAATAATTATTTTAAAAATACTGGAGTGTTAAATCATGTTAGAATAGACATTCTGGAGATTTACAGAAATTTTAGTGAAAGCAAAACTAAAATAAGAGCTTTTGAACATCAAAATGTTCTAATGAACAGAGAGTTTAATTAAATGAAATTTGAGTTGTAGTTGAGACAACTTGAGCCTATAGCTTAAGTGGTCGGTGAGCCCTTTGGCACTACAGTAGCTCGGGTGTGTGTTGAGGTCGCTGGTTCGATACCTGTGTCCACCATTCTTTTGTTTGCGTTTTTAAAAAATCAAACCAGATCCGAGCAGGGAGCATAAAACTCTCTGGCTCTCTTCTATATCGCTGAGCGCAAGTGGCCAGATGGCTAGCGCGTGCGGCCGTTTTCTTTTGGGTCGTGGGTTCGATTCCTGGTGCGGCCAGAATATTAATTTTTTTGAAAAAAAAAAGTGATTTTTGAGTTTTCTTGATGTGTAAAAATTTCGAAAAAATACTATTATTATTCTAAAATCATGTGTGACTTATGAAAATTTATTGGGAGTTATTAGGATGGAATAAAGTGCATTTTTGAAAGTAAAAGTGTATTGGAACTATAGTTTTTACACTCGTATAATTTCATAAAAATGTATTGTTACGAAGAAATTGAGATAAGTATTAAAAAGGGAAATTCTATAGAAAGAAAATATAAATGTGAAGTTTTATATGAGTTATTCTTACTAAAGAATAATGTGACAATAGTGAGTTTGTGAATATTCACTTTGACTAGATATTTTGTAATATGATTTTAATGTGGAAATACATGTTAGTTATGAAATGCATGATGGATAATTGAACTCCATGTATGATTATTGACTCATGTAAAGATTAGAAATCATGTGATTGAAAAAGAGACATGTTCTTGAGTATGACAACTCAGATTGTGAATTTGTGAATTGAAATTGAAAATTAGGGTGTAGCCAAAACTCACACCGGCAAGTGAAAAGTGATGAGATGTGATAATTGAAATTGAAAAGACCAAGTTTGGGTCAATGTAAAATGAAAGAAATAAGACCGGTATTGGTGAGAGGGCTAACCCTAAGAGATTGATTTTGTTCATGATTTCATTAAATTAAGGATTAGTACATAGTGAAGAGGTGATGAAAGTGAGAGAAAAACACAAGTATGAGGGCCTCGAGTCTACGATATGGGTGGGATTCACAGTTTGTCTTCACGATGCGTCGTGACATGATGTGGACACTACTCCAGAATTATCGGGATCTTGGCGACGCTTGTGGGGTGTTTGGTGACTGCGAGAGGATCGTGTGCCATGAAGGAGACTGAATTGTCCATAGATAGTCTTCACGATGTGTCGTGACATGACGTGGGATTCCCCTCCAGTGTTTCTGTACACGAGCTCGTACTCCTAGGACATCTAGGATACTTACCGTAGTTACTGTAGTAGATTAAGTCATGACGAGGGATTGAACCCTACAAGATGAAGAACGATTAAGAGGCTTGCCCTCTGACCTATGTAGTATGGGATGCATAGAATCCGAACAAGTGTGCATTAGTGTCATATAATATAAATAACTACATTAAGGACTAAGTGCACAATCACAACACGACCTCAATAGGGTATTCCCCTTAGTTTGATATGTGAAAAAGTTTATGTTTGTTAAATATGGAAAATCAATTATACTGTTTCCGGCATAGAGAGGATGGCCGTGTATAATATTCGTCGGTTGAATAAACTGACGTACCCACAGTTTGGTATGCAGGATAAATGGCATGATAAAGATTAAAGGAGAACTGATGCTTAGAGATTATTCAACTGTTGTTGTACTTTCATTTATATAAATGTTGTAAATTTTGCTTCCGCTATAAAATGTAAAGTATAAAGATTTCTTGTAACTCTGATGAAAAGTTAAAAAAAAAGTTTTAAATTCCTTGTAAAATTGTACAAAAGATGTGTAAAGATCCTGTGGAATCTCGAATTCAGTTGTATTTTGGAATTTGGGGTGTTACAATGGGTCGAGAAGGGACCGTGGTAGGGGATTGTTCAAGGGGAAAGGTGCTAGATCTGATGCCAATTGAGTCGAAATTGATTATTAATTGATGATTGATTATTGATCGATTGACTGATTGATTTATTGATTGGTTGGCTGGTTTTTGAATTTTTGAATTTCAAATTAGGTTTGAAATTCAAATTAGATGAGTCGGGGGGTGGGGGGCAAGCGTTACATTTGTTGGGCGGTGAAGTTCGCTGGTGGTATAGATCGTCTGTACCATCGGCCTGATGGTTGAAAACAACGACTACTGTTGATGGTTGGATTTGGCGCAATCGGAAGAGGGTGTCGCGGTGGGGCTGGTTAGGCTGTTCCAATACGACAATGTCATTGGGAAATAAGTAAGTATGCCAGCAAGAGACGGTGGTAGTGTTTGTTGACATGGTGGACGCTTGGGGAAAGATGGAGGTAGTGTATAGGGGGGAGAGTTATTTTGATGGAGTTTGAATTTCATTTTAGAGTTTCAAAACTCAAATTACATTTGGGAGGTGATGAACGTGTGCGGGGGCTTTCATTTGGGCTCTTGGTCGAGAGTAAGAGGTCAAATTGAGTTGCTATTTTTTGTCCTTCATTGAACGATCGTTGGTGATGTTGCTAATTCTCACCGATGCGGTGTCCGATTTTGTCAACATCGTTGGGATGATGTGCGAGTCATCATATGGTGGAGGATGTACGAGCTGTGACAGTTGTGATAGATGTGCAAGTCGGCGCCGATATGGTAGATGTGTGAGTCGTCGCTAGTTTGGGAGTTTGAGCGAGGTTGTTGCTGTGGAGAGGGTGATGTGAGTCGTTGCAGGTCTGCTGGTGGCCAAGTCGTCACAGAGAAGGTGTTCGGGCCAGTCATCAGCGACGTTACGAACAGAACGTCGGCCACCGTGGTGGTGAATGAGCAGAGCATTTCAGACTAGAGAAGTGACAAGTCGTCACTAAATGGGCGGAGTAGCAAGTCATTATCAGAATTGTGATTATGCAAGTCGTTTCCGGTATGTTGTTCTGATTAGGTGTCATCGAATGGGGTAGTGAAGTTGGTGTTGGAGTGGTGTTCAAGTTAGACGTCGCTTGAAGGTGCATGGGCAAGTCGTAACTATGGTTGGTGATCGATGAGTCGGTATCTGATTGTTCAATAGGAATTTGCATGCGTCACATCTAACAGGGGGGAGAACAGATTACAGGTGACTTCGTCTATAAGTTTAGCTAGGGGAGGGACTAGTTAATGTTGTAAGCTTAACTGAGTAATTATTTTCTGTGGTTCCGTTCTAGGAACAGATAGATGTTATATATTTGTAATACTTGTTTCGTTAATAATTTATTAATGAAGCGGTGAAGCGGTGAAGCGGTCACCTTTTTTTTTTTAGAAAAGGGAAAACATAGAACGAAAATTGGTGAGTCGTTATCATTGTACAACTTCAAGAGAGCTGTGTGCCGAGAACTTCAAAGGAAAGAGAGATTGAGAGTTTGATCTCTGTGTAATCTTTGTATTTCTTGAGGATTAAAAAGTACTGATTATCTCTGCATATTATTGTATTTGTGTGATTGTGAGATCTTGCGATTATTGTGGTGCCTTGTGTTGGATTTGTATGTCTTGCATACACATGTCCGATGAAGAAGACGATGAAGCATTGAGATGCATCTAAGTGAGGCATCAATAGTGGTGTAAAATGAACAGGAAGGTCTGTCGTCCGTCCGAATTCGGCTCGAGAAATGGTCCGACCATGGACCGTCTGAACTGTTATACGAACTGAACTCGAACAAATTATTAGGTCCGATTCTTCACCGAGCTCGAGCCGGATATAAGTCCGTCCGAGTATCATTGCGGTCCGATGCTTTATCGAACCGTGTTCGGACTATAAAAATTTTGTCTGACCTAGACCGAGCCAGACATAAGCCCGTCCGAGTAGAATTTTGGTCCGAGCTTGAACATATGGTTGTCCAATCCCGTCCGGTCCGATTTACAGCCATAGGCATCAAAGAAGAAGGAAAGCAGTCAACAGAAGCAAACAGGTGGAGTTGCGGTCGACCGCCCCGACTGTTCTGGGTTCCCGAGGGGGGAACGGTCGACTGCCCGCGGCGCTGATAGGTTATTTAGGTCGGGTCTTGGAGATTCGTGAGAAGCCCAACTTCGTCTTCAAGTCGGATCGTACGGCTCTCAATGCATGCTTATCTCTTCAGTAGTAATCAGATGGTTAATGTATCAAGTATATCAAACTAAGGTTTCTCTATATCTATAAATACATGTGAACGACTCCTAGAACGATATGATTCTATTGAGTGTCGATAGAAGAAGAGAGAGTACTTCATCTGAGAGGGTGAGAGAGTTTCTCCATTGTAAGCAGCAACCATGTTTCAGTTAGGATTGAGAAAAGGACATGATCAGAATTGTAATATTCTTGTATCTTCTCAAGTTTAAATAGCATCTCGGTTCTTCCTCCCCCTGATTAAGGCAAAATCCCCAACATGGATAATTTTTGTGTGCTTTGTGTGATTGGTGTGATGTAGTTTTGCTTGGTGGTTTGTGTTGATTGAGACTCAATAAGATCCTTAGTTTTCCTAACAGCTTGTTCTTGGTGCATTTAGGTCTTGGGCATTTCTGTTTCTTATGGTGCTTGTTCCGCTATTAGCAATACAAGTGAATTCAAATTATCTACAACAACAACCAAAATGTTTCATGCTATTTTATTTTGTTGACTCTTAGTTTGGTGTGCATAAAACGTGTCTAAAGATACTAATAAGTTTAAGTTGAGTTGTTCAGATTTTCAGGATCAAATAATATCAATAAGAGATTCAAGAGAAATTCAAGAATAGGCAAAGAAGGAAAGTAAACAAGAAAGATTGCAAGATCAAGCTAAAGATGGAGTTATTCAAAAAAAAGCACATGTTGATTAGTGTCCAAGAAAGCTATCAAGACTAGTTGTTGTCATTCCATATTTGTGAGATTTTATCTGTATTTGATTGATTGATGATTGATTAGTATATGGTAAGAATATAAAGTGAATTCGTCATGAACAGCACGATTGTGGTCGACCGCACCACAATCGACTGCACATTATAGCAATATAATGAAACAGTCGACCATTCATCTTTCGACTTTTTGATTAAAGATGAACGGTCGACTGTCCCTTTATTGCGGTCGACCGTAACTTGCGATGTTCAAATCTTTTGGAATGTATCGTTTCTATTTTTGATAGATACACTTCCTAGTCTATATATTTGGACGAACCCACTGTGTATTCCTCACCTATTACTTTGAGAAAAATCTTCTGAACTAATCAATTCAACAATCAATCCGAGTGTGTGTGATAATTCTTTATTTTCTTCAGTCATGATCATAAAGATCTTGAGTTTTTCTTTTCTTCCACTTCGGTGAAATTGACGAGACTTGTGTTAGAAGTCCTGTGGGTGTAATAGATCTCTCACCCTGAATCCGAGAATCACTGTACAAGGGTTTGAGTATAGTGGAACGCTTGTGGCAGAGAATTGCTACAAGTAGGTGGTGTGGACGTAGACCTGGGGTTCGAACCACGTTATATCGCTGCGTCACTTGTGCTTGCTGTTTTTGCATCTTTTATCTCTTCTCATTTACTTTTGCAACTCAGTTTTAATTTTCCTTTAATTTTTTTAATTTCGCAGAATCACCGTATTCACCCCCCCTAGGGTGATTTACATATTTTCTTTCCTAATCTCACTCATTCTCCATTCCCCCCAAACTTCTTGAGTAGAGATCAGGCACCCAACTAGTCCAAATCCTAAACATACAACCTCCCAAGCTACCCTGGCTCTAGAACAAGAGCATAAAATATGTTCCGAGTCTTCTATTTCTAACAAGCATTTAGAGCATTTATCGTCCACCGGGAAGTTGCGCTTGATCAAGTTTTTCTTTCAGAGAATCGCTCATTAATAACCAACCATAGGAAGACTTTCACTTTCACAGGAGCATTTGTCTTCCACATCATTCTGGCCTCCTCACATCTAGCTTCTCCGTCATTGAGCCACTTGTACATCAAAGTAACCAATTTTTTGTACTCTTGTAAGCACAAATGCATCAGATAAATATCTTTTCAACTGTATTGCATCTTGGGCTATAACTTTCAGGCCGAAATATGATACAGAAACATTCAGCCTAGATACAACAGACGATCCAAATGCCATGTAAAAATCTCACTAAACATTAAAAGCTTACTAACCACAGGTTAACTCAGAAAAACAGAAAAAAAGAACGAGAATTCTCCTTCAAAAGTAAACTAAATGAGGCCTGCCCTATCCCCTTCCATTCGCAACTATCTTCAAACATTAATTTCATCCCAAAAAAATAACTAAAAATAAAAGTATGTTCGACGTGCTTCCGGAATTGAATAGTATACACAAGACTTGCCTCTGCCATCTCAGCAAGATCTCTCAACTCAAAACATGAGATTTGTTTTTGAGACACTCCCTTTCAACTAAATCGCTGTTTGTATCAAGGACACCAACGAGAAATATACTTCAACGGATCCAATGTTTGATTTCCTGAGGTCCCAAACTTTTTAATTCTACTTGAGCAACTTCAGAAAGAAAGAAAAAAAAAAACCCTATGATCTCTTGCCAAATCTCAAGCATTTGTTGTGTTTGACTTCGGCGATGGATGTGGCTGGTGGATTGTTTTGCTTGGCCTGTTTCATAAGAGAGAGTTTCTCCATTGCGTGTATGAACCTCTTCAAGTGTGCGAGGTATTCTGGATAAGTTTCTAAGTTGCAGTGACCGCCACCCTTCACCCATAACGGGTCATACTTTTCTTTTGATAGCTCCCATAGACGTTTGCCATGTGACCAATCAACTATTTCATCAGCAGTTCCCTGCACATCATGATATTTTATGCTCATTCAGTGTTTGGGATAATGAAATTAAACCTGTAAACAACGAAAAAATTCTTAACCGGGGGAAGAAAGTAGGTAATCCCTCGAGAATTTGAAGAATTATCAGGTCAACCATGGCACTGCTAAGAATTTAGTGCAGGCCCTAATCAGAGAAATGGTTCACCAAATGGACTAACAATTTGATCTTAATGGAGGAATAACTAATTGAGTTTTTCACCTAAGCCTACTATACATATGATTCCCATTTTTTCAGTAATCATCAAATCCTTCACATCAGGATTCAAATCTAACTATTTCATCTTTTTTTATTGAAACGGATAAATTTCTAAAGAACTCCAGCCAATAACATTAAAAAAAAAAGTTCAGTACAATATGTCTAACTGTTTCGTTGTTAATGTGATTAAATCAAGTGCATGTGCACAGTAATGAGATCAAACAAAACACACCACATGCTTCCACCTTTACCCTGCATGAATAGGCATTTTTCTAATGTGCGTGGCAAATTGAATTTGCACGATACTGAAGCCTAATGCTGATCTCCAGTCGATCAAGTCGGATGTGGGTTTTCCATATCATAATTGAACGTAAAATACTATCGAGTCCGAAAATTCCGCCCAATTTATAAGGAACCGAGTTGAGCTGGGCTCTGTTCTACATTGGACCTTTTTTTTATAAAAAAAATGTTCATCTCAAGTTCAGGTATTCAAAGATCAGATAATTTCTATAAATCAGAGAGGTAATATATTACAGGAAGGGGGAGGCACAGGAGAGGATGGTTGAGTCCATGGTGTGAGGAGGGTGAGACACTTATCTGGGAGTCTTTTGGGGAAGTGTGGCGCTTCATGTTGTTTTGGGGCTATATTTTGATGTATTTTGGGTCTTTTTATTTACTTGTATGTATTTTGGTGGGCTTCATGGGCTCCGGAGTGACCCATGTAGGAGGCTCATTTTTTGGTGGGACAATGAATATCATGGCCCGAATGTGGGTCTCATGAATATCATTGTCCGAAACTGGTTTTTCTGTTTTATTAAAATCTTTTTAATGAAACTAGGGGAGGCCTAGGCCAACCTTTTCTGATAAAATATATATATATATATATATATATTACCAGAATAAACACACTTAAAAGAAGGTTGATTATGAGATTTTGGAGATATATTTAAGGTTGGTCTTATTTTCTTATAAATATAAGGTTAGGTTGTTAGTAAATTACAAGAATGTGGTAAATTATGAGCCTTTTTGAGATATTCTTAAGGTTGGCTTGTTTCTTATCATTTTGGACACAAGCAAAATACGTTCAACTAATATACATAACTTAACCTAACCTAATATAAGTTGATCTAGAATGACTATACGAGTCCACCCAACAAAAGACAACAGAAGATCCATCAAGTAATACAAGAGATATCAAGGGCACAAAAAATTGGAAACTATATTACAAAATTTGGGCAGGTTTCATTAGTCAATAGTACATTATATTCAAGAAATAGTATGAATATCTTTTTAGAATTTAAAGTTTTGTGAATATAATTAACTAATATCATTTAACAAAAATACATGTAGAATTTGGTTCCATTTAATAGTCTAGGATGAATTTGCCACGGAAGGGGATCCTTGTACTGAAATCTTCAATCCAAATTATATAAACCGAGCTAGAAACCTGTTTACGTAAATTCCCATCCCCAATCTCCTTACTTGAGTGTAACCACTCCTACAGAGGATTAGTTTCATACTTTCATTAAATTCAATTACAGAATTTTAATATTCATTCTCAACTTAGAATTGTGCTCCAGGCCAACATTATTTCATTAAGATGAGACACATGATAATTCTAGGACCCTAAAAACAGAAGACGGGCATGTTTGTACTGGGATAATGCGTGTCTAGTTAATTAACAATATAGCTTACGGATACCAGAAACAAATACAATAACAAATTTAATCTCTGAATTGGATGACACGAAGTTTGGAGAAGTCCTTTTTGTGTGACACCAGAGACAAGAAAACATTGGGTATATCTGAACATGTTTGGAACACAGCGAAAAAGATAGGACAACTGCATAAGGCTCTTTCTTAAGACAGTCCGGACCTTCAGGATTGTCCTGTATTTTAAATAAAAATTTTACAAGACTTTAATTTAGTAAAAGAGACAACTGAAAAAATAAATCAGGTATCCCCGGGTAAGCGGCTTTTAACTAACCTGCTATTGTTGCATATCTATTTTTTAAAAATCATGTCCAAGCTATGTAGAATAAGAATTATTTGCCACCTCTTTTTTAGATTAATACAGTATCTCGTATCTCCATATGCTTGTATCATCTGTGTGCTGCCTTTTTCCGTATCCCACAGCATAAACCCCAACCACAAATTGGCATAGAAATGATGTTACTGTTAAGATAAATCAGAGAAATGAAAATAATACTGAATATTGAATTGATTTCAACCAAATACAATACCACCTATATATAAGAGGAGAACAAATATCAAAACAACTCCACAACCAATATGGGACTATAATAATATCTAACACCCCCACTCAAACTCACGATAGGTTAAACAGTGTGAGTTTGCCTACTAAATATCTAAATCTCTGAACAGTATGGGATTTGGTAAAGAAATCTGCAGTCTGCTGGGAAGATGTAACAGAATGGAGAAAAATGCTCCCTGCCTCAAAGCGCTCACGAACATAATGGCAATCAATCTCTATATGCTTCGTTCGCTCATGAAAAACTGGATTGCTTGCAATGTGCAATGCACTCCGGTTATCACAATGAAGAGGAGTAGCTCCTGTAAGAGTGACACCTATATCTGATAACAGCCAATGAATATGAACAATCTCTCTAGTAGTAGCTGTCATTGCTCTGTACTCAGCCTCGGTAGAGGAACATGCAACAACTGTCTGTTTCTTGCTTCGCCATGAGATCAACGAATCACCAAGAAATAGACAGAAACATGTGGTAGACCTTCTGGTAGTAGGATCACCTGCCCAATCTGAATCAAAATATGCACTGAGCTCTAGTTTGGATGTAGAAGGCATGAATAATGAGCAAGTAATAGTGCTCCGAAGATATCTGAGAATCCGAAGAAGAGCACCATAGTGAACTGATGTAGGAGCAGAAACAAACTGACTGACAACACTGACTGCGTGAGCAATATCGGATCTGATAATGCATAAGTAGACAAGATGTCCAACAATCTGTCTGTATCTAGTAGGATCTGGAAGGAGCTCACCATCAGTGGGACGAAGCTTCATATGAAGCTTTAAGGGTGTATCGACTGATCTACTGTCAGAAAGACATGCAACGGAGATAATATCTAATGTGTATTTCTGTTGAGAAATGAGTATCCCCCGAGATCCATGAGCAATCTCTAGGCCCAGAAAATAACGTAGTCTGTCAAGGTCTTTCATATGGAACTGCTGATGAAGGTATTTCTGGGTGGATGTAATGCCCGCAGAGTCATCCCCAATAATGATCATATCATCAACATAGAGTAGTAGAATTACCCTCCCCTACGGTGATGACCGCATAAACATAGAATTGTCTTGAGAACCCCGACTAAAACCAGCCTCGGTGATGACAAGGCGAAAACACTCAAACCAGGCTCGAGGAGCCTGCATCAAACCATATATAGCTCACCGCAACCGACAAACATGACGAGGAGTAGGGAGACCAAGAGGATGATCCATATAAACAACCTCAGATAAGGTACCATGAAGAAAAGCATTCTTCACGTCCATCTGGTATAACGGCCATTGGTGGATAGCTGCAACAGCAAGAAGAGTGCGAACAGTAGTCATCTGTGCAACGAGAGTAAAGGTCTCATCATAATCAATGCCATGCTCCTGAATAAATCCTCGGGCTACTAGACGAGCTTTGTGCCGCTCAATAGATCTATCAGGTTGATATTTGACCTTGAAGATCCACTTGCAGCTAATAGGCTGAACGCCCTCTGGCAGAGAAACAACATCTCAAGTGCCAGTCTGATCAAATGCACTGAATTCCTCTACAATAGCTTTTCTCCATTCAGGATATTGAATTGCATCTTGATAGGTTCTGGGCTCACGTGTAGAGTGTATAACAGTGAGATGCATGAAACTGTGGTGAGTAGGAAGCTAGGGTGGCAAAACTAAACTGGTCAGAAGGACAAGTGGCATCAGGTGTATAACGTGCCGGAAGAATACCAGAAGTGAAACGGGTAGACTAACGAAGAGGTAGTGAACTGACAGGATGTGGGGGTGAGAACGGTGGAGTCAGTGTTCTAAATGGCGTCCGCCTCGGACGCCTAGGCGCTCAAAAAGAGGAGAACGAACCGCATATGCAATAGGCGGTACTCTAGGCGTTGAGATGGCAGTTAGGCGTACAAGGCGTCGATATGGCGGCGCCTAGGCGGCCGAGGCGGACCAGGCGGCGCCTAGGCGGCCGAGGCGGATCAGGCGGCTGACAGATTTTTTTGTAATTTTTTTTTCAAATTCTTTAAAATAGTCTCTTCATCTTCAACAGAAAAAAGCCTCTTCATCTTTACATTAAGGTGTTACTAGTTCACGTTATATTTGAAATTTTATATGACTGATTATTGTTTATGTCATTATGAATCTAAAGTTTACACCATAATCGTTATTAAACTTCTAAAATCATTCTGGCCTAGCATCACTTGTGAATTGTGATGCATTTAATCCCATGGTCTGGCCATTTTCTTCAGGAAGATTAGTTGTCCTTGATCGCAATAACTCCAATAAATTGTTTGTTTCATCCCTGCAACCTCCATTGTCAAGATTAAGAATCATTCAATCATATTAGGATAAAGATTAAAGAATTCACAAAATGATTTAAATTACAAGCACCAAAGTTCCAACTTCACAAAAAGATTTAGACTACAAGCAAAAATAGAGAAATGTAACTTTTAAAAGGTTAATATATTAATATTTAAAAAATAAAAACAAAACGCCTAGGCGCCGCTTAGGCGCCGCCTAGGCGTCCTAGGCGGTAGGCGGTCCTTGGTCGAACCGCCACCGCCTGACGCCGTTTACAACCTTGGGTGGAGTAGGTGCATGTGTCGGTGGGGAAGTAGGTGGGATGGGTACTGGCTGCTGCGGGGATGCAGGTGGTGTTTCGGTAGGAGGAACAACAGGTGTAAGGACTGCAGAAGATGTGAATGGAGCCAGAGGAGTGGGATCAAAAGGAATGCGGGAAGATAAAGTCGGGGAGCTAGCAACAACTGGGGAATTGAGAAATCTAGTATCCTCGGAGGGAGTCAGGTAATAAGGGGAGTCTTCCACAAAGGTTACAAGTTGAGAAATGCGGACACGACCTACTAATGGATCAAATCAACGATAACCTTTGTGTTCAGGACTGAGACCTAGGTGAACGCACATAGCAGCACGAGCGGAGAGCTTCGTGCGCTCGGTAGGAGGGAGAAGGACGTAACAGATGCACCCAAAAGTACTGAGCATACTGTAGTTGAGAGGTGAATAATAAAGAGCCTCATAAGGCATCGTACCAGCTAGGGCAGACGAGAGAGTAATATTGATAAGACTAACAGAGGTCATGACAGCTTCTGCCCAGAAAGAACGAGGAGCAGAAGAGGAGTAAAAGAGCGCGAGCCGTCTCAAGGATGTGACGATGCTTGCATTCATCTACATCATTCTGCTCATGTGTGAGGGCATGATTGCTGAAAAAGGGTGTCATGAGACTGAATGATTGATCTCATAGTGGTGGAAGTGTACTCACGTGCACCGTCCGATCGAAAATTCTTAATGCACACACCGAACTGAGTGTGAATCATAGTTGTAAAGATCGGTAAATATCAGGTATCTCAGATCGCTAATGCATAAGAAAAACCCATGTATGTCTAGTGAACTCATCGATGAAGGAAACATGATACAGATAACCTTTCCACGAAGGTACGGGAGAGGGTCTCCAGATGTCAGAATGAACAAGTTGAAAAGGATGAGTGGTTTCAGAAGTTCTTTTGTGACTAAAGGGTAGGGCAATGTGTTTGGCCAGATGACAACCATGACAATCAGATAAATGTTTAAAAGTGAGAGAACCAAGGGCACCACTGCGAGCTATAGTCTGGAGTTGTGATGCGCTAATATGACCTAAACGTCTGTGCCACAGATCAGCATCAGAGGAAACAATACCGGCAAAACTAGGAGAGTGATGTGCACGAAGAAAATCTAGATAATATAGACGACCCTGACGACTAGCACGCCCAAACTCCTCACCGGTGGAGGAATCAGTAATAGAACAACCTAAAGAGTCAAAAGTAACGACAAGACCACTATCGCACAATGCACTAATAGAAATAAGGTTTATTGATAAATGAAGAGCATAAAGAACATATGGTAATGTGAGAGAGAGAGCTAATTGTTCCCGAGTGTGTAATAAGAGGTGGTGAGCTATTAGCTGTGTGTAGAGATGGAGAGAGAGGGAAGTGCTGTGCAAGTGGTGAATAGTATCTGATACTAGTGAGATGATATGATGCACCAGAATCTAAAATCCAAAACGAATTCATACCGGAAGTGGCAGAAAGTGCAGGAGCAGAGGAGCCAGCATTGATAGACTGACCCATGAACTGTAGTTCCAGCTGAGTGAGGCATTGCTGAAGATTAGCCCAATCAGCAGGAGACGGCAAGGCTGGAGTGATGGGCATGACCGAGGATGTGAAGGACGACGCACTGCGAGGGCTGTTGTGACTGAGAGCACAATGTGGAGGGAGATGCTGCTGGTGTCTGAATCGGGGTAGGGAGCAGGACGGTGCTACCGGTGTCGGAAGTAGATGTGAGGTAGGGTGAGCAATGATGTTAGGAGAAGGTGAGGGGCCGGAGGCAGACTGAAAGTGGTGCGGCTGTTGTTTGAATCTGGAGGAGGAACGAGAGGCGGCTGCATCGGGGAAGTCAGTGGAAGCGGAAATATGTGGGAGAGACTGAGATTCCATCAAGTAGTAGTACCTGTATATATAATAATAATAATAATAATTTATTTTTTTCGGATTTTTTTTTCGGTTTTTTTTTTACACGGAAGAGGAGAAAAAAAATAGGGTATTTGGGTTTTGGGTAGTAGAAGGAAAATAGAAGGAAAATTAAAAAAAAAAAATTTAGGGTTTTCAGAAATTTGTGGGGGGGGGGGGGAGGGGGTGCGGGATGGCAGCGGCGGGGTCTTGAAGGTCGACGACGACTGGGGGGGATTCGCGAGGTCTTGAAGGTCGACGATGACGGTAGTCACTTTCGGGATCTGGATCTGGACTGCAGTGGTTTCGACGATGACGGAGAGGGAGTTAGATCTGGGGTTTCGACGAAGGAGAGAAGGCGGACTGGTGCTTCGAGCGGACTGGCGCTTGATCTAAACTGTAGTGGTTTCGACGAAGATGACGATGCTGGATCTGGGGTTTTCGACGACGAAGATGACGATGATGCTTTTTTTTTTTTTTTGGTTTTTTTTTTTTGGAACTAGGGTTTTGGGAAGAAATTTGTATAACTTGGTTGTTGGGATTTGAGAATTTTTGTAGAGGAAATTTAAGAAGGAAAAATTTGGATAATTGGCTCTGATACTATGTTAAGATAAATCAGAGATATGAAAACAATACTGAATATTGAATTGAGTTCAACCAAGTACAATACCTCCTATATATGGGAGGGGAATAAATATCAAAACAACTATACAACCAATATGGGACTATAATAATATCTACCAGTTACTACTACCAAACTTATATTTATCATTAAGACAACACATTAAAGTTTAAACATTATTTGTTTGTCTGTTTGTGTATCAAATTACAACATCTGGTGACTTGAAATAATGTGAAAATAAAAGGCAATGCAATCTATCAGTAATCAGTGAATAGGTTTTTGGAAAGTATAGATGTTGAAAGAAACAAACAGTTGAAATGAAGATACTTACATGTATAACAAAAACATGGCAGCTTACTTGCCGTATCTTGTCAATGTTCTGCAAATAAACCAAAAACTCGCTCAAAAAAGGGAAGACCGAAACATTAAAATGCAAGAAAAAGATGCACAGAACTTGATATCCTCCTAACTATACAGTAAAGTTGCATTTCTGAATAAATGAGAGGGTAAGAAAGGAAAAAAAACTTACTTTAAATATATCAAACCAGAATGTCATTTTCACAGGATACAACACCCTTATTCCCGAGAGAATGGCACTGTGAAGGACAACACCTCTGAGTTTCTTCAAACGAGCTGCCAAGTGAAGAGTTGGTCCACTACCCACTGATTGACCATATACTATCAATTCCTCTTGCTTTACGCCATACTCACTCTTTAGACAATCATACACAGCTTCTATGTCGTAGTATGTATTGAACTCTGATGGCTAAAAGATGAACAATTTCAACAACAACAAAAAAGGAAGAAAATTAAAGGGAAAAAACAGAGATTAAGGCATATTGCATTGATTAAGCACATAGTTGCAACAGAATGTGGAAAGGGCAGTAAGGTTTTAGGTGCATATAATTTTCCTAAAAGAAAAGGCATTTTAAGAGAAGTGTTGAATGTGAAAATAATTCTATGTTAAGTATTATCATTTCAGATACAACAATTTCGAAATTGCAATGCAATTGCTTATTAATTACTTATTGTCCTGAATTTACAGGAGAATATGTGGATAGTGCAGGCAGGCTCGTTTGGACCACCTATCTACATGTGGTCGATTGGAGTTGGTTTTTCGAGCAGGGCTGCAATCGAGCCGAGCCGAGCCGAATATCTTCAAGCTCGAGCTTGGCTCGTTAAGTAATCGAGCTCAGTTTTGAGCTCGAGCTTGGTTCGAGCCGAGCTTAGACCGAATTCGAGCCGAATAGCTTGCGAGCTTAGCCTAA
This sequence comes from Hemerocallis citrina, assembly GCA_017893485.1. NCBI lineage: Eukaryota > Viridiplantae > Streptophyta > Magnoliopsida > Asparagales > Asphodelaceae > Hemerocallis > Hemerocallis citrina. Next base: position 39,429,851 of record CM030361.1, read on the forward strand.
AAATAACCCAAGCTCGAGCTCGGCTCGTTAAGCTATCGAGCTCGAGCTCGTCTCGAGTCGAGCTTTGACCGAGCTCGAGCCGAATAGCTCGCGAACAGCTCGATTCGTTTGCAACCCTAAGCAAGGTAGAGCTAGGACATGCTAAGCTCTTTCAGAATTTTAAGTTAAAGAACCACCAAGATGTCCATTAAGCAAACACAACAGCCACAATTAAATTAACAATCAACAGAAACTTCATTTCATTTTTCATACAAGAAAATATGTTTACCTTTCCGGTAGAGGCGCCATATCCTGAATAGTCATAACTGCAAAACGAGGAAAAAGATCTGAGTCACTCGTTGGATCCTGCTGAACATACACCATTTAAATTCAACAAAAACAAAATTACTAGGATGACGACGACAATGATAAATGCTTCTCATAAAACAATAACAAAATCATCTCAAGATTACAACTACTTAATGAAAAAGAAAGTGCAATTTTGAGAACATCATTTTTATATTCAAAAACATCATTTTTTTTAAAACTAGTAAAGCTCAATTTCCTATTTTTCCATCTGAAAGAGAATGAAGAACGATTAAATTCCTGTCTTTCAGTCTTCTCTCAAACTCTACTGCTTCTCAATCCATTAACAGACAGAAACCAATGGTACTATCACCAAGAAAATACAGAAAACCAACAACTAGCATCAAATCAACCACCAGAAATTCCTAAGCAAAAGTAGGGAAATCTTTTTTTTTTTAAATGGATTGAAAAATAACTACCAACGTAGATTCCAAGTTTCCAACAGAACAGATAGATAATACCTAGAAACTAAAGTTGTAAACTCAAACTTGTACAATACCTAAAAAGGCCCAAAATCATTAAATGACCCAATTTTCTTCCAGCATTGATACATACATCTATTAGAGGAAGAGAAAGATATGAACCCATCAATTTCCAAAAAATGAAGATGGTTTAAACATCGAAACCAAAAGCCTTTTTCTTAGATAGAATTTTTTTTTTTTTTTCAAATAAAAAAACCCCTCAATTTCCCAACAAAATTATCTAAAAAAACAAATAAATGGGCACATCAAAATTGTAGTTTTCTACAAGAAGAATTCATCAACAACATCAATGAACATGACAAATCTAAGAAATCTTATCAAACCTCATCTTCAATCTTTAAAAAACAAAATAGCTAAACAATCGAAATAGATACCAACCCATATCCCTGAATTTAAGAAAAAGTCACCATATCCATCAATTTACAAACTTTCAAAAAAAAAAAAAAAATGTAATAACCAACCTCATAATGTTAACTTTGAGATGAACCCTGAGCTCCACAAACAAATCAACCATTTGACCCAAATCAGCAGCGTTCCCATGAGAATACAAGAGAGTGAACCTAGCCAATGGGTGCTTCCAAAAAGTAGCCACAATTTTGTTTCCAGCCTTAGTCTCCAAAAAATGAACATCCACATTCTTGTCACCTGATATCCCTGAGAAATACAGCCTCCCATCTGCTCCTCCTTCTCTGTACACCTCATATGTTGGTGGCTCTGGTGGGAAGAAGGCAAACTTAGCTGCCACTTGTGAGGTGACATTGCCCATCTCTCTCGATTTTAATAATGATTTTTTTTTGTTTATAAATTTTTTGGTGGGTTTTCTCCTCTTCTTCTTCCATATGAGGAGGAAACAAAACCAGGTGGATGGGGTATTTATAAATAATTGGATAATTTGTTTGTTCATTTATTTATTTATTACAGTATTGTTTGATCCAAAAAGGGAGGGGAGTCATGGGCGGATCCAACGGGGGGCTGGGTATGCTACAGCCCCCCCACTCACCCACTTACACTTGACATTTTTTTTGTAAATTTTTTTGTTTTTTTTTTTTTTTTTTGTGGAATATATACTTTAGCCCCCAAAATATATTTTAAAACCCAATCCATATATATTTGAGCTTTCTATTTAATTTTTTGGGTCCAATCTCAACTCTATTCTATTTAGTATTTATAACAGCTTTACTTCTCTAGTATCTATAACAACTTTATATATATTTTGCATGTTATCTTGTGCGAATTTTTTTTCCAGCCCTCCTCACTTTTTAATCCTGGATCCGCCCCTTAGGGGAGTGGTTTATGAGCTGGACTAAAAAGAGAGAGACAACAAGCGTACTGTAAATGCCTGCCCGCTACAATCTCTCTCATTTTTCTTACTCATTCTTTCAATTTTTTTATTACTCTCCTTTCAAGATATAAGTCATTCTAGATTTTTATTACTTCCTCATTTTATTACATTATTTTAAAATATAAGTTACTCTTGGTTTCTACATCATTATTAAAAAACGATCTAAGATTGAGTAAAAATACTATGTATTCTTCATTTTTAAAGCTCATAAATGAGTCATTAATTGTACAATATCATATTTTCCCTCCACTATAATTTTTATTAATTTTTTAACAAAAAAAAGACAAGGGTAAAATTAGAAATTTCATATAAAGATTAATTCAGAAATATTTAAGAATGACAAGACATCTCATTGAAAATCTAAAATGAATTATATTATAAAACATAACAAAAAATACTAGAATGACATATATTTTGAAGTGGAAGGAGTACTATTTTAAAATAACTTTTTTACGTTTTTGTCATATACGTTTTGGTACATAATGAAGTTTATATTTGGCAGGGGCTTTATGCAAATGTAAATAATATAGGGGTATAAGACAATAGTAATGTTACATATACTACCAAATTTGCTACATTTTCCTTTTACTACCTTAGGTAACATACTATTAGTGGAGCTTATTGTAGAGTGTGTGGTATAAATATCTAATAATAGTGTGCCACCTAAGATAGTAAAGAAAAATGTAGTAGAGGTGTAGCATTACTCATAAGGTAACAAAGACGGAGAGGTCGTGTTAGTTTTTACAATTGTGCCCCTTTGTAATTTCAATTTATTTTACTATGTTTTTTATATTTTGATAGGAAATTGCTCTTTAGCCCATATCTTTATAAACTTGCTTCACTCCCTAATGCTACTGTTTCATCTTTATTCTCGACTAATTCTTTTGGTAAAGTTTGGGATATTAATTTTAGAAGGAACCTCTTTATTGATCAATTTCATAATTTTGAGTCTCTTCTCCATTTACATAGTAATTAAGATTAGAATCCTAGAAATGAATTTAGATGGAGATGGTCTTTTTCTGGCTGTTTTACTGTTAAATCCGTCTACAATTTTTTTAACTCTGGTGGTATTATTTGCCTTTTTTTATAAACACATTTGGTAGAATATTGCTCCTCTTAAAGTGAGAATTCTTATGTGACTTACTATTCATAACAAACTTCTTACAATGGACAATCTTAACAAGAGAAATTTAGCTATTGGTAAAAAATGTGTTCTTTGCTCTCATGGTTTGGAATTTGTTTCATATTTTCATCAAATGTCCTTTTGTGTGTCAGGTGTGGCACATTTTTAAGAGAGCTTGAAAATTCAGAGGCGTTCCTCCTTCTATTAAGTCTTAGTGTGGCATTTAGAGATCTAGAAGGATTAAATCTTCTATTCGATTACAATAGAATATTCTTATGATGACTTTAATTTCGGTGATTTGGAAAGAGAGAAACCTCTGTATTTTTTCAAAAGAAAAAATATGATATTATTTGCATTTTTATTCTATTTATTACTTCGCTTCTTTTTGGACATATATATTTCCTTCGTCCAAGAAATCTAAGGTGGACTTTACTCCTATTGCTCATGCTTTCAAGAGTTTCATTCCTCATATTGCCCCTTCAGTTGGTTCTAGCTCTGGTGTCCATGACACTGTTGAAGATGACCATATTCATACTATTCAGGTGGATGCTAATTCTATGAACAAGAAGGTGATTGAAGTTCCTGACAGTCGGCATGCATCTGATAATGAGTTCAATTTTGAGGCAAATACCTTTGCTGATGGTGCTAATTAGCCTGATCCTATTTCTACTACTTTGGAGTCCTTTTTATTCGTGTATGCCCTAGAGGTCAGTTGTGTATTGACATTACTAGTTACATTGCATCAGGACATTTATTTCATATATGAGACATTTTATTTATTATTTTTTATATTATTATTGTTGTGATTAAATGAACATAATAAAGTCCTTAGAATAGTAGGTTCAATACCATGGGATATCAAGTGCAGGACTTGATTGTGAGATCTTATTGGTTGTAATCAGAACAATATTCGTAAATGTCCCTAGTCAAGTATTATTTTGAATTAGGACAACAATAATATATAGAGACTAGTAGTGCGTAGACTGATAACCATATCTCACGGGTCATGGATATGAGATGTCAAGTCTTCACATGAATACATATTAGAGTAATAATGTACTGGACTGACCCACCATGAGAACGTTGCATGGATCGTTATGTGAGTGTCATAAGCGGTTCTCACAGTGAGCATGGTGTACATAGTCCTTTAACTTAAAGTCACTATGGTTTTCTACATGAGAAGTTGTATATTTTAATGTCGTCAAACGTTGCATGTGATAAGGTGATTATAAAGTCAACTATTAGATATACTATAAATCATGCGGAAGGATGTGAGTGACTTGGATATGATTTGTCCCTCTTACATAACATGAGCGATATCTACAAGCCCCTTGATTGAGTGATACTGCAAAATGTATGACCGTACTCAAATGAGTCAATATGAGATATTGAGCTCATTTGTTTTAAGTCTACTTGGACATCAAGAAAGCAAAGATTGAACTATACAAAGGTGACATGCTCTATGCCTTGAGGTCAATTAGATATCTGGACAAAAGGACTAGACTACATAGTAATATTGGTCACGGATAGGTTATGTCAAATCACTGGCATTCCCGTTACTTGATTATGAGTGATGTATTGCTAGATACCGCTCACTATTTGTAACACTAGAATATGATTTTAATATTACTGTCAACGTAATGAGAACCTACATGGTCACACACTTAGAATGGATCGAAATTAGGATTTAAATTCATAAGATGAATTTAATTGGGGATCCAAGTAAAACTTGGACTTCTGACATTGGTTGGACATTTAGTTAGATTAAATGGGCTGACTAAAGTTCAAAGACCCACACACGAATCAGACCTAAGTCAGATTGTGTGCCCAACAGCCTCATTACTCTTTTAGGGTTGATTTTCTGCACCTATATATATGATATGTATTTGTGGAAAAGTTACATATGAGAAAATCCTAGCCATCACACAGAAATTGTGAGAAAGAGAGATCGTGAGGAACATCTCATTCCCGCAGCTAGCACCGCGGCGTGAGGGAAAGCTTGATTTGATCCGTTCACGTGGATACCGTAGAGGCACCGCAATATTGTAGTGTTGTGATCGGCATGTTGTGGAGACAGCAGAGCAATATTTAAGGTATAACTCCTAAACACGATTTATGGTTTTCGCATAGATACACGGTTTATGGTGTTCGCATAGATCCATGACTAGGTTTTGATATTTTTTTTTAATAATTTTTCTGCTGTGTATTTAATCTAAGATTACCCTCGAAACCGAACACATTTCTTAGTTGTCCACCTATCAACAGGAGTATATTACTGGTTTCATTCTTGTTCAGTCCATGCAAGCTGGTTTTAAGGCTAATCAGTTCAGGAAGAAATGGCCAAACCTGAAGAAGAAGCTATAGTGGTTTTCAATGCCGGCACCGGCAAGGCCCACGCAGACAGCTTCCAGACTCTCTCCCTGATCAGGAGGACTAAGCCCAAACCTACATGCTCCTACACATCCATTCCCCCTAGCTTTGAGGAAGGTCCCTGTGAGACCCCGTATTTCTAGAATGAGAGTATATATATATATACTAGTATGGAATAGTATATATAGTAAATATATACTAAGTAGAGAAGAAAGAAATGGTGGTAGAAAGAATGGATGGAAGTGGTGACGTGGAAGAGAAAGAAAGAAGGAAAAGTGGAAGGTATTAATGTGTGGCCTATAGAAAGATCCTATGGGCTTGGATGGTGTGATGGGCTTAGAAGATTTCCTATAGGGCTTAAGGAAGAATTAAATGAATGGAAGAAAGAATGCATGCTGGTTTGGTTGGGTGCTTATCCCATATCGGCCATAAAGTAGGGGAGAAAGAGAGATATATTAGGAAGCCTATGATGAAGGGTCACCCAACGTCCGGACACCCTTTTGAGGCAGCCTGTGGTGGGCGTGGCTAGAATTTAGTTAATTGTGTGCGTACGAGTTGAGTGCGGGGCGTTACAGTCCCTCTAAGAGGGTTAAGCGCTCCAGGTCCACTAGCAAGCTCAAAAGTACCCGTCCCTTCATGAAGTATCTATCCACTACCATAAAAAAGAAAGCGGCAGGTACCTCCTCTTCAAATGCTTCAGTTACTAATGCACGTTTTAATCCTTTCGATATTTTATCAAATGAGGATATTCTTGAAGTAGTTGAATCTATTGGAGTGGAGGATAGAGGGTCACACTCGGTACACGCCTTGAAGGGTTCAAAGAAGGTCTTAGTTGATCACACTGATCAGCTAAGACATTCTGCATAGCCACCCTGTTCTTTTGCCCTGGGCTGTGAATCGAGTTTTTTCATCTGCGTTCTTGTGCTTTCTGATCCTTTTTGTTTTTTCGATGAAGATAACTACCTAGAATGTTAGAGGGTTAGACAACCCTGATAAATGCTCACTTATCAAAGAAGGAATTCGATGCTCTGCCTCTTCAGATATCTGCTTGCAAGAAACCAAGCTCAAGCAACCTAAGCCCCGCAAGCTCTCTTCGATAGGAGGGAACCCTATCAAACGATGGATTCGTTTAAACGCCATTGACAGTTGCGGGGGAGTTCTTTTGGGCTGGAATGATCAATTCCTTGATTGTACCTACTCTGCTATTGATATTTTCTTTGTCTCGGCATCCTTCAAGCATCGCACTTCCTCTGAGGAATGGTCCATTACCACCGTATATGCCCCCTTTGACCTGGAAGATAGGAAGCTCTACTTTTATGAGTTCAAGCAATGAAGAAGCAACCTCAAGGATGCATGGGTCTATTGTGGAGACTTTAATGTCACTATCTCTGACCTTGAGGGTTCAAGTGGAAAGGGCTCTAACAGAGACATGAGGTATTTAGAGAATTCATCCAAGACCTCGCTCTTATTGATCTCCCCCTCTCAAGCAGGAAGTACACCTGGTCCAACCTCCGAGCCTCCCCCTCAATGGCTAGGTTGGACAAATTCTTGATCTCTCCCGACTGGGAATCCTCTTATCCCAACTGTATTCAGCACTCCTTCCCCATAATTTTGTCTGATCACTGCCCCATTGTACTTGATACTCAGGCAATCTCCCACCCAGTCCACTACTTTAGATTCGAGAAAGAATGGTTGCAACACCCTTCCTTCGATCCTACTGTTAGAGTTTGGTGGCAACATTTCTCTTACTCTGAATCATTGGCTGATATTTTTGCAAAGAATCTCAAACTTCTTAAGAAACGAATTCGAAGATGGCGAAAGATGAAACATTTGGGCACATCCCAATCCGTAAGAAGCAACTACAAGAGAAGTTACTCATGCTAGAGATTGAAGCCGAGCAAAACCCCTTATCTGTTGATTCCCTCAATACACCCCAACTGGAATATCAAGGCTTCATCAAGGCTGAGGCTGTGTACTGGAGGCAAAGATCAAGAGTGCAATCGATCAAGGCGGGAGATGCAAATTCAAAAAAATTCCATTCAATTGCAAACGGAAGGAGGAGGAGAAACTTCATTCACTCTCTCTTAGTAGATGGAAACCTTTCAGCCTCTCCTAGTGTTATTAGATCAAATTATGAGAATCATTTCCGAGAGATCTGTGGTACAACTCCTCAATCAGATTTCATGATCAATTGGCAATCCCTCTACCCTTCGCAAGATATCAACTTGGCCCACTTGGACGCACCTTTCACTCTGGAAGAAGTTCGGAAGGTAGTATTTGATATGAGTAGTGACAAAGCCCCGGGACCATATGGTTTTTTTATGAGTTTCTATCTTGTCTTTTGGGATACTATCAAAGATGATCTATTTGAAATGCTTCAATCGATGCAGAGGGGGGACTGTGATTTGGGCAGGCTAAATTACTCCAACATAATGCTTATCCCTAAGCGTGAGGGTGCAAATACCGTCACTAAATATAGACCTATCAGTCTACTTAACTACTCCTTCAAGATCTTCACCAAAATCCTCGCCAACAGACTTAGCCCAATCCTCCATTCTCTTGTCTTGTCCTCTCAAAGCGCTTTCCTGAAAGGTAGATCAACTGTTGACTGCTTTTTAGTGGCCTATGAACCTATGAACCTCTGCAACAAACGCAATTCTGATACAATTTCGATCAAGATTGATTTCACAAAAGCATTTGACACTATGAGCAGGGACTTCCTTGATCAAATTATGGTTGCCAGAGGCTTTGGCCCAGCCTGGTGCAGATGGATCAATATGATCCTTAGGACGGCCAAATCTGCAGTTCTTATCAATGGAGAGGGGGAGGGGGTGGGAGTTTCATCAATTCAAATGAGGACTCAAGCAGGGGGACCCGCTCTCACCAATGCTTTTTATCTTAGCTGTTGATGCTCTTGCTCAGATGCTCTTCTGTGGTCGAAGGAATGACTCTTTCTCTCCTCTCTCTTTTAGGGACTCCTTATCAAATTTGGTAGTACTACAACTTGCAGATGATACTCTACTCTTCTGTAATGGCGATGAACAAGAAGTCCTTAACTTCAAGGTGGTATTACAACTTTTTGCAAAATATCTCTGGCCTGACTATCAATTTCAACAAATCCTCCTTAATTTGTTACTGCAAATCAAGAGTGAAATTTCATGCCTTCTCGAGCATTCTGGGTTGCAAGCAAGAAAAGCTACCAATTAGTTACCTTGGCATGCCCCTCACTAGAGGGAAACTGAGTAGAAGAGATTGACAATCACTCATTTTCAAGATTGAGAGAAGACTCTCGGTGGGAAAAGGCAAGATGCTATCCAGAGGAGAGAGAATGGTTCTTATCAACTCAGTGCTCAGTGTTCTGCCTCTTTTTTTAGACTTCCAAATTGGGTAATCAAAAGAATTGATCAAATTTGAAGTAGATTCTTTTGGAGTGGTTCTGATGCTGATGCAAGAGGGGTGGCGTGTATGCAGTGGAAGTCTATCTGCCAGCCCAAGCAGGAGGGAGGACTTGGAATTCTTGATCTGAAAGTTTTTAATGAGGCTCTTCTCCTGAATTTTTTTTTTTGATAAACTTCTCCTGAAATGTTGGTGGAAGATTTTCTCCTTAGACTCTCTTGTTAGTCAAACGCTTCGAAGCTTATACTACAATGCCAGCTCCAACAGCCTGATATGCCCAACTCATGATTCAAATTTCTGGAAGGGTGTCTTCCAGCTAAATGAGCAGTTCTTGCAAAACATCAACTGGAAGTTTGGAAATGGAGATCAGATTAAATTCTGGACGTCACGATGGATTAATGGCTATAACATCACCACCTAGTGCCTTGCCCTTGCAGCTGTGGCATGGAACCCTGATGCAAATATTCTTTCGCAAGGAGTGTGGATCTGCAACACTTGGCATTGGAGACCTAGTTTTCACTGCATCTCTAACCCCACCATTCGAGAGGAGAAAGCAAGACTACTAGAACTAATCGCAGATTACCATCCATCAGATTCCGGAAACTCCCCTTCTTGGAGGCTCACTTCATCAGGAATTTTCACTGTCAAGTCAGCCTATGACCTCTTCATCATCTCTGGCCTTCGCTTCCCATACCTAAAAGCTACCTGGTCTTCCATAGCTCCTCTAAAATGCAAGGTCTTCATCTGGCAACTGAGTTGGGATAGAATTAACTCCAAAGCTTTCCTCCAGTCCAAAGGCTGGTTGAGCAACAGGACATGCACAGGCTGTGCATGTCCTGTTGAGACGAGTTTTTATATCTTCTTTGATTGCCCCCTTGCTACTAGCAGCACTTGGACCTTCTTCACTTCCCTATTCCACATTCACACATTGCCTACCGATTTACATGATTGCTTTTCTTCATGGTGTTTTGGGCCACAATTGCACAATCACGCTTGACACCTACTGACAATTGCTATTTGTTGGAGTATCTGGCTAGATTGGAATTATCACATTTTTTCTTCAAAAATTATCCAACCACGAGCAATAATTTCTAATGCAATATTTTGGTTTCGATCTTGGTTAGATAGATACGAGAGCAGCAAGAAGGAGCAACTTGTGCGCAAATTGGGAATTGCAGGAGCAAAAGACGTCCCTCTCAAGCATGCGCTGACCGGGGTCGATCCGACAAGAAGTGGGGAGGATAGCTGCTCAGGATAACTCCCTCCCCGTATTCTGTTTTTGATGTTGTTTTTAGTTGATATTTTTGAAACAGTATGAGACTTTGAGAATGCAAGACTATTAAGTTTTGTTTTGGTGGATCAAGAGTTCAGCACCTGTTGTAAGCTGAACTGACTTGATCCGTTTGTGTATATATACTTGTTTTTACCCTTATATATATATATATATATATATATATATATATAGATAGAGAGAGAGAGAGAGAGAGAGAGAAATCTTCGGTTGCACACTACTTTGGTGAGCACTCCGTAAGCACTCCCGAACTAGAGACCCTATGAAAAATCCGAACCGCTCATATTGTTCTATATGTCTTAGATAGCCTAACAATAAAAGATCAAGTAATTTGAAGTTCATTTAGCCATGATTTACATCATTACAAAATTGTATGGCTGAAAATTCTAACAGCATGATGGATGGGCAAATGAACTTCAAATTACTTGATTTTTTATTGTTAGGCTATCTAAGGCATATAGAACAATATGAGCGGTTCGGATTTTTCATAGGGTCTCTAGTTCGGGAATGCTCACGAAGTGCTCACCAAAAGTAGTGTGCAACCGAAGGGGACTCTCTCTCTCTCTCTCTCTCTCTCTCTCTCTCTATATATATATATATATATAGAGTAAGTCTATTAAGAGATGGAAAGCTGAATCCCTTATCTGAGCTGGAAGAGATCAGCCGTCTGATCGAAGTTGATTACGATCGGACGGCTGATCTTCGCTCCGCCTTCTCTTCAGATTTTAAGAGGGGTAAAAGGGGTATACCCCTTATCTCAGAACAAATCGCGTATACCCCTTCGATTCCTTATCGATTAAGCCTACCTCTCTTCTCTCTTCTCTCCCGCTCTCTCACGTTCTCTCCCTCTCCCTCTTCGACCTTCACCCATCGAATCTCTCCCGTTCTCCCTCATCTCTCTCGTTCTCTCCCTCTCCCTCTTCGACCTTCACCCATCGAAACCCTCAACTCTCCCGTTCTCTCCCTCTCCCTCTTCTACCTTCACCCATCGAAACCCCCTCTTCGACATCGCCCTTCGACCTTCGAAAACCCCTACTACCTCGTCCCTCTCTCCCCTTTCGAGCTTCGAAACCCTAGATGGATGCCCTTTTCGACCTTCAAAAACCCCTACTACCATCGTCCCTCTCTCTCCCTTCGAGCTTCGAAACCCTAGATGGCTTCGAAATCACCTGAAGCCTCCGCCATTCGAAATCCCCTACCCGATTCCTGACGCCCCCGACCTTCGAAACCCTAAACAATCTCCATCTCCATCTCCATCTCTAATGTGAATTGAGGTAAAATTTTCAATATTAATTTAGGTTCTTCATGCATGATGTTCATTTAATTAATTTTGGGTTGATTTAATTAACTTCATAATTTCTTTTTGTCTTTTTTAGTATTCTTGTCCTCTTTTTTGTCAAGTTGATAACAAAATGTTCTATTATAGGTGGAGAGTAAATTTGACGATGGATTGCTCCACTAGAGACAATGAGGATGATACTTCCGATAATATGAATTAAGGGAAGTATTCTGGTAAAAATGAACTCATTCATATTTTACTGATTGAATAATTTCTGAAACCAGGCAATGATGAATTCTATTATGCTATAGTAGTCTACTAGTCTGTTATATTCATGTGATTGTGAGTTTGCTTCCTCGTTGAATAACTTGGATTCTAGTTTTACAAGTGATGATGAGATGGATTATGTTTCTGAAGTTGCACACTATGAATCATTTAGTTAATTATTTGTAGGAGTGACTAGTGATGAATTAATCCTATCTGAGCTTTATTTTTCTTCGTTGGTTATAAGTGATGATGAGATGGATTATGTTTCAGAAGTTGCACACTATGAATCATTTATTTAATTATTTGTAGGAGTGACTAGTGATGAATTAATCCTATCTGAGCTTTATTTTTCTTCGTTGGTTATAAGTGATGATGAGATGGATTATGTTTCTGAAGTTGCACACTATGAATCATTTAGTTAATTATTTGTAGGAGTGACTAGTGATGAATTAATCCTATCTGAGCTTTATTTTTCTTCGTTGGTTATAAGTGATGATGAGATGGATTATGTTTCAGAAGTTGCACACTATGAATCATTTAGTTAATTATTTGTAGGAGTGACTAGTGATGAATTAATCCTATCTGAGCTTTATTTTTCTTCGTTGGTTATAAGTGATGATGAGATGGATTATGTTTCTGAAGTTGCACACTATGAATCATTTAGTTAATTATTTGTAGGAGTGACTAGTGATGAATTAATCCTATCTGAGCTTTATTTTTCTTCGTTGGTTATAAGTGATGATGAGATGGATTATGTTTCAGAAGTTGCACACTATGAATCATTTATTTAATTATTTGTAGGAGTGACTAGTGATGAATTAATCCTGTCTGAGCTTTATTTTTCTTCGTTGGTTATAAGTGATGATGAGATGGATTATGTTTCAGAAGTTGCACACTATGAATCATTTATTTAATTATTTGTAGGAGTGACTAGTGATGAATTAATCCTGTCTGAGCTTTATTTTTCTTCGTTGGTTATAAGTGATGATGAGATGGATTATGTTTCTGAAGTTGCACACTATGAATCAATGATTAATAGGCGCGAGTAGTGATGAAACAGTCCTGTTTGAGCTTTACAATTGTTGGTCATGTATGGTTTGTAATGAAAATAGTGGAAATTGAAAGATACAACTAGTTTGTGGTTACAATTGTAACTATTCCAGTAGTGCATGGCACTGGTGGCCTTAGAGTAAGATATCACTATGACTATTTGTATTATCATCCTTTCTGGAAAACGAATACATTATCACTTTTATTTCTGGAAATTTTATTGTAAGTGTTCAGTGAAATGTTACTGATTAGGTTTTTTTTCTTCCAATATCATGATAGATGGACCTTTTCACCACTTTCAAAGGAGAGTATGGTAGGGGTACGTATGATCACTTGTTATTTACTTGGTCAAATTTATATTGTCATTATTGAAACTTTCATCACTCCGAGCATTGATTGGAAGATTTAGACTTTAAAAGTATATACTAAAGGGTCTATTTCTTAAGATGAGCTTAACCAATTTTCTGGCAAAAGAGAAGGATTGCTAGATGCAAATTAGTAAGAAATGCTAGAAGGAAGTAGTAGAACATTTGTGTGATCATCAAGTTATTACTGGGTTCTGCAATAGCAGTTGTGTTCAAAACTCCCAACATCGCGCTTCTAACTTTATAGTTTGTTGACAAAAGTTTTACTAACATCATAATTCCGAAGAAGCAAATGAATTTCTTTTTTGCTTCTAAAATTCTCGTAGAATTTTGTCAAGGTTTATTTAGTTATATAAAATCAAGTGTATGGTTATAATCTAGTGCTTACTTGCAGGCTATGAGAGTGGCATTTCAGACATACAGAGAGCACAAGGATTCATGGGAGGGACTGATGAAGCGAGGGATGTCCCAGGATTTCACTTGGGACAATGCTGCTACGCAGTATGAGCAAATCTTCCAATGGGCATTTATCGATCCTCTTTATGTTCAATAAAATACGTCCCACATCTTTTCTTTTTCATTTATTCTTTATATATTATGTAAATTCTCATGGCTTCATCTTCATGGTTAAAAATCCTGCTTACCCCCGTGTCCTCTTTTTGATGTAGTAGTTATTTATAATTCATTTTTGAATAAGTACTACATGTGCATAGTTGTAGCAAACCATATGTTAAAGCGTTGATCTGTAGTTATTTTGAACATTGCATTCAATAACAAGAATGCAGAAAGAATGGGGAACAAGTAATTGTGTTTATTGAACTTTTTTGCCCTCTGGTTTGTACAAGATTGGACAAACTGAAATGTTTTACCGAGAAAAGAACTCTGCAATGTAGCAAATGCTGTGGGGGTGAAAGAACCCTATAGCTTTATACTACCCAGAAAATCCAAACAAATGTTAAGCAAAAAATGAGAAAGAACCCACAAGACTACGTACATTTCAGCCAAACCATTTCAGCCAAAAAATGAGAAAGAACCCACAAGACGATGAAGTGTCAAATTTTGTAAGCTCAGAACTAACACAAACAGAGAGCATGAAGTATACAAACAGAGAGCATGAAGATACAAATTTTTGCCATACCAGATCAAACACAAATTGAGCATGTAGTATAAAAATTTTGTCAGCCATGAACAAGCATAGGCAGAGCATAAAGTGGCAAAATTTGTAATGCTGATAAACAACACAGACAAAACTTGAAGTCTCAAATTTTTGCCAGACCAGAGCAACCAACAAATAGAGCATGAAGTATAAAAATTTTAGCAGCCAAGAACAAGCACAGGCAGAGCATGAAACTCCAAAATTTGAGAGACTCATAAACAACACAGACAGAACTGTAAGTCTCAAATTTTTGCCATACCAGAGCAAACACAATTCGAGGGTGTAGTATACAAATTTTATCAGCCAAGAACAAGCACAGGCAGAGCATGAAACTCCAAAATTTGTAATGCTCATAAACAACAAAGACAGAACTTGAAGTCTCAAATTTTTGCCATACCAGAGCAAACACAAATAGAGAATGAAGTATAAATATTTTAGCAGCCAAGAACAAACACAAACATTTAAATGATGTATAGAGCATCAAGTATAAAAAATTTATCAGCCCAGTACAGACACAGACAGATCATGAAGAACCCAAAATTTGTAAGTTGGGATCAAACACAGACAGAGCATGTAGCATGCAAAATTTGTAATGCTCAGACCCAACACAGACATAACATGAAGTATCATTTTTTCCCCAGCCCAGAGCTTCAAGTATCATGTGTTCGGCGCTAACGAGCATCTCGTTCTTTCTCTTCGATTCCTGCACCAAAAGATTCATCAAATAGAAGAAAATTCAAGTACGTATGTTGCATGTTCCTGGAGAGTGTATGTTGAACATGGTTAAAACTTGTAGGCTCAGAATAAGTGCAACAGAAAATATTATCTCATTCACTCGGAATAAAAAATTCATGCCGGCTCAGAATAAGTGCAACAGAAAATATTATCTCATTCACTCGGAATAAATAATTTCAGCTTCCCGACTCAAAACAAAACCAAAATGAACATGAAGTTCAACACCATCCAATAATCATGAAATTTGAAATCATGATTAAACTTTTCATCACTGCCGCATACTAATTTCATCACTAGTCACTCCTACAAATAATTAACTAAATGATTCATAGTGTGCAACTTCAGAAACATAATCCATCTCATCATCACTTATAACCAACGAAGAAAAATAAAGCTCAGATAGGATTAATTCATCACTAGTCACTCCTACAAATAATTAACTAAATGATTCATAGTGTGCAACTTCAGAAACATAATCCATCTCATCATCACTTATAACCAACGAAGAAAAATAAAGCTCAGATAGGATTAATTCATCACTAGTCACTCCTACAAATAATTAAATAAATGATTCATAGTGTGCAACTTCTGAAACATAATCCATCTCATCATCACTTATAACCAACGAAGAAAAATAAAGCTCAGATAGGATTAATTCATCACTAGTCACTCCTACAAATAATTAACTAAATGATTCATAGTGTGCAACTTTAGAAACATAATCCATCTCATCATCACTTGTAAAACTAGAATCCAAGTTATTCAACGAGGAAGCAAACTCACAATCACATGAATATAACAGACTAGTAGACTACTATAGCATAATAGAATTCATCATTGCCTGGTTTCAGAAATTATTCAATCAGTAAAATATGAATGAGTTCATTTTTACCAGAATACTTCCCTTAATTCATATTATCGGAAGTATCATCCTCATTGTCGCTAGTGGAGCAATCCATCGTCAAATTTACTCTCCACCTATAATAGAACATTTTGTTATCAACTTGACAAAAAAGAGGACAAGAATACTAAAAAAGATAAAAAGAAATTATGAAGTTAATTAAATCAACCCAAAATTAATTAAATGAACATCATGCATGAAGAACCCTAAATTAATATTGAAAATTTTACCTCAATCCACGTTAGAGATGGAGATGGAGATGGAGATTGTTTAGGGTTTCGAAGGTCGGGGGCATCAGGAATCGGGGTGTAGGGGATTTCGAATGGCGGAGGCTTCAGGTGATTTCGAAGCCATCTAGGGTTTCGAAGCTCGAAGGGGGAGAGAGGGACGACGGTAGTAGGGGTTTTTGAAGGTCGAAAAGGGCATCCATCTAGGGTTTCGAAGCTCGAAAGGGGAGAGAGGGATGAGGTAGTAGGGGTTTTCGAAGGTCGAAGGGCGATGTCGAAGAGGGGGTTTCGATGGGTGAAGGTCGAAGAGGGAGAGGGAGAGAACGGGAGAGTTGAGGGTTTCGATGGGTGAAGGTCGAAGAGGGAGAGGGAGAGAACGGGAGAGATGAGGGAGAACGGGAGAGATTCGATGGGTGAAGGTCGAAGAGGGAGAGGGAGAGAACGTGAGAGAGCGGGAGAGAAGAGAGAAGAGAGGTAGGCTTAATCGATAAGGAATCGAAGGGGTATACGCGATTTGTTCTGAGATAAGGGGTATACCCCTTTTACCCCTCTTAAAATCTGAAGAGAAGGCGGAGCGAAGATCAGCCGTCCGATCGTGATCAACTTCGATCAGACGGCTGATCTCTTCCAGCTCAGATAAGGGATTCAGCTTTCCATCTCTTAATAGACTTACTCTCTCTCTCTCTCTCTCTCTCTCTCTCTCTCTCTATATATATATATATATATATATATATATATATATATATATATGTGTATATACTATATATATATATATATATATATATATATATATATATGTGTATATACTTGTTTTTAGGTAAATATAAATATATATATATATATATATATATATATATATATATATATATATATATATATATATATATATATATATATATATATATATATATATATATATATATATATATATTTATATTTACCTAAAAACAAGTATATATATTGTTTTTAGGTAAATATAAATATAAATATATATATATATATTTACCCTTATATATATATATTTATATTTACCTAAAAACAAGTGTATATATATATATATATATATATATATATATATTGAGGTAAGGACTTACCCTACCTTTTACCAGTAAAAAAAAGGCTAATGAGGTTACCAGCGATGGTGATGATGTTGTGATTATTGACCCTTAGTTGTTATGTTGTGTTATCTATGTCTGTTTCTATCATGGGTATTACTCTATATAATTCGATTGTTATCCAAACTTTTAGATTTTTTTGGGTGCTCTCTTTTAAGACACCAGTTGAATGTATGAATTATATATTTTTAGTTTTGTTATAATATTTTTGGCTGAAATTCATTGTGGATTCTATCCTTGTATATAAAAAAAAAATTACTATGTTTTTTATTTTAAACAGAATTGCCTTTCTCGTTTAAAATATAATTGTTTAAATGCCAAGCCAAAGATGCAATACACTATGTGTTATGCCAGCTTAATTTTAAGTCTTTGACTTCATCATTTATATATATTTTTTTTTTGTCTTTTCCATGATCTATTGTGACGATGGATTAATTTTGTAATACTATTATTGCTGACTGAATCTATAAATAAGAGCCAATTTTACATGGTACACAGCAAAAGACGATTTAACAAGATCCACACTCCTTTGTGCCCGGCCTTCTACGGGTTCGTTTTTCCCTACGGGTTGTAGCTTGTCTCCTCGTTTCTTCTGGATGTTGAGTATTTGGTTTGGGCGGCCTTTCTCTGGGACCGTGTCTCAGCCAGGTATTCGCGCGAGCGGCGATGCCATCGTTTTTTTCGCCTGATCAGGACCTTAGACTCTCCGGCAGTTTTCTGCTTCCTTCCCCTTCGATCGAGGTTCCACTACCATCGATGTTGCTCGACAGCGCGTCCGATCCGCTTTTGGAGCTCTCCGGCTTCTTTTTATTGATTGGTTGTTTGCATTGGTTTTTTCCCTGTGTTGGTATTTTGGCTCGTCTTTACTCCTTGTAAAGCGACTTTGTTGTAATCTTGTTTTCTTCTTCAATAAATATTTTGATATGACTGGAGGCGCAAGACTCTATCCGATTCATTAAAAAAAACAAGATTCACACTCTTCATAAGAAAATACTACCTTAAGAAAATCCTCTATCCTCATTAACGGTTCGGAGGGCCATAAATTTAAAGTGAAGCGCGGTCTCCGCCAGGGAGACCCGCTCTCTTCCCTCCTGTTTGCCCTAGTTGCAGATGTTTTTAGCAAGCTTCTTCGCAATGCTCGCAATGCCCAAATCATCGAGGGTATAGGCCGTTCTCGTAAGGTATCCTCAATTTGCAATATGCTGACGATACCATTATTTTCGCCAAACCCGAGCGCGCTTCCTTGCACAACCTGAAACTCTTGCTTTATTGCTTTGAACAAGCTTCTGGTCTTGCTATCAATTTCAACAAATCTTCGGTGTATTGGCTTGGTGGAGATGATAATCGCCATCAGGAAGTTTCTCAGTTTTTTAACTGCCGTATAGCATCCTTCCCTATCTCTTACCTTGGCATTCCTCTTAGATGGGGTAAGCTTCACCGGTCGGATTGGTTCCCGGTCATTGATAAAATCGAATCGAGACTGAATGTTTGGACTGGTAAACTGCTATCCCGAGGGGGTAGATTAATTCTTCTTAATTCAGTCCTCTTTGCTATTCCTCCATATATGATGTCCTTCTATTTCTTTCCGTCTTGGGTCCTCAAAAGAATAGATCAAATTCGTAGCAATTTCTTTTGGACTGGAGCGGCTAATTTAAGCAGGGCTCGCACCTGTGCTGTTGGGACATTATTTGCTCTGCGAAAGCGAATGGTGGACTGGGCGTCTTAAACCTTCGTGACCAAAATCTCGCTCTTTTAGGTAAATGGCTATGGAGATTCCATAAATCTCCCCAATTATCTTGGGTTCAGTGTATCAGGGAGTTTTATTTTTCTTCTTCTCCTTGGTGGCAATTTAACGTCCCCACCCATCGTTTTGCTTCTCCATTCTGGAAAGGAGTCTGGAAGGTTTCTCCGGCTTTCCAGTCCAGCATTTCTAGGCTTTGTGCTGATGGGTCAAGGACCAACCTCTGGACTGATCTTTGGATAGGCAACACTTCACTTGCCTCTGCCTACCCCTCTCTGTACTGCCTAGCGGCCCTCCCGAACGCTACTGTCGAAGATTCTGTCATTCGGACTAACTCATCTAGAGTCTGGATCATCCCATTTACCATCCAGTTATCTCCGCCTTTGTTAGCTGACCTGCAACACTTGATTGCTTTCCTCAACCTCTTTGAGTGGAAACAAACTGAGGATATCGCTTGGCGATGGAACGCCTCTGGATTCTTCACGGTTAAATCTTTCTACAAGTTTCTCAACTTTCGAGGCCTTGTCTCCCCTTCGGCCAATTTCATCTGGAATTCCTGTGTTCCCCTCAAGGTTAAAATTAATTCTTGGTTAGCACTCAACAACAAGCTCCTTACTGTTCAGGTGCTCAACAAAAGAAACTTAGCTTGGGGTCAGCTCTGTCCCTTTTGCTCGATTGAGTCGGAAGATGTGAATCATCTCTTCGTTGTTTGCCCTCGCATTTCTCCCATTTGGAAAGTCGTTGCTCTCGCTTGGGGTAACCCAACTTTACCCTCTAACCTTATCTCCTGCTGGAGATCCCCGACTGTGCCCCCAAGATATTGCAAGAGTTGGAACCTTTCCGTCCATATCATCTTGTGGATAGTATGGAGGGAAAGGAACTGCAGATTGTTCTCGAACAAAGCTTCCTCTGTCAACTCCCTATTAGAGGAATTTGTTTTTCTCTTCAAGTTTTGGACTTCTCAGCTGAAAGATGATGATAGACTATCTTTCTACTATCATCGCTTAGATACATCTATTACCGTGCTCACTAATCTTAATGCATTCTGATTTTTACTTTTCTTGCTGATGTATTTGTATATCATGCTATAGTTTATTTTTTTCTTCTCACTGCAATGCAGTCCTGTGTGGCCTTATCCTACTTCTTGCTGATGGTGCCTTATTCTCCTTCTGTGTTTCAATTGCAGGGGTAACCTGTTGTTTATTGGGCCCTGCCTCGTTGGCTTCTCTGATGGCTTTTGATCCTTTTTTGTGGTCCGCTAGCTTCACTTGCGGTAGTTTTTGACCGTCGACTGGGTTTTGGTTGGGGCTCCTCTGGGCTGGTTGTGCTTTTATCTCTAGCAGTTCGGCTGCTTTAGCTTCTGTAGTTTCTCTTTGTTTGTTTTCAGCACCTGTTATGTTTTTGATCTCAAGTTAAGTGGGTGAGCGCATGAAGAACTCGTTAGCGTTCTATCTCTTTGACTTGAATATCACTTTCATCAGTTACCACTATGTTCTCTTGGTACTGTTTTTGTTAGACGTTATATTGTTATGGGTCTGCTACCCTCTGTTGTGTATTAAGGCTGCTGTCTCGTTTATTGTTTTGTAGTGGTTGTTTAGTTTACTGTGCGAGGGTTGCTTGATCCCTCTTTGTGCAGGTGTATTGCTTCTCTGCCTAATTGCTTGGTTAGCAGGTTTTTGCCTGATTGCTTTGCCGCATCCTCTGGCTTTATTTCTTTACAGCTATTATTACTTGGCGCTTACTTGCTATTTGCCTGTGTTTGGGTGTTGGCCTAGTTGTCTGTTTAGAAGTTAGTCTTCGCTTTAGCTATTATCTTCTGGGGCTTTTCTTTTTCGAAGCCCCTGTTCTGGGTTCATGCTTCAGGCTTGGTACCTGTTGCCTGCTCCCTAATCGATGGATCTTGGCTCTTGTTCCTTTTGGTATCCACTTTGGTAGTGTTTTTCCCTTCTCGGCAGAGCCACTTAGCTTTCAGGCATCCCTCTTCTTCCTATTGGTTCGCTTAGAGCATTGATGGATCGCTCGCGTTTGGTCCTCGTCTCAGGTTCGGTAGTGCGCTTGCTTCTCTATCTCCTGCTCCCCTACCGTGCGTAGCCGATGGTGTTTCTCTCGCTTTGTTCAGCCCCGACCAGCCCTCCTTGTCGTTTACTTGTATTATTTTGTCCTGTATTAGTGTAATTCTTAGGATCGTCTTCTGTATTCTGTTGCTGCCAGCGATTTTTGCAGTCTGGAGCCTTCGTTTTACTTCTTGTAAAACCTATTATTATCATCTTGTACAGTTTTCACACCGTTATTAATATATTTTTTGATCGGGCTGGAATCTTTAGACTCTATCCGCTTACATCAAAAAAAGTTGATGTAGCCAATCACTACCATACTATTCATAAAGAAAACAATCACTTCACTAGATTGAATTTCTGTATATATTAAATTAAGCCAGTGTCTTTATTGAGTTGATAGATTGACACATTCTTTTGCTGGTTTTGACATTTTTTTTCCGGCCAGTTGATAGATTGACACGTATAAATGGTCATTAATAATAACAAATCTAGTGCAAGCCCTCCACCCAGCGGCACACATACAAATAGTATTTTCATTTTTAATTTTCAAAAAACTGAAAACAGTTTTTAAAATGTCATCCAAACAGTGCCCTAGCTTCTTACAAATATGCAAAATAAGTTCGAGCATACCTCTCATTACCTATACTAGTATTTTTTACGTGCACGTTTTGATAAGAATTGGAGGATTGTCACGTACGATTTACGTGTTAAGAAATAGTTTTGAAGTTGAACGTGCATTAAACGTAATTGGTAAAAATATTTTGAATAAAAAACTACAATTTGTACGTGCAATGCACGTATTTATAGATAGAAGTTGAGTTGTATGTGCAACATATGTGTATGTTTAGTGTTAAAAAAATATTGTAAAATTGTTTTGCACATGCGTTGCACGTTTTAAATATGTGAAATTTTATTTATTTATTTATATTTGTTGTAATTAATGGGAGAGTTGGAGTTGTACGTACAACGCACGGAATTGTATGTTGACAATAGTACAGGTTCAACTCTCCCATTATAATATTAGAGATTAGAGATATCTAATGGACAACTAAAAATGCATAGAAGTACTAAATTAAATACTATAGCGATTCTACATAAAAATAGTAAACCAAATATGATTCTATATAACCACCTCACAAAATGATCATGCATATTGCTCTGGTTTTGACGAGATCCAAAGCAATTAATCGTATGATTCTTGTGCCTAAATTTGGCAAAATTTTCTTTTCCCATTATTGTGAGCGTGTATATAAATATGTAGCCGATATTTTTTAAATCAACGTACAATTCCAATCTAATCTCTAATATTATTAGAGTAATGCTACATCCACTATCAATTTCACCACATTTTTTTTCACTATCTTAGGTGGCACGCTCTAATAGGTAGAGGAAGATAGAGTGGATGGGGGAACTCTCCAATAGAAGTATGCCACCTAAGGTAGTGAAGAGAATGGTAGTGAAATTAGTAGTGGCTAAAGCATTACTCATATTATAATGGGAGAGTTGAGGTTATCATTCGTAGACAACCTATAAGTTGTAGACATTCACCCATCTAATATCAATCACATTTTTAAGTGGGCGTTATATTAACTATTTATTTACTCAACTATTGTTAGTTACTATAATATCTTCAAAGTTCAAATTTATTTACGATATAATTGTTTACAAAAATGTCACTCATATAAAACAAAAGTTTGTATCACTATGAGTAATTTGCAAAGAGTATATGATGAGTAAATGGAGGTATCAGGTTCGAGACCAGATTACGTCTTATTATTTATTATATATAAAAAAATAATTAGAGCGTGCAACACACGTACAGATTACTAGTATCAATAGAGGGGACTTATCTTTTCTTCAAAAGAAAAATATAGAGGAATTTATCTGCAAAAAGTCATATTTTCAGAGGTAATGCTACACCTACTACCAAATCTGCTGTATTTTTCTTTACTATCTTAGACGGCACATTATTAGAGGAGGTTATTGTAGAGTAGATGGTAGAAACATCCAATAGTAGTATACCATCTGATATGGTCAAAACAAGGGGTTCAATCGAGACCGTCCAAATGGGGCACGAATCCTACAGCTCAGGGACGAGACGGTAATTTCACATGCAAACGGGTCCGAAGCGGGTACTGGGTCTCCTTCTCACAGATCCAATAACCCGCAAACGGATCCACCACAGCTGGGCACGGGTTTCAACCCGCTGCCAACTCGATCCAGCAAGACACAATCAAGGTCCCTGATTAGATCTAAATCAACGGCCATGATTCACGTCAATCTTTACACTGGGATTTAGGGATTAAAATTCCTTATCTGATTACCAGAATATACCTTATCAGATTACTTTCCCAATCTGTTTACAAGGAGATTATTCTATATCAGATTACGCGGATTACATTCCTAAATTGTTCTCTAAGACGCCTATAAATACCCCCCACCCATCTCCATTAAGAGGTAATCAATCTTTTTCTAGTTAAACGCTCTTTCATAATCATTTCTGGTTACTGACTTGAGCGTCGGAGGGTGCGTCGCCGGGATCAACCCCGGTGTCTCGCACTTCCTTGCAGGTGAACGGCGGGAGTCAACGGTCAAGATCCGGCGGAACAGGTTAGGTGTTTGCTATTCAGGTTTTCTACGAACTCACAAATTCATCTGTTTGCCCCCACACCGAAATTAGCGGCAACAGATTGGCGCCGTCTGTGGGAAACTAACGAATAGAGACCTCTCCTCTTCCCGGTAAACAGGTTTTCTCCAGCCATGCCGCCTCGCAAAGTCAGATCTAGGGGCTCCAATCGAGCGCCCATCCTTGACCAGCAGGAAGTCCTTCCTGATCCCACTCAGCAACAAGGGCAGCTCCCTCCTACTGTGGAAGAGCCGCTTCAGCGGAACCCTCCACATCCTGATCCGAAGGGGCCTAACCCCCAGAAACAGCCTCTTCATCCAGAGAACATACCCAACCACACTGCCTCCAGTGCCTCCATGGCCTCCCATCATCCCCGAGCCTCTGGTCGCCACGATGCCCATCCCAGACGCCCGGAAGATAAGGACCTTCGTCACCATCTGGACGAAAAGCGGGCTCGGGGAGAAGCCTCCCACCAAGAACGATCCCCCCGACACCGGGGACACAGGGGGTCCCCCGCCCGAAGAGGGAGAAGAGACTCCCCCGATCACTACCGAAGGAGGCACTCACCAGCAGGTCGGCAGCAGCATCGGAACAATGAGGCACCCATCACCCGTGCCGAGTTCCAGCAATTCCAAGCTATGGTACAACAGGCCCTCAATCTCCGTCAAAATCCCAATGAGCCAAAGGCCCCCTCCCCTCGTCCGGTCCGGAGCCCTCGCCAACGTTCCCCTTCTCCTCGACCCGCTCCTACCAATTCCAGACGCACCCCAAGTCCTCGTCGTTCCCGAAGCTACCATCGCCGCAGTCCTCGCTCCCCATCCTACGAAGACGAGTCCCGTGGCTCGGCAGATCACCGCCGGAGAGATAACACCATGAACCGCCGCCTAAACGAGGTGGAAAAACTCTTGGGACGGATAAACCGGGAAGAAGAACTCAGGGGGAGGACCCTCCGTCCTAGCCAACCCCCGTTCTCCCGGACCATAGTGGATACTCCTGTTCCCTTCGGTTTCAAACCTCCCCAGTTCGAGAACTATACGGGAGAGACCGATCCGGTTGACCACATAGAAGGCTTTAAGACTTTGATGCTCCTCCATCAAGCGTCCGACGCCCTCCTCTGCAAAACATTCCCTGCAACTCTGAAGGGCCCAGCTCGAGAATGGTACTCTCGCCTTGCCCCGGCGTCAATATTCTCCTTTGAACAGTTCGAGACCCTGTTCATCACCCACTTCGTCAGCAGCCGAAGGGCCGAGAAGACCAGCATTTCCCTGTTGCACCTCCGTCAGCAGAAGGGGGAGAGATTGAGGGACTACGTGAAGAGGTTTACAGCCGAGGCCAGAACTATCGCATCCCTCGACCAATCCGTTGCTACCGCGGCGTTCCAATCCAACATCCTAAATTCTAACCTCCGCTCCTCCCTCGCCAAAAAACCGCCACATGACTTTTCTGACCTCCTCCTCCGTACTGAAAAGTACATCCGAGCTGAAGAGGCCGAGGAACCGCCCAACTGGGAAGCAACCGCCTCCGGGTCTAAGAGGAAGGGAACGGAAGAAGAGGGACCCAAAAAGTTTCAGAAGGATAATGCTGGCCAGCGCCGGCCTCCCCCTAGATTTGAAAAATTCACTCCCCTCACCACAAACATCTCCGCCATTTTCATGGAAGTCGAAAAAGAAGGGGTCCTGCCTCCAGCTCCAAAGATGAACACCCCAGCCAAAAGGAGGGATAAAGACAAATGGTGCCGTTATCACCGGGACCATGGGCATGACACCAACGACTGCCGGGCTCTGAGAAACGAGATCGAAGCCCTCATCCAGAGGGGGCAGCTGGCGAAGTTTGTAAGAAAGGACGGGGCCGAACTTCCTCCCCAGCCTCGGGGGGCTAACAAACGTCCGGAACGGGAAGAGACGCCAGAATTCGAGGAAGAGCGAGTCCTCCACCTTATCCACGGGGGTCCAATGGGGGGCTCCTCGAACTCTTCTCGGAAAGCTTTTATTAGGGAAGTAAATTCTGTCCGGGCCACCCCTCCCCCCAAAGGACTCGGAGTGCCCGTCACCTTCTCTGACGACGATCTCGAGGGCGTCCGCACCCCTCATTGCGACGCACTCGTCATCAACCTTCACATGGCCAATTTCAAAGTCGAAAGAATCCTAGTGGATAACGGCTCCTCCGTTAACATCCTATTCCTCGATGCTTTTAAGGGGCTGAAGCTCTCCCGAGACAGACTGAAGCCCGCCGGGTATACGCTCCATGGGTTCACGGGAGTGCCGGTGACGATCGAAGGGGTGATCACCCTCGACGTCACAGCAGGCAAAACTCCTACTACCCGCACGGAGTCAATGGATTTCATGGTTGTAGATGTCCCCGCGGCCTACAACGTCATTTTGGGTCGGCCCGGCCTAGCCGCCCTTGAAGCCGTCCCTTCTGCCTATCATCTCAAAATGAAATTCCCCACTCGGGCTGGAGTGGGAGAAGTTAGGGGCAATCAGGAACAGGCCCGCAAGTGTTACATGACCTCCACGCTCGGACCCGTCCTCTCCTTAGAAACACTCGAGATTCCACAAGATGCTGCTCGGCCGACTCCTGAGCCAGTCGATGAGCTGGAGGAAATACTCTTCTCGGAGCAGGAGCCGACCCGTAAGTTCTATGTCAGCAAGGCACTCCCGTCCGCCCTACATTCAAATATTGTGAAATGCATCCGAGCCAACCGGGACCTCTTCGCATGGTCAGCAGCGGACATGCCCGGTATCTCCGAAGAACTCTTGGTCCATCGCCTCAGCGTTGATCCGGGGTCCAAACCGGTCCAGCAGAAGAGGCGCAAGTTCGCCCCCGAGCGCCAGCTCGCCATCAAAGAGGAGGTAGACAAACTGCTGAAAGCCCGATTCATACAGGAAGTGAATTATCCGGAGTGGTTGTCCAACGTAGTCATGGTGAAGAAATCCAATGGGACATGGAGAATCTGTATTGATTTCACTGACCTCAACAAGGCCTGCCCTAAAGATCCCTTCCCTCTGCCGAGCATCGACACTCTGATTGACGCAACCTCGGGACATGAGCTCCTCAGCTTCATGGATGCTTTCTCGGGTTACAATCAGATAAGGATGTTCCCCCCGGATATTCCGAAGACGTCTTTTGTAACGGACCAAGGACTCTATTGTTACCGAGTCATGCCGTTCGGCCTGAAGAACGCAGGGGCAACGTATCAACGTCTCGTCAACAAGGTATTCCAGGCCCAGATCGGTCGGAACATGGAAGTCTACGTGGACGACATGCTTGTGAAAAGCATCCGAGGCGTTGATCATGAGACCGACCTCCAAGAAGCGTTCGATGTTTTGAGAAAGCACAATATGAGACTCAACCCGAACAAGTGTGCGTTCGGCGTCTCATCGGGCAAGTTCCTCGGCTTTATGGTCAGCCAACGAGGAATAGAGGCAAATCCGGAGAAGATCAGGGCCATACTAGACATGGCCCCGCCCAGAAACGTCAAAGAAGTTCAGAAACTGACAGGTCGTTTAGCCGCCATTGGGCGCTTTTTGTCGAAGTCCGGAGAGAAATGCCTCCCGTTCTTCAAAGCCCTGAGGGGGACTAAGGGGTTCGAGTGGGGGCAGCCGCAACAAGATTCCTTCGACCAGCTTAAAGCTTACCTCGTCAACCCGCCTCTGCTCAGCAAACCCATACCGGGCGAGCCCCTCTACCTCTACTTGGCAGCCTCGGAACAGACACTAAGTGCGGTCTTAGTCAGGGAAGAAGAAAGAACTCAAAAGCCCATTTACTACGTCAGCAAAGTGCTCCGGGACGCCGAGCTCCGGTACCCGAAAATTGAGAAAATAGCCTACGCCCTGATAATGGCTGCAAGAAAGCTTCGGCCATACTTCCAGTCTCATTCCGTGGTCGTCCTTACCGACCAGCCGTTGAAACAGATCCTTCACAAGCCAGAGACTTCCGGCCGCCTCATGAAGTGGTCGATCGAGCTGAGCCAACATGATATTACTTATCAGCCTCGGACCGCAATCAAGGCGCAGGCGCTGGCCGAATTCATAGTTGAGACGACTATCCCCGACTCCGAGCAGACGACGAAGGGACCGCCTGTCTGGTCTGTATACGTCGATGGATCCTCTTGCAACGAGGGGAGCGGGGCTGGAGTCATCCTGGCGGGCCCAGACGACTTTGTCCTTCAATATTCCCTCCGGATAAACTTTAAAGCCTCGAATAACGAAGCCGAATACGAGGCGCTCATAGCCGGACTCGGGATGGCCCGAAACGCAGGGGCGCGACGCCTGCAGATCTTCAGCGACTCTCAATTGGTCGTCAACCAGGTCCTCGGCGAATATGAAGCCCGCGATGACAGAATGGTAAAGTACTTGGCCAAAGTGAAGAGCCTCATGGCGCTCTTCGACGAGGCCCTCATCCGAAGAATCCCCAGAGAGGAAAATGCCCAGGCCGACGCCCTGTCCAAACTAGCTTCCTCATCCCTGCAAGGCCTCGAACAAACCGTTCTGATAGAAGTCCTCCTCAAGCCCAGCATAGAGGACGAGGCTTTCAACTCCGTCGAAACACTGCCGCTCCCCCTCGAAGACAATTGGATGAAGCCCCTCGTCGAGTTTTTAAGAGACGGACTCCTACCAAGGGATCCGAAGGAAGCCCGAAAGATAAGGACCCGGGCCGAGCGTTACATAATGGTCGAAGGCGTTCTGTATAAGCGCTCCTTCACCCAGGTGGATGGTCGACCCTACCTAAGATGCCTCTCCCCCGGACAAGCCGATTACGCCCTGCAAGAGCTCCATGAGGGCATCGGCGGAGCCCACTCCGGCTCCAGAGCCTTGGCACGTAAAGTGTTAAACTACGGGTATTACTGGCCCACTCTCCTACGGGACGCCGAACGACACGTTCGACAATGCACCTCCTGTCAGAAGTATTCCGACATCCGACGCCTTCCACAAGCACCACTTTCCTCCTTGTCGAGTCCGATCCCCTTTGCAATGTGGGGGATGGATCTACTCGGGCCATTTCCACCGGCCCCCGGACAGTTGAAATTTCTAGTCGTGGCAGTCGACTATTTCTCGAAATGGGTCGAGGCCGAGCCCCTGGCTACAATTACCGAACATAGAGTCGTCCAATTCTTCTGGAAAAGTGTAATCTGTCGTTTCGGTGTTCCCCGAGTCGTAGTTACGGATAACGGTACGCAGTTCGCTGGGGCTGCCTTCCGAGCCTTATGTCAAGACCTAGCTATACAGCACCGCTTCTCCTCAGTCTCTCATCCCCAGTCAAATGGCCAAGCCGAGAATGCCAACCGACAGATCCTCTCCGGCATCAAGAAGAGACTCGACAAATGCTCCAAGGGATTGTGGGTCGATCAGCTGCCCAATGTGTTGTGGAATTACCGAACCACGAAGCGGATCCCGACGGGCGAGAGTCCGTTCAATCTCACCTATGGGTCCGAGGCCCTCATCCCACTAGAAGTTGGAATACCCTCTCCTCGCCTGATTGCCTTCGAAGAAGAACAGAATGCCAGGGAGCTCAGAACGAGCCTAGATTTGGTAGACGAGATTCGGGAAAGAGCCGCCATACGGCAGCAAGGTTACCGAAGAAGAATCGAACTCGCCTACAACAAACGGGTCCGCCCAACCGACTTGAAAGAGGGGGACCTGGTCCTCCGAAAACTGGCCATTTCGTTCCCCGGACAGAAGAGCAAATTGGCCCCAAATTGGGAGGGACCGTACAAAGTGTCCAAAGTGATCCGCCCCGGTGCGTACAAGCTAGAAGACCTTGAGGGTAGAGAAATTCCCAGGACTTGGAACGCCGACCATCTTTTGAAATACCTTGAGAAGGCAACCCCGCCTATCTAAGTAACTCGAGATGTCGGGCAACCACTCCTGCTACTAGTAATTTTTCCTTTGTTCTTTTTCATTGTAATAAACGGCTAGCAACTTTAGAAGCAGCCGACCATTAGATATTAATAAATGAATAAAGTTTTTCTTTACATTATCGCGTACTCCCGCCTCTAATTCCCTTATCACACAATGGTTCGGAGTCCAGCACTCGGCTCGACTCTTCCTACTCGGCCCGTCCTCAGACGGGCCGGGGGCAGATCGCCGTTCGAAATTGCTCCTGCAGCCGTTGAATGGATCGGAGTCCAACACTTGGCTCGATTTTGCTTCGCAGATCCGCTCCTAAGCGGACTAGAAGTAGCTCGCCATTCGAAACTGCTCCTGCATCTCTCAAACTTATCACACAATGGTTCGGAGTCCAGCACTCGGCTCGACTCTCCCTACTCGGCCCGTCCTCAGACGGGCCGGGGGCAGATCGCCGTTCGAAATTGCTCCTGCAGCCGTTGAATGGATCGGAGTCCAACACTTGGCTCGATTTTGCTTCGCAAATCCGCTCCTAAGCGGACTAGAAGTAGCTCGCCATTCGAAACTGCTCCTGCATCTCTCAAACTTATCACACAATGGTTCGGAGTCCAGCACTCGGCTCGACTCTTCCTACTCGGCCCGTCCTCAGACGGGCCGGGGGCAGATCGCCGTTCGAAATTGCTCCTGCAGCCGTTGAATGGATCGGAGTCCAACACTTGGCTCGATTTTGCTTCGCAGATCCGCTCCTAAGCGGACTAGAAGTAGCTCGCCATTCGAAACTGCTCCTGCATCTCTCAAACTTATCACACAATGGTTCGGAGTCCAGCACTCGGCTCGACTCTCCCTACTCGGCCCGTCCTCAGACGGGCCGGGGGCAGATCGCCGTTCGAAATTGCTCCTGCAGCCGTTGAATGGATCGGAGTCCAACACTTGGCTCGATTTTGCTTCGCAAATCCGCTCCTAAGCGGACTAGAAGTAGCTCGCCATTCGAAACTGCTCCTGCATCTCTCAAACTTATCACACAATGGTTCGGAGTCCAGCACTCGGCTCGACTCTTCCTACTCGGCCCGTCTTCAGACGGGCCGGGGGCAGACCGCCGTTCGAAATTGCTCCTGCAGCCGTTGAATGGATCGGAGTCCAACACTTGGCTCGATTTGGCTTCGCAAGTCCGCTCCTAAGCGGACTAGAAGTAGCTCGCCATTCGAAACTGCTCCTACATCCCTTAAACTAATCTAACGACCGGATCCTTCCTCCGGCTCGACTCTATCTCTCCGACTCGTCCTTAAACGATCCGGAACCCGTCCCGACCGTAGACTGTGCCGAGCTGACGAGGTACCGACCCTCGTTTTGGGAAAAAATCACCCCGAGGTCAACTCGCCGTTAGATCCTCTCAAATTGTGTGCCAAAGCGTGATGAGTGGATCCAGTAGTGCCACGTGCCCACAAAACGACAAGATAACGTTTTCTTGGTACTCGTGCCTGCCTCTGGATTCGTGCCCCCATCCGACGGTTATGGACACCCCACGTCGATCGGCACCAAGAGCCGAACGGCGGAGTCAGAACAACACATTGTTGGAGAATTCGTTTCGGCCATCAATTGTGCCGAGCTGACGAGGTACCGACCCTCGTTTTGGGAAAAAATCACCCCGAGGTCAACTCGCCGTTAGATCCTCTCAAATTGTGTGCCAAAGCGTGATGAGTGGATCCAGTAGTGCCACGTGCCCACAAAACGACAAGATAACGTTTTCTTGGGACTTGTGCCTGCCTCTGGATTCGCGCCACCATCCAACGGTTGTAGACACCCCACATCGACGGGCGTCAATAGCCGAGCGACAGGATCAGAATTGCGACAAAAGACTCGACGAACAGCCAATAGAAGACACTTCGGATAAATCGACCCCAATTTTATTAATGACTTGGACGAGTTTACAAAAAGATTACAACAGCGAGTTCAACAAAATATTAGAAGGCATGACCCGCTCATTTCCTCCGAGGAAGGGGGACACTCCGGTTCAACGACACTTTGGGTCGGCGCTTCTTAGCCTCCGAGCTCGTCTCCAGGCCGACGAACCGGGACGCCCCTTCGCCGCTGAGCCTCACAGTCGCCCCAACCGAAGCGCCACTTGAAGACACCGCCACACCACTTTGTGCATCGGCGGCTGACGCCCCGATGATAGGAGTCCGGGACGCCGCTTGATAGAACGTGATACCTCGCTCGATCTCTTCGCGGGTACACGAGGTGCTCCGGACGTTGGCCCTCACCGGCTGAGGCTTGAGCCGAGCGACCTCCTCCTCCAATTCGACGATCCGGTCCTTCAGTGCCTCGTCCTTCACGACAATTTTGAACCGAGGAAGCTTCGCCGATCCAGGGTATTCGGCGCTGTCAGATATGACACGACGCAGATGGGTCACCTCGATACTCTTGTCGACTGTCACCCTTTGCAAATGCTCGACCTTCTTCACGAGCTCATCTCGTTCGGCCAAAACAGAAGCCAATTCTTCTTCCTTAGAAAATAGCTCGGCTTCGGCTATCCGCAAGTGGTACACTTCGGCCAACAGATCCCCGTTCTTCATCTCCATATTGTACAGCATCCTCCTCGTCAGGTCGATCTCGCCCTCAAGGCGTTTCACGAGAGATAGATGGAACAGCTCTACTTGTCGCCGAGCCATCGTAGTGACGGGGGCCTACCCTACGACCGAACCAAACACTTAGACAATTTCAAAGACAAAACGTTTTTTTTCATTTATCAAAAAGCGGTGGCCAGTCCGCAAAAGGCGTTACAAAGCTCGGAAGAAAAAGCAGAACAGAAACTACAAAAAGATTTAACGAAAGAATCAAGGGTCCACCTGCGTCTCCGCTCCCACCCCGGACGCATCGACGGGCGGTCCCTCGATCTCTCCCTTAGCCGGGTCATCCTCTCCCCCTCCGTCTTCGCCTTCGACCTCGTCCTCGGCATCCCCCTCCTCGTCGTCCGCGGGCGACCCGGGCCACAGTTGATAGCCGACTCGCTCGAAGCCGGGGACACGAGCCTGGACATGGTCCAGGGCCGTCTGGTAGGATCGCTCCATGTTCTCAGCCATATGTTTCTTCGCCTCTGCCTCAATTTCGGCTTCGACCTCCGCCCGGATCCTCGCGGCCTGCGCTTCCCTCTCCGCCTTCTCGTCGGCCAAGGACTTCAATGCCGCGGCAAGATCTTGGGCGGCCTTGGCAGCTTTGGCGGACTCCGCTTCGAGGCCCTCCTTCGCTTTCTTCAGGTCGGCGGTAAGGTCGGCCACCCGAACGTCCAGAGCCTCAGCCCGCCTCTGCTCGGCCTCGAGATCCTTGACCGCCCGGACCTTCGCCAGCCTGTCTTTCTCGCTGGCGGACTTCAGCTCCTTCTCCTGTGCGGCGAACGCCTCCATGAGATGGCCGAAGTGAACGGTGGCCTACAAAGACAACGATAAGTACGAAGTACGCACCGAGTAACAAACTTGAAGAAATTTGCGAACACTTACCGAAACAAGCCCCCGGGCGACTTCGTAAGTGTCGTCGCCGACCCTCCCCGCATTCAGCGCGGCCTTATCCTTCGGGGTCGCCAAGTGTTTGACGACCTGCATTGACATCTGCGAGTTGCCGAGGAAACCATCATGATTCCTCACCAACCAGTTCGGCACAAACAACTGCTTGTGCTGCTCGGTCAGGATTTCCTCGGCATTCTGAGTCAATGGGGGAGGCTCGAGCGCCAGCGCCGCATTGACATCAAAGACACCCTCGTTCACGGACGGGGCGACAGGGGCCGAGGTCTCCTCCACCACCACCACCTCCGAAGGCACCTCGGTAGCCGGGGGAGGCGGAGCAACGTTAGTGGCGACCGCGGGCTGAACACCCGAAGACGCACCCTCGGCCGCCCTCTTCCTTTTTCTGGTCCCGGTCAGCTTGGACCTATCGGCCATCATAGCTTTAAAGTCAATCTTCATCGACTCTGCATCAACAAAAAAAAAAAGGAGGGGGAGAAAACCGAATCAAAACAGACGAATTGAAGACTTAGAAAAAAAATGAATGAGATGTCAAGAGCGTACTCGGGTCGATGGGGCTTAGTCCGGACCCGAACAACACCTCTTCGGTCAACTCCCTCCAACTCAGTACCGGAAGGGCCGTGATCCTCCTCGCTACCTCCTCCTCGGCCTCAGATAGTGCGGGGTCGCCCCGCGCAAATTTCGGCACTTCCACCTTCCACCGGGACGGAATGTGCCAAATCGGTTCGCCCCTTACGATAAAATACTTCTCCCTCCAACCCTTAAGAGAGTCGGGATTCTCTACAATCTTAACACCTCTCCTCGGCCCCAAATAGTACCGGTACTCCGAGCCGTGTTGCTTGTTTATCCGATAGAGGCCCCGGAAAACTGACAGATCCGGCGCTACCTCGGCTCGGTGACACTGAAGCAAGAATGCGTTCACATGACGCCAAGTGTTTGGACTGAACTGAGTAGGGGCGAGACAATACCAGCCGAGGATCTGAAGTATGAAAGGGTGCAGCGGAAAACGCAGTCCCGCGTTCAAGGAGTCGACGTCAAACATGCACATGTCCGACGAAGGCAACTTAGTGTTTGCTCGCACCCCGGGGCCAGCGACCATCAGCTTGTACTCCGACGGGATAGCGAAAGCCTTCCTGATCCGAAGAAGATCCTTCTCGGTCAACGACGAAATGAGCTCGTCAGCTTCGGAGGGATGGAACGGATTAGGCTCCTCGACGATCTTCGACTTTCCGTAGATCGCTTTCTCCAGAAGATCACCCTCGTACTGCCTGACTCCCGAATGCCCCGACAGGACGGAAGGATATTGTCCTATCTCGGGAGCTCGTTTCGGGTTCTCCACAATCACCCCCACCATGGGGGGCGGGGTCTCCCCTGTCCTCTTCTTCTTCCCGACCCTCGACTCGACAGCCAGCGGTTCGGCCATCTGCTTCCCCTTCCTGCGAGCTTCCGCCCTAATCCTCTCCCCGGCGCCATCACCGCCCGAGGACGAGGCACTACTACCCGAGCTTACCCTTGACATCCTTTGAAAAAGCTAAGGCAAAGACAAACTAACCTTTGAAGTGACGTTCACGGTCGGAGAATGCTCGCCGGAAATCGCCTGGCCCACGCGACAGCTAACGACAACACCGTGGAGCAAGAGCGCCGCTAGCAGAAGACTTAGAGAACAAAAGTAAATTCGTAGAGTGAAAAGTGAGAAATGAGCTCAGGGGTGAAGGAATGGTAACTTATAACCTCAACTGATAACGGGCCTCCTTGGGAATCCCAAAGGCCCACTAAGAATCCCAAACGCCCCACAAGAGAGAGGCGGCGGTATGAGAGGGATGGCGGAACTCCCCAAAAAACACAAGTTGCGACCCGGCCACCGGTCTAATGAGCCGAGCTATCGAACGAAACGCTCAGTGACCGAGCCACCGAGTTCGCCCTAAAATACCCAAATCCGCGCCCGGCAAACAGCGCGAGGTACGCGGACCGAGGTGACGAGATACCGACCCTCGTTTTTGGCAAAAAATCCTCCCGAATCAAAATCACCGTCGGATCTCTCCAAAATTCGCGTCAGGATCTGATGAACGGTTCAGATTGCGCCACGCCCACAAAACGACAAGATAGCGTTTTCTCGTGATCTGAACCCCATCCTCGTGATGCGTGCCAAAATGAACGGCCCAGATCCGTCCACGCAGACCTTCCAAACCGCTTGCCATCGGCTTGGTCGGTCGAGCTACCGAACAGCTCAGCCGAGCAACCGAGCCACTTAATACGGAATGGCGGAACCATCGAGAAGACAAGTAAACGACTCGGTCTCCGGCCCACCAAGCCGAGCCACCAAGTTCGCCCAAAAATACCCAACTCCGCGCCCGGCAAACAGCGCGAGGTATGCGGACCGAGGTGACGAGATACCGACCCTCGTTTTTGGCAAAAAATCCTCCCGAATCAAAATCACCGTCGGATCTCTCCAAAATTCGCATCAGGATCTGATGAACGGTTCAGATTGCGCCACGCCCACAAAACGACAAGATAGCGTTTTCTCGTGATCTGAACCCCATCCTCGTGATGCGTGCCCAGATAAACGGCCCAGATCTTGCCACGTCGACAAAACGACAAGATAGCGTTTTCTGGGGATCCACGCCAGAGATGGGCGGCCTAGACGATGCCACGTACCTCGGATGATCCGAACCGAGGGACCGACCCTTCCAACCGGGTCGCCGACCCCCCTAGCCGCGGCGCTACGCATCCGGGCCGTGGTGCTGGGGTACCGACCCTCCCAACCGAGTCGCCGACCCCCCTAGCCGCGGTGCTACGCATCCGGGCCGCGGTGCTGGGGTACCGACCCTTCCAACCGGGTCGCCGACCCCCCTAGCCGCGGCGCTACGCATCCGGGCCGTGGTGCTGGGGTACCGACCCTTCCAACCGAGTCGCCGACCCCCCCCAGCCGCGGTGCTACGCATCCGGGCCGCGGTGCCGAGGTACCGACCCTCGTTTTTGGGAAAAAATCCTTCCGACCCTCAGGAGCCGTTGGATCTCGTAGGAAAGCGCGCTCGTCATGGTGGACGTCCCAGATCTTGCCACGTCCACAAAACGACAAGATAGCGTTTTATGGGGATCCACGCCAAAGATGGACGGCCTAGATGATGCCACGTACCTCGGATGCTTTGAACCGAGGCACCGACACTTCCAACCAGGTCGCCGACCCCCCAAGCCGCGGCACTACGCATCCGGGCCGTGGTGCTGGGTTACCGACCCTTCCAACCGGGTCGCCGACCCCCCTAGCCGCGGCGCTACGCGTCCGGGCCGTGGTGCTGGGGTACCGACCCTCCCAACCGGGTCGCCGACCCCCCTAGCCGCGGCGCTACGCATCCGGGCCGTGGTGCTGGGGTACCGACCCTTCCAACCGAGTCGCCGACCCCCCTAGCCGCGGTGCTACGCATCCGGGCCGCGGTGCCGAGGTACCGACCCTCGTTTTTGGGAAAAAATCCTTCCGACCCTCAGGAGCCGTTGGATCTCGTAGGAAAGCGCGCTCGTCATGATGGACGTCCCAGATCTTGCCACGTCCACAAAACGACAAGATAGCGTTCTATTGGGATCCCCGCTAAAGATGGACGGTCTAGATGGTGCCACGTACCTCGGATGATCCGAACCGAGGTACCGACCATTCGAACCAACTCGCCGACCCCTCGAACCGCGGCGCAAAGCATCCGGGCCGGGGTGACGGAGTGCCGACCCTCGTTTTTGGGAAAAAATCCTTCCGAGGAGCAGGAGGCGTCTGATCATTCCGAAATTCGCGCTCCATCTTGATCGAAGGCCCAGATGATGCCACGCCATAAATAGGTATTAAAAATTGGTTTTTATTTATTTAAATCGGTTTATTTATTTAAAAAATTGCGAAAAATCGCTAAAAATTCGGGAAAATTAGCTAAAAATTCCAGGAAATAATTAAAAATTCGGGGAATATTTCTAAGCCACCGAACGAGCAATTATTACCTAGAATACGCGGTTAAAGCCCCCGAACAATTAGCCAACACATCGCAAAATTAAATAAATCATCCGGAAAAATAGATAAAAACTCGACACAGCTTCGGAGCATCAAAGAAGGAGGAACTAGCCTACCCCCGTGCTCCAGGATTCAAAAATCACCCATTCGGACTGCGATACAGTTCCACCGACCACTGAGTTAGTCAAACTACTCCTCAAAGACTGACCACCCTCAGTCTTTAGGAGTGGGGGGCTCGTGATATGGTCAAAACAAGGGGTTCAATCGAGACCGTCCAAATGGGGCACGAATCCTACAGCTCAGGGACGAGACGGTAATTTCACATGCAAACGGGTCCGAAGCGGGTACTGGGTCTCCTTCTCACAGATCCAATAACCCGCAAACGGATCCACCACAGCTGGGCACGGGTTTCAACCCGCTGCCAACTCGATCCAGCAAGACACAATCAAGGTCCCTGATTAGATCTAAATCAACGGCCATGATTCACGTCAATCTTTACACTGGGATTTAGGGATTAAAATTCCTTATCTGATTACCAGAATATACCTTATCAGATTACTTTCCCAATCTGTTTACAAGGAGATTATTCTATATCAGATTACGCGGATTACATTCCTAAATTGTTCTCTAAGACGCCTATAAATACCCCCCACCCATCTCCATTAAGAGGTAATCAATCTTTTTCTAGTTAAACGCTCTTTCATAATCATTTCTGGTTACTGACTTGAGCGTCGGAGGGTGCGTCGCCGGGATCAACCCCGGTGTCTCGCACTTCCTTGCAGGTGAACGGCGGGAGTCAACGGTCAAGATCCGGCGGAACAGGTTAGGTGTTTGCTATTCAGGTTTTCTACGAACTCACAAATTCATCTGTTTGCCCCCACACCGAAATTAGCGGCAACACCATCTAAGGCAGGAAAGAAAAATATAGTAGATTTGATAGTAGGTGTAGCATTACCTATTTTCATTTGGGAATAGTGAAAGTTACTAAATAAAATATTAATAATTGGAAGGGCTAATGAGTAAATTTGAAAAGAAACGAGAAGACCGGATCTCAAGGGTTGGGGAATCAACGGCCAAACTTCAGTCAAAAGCTGACGTAAATCTGGAGGAAAAAAATACTGTCAGTCTGTCAGACATTCTTCATACGCTACTTGTCATTTCATTTCCAAAAAGTATATGTCTAACTCAGTAACTTTTATGAGACACTTCATCTTTCTCTTTCACAGATACACCCTTCTAAAAATGAACAAAAAAAATCGCAAATTAATTTTTTTGGCCAATTAAGCCTATTTTGAAATAATTGGGAAAAATACAAACCCCCCACCCCCAAAAAAACATTCGAGCTAGATAAAAAAACACTGCAGGTTACTTAAAATACAAAGTCGGCCCAAACCATTAGTTTTCTCTCTTCACTCCACAATCACTCAGTTTTGACTAGTACTGTTAGAAATATCCAATTCGGATTCAACATTGGACCGGAACCGACCTGGTCTATACATATCTGAGTCCTAAAACATGACTCATTGGACTTTCGGCTCCGGATCCGCTCAAAATTAACCCAACCCGAACCCAGACCCGGACTCGGACCCGAACCCTTTAAAAAAACCCAAAAAATAAACATAAAAATAAATATCCTACCTGTTAAGATTATTGGATGAGAATAATTCTTTATTGATTGATTTTTTTTAAAATAAATTGAATACAATATGACTCACATATATAGGAGAGAATAGAAGACTAAACTGATGCATAACTAATATGGAACTAAACTAATATATCATCTAACACCCCCTCTCAAACTCAAGTTGGTTCAAGCAACAAGAGTTTGGAATACTGACGATTTTGATGTGGAAGAAACGATAAACTGTGGTGCAGTGACGACGCTTGATGGCGCATGTGACCGAATTGAGAAGTAGAGTGTTGCGGAAGGAAGTAGTGGTGGCGCACTGTTGAGATCTCACCCCGAACAGTGGCGGGATCTCCAGATCCCGATCTGTGATGGGATCTCACATCTGAACTGAGAAATAGACTGATGGGATCTCACCCCTGACTTGAGAAATAGACTGATGGGATCTCACCCCTGACTTGAGACATAGTCGATAATGGGATGATATCATCCCTGAACTGAGAACTGGATGCTGATAACACCCCCTCTCAAACTCACGATCGATTAACCGGAGGAAGTTGACGATCTGGATGTAGAAGCACAAGAACCCGCAAGAAAGTTCTTTTTTTTTTGAAACAGAAAGCAGGTTTGGGTTTTTAGTATCTGAAAGGGAAATCAGATGGGTTTCAGGGTTTCTTTGGAAATGGGTCGAGTTTGAGAAGATGTAATAGGGTATTTATTAGAAGTGGGTTTGGGTATGGAGCAGGGGGGTTTGGGTATTATAGGAGTTGGGTATTGGGTTTGTGGATTTAGGGTGAATTTTTTTTGGATTTGATTCATTTGAACAACGATGGAGGCGGCGAGGGCTTCGGGACCGTCGACAAGATGGGACAACTTTGGGATGGAGATTGGGAGGTGACGACAACGGGGGAGATGTCGAGATCTTGAGCAGGGAGGTTGAGGAGTTGAGGAAGTCGGGAGATGATCGGGATGAACTTCAGGAGTATCGAGAAGGCGTGAGGAGAGGGAGTCGGCGACAGAACGAGATGGCGGTGGCGGCGGTGGGGTTTCTCCGTGAGAGTTTGAATCTCTCAGGTGCCAACGATGGGTTTGTCGGGAGCAGTGTTGAGGAAGGTTGACAATGGCCACTTCTTCTTCTTCATTGACGATGGGTTCGTTGGGAGGATGTCGACGATGCCTTCTTCTTCTTTTGTTGTGCTCGATGTTGTGCAGAGGTGGGGGCTATGCCCGATGCTGTTGCCGACGGCTGGACAACAACGAGGACATGGGGAAGATTCGGTGGTGCATATCCGGTGGTGCAGAGACAAGGGGTGCCGGAGTTGGATTTGATTGTGGCGCCAGAAGTTGGAGGTGTAGATGGTGGCTAGGGTTTTGGTAGAGGTAGTTGATGACGGCTAGGGTTTTTAGATCTTGTTGTTTGTTGACAACGAGGATATTGGAGACTTGATCGGAAAAGAGAGATGTCAGGAGGTTGAGTGATTCCGATGAAGGCGAGAACCACTCCACATCGACGATTAGGATCAAATTAGTATAGGCCTTCTAGGATAATATGCTCTGATACCATGTTAAGATTATTAGATGAGAATAATTTTTTATTGATTGATTTTTTTTTTTTAATAAACTAAATATAATATGACTCACATATATAGGAGAGAATAGAAGACTAAACTGATACATAACCAATATGGGGCTAAACTAATATATCATCTAACACTACCTTCCTCCCTTCCGTCCTTCCTCCTCAATTCTAAATACTCATCTTCCAAACTCAAAAGTCATGCATTCTTCTTCTCTCCTCTATTCTAAATCCTTCGCTTGCTGCATCCGCTCGCCGCTCCCGCTCCCTCTCCCTCTCCCTCTCCTACCTGAACGGGTAGGAATCTTTTAACATGACCTGGACCCGGAACTGGAACCAGATTCAGTCCTCACAGGTTCGGATCCAGATCCGGGTCTAATTTTTGGACCTGTAGGGGACCGAGTAGTGAAGGACCCGACCCGACCCGATACCATTGCTTGTTTTGACCCGTTTTGACTCCACTGACTGAATTTGAAAATAAAATTACAAAAATATCCTTCCTTTTTACTAAAGTACCATTTTAGATACCTTTCGGGAATGATATTTTAGTAATTTTTTTAAAAATCCAGTCAACAGGTCAAAACGGGTCGAGGTTGGGTCAAATGGGAAAGAGCGGAGCTAACAGAGAAAACTAACGGTTTTGATCCAATTTAACATGTAAACATATTTTATATCTAACTCAAACGTCCGTGGGTTTTTTTTATCTTCCCTGGAATAATTCTTAAAAGTATGTTGGCTTCAAAATAATTATCTATTGTTATCTGTTATGTGGCCAAATCTCCAAGTGCCGAATTTTTATCGGATGTAAATCAAAGTATAACCAGGTGAAATTCATATCCGAAATGGCTTGTAATTTTGCAGTATTGGCTGATATTTGAAACCATAATGAACTATGAATTACTTTAATAACCTGGAATGGACTACACAGAGCATGAGCAAAAATAAGAAAGAGCCAAGCTTTCCTTGAAAGAATCGACCTTTAAAACAAATTCCGCATCCATCATTGGAATTGGTAAATTTTAAGAGAAACAAAGCATTTCCCACATTGAAGACAGCTGTTAAAACGCAAAAGCATATTCTGGGATTTTCCATCACTTTCAGAACAAGTCACTGCAGCTGCACTAGCTAATCATTCATCCCATTACTTAGAGAGCTGGCTTCCCTGTTATGCATGCAGAGTTCACCAAGTTTGAGTTCTCGATCCACTATTTTAACCACCTGGAATTTTGGTAAACTGAAACCTTGGGCATTAATGCATATGAAACTGTTATTCGTTCAAATAACGGTTAACCTTTTTCTTAAATTGCAACTTGCAGGTAAAGATCTATAGGACTTGTTTCAATCTCTCTGAGTCTTGACCTCTTGGCATACAGAGAGAATTTGATCGAGTCGCTTCTCTTTGCTAGCAAAATTTCCTTCAGAAACTCATAAGTTGGTCAAAACATTATTAGCTCTCAGCCATTTGGTTCTTAAGATGTACTCCTAAGACTTGGGAAGCTAACATCATTGAAGGCTTACGACGTTTTCCAGGTTTTAGAGGAGTACCACATCTGCAATATGCCCACAACATTATCTTTTTTGCCAAACCGAATGGCACAACCCTTCGTAACCTTAAGCTTCTCCTATATATTTACGGAAAGGCTTCCGGTTTATCTATTAACTTCAATAAAACCTTGGGCCTTTGGTTTGGTGGCTCCACGTATCGGTCGTCAAATCGAGATTGTGCATTTTTTCAACTGCGCTTCTGCTTCCTTCCCCATCTCTTATCTTGGTATCCCTTTAGGTTAGGGTAAACTACATAAAAATGATTGGTTGCCTATGATCGACAAGGTTGAATCTAGACTCAATGTGTGGTCTGGTCGTCACCTCTAGGCAGTAGATTAATTCTGATTAACTCCATCATTTCATCTATTCCTCTATTCATGATGTCTTTCTTCTATGTCTCATTCTGGGTCATCAAGCACGTTGATAAAATCAGAAGGAACTTCTTTTGGTCCGGTTCTTCTGCCTACAAGGTTGGAAAACATCTCTGTAAATGAGATCTTATTTGCAAATCGAAATGGAAGGTGGTCTCGGTATTCTTAATCTCAGGAACGGAAATCTAGCCATTCTAAGTAAATGGCTATGGAGGGTCCTCAAACATAATTTTTTGGCTTGGTCCAAACTTATTATCCATAAATATCATAAACGTCACGAAGTTTGGGAACTTCTTCCCAATATCTCTTCCTTAGCCTTTCCGTTGCGGAAAAGAGTCTGGAAATTGGTTAAACCTTAAATGCGGGCTACACAAAATTTGTGGTAATAGTTCAACTGTCAAATTTTGGACAGACTTCTAGATTGGTAATAACAAATTAGCTTCCGATTTCCCTCTATTTCTTTTGGTAGCCAATCCACACTCTTCAATGGATGCATATATTGTATACCACAACAACTCAAGAGAGTGGCATATCCGGTTCAGAATGGCTCTACCTGTCCCTCTGTTACCTATATTTCATAATTTACTATTGCTATTTTTTTTATCAGAAAAGGTTGGCCTAGGCCCCCCTAGTTTCATTAAAAAAAATTTAATAAAACAGAAAAACCAGTTACGGACAATGATATTCATGAGAGCCACATACGGACCATGATATTCATAGTCCCACCCAAAAAAAAGAACCAACAACATGGGACTCTCCGGATCCCGTGAGACCCACCAAAATACATACAAGTAAAAAAATGACCCAAATAATTGGCAACTTTTAGACGACGTTTCATGGTGTTGGACTAATTCAGACACTTGGTCAAATCTTGCTACAACTTTCTCAACTCCGGTGGTATCATATTCCCATTCTCCAGTATTGTGTGAAAATGT
Organism: Hemerocallis citrina; assembly: GCA_017893485.1. Classification (NCBI taxonomy): domain Eukaryota; kingdom Viridiplantae; phylum Streptophyta; class Magnoliopsida; order Asparagales; family Asphodelaceae; genus Hemerocallis; species Hemerocallis citrina. The sequence goes on from CM030361.1 coordinate 39,473,119, forward strand.
GTAACCCCCCTTAAAGTCAAAATTATCACGTGACTGACTATCCACAACAAACTTCTTACGATTGAGATATTCAACAAAAAATTTTGGGCTCTTTTTGTCTTAACCATATCGAAAACTCGAGGTACCTGTTCATTAATTGTCCTTTCATTATTTAAAAGCCTCGCATGTGCAGGGTAAGCTAGGTTCTATCCTTTCTTGGTGGAATTGTTGGAGGTTATGTCGTGTAAAGTGTGCCTTCCATGCGTCATGGAATTTATCTATGATAGCTTTAATTTGGATCGTTTGTAAAGAGCGGAATTGCAGGATCTTCTCTAAAACATCCCAGTATATTAATTCCTTAATCGAAGATCTTCAATTTTGTACTAAATTCTGGGCCTCTAGCCTTAATCTCTTTAAAACTTCTAAGCTTGGTCTATTTTATCTTGATAACGCTGCAGATTATTTTACTCAACATGGTTTTCCTTAATCACTGATATAATTCTCTAATCAATGTGTTCTATCATGTATTTTTTCCTTTTTCCTTAATCGCTGTTTTAATTTCATGTGCACTGTTTTCTAACATGTATTTTCTTCATTCTTTCTCGCAGTGATGACTTCCCTCTTCCAATGGAGTTTTTTTCTTGGCATTTCCTTCTTTATTCTCTTTTGATTTTGTGTGAGCAGGTTTCTGTTTTTTGTTGCCAAGAGGACTAATTACGGCGGTAAGTGTTGGGGTTTATAGTTTGCAGCACATCTCCCCTTGTTGAAGCTTCATCAAGTTACTCCTACGTTGTGTGTTTCCTTTTAACTACGTATTTGTACTTTTCTCTATTTGGCCGAGATGCTCCTTTATCTCGTCTTGGAACCTATATCCTGTTTTTGCTTTGAGATATGATTTATCTTTGTAGTTATGAATGCTGGGCTGCTGTGTCTTTCGAATGGTACTCTGCTGTCAACTATGTTTATATCTACATGTTTCTTGGGTGCGAGTTTTTTTTCCTGTGTTATAGGCTCGTGTTCAAGTTTGTTGGAGTCAGGTTTTCATGCTAATCGGTACACTGGTAGCGGCATATGCTAGCTACATTTTTCTTCGCTGCTGGCTTTTCTTTGCTGAAATGTTGCTAGCTGCTCTAATTGTGTGTTGTATCTGCGGTGATCTGATGCTAATAGCTTATTAGCTGCTAACGCTATTGTATTGCATTTTTTGAGCATTTTTTGTTGCTATTATCAGTTTGTCGGCTTTACTTATTTTTGCTTACTGCTGTTATTGCGGTGGGTAGCTTTTTGTATGTGCACTGCTATTACTTTGATCACCCCGCTTGGAGGGCGATTGCTTGCACCCTATGCTGGTTTACCACTACTTCCCTTTTTGTTGGGAAATAGGCTTCTTGTTGGTGTGCTTTTGTCCACTGCTTAGAGGTTAATATTCTTGCGTTACTGATTGTCTGCTCTGTTGGACTTTGGACTGGGAGCTTGTTTCATTTCTTTGCAACTGTGATTTTTTTGCTCCTTTTTTGAGCTTTGCCGTTTTTTGATTTCGGTACTCTGTTCGGGAGTCTTTAGTGAGTTTGATTGCAGGGATCCTGTTTTGCGGCTCCGGTTTTGGGTGAGCCGGTTTGCTGGTGTCCCTGCAGCTTCTTGGAGATTATGAATGCTCCGATCCCCTTATAGCGTCTTTTTCAGATTCCGGCTCTCCCCTTCCTCTTTCGTCGCCCGCCTAGCCTGGAGGCCTTTAGTATCCTCGTCTCCAGCATCGGCATCCGACGGCGCTTTTGATGGTCCCTCGTAGTTCTGTTCACCGACCAAGCCTGCCCTGCGATCTCAGCTTTCGACCATTCTTCTTGCTTCACCGCCTGTGTTGTTTTTTGAGTGTTTGGCTTCATTGTTGTCTTTCTGCTTTATTGTACATCTTGTATTGTTGGTTTCAGCTGTAATTTTGTTTTACATCTTGTAAAACCGTCCATTCTGCATTGTACAGTTTTAATTTCTATTATCAATATATTTTTTGATCGGGCTGGAGCCTTCAGGCTCTATCCACTTACATAAAAAAAAATCAGTTTGTCGGCTTGTAAGCTATTTATTTGTATAATACTTGCTCGTATTGCTTTCAATATATATATTTGTGGCTGAAGTCTTCGACTCTAACCTTTTTATCAAAATAAAAAACAAAATCTCTCTGTATATTTTAGACATAGTTGTGAGGTTAATTTCATCATTAAGTGTTTAATGAAATAAATCAACTAAAATAGCATACCTACTAAAAAAAGAGTAATGCTTCATCCACTACCAATTTCACTACCTTATGTGGCATATTCCTATTGGAGAGTTCCCCCATCTACTCTATCTTTCTCTACCTATTGGAGCGTGTCACCTAAGGAAGTGAACAAAATGGTAGTGAACTTGGTAGTGGATTTAACATTACTCCTAAAAAATTGAGTAATGCTACGTCCACTACCAATTTCACTACATTTCTCTTCATTATCTTAGGTGACACATTTCAATAGGTAGGGAAAGATAGAGTAGGTGGGGGAACTCTCCAATAGGAGTATGCCATCTAAAGTAGTGAAGAGAATGACAGTGAAATTGATAGTGACTGAAGCATTACTCAAAAAAATTATGAAAAGTGAATCCCCTCCTTAACTAACTCTCAAGTGGAGCCCTCAAGTGGAGCCCGTAAACAGATACTCTCAACCAATTGGCCCTTTGAACCGGAAAGGTGACCAATCCGGTTTTTTAGGGTTCAAACCAAATTCATTTTGTCCGTTTTGTCAGGTCGGGTCTAGTTAGTATAACTAGATGTAACCATCTCTAATCTCTAATCTCTAATCTCTAATATGATAATGGAAAAGTTGGAGTTGTAATTTGTGAAAAAAATAAATAGTTGCATTGCATGTGCAACTCCAACTCTTCCATTTTTTACTTATAACCTTTTTTAATGGACACGTCCGTTGTATGCACACTTCAACTCTCCTATTTTTTACTTCAAAATTTTTCTAATTGATAAGCACATTTTTTCTAATTGACACATGCAACATACGTAAAGCATATATATTTTTTACTTTAAAAATTTTTAATTAATACATACACCACACATTTACATCAAAGTTTTTACTTAAAATTTTTTATTAACATGTGCTTGGCACGTCAAGTCCAACTCTCTTATTATACCCTTTATATACATATTACTAAAATGTGCATCGCATGTGCTATATTATATTATTTTAAAAATATATATTTACTTCTAAAAAAATATATTTATGAAGACGTGCGAAGCACGTGCAAATCACAGATTTTGCTTTATCACGTGCAAATCACAGATTTTGCTTTATTTTTAAAAAAACACGTGCATCGCAACGTGTAAAATACAAATGATTTAATGAGTTCAAAACTTACACTTACAATAAGCATTACCAAATCCTTATTGACCATGGATCTACTCCTAATGCAACTTGAACCTGGTTCAGTCGGTTCACTGGCCCCATCTGGTTTCTTTGGTTTTTTAGATTGATCAATTTTATACAAAACTAGATCAGTTAAGTGGCCAGTTCGAGGTTTACAGTTCGGGATAAACCTGATCCTGCCAATCCGGTCCGGTTCTGACAAGACTGCTCTCACCAAACTATCTCGCCACCTGCACTCTGCATATTCTTCCATTCTTCTTCCACATGACATGCTCTTAGCAAAGTACTGGTAGACAATAAGGATCTACAAACAGAACTTCAGAGAGAGAATGATTGGAAGATACTTTATGTAAAGATGCCCATAACATACCAAGAACAATACAATAAATAATCCCCACAGGCCACAGCTAAGGTAATATTCCATGGATCTATCTATCTATCTCCAAAATTTTATCCTAATCAGGTCAACATGTTGTGGTCCATCTCCTTCTTCTTTATTTTCTACTAGTATAAGACAGCTACCTTAATCTCCTGGGACCCACCCAGCACACTCCACTGCTTTTCAGTGGCAATTAAAGCTAGTCATTTCTCTACTTTTATGGTCAACTGACATGAGAAAGGGGTCATCATGGAGAGGGATGTTTGTGGAAGTTAGCGCCCATGAATTGTAAAGTTGTTGAATGGGCTTCTCATGCTGCTTCTTTTGAAATGATTGGAAGTAATGGCTTTCAAGCTTTTATACTACTGCGTTGTACTCCTATCTACTAGTCAATAATAATGTAGTGCATTATATGAGACACTGTTATCATCACTGTCAGCATTTGTTGGTTTGCGGGGGAAGAGTTTTGACAGGAATAAAGGGGGTTAGTTCTACTACCTCACATGCAAATTACTGCAGGCACACACAATAGTACTTCAGACATTATTGATGTCAGGATGCTCAGACTATGCATAAACACTACATATACACAAAGCAGAGTTGGATGTTAAGGAAGAAACCACAAATAGATGCATGCAAACAGAATAGGAAACAATCCAAATATACAAACCCTATCTCATAGTCCTGAATCCAGTTATCTTGAACAGAAAATGCACTTGTTTGAAGTCTACCAGTTCTCTACGAAGCCTGTATAGCGCATAAAAAGACAAGTCTTACCATGCAATACAAAGTTCTTTACGAGCCCCAAGACATTATGGAACAAATTCACGAAGAAAGAAGCAAGTTATGTTTGAAAGCACTAATATATTCATATCGCAGAGACCGAACAATAAAACAATCAATAGCATTAGGCCAATTGGGGAAGTACAGATTGTATGGCCACTTAGTATATACTCTGTACAACATATGCACCATTTTTTAAAAGTGCAATCACAATTGCCTTCTTTATATAACTAGCTAATACATGCCACCTAGACTCCGTACATCTCAATTCGCTCTATGAAGATTACAAGGATCCACGGACTTAACAAACTCCAAGGTCAGACTGGAGCCCCATCAAGCGAGCTCTTAAACAATGTAGTCTCCTCTTGTAATGCGACCTTACTTTTGTCTACTTGAATCCAAGTTTCTGATATTTTCTCTACCTTTCCATCTAGAATCTCAACCAAGGTGAATGCACGCAAAGAGTTCATGTTCTTTGAGTCATCCCTTCCACCGACTGAATCATGTTTAACCCTTGGCACAATTGCTCCGTTCAAATAAATGGTCCCATCTTCACCTACCGCAATCATTTTCCTTTCCCCTCCATAGGCTAGTGCCTTGTGCATGTGGCCGAAAACCACTAAAGGGATGGCAAACCGCATGCTTGTTTTCAACTCGCACAAAGCTTGAGTGAGATCTGTTTGAAGATTTAAGTTTAGAGTATCTTTTGGAATTCATAAAAGACCATTCTAGATGAGCGGAGAAATTTTGTTTTAAGCCCTACATGTGACAGTGATTTTCCATTAGTGCATTTTGACATTTTTTAGCACACTTTAAACCCCTTGCCATTCAAAACCCTTCTGTTAGGTGAAGTATGTTAGCTGGACTTATTTGGACGTAAGAGCATCTGTAGTCGTTCATGCCAAATTTTGGCTAAATAGCAAATAGCAAATAGGAAAAAGAGAATGTTGCTGCAGTCGTTCGATGCTAAAAAATAGCCAAACGAGTGATTATTATTCGTCCATGTAGATTGACGAACTTTAATCGTCCGTCCCTTAAATTTTTTTTTTTTTTTTTTTTTTTTTTTTTTTAACACTAAAAGACCAAAAAAAAAAAAAAAAAAAAAAAAAAAAAAAAAAAAAAAATTGTGAACAGTAGACGGACGGGGCATTATACCCCGTCTCATCAAATTGACATACCATAATCATCCGTCCCTTTCTTTGTCCCTTAAATTTTTTTTAAATTTTTTTTTTTGCACTAAAGGACAAAAAAAAAAAAAAAAAAAAAAAACAGTGAACAGTACACGGACGGTGCATTATACCCCGTCTACTCAAATTGACAGACTATAATCGTCCGTCCCATTTTAATTTTTTTAATTTTTTTTTTTTAAAAGCCCTAAACGAAAAAAAAAACAAAAAAAATTTGGAAAAATACCTGGGACGAGTGATTATTGTTCGTCCGTTGAGATTGACGAACTATAATCGTCCGTCCTTTTTTTTTAAAAATTTAATCCTTCGTCTCACCTACCAGACGAAGGATTATCATTCGTCAATTCTGACGGACGAACGAAAATGATTCGTCTGCTATATTTGGCATTTGGCCAAACCGTCTGCTATATTTGGCCAGCTACAGTACCTCGTACACCCAAATTTTGGGTTTTTAGCCGACGACTGCAGCATGTTTTTTTCCAAATTTTCCAAATTTTGGGTTTTTAGCCCACGACTACAGATGCTCTAATACCCCCAAATAAGCAGTCAAACAAAATTTAGCGCACTTCCACTAAAAGTAACTTTTTAAAGAAAAAATGTACATGTTAACAAAAACAGTACATAATAACAAAAAGAAAAAAAGAATAATTAAAAAAGTTTTCTTTAACTGCGCAATAGAATGAGTTTTCCGATACATTTTGGATGGTGATTGGTGATGTGAATGTGTCAAAGGAATTGAAAGGGGTTGTCAAACAAGAAGCATGACAGTGGGAAATTTCATTCTGGATCAAAGTTATCTAGTTTGTTAAATCATATAGCTCTTTTTTTAGCTATGCTAATCTAGCAATCAATCGTGGAATTAAACTTCACTTTATTCGTGGAAAGAGGTTCTATTAGTTTTTCCTTCAAATATAAAACCAAATATATTATGTAGGATACAGGAATTTCATCTGAAATATTAGATAAAGTTTGTTAAGTTTACCTGGATCACCATGGTCACCACCTCCATATACCCAATCTCTCCCACAAATATCATTCATACTCGATCCTAGGCCTGTACATAGTAATAAATTCAGAAATAAATAATAGGTGGAGAAGGCATTTTTAGTGTTGGTGCAAATGCAACAGAACTTTGTACCTGTAGGGCCATTATGTGCAAGGAGGACCACAGAATGGCCTTCTGGTGTCCCTGAAGCCGCTTCACATATTTTTTTCACACTTCCTTCCATGTCGTTCACTCCATACCTAAGTAAATGAGTGTTTGAGTCAGAAGACCAACTCATGTTGCTGTGTGTTTTTTTTGACTGATTTTAATATTTTTAATGATACACCAGAACTTAGTTTTCTAATTTATATTGTTAGCAGGCCATAATTGGTCCGATCCTCATATATTGGTACTTAATATTGTCTATAGGTGGAACTTTTGAATTTAAGTGCTTGTCACTTTAGGACCAACCAAAAAAATCAAGATCTTATATTTTTTTAAGCCCATTCATAGTGTACTGCAGTAAGAAAGATTCGTAAGAAAATAACAACCTCAAAATATTGTGAAAGATAAATTTTGGTCCACTAGGTAAAAATGCAGAAAACTGTTTGTCTGATTTAACTCCTACATAATCGCAACGATCTATAGTTTTATACTTTATTTCAGATCTAAAGATTTGTTAAAAACCTATGAGCATCGTTACTCTTTAACTTGAATGGTAAGTCAGACATTGAGACAAGTCCTATTAGAAAAGGTATAAATTAGATCACAGAATATTATATTATTTGACCAATTCAATATAATTTGGTTCAAACAAATTCAGTATAATTAAGTTCATTGTTACCCTTTCCTTAAACTGTTATGATTGCTTTGGCTAATCATACGCAAAGGTGATAAAAAATCATATTACATTAGCAATGTACAAAGTCTCAAATGAATTTGGGATGGAGATAGGCAGTTAAAAGAACACAGCTGTGATATATCTAGTTGTGATGTCTATATAATGTTGGCAAATAATGACTAATGAGAATGTAAGTATGCAAAAAAGAGAAACTCAGAAGTTAGTTGGTAAAGCCTAATGCTAATGATTGGTCAGATGTTCAAATATTGCTTGCAATATATCAGTAAGAATTGTCTATACCCAGGAAAGGAGGCACTAATCCACCTAATTAATTTTAAGATAAATGCAGGTACGAACAGGTGTAAAAACCCCCAGTCATTCAACCGGTATTGCCACGGACCTGCCAAGGGGCTAAAGTCTCACCCAAAAGACTAACTAATTGGAAGGTGCTTTGGGATCATTGACAATTCTATATAAAGTACTCCCTACTCAATCTCCTATCCAATGTGGGACTAAAATTCTCACTCTCAATCAACCCACACACTTATATCTAAACTTTTCTAAGCTTACTAACTAGGCCCATCCTATGTAATTATTCAACTAGCAAGCCCACTAATTAATTTCTATAGCCCACCTAGCAATTACTAAGCCCAACTAAGGATCTTATATATATACTCTGACTACTTCAATAAACCTGTCAATGATCTGATGGAAAGAGCATGTATTCACCTCAGTCAGGACCGGTAAAAATATAATCATATGAGTTTGAAGTCTACAATGCAGACTTACCCTAGCACTCAATATAGATTTATTCAATATCAATAAAACAAGAGATATCTGCTCTACCTAATCAGCATTAATAGCACCACTCCAACCAGAAAAGATCCACAACCCATCAGAACTTAAAGAAAAAAAGGCTAGCTCGATGTCAATTTCCAAGTATCTATATGCAGCTGAGAGAGTTAATGTATATGCCTACATTGTGGAGAACATCACTGGTTATAGCATTCACACTCGTTTTTCTCAAATTTGGCAAAATGGCATGATGACAAAATGAGGAATGACAAAAAGATGATTTGTTTGCAATCGTCGTTTGCCAGAATTGGAAGAAAAAAAGTAAAAGATTGTCGGACGGAACATCCGTCTGAATTTTTTTAATTTTATAATCATATTCTCCTGCAATCATATGATATCATATGCCCATATCACAAATAAACCATTGGAATTCTTCAATATTGGTGCACATCATATGCCCATACCACAAAAATGCCATTTTGAATGGGACGGTACATGTTGTCCCGTCCAAACAAAAAATGTTAACGGACGGGACAATGTTGGAGAATCCCGTGATTCTCTCTCCTCTTGTTATTAGCCATTATTGGAGAAGATTTGCTATTATTAGAGAAGATTTTATGTTTTCATTTAGTTTTCTTTTTCCTTAAGGTTCTCCTTTATTCAAGGATGGACATTGATTGTATTTCTCATATTTAAACAAGCTTTGGGCTGAAGAATAAAATAAGCTTTCACCACTTGTGTTCTAATATGGTATCAGAGCCAGGTTCCTAACCTAGGGTTCGTAAAGTTTTTCCCTAAACTCGTTTCTCCAACCCGGTTAGGCTCTCAATGGCCGATTCCAATAGATGGCGGCAAGCCCTCACCGGCTCAACAAACAACGACGACTCCACAACAGAAGGCGAAGCAGGCCGCGGGAACGGCGAAGCAGGCCATGGCGATGGTGGTGGTGCTGGCCGCGGTGCTGGCACTGCGGAGGTGCTAGTCGTGGCACTGGCAGAGGCGCTGGTGGCAGTGCTGGTGGCGGTACTGGCCGTGGCAATGGCGGCGGCAATGGGGACGGAAGCTCTTTTGGAGACAACAACTTCAACACAAGTTTCAATGATCAGGAAGGATCCTCAAACTCCCTCAAGGTCAATGTTCCTAAGATGAATGGAAAAAATTATAATGAATGGGCCCAAACCGTTCGTTTGGTATTGGAAGGCCAAAGAAAGCTTGGTTTTTTTACGGGATCAATAGCAGAACCGACAATAGAAGACCCTTTTTTCCAACAATGGAAGTATGAAAACTCCTTGATTATTGCCTGGTTAGTGAGCTCTATGGAAACCACAATGGGCAAGCCGTACATGTTTTTACATTCTGCAAGGGCAGTGTGGGAAGCTGTCAAAGAAACATACTCTGATATCCAAAACTCCTTCCAGATCTTTGGCTTAAAGTCAAAGTTGTGGCATGCTAAACAAGAAGACAGGGATGTAACTACTTATTATAATGAGATCAGATGTTGACTCTATGGCAAGAGTTGGATCTCTGTTATGATGACAGTTAGAGGTGTGCAGAAGATAGTGTTCTGTTTCTCAAGAGGCAAGAGAATGATCGTGTCTTTATGTTTCTTGCTGGGTTGAATAAAGACCTTGATGAAGTAAGAGGCCGAATTTTGGAGAAGATACCATTGCCAACTCTTCGTGAAACCTTTTCAGAAATAAGAAGAGAGAAGGCACGATAAGGAATCATGATGGGTAAGGCACCTAAAAGTTCAGAATCTGAAGGCTCGGCTCTGCCCACTAGGAACTTCAACGAAAGTAAGAAGTCGGACAAACCTTGGTGTGATCACTGCAAACGCGCATGGCATACATGTGAAACATGTTGGAAGCTCCATGGCAAGCCTCCGAACTGGAAGAAGAAATGTGGTAATGAGGGTTGTGCATTCCATGCTAGTAATTCAGATCAAGGGCAGCAATCTTTTTCAACTCAGCTTTCCCTCACGACGGAACTAGACAAACTGTTCAAAGTTCTCAAATCTCAAATTCCTTCTTGCTCTATAGCACAAAAAGGCAATTCTGCTCTTCTTAATGTCAGTCCCAACCACACTTGGATAGTAGATTCAGGTGCAACCGATCACATGACAAGTGAATCTACTCTGTTTTCTTCATATAGTCCTTGTGCAGGGAATCAAAAAATAAAAGTCGCAGATGGCTCTTTTTCAGCCATTGCAGGTAAAGGTTCAGTTGTGTTGTCTCCGATGTTGACTCTTAAAGATGTCCTTCATGTTCCAAACCTCTCTGGTAGCCTAATGTCTGTTAGTAAATTATCCCAAGAAAAAAACTATCAAACTTATTTTTTCCGTTCTCACTGTGTCTTTCAGGATTTGAACTCGGGAAAGATGATTGGCAGTGCTAAGGAGAATGGAGGGCTCTACTACTTCAACATTGGACCTAAATCACAACTACCTTCCAAACCGATAAGTTCCTGTTTTGAGTCTTTTTCTGTTTCGAATAATGATGACAACATTATATTATGGCATTTACAATTAGGTCATCCTAGTTTTTGTTATTTAAAACACTTGTTTCCTAAGTTATTTCGTTATAAAGATTTGTCTTTGTTTAAATGTGAAGCATGTGAATTTGCAAAACATCATCGTTCCCATTTTTCAATACAACCTCATAAACCATCAAAACATTTTTCTATTATTCACAGTGATGTTTGGGGCCCTAACCGTACAAGTACACTCTCTCACAAAAAATGGTTTATCACATTTATCAATGACCATTCAAGAGTATGTTGGGTATACTTGTTAAAGGGGAAATCCGATGTTTGTCAGGCTGTAAAAGACTTTTTTAAAATGGTGCAAAATCAATTTCAGAAAACTATTCAAGTCTTTAGAAGTGACAATGGCAGGGAATACTTTAACACAATTTTGGGTGATTTTTTTCTTCAAATTGGAATTGTGCACCAAAGTTCATGTCTCAATACTCCCCAACAAAATGGAGTTGCAGAAGGAAAAAATAGACACTTATTGGAGGTGTCTAGAGCTTTATTTTTCTCAAATAAAGTACTAAATTATTTGTGGGGTGAAGCAATTTTAACTGTTGCATATTTAATTAACAGAATGCCCTCCAAAGTTCTCAATTTTCAAACTCCAATTCATATTTTCAAAGAATGTTTTCCTGTTACTCGTATTTCAACTGATTTGACATTAAAAAATTTTGGTTGCACAACATTTGTTCATGATCATAAGAATATTGGCAAACTCGAACCACGTGCTATAAAATGTGTTTTTGTAAGGTACTCTCCAACCCAGAAGGGATATAAATGTTTTGATCCAAAAAACACGAAAATGTTTGTCACTATGGAAGTCACATTCTTTGAAAACAAACCTTTTTTTGACGATACTCATCTTCAGGGGGGGAACTTAAAGGAAGACTCGTTTCAAACTGAGAACATAAGGTTTTTAAATAACTTACCCTTGCCTATATCACAAAATTCTAAGACTTGTACTTCTGCACCAACAGAAAATGGCCATGATTCATCTGAACCTACTTCTGCTATGAGTAAGGATCTCGATGAATTCAAGCCTACACTTTCTCATGAAAAAAACAATGAGAACCTTGAAGATGATAATAATGATGAACTAATTGAAATGCCACAAAATGATGAGTCATCTAAAGAGAAGTTCGAAGTAGGAAACAAGACTTGGAAAGGAAAGGTGTTTGTGAGGAAGAACCATAAAGAAGGGGATGTGTCCACATCTCAATACTGCTATGAATCTTAACCGGGGAATAATTAACCTCCTAAGAAAAGAGAAGGTAAGTCTATCTCTGTTTCAGAGAGTCGTATTAGGTATCCTGATATAGATGATCCCATAGTTGTTAGAAAACCTGTTAGATCTTGCCCTAAATAACCTATGTCCGATTTTATATCATATTCAAACTTGTCTTCTTCTTTTTCTGCCTTCACCTCCCAATTGTCTAGTGTAGAGATTCCAAAGAATGTACAGGATGCTCTAGAAGTTCCAAAGTGGAGGGAAGCTGTATTTGAGGAGATGAAAGCTCTTGAAAAGAACAAAAGTTGGAGAGTCATGACACTACCAGTTGGTAAGAAGACCGTGGAATGTAAGTGGGTGTTTACTGTGAAGTACAATTCAGACGAGTCAGTTGAAAGGTATAAGGCTCGCTTGGTGGCTAAGGGTTTCACTCAAACCTATAGCATAGATTACTCAGACATTTGCTCCTGTTGCAAAATTGAACACTACTTTTATCTCTTGCGGCTAACCTGGATTGGCCTGTACATTAGTTGGATGTTAAAAATGCCTTCCTCAACGGTAATCTAGAAGAAGAAGTATACATGGATAGTCCTCCTGGCTTTGGAGAAAAATTCGGATCAAAGGTATGCAAGTTGAAGAAGTCTCTTTATGGCTTAAAGCAATCTCCGAAGCTTGGTTTGAAAGGTTTACTCAGTCTATGAAGAACCAAGGGTACACTCAAAGACAAGCTGATCACACTTTATTCACCAAATTCTCTTCTGATGGGAAATTTGCTGCCTTGATTGTTTATGTAGATGACATTGTCCTCACTGGTGATGATACAGTTGAAATGAGAAGAGTATAAGAGAGACTTGCTACAGACTTTGAAATCAAGGACTTAGGGTCCTTGAGATACTTTCTTGGTATGGAGGTTGCTCGATCAAAGAAAGGAATTGTGGTTTCACAGCAGAAATACATTCTCGATCTATTGCGAGAAACAGGAATGAGTAGTTGTTGACCAGCCTCACCCCCATGGATTCTAATGCAAAACTTTGGGGAGAAGGATATGTTCCTATTGACACCGGAAGATACTAGATGTTGGTGGGTAAGCTAATTTACTTGTCTCTCACTAGACCTAACATTGCCTTCTCAGTCAGTGTAGTGAGTCAATTTATGCATTCTCCTTATGAGGAACATCTTGAGGCAGTTTATAGAATACTGAGATACTTGAAGGCCAATTCTGGAAAGGGTTTATTTTTTTAGAAGACTAGTGAAAGAAATGTGTCTATCTTCACTGATGTAGATTGGGCAGGTTCAGTCACAAACAGAAGATCAACTTCTGGATATTGTACCTATGTATGGGGTAATCTTGTGACATGGAGAAGCAAAAAACATGGAGTTGTAGCAAGAAGCAGTGTAGAAGCCGAGTTTAGAGCTATGGCTCAGGGTATTTTTGAAGGACTATGGATTCAAAGAGTCCTGGAGGAACTTAAGATGAAAATTGAGCTTCCTTTAAAGTTATATTCTGACAGTGAAGCTGCCATAAGCATAGCCCACAACCCGGTTCAGCATGATAGAACCAAACATATTGAGATTGACCATCACTTCATAAAAGAGAAATTAGATGCTGGAATCATATGTCTACCATTTATGACCTCTAGTCAGCAAATTGCGGACATCTTAACCAAAAGCTTGGCAAGACCCGTCTTTGAGCATTTGATAAGCAAGTTGGGCATGATAGATATCTATGCACCAACTTGAGGGGGGGTGTTTGAGAATCCTGTGATTCTCTCTCCTCTTGTTATTATCCATTATTAGAGAAGATTTTTTGTTTTCTTTTTCCGTAAGGTTCTTATTGATTTAAGGATGGACATTGATTGTATTTCTCTTATTTAAACAAGCATTGGGGCTGAAGAATAAAATAAGCTTTCACCACTTGTGTTCTAATAGACAACATCATCCGTCTCATCCTTTTTTTTAAAAAAAAATTGTAATTTCTTAGGATGGAGCAAATCGTTTTTTTTTAATTTAAAAAATTGAAAAAAAAAATATCGGACGAAATAACAAGTATCGTCCGACTCATGTAAAAAAATTAAAAATTAATATTTCGTCTCCTATATTTTGGCAATTGCCAAACCCGTTCTCAAATTTGAGAAAATTTGGCAAAATGAGAAACGACTGCAACGCCTCATTTGCCAAAATATGAGAATTTTGGCAAAATGAGAAACAAGTGTGGATGCTCTTACAGGCTAAATTGTGCATGGCATATGAGTTCAACTTTCCGATCGTTTTATCGGATTGTTTTTTTTTTTAAAGTAGATCCTTTATCAGATTGTTATTACTACTTCTAGACACATTTCAGTCCTCTCAAGAAAATAAAATAAAATTTACACAGACTGGATTTACACAAAAGTTAACAACAATGATTTGATTTTAAATATACTACAGAGAAAAGCTTTCAATGACAATAATTTCAATAAGAGACAAACACCAACTTATATGTAGCAGTAACTACTAACCTTGCAGACAGTAGCTTGGGACGAAATAATGCCCCACCACCGCAAGAAAATGGGCGACCACCGACCACACTCAGCTGTAAAGTTGGAAAATCCTGACGGCTATAGCCAACATGCTGCTCACCTAAACTGTTCAACAACAACCGCAAAATAAAAATTAGGTGTCCATGAGATTGGATTGTTTCTGAGTCATATTATGGCGGTAGTTATTCTAGTATTGAATGATAAGCATCGGAAGTGACAATTAAAGAATTTATGAAACACAAAAAAATGAGAAAAATTATGAAAAACAAAATTTTGACTTTGGGAGGGCTCCAATGATTAAATGCATAGAATCTGAAGTATGGAGTCCTTCAGTGGTGGTGATTATGGGACAGCATAATAAAGAAAAACACAGTAACAGCACACTTATTGCAAAAAAGAATTATTTACTTTAAAGATGTATTTAAAGAAACAAAATATGCCAATATTCAGGCTCTCCAAACTATACGCTCTACAGTGGCTCATATTTCAGTGCATAGAGAGACTCTCTACAAGTGAAATAAAACCCTAAGTAACCGAAATTACAGGTGAGGACCCCAATCCTTGATCAGGATTCAATCCACTATCATGTTACTGGAGAGCCACCACACCCCATCCATCCATTCATCACTGCTTTGGGATACAATGTCTAAAGGTACTCATATCTATATGTGTTAACAGAGTCCAGAAGTGTAGCTTCTCCTCCTATGATATACATTATATGAGGTTTTGCATTTGCAAATATAGGGGTTGGGTTCTCTCCAGTAATGGTAAATTATACACCATAGCTAACAACTGAATCAACAAAAGACGCAAAAAACGGAAGCAGATATGCAAAAAGATATTGCGTATATATTAGAGCATTCAGGTGATGAAGATGTAGGTAAACAAGAAACTCGGCAACTTCTGCACAAGTAAATGGCACGGAAGTTTACCATTCCAATTGTAGCTGGACACGGTCTGCCTTCCTGATAATCATGTGAACAAAATGACACCTTCAACACCATTGTTATGAGTACTGATATACAAATACCGTAGATCAATAATAGAAATGTTAAGTTTAAAGATCAGAAACTTACTTCACTGAGAACTTATGAGTTTGCCACGAATCATGATTACCCAAAATAACAGATTTTGGGATATCAAGCTTTGAGATGCTTCGAACAAGTTCGACGTTCTCATTACCATAATCGCCTACAGGAATATAAATATGTAAATAAGAAATAGTGAAGTCGTTATTTTACTGAAAAGGTCACTTTAAATCTTGAAATAAAATCCAACATTTTTTCATGACAACATATTCAATGGCATCTTTTGTTCTGATGGCAGGATGAAGAGGTACCAAGAAAAGGGAAGAGGACATGCCTGTAAAGAGTACCAAATCAGGCTGCAGTTCACATGAATCATAAGTCAGACTCTTTGAGTAAAGCACAGATAAATCAGAGAAAATAGATCAAGATATAATATAAAAACAAAGTACACTTTACAATAGATACCAAAGTAACATGATGGAGGAATCCACACTCCCAAAACTAACTGCTGGAGAATCTAAGGAAAAAACTGCAATACAGATGAAATATCTATCCGAAGGAAGCATGACTTCTGCAGTCAAATTCCTGATAAATACTGGTATAATTTCCATTTGATTTCTTGACCCCAAAACAACTAAAAGGTAAAGCATGATAAAAGTATTCAAATAAAAAATTTATAATATGTATACAGCGAAGATGAGGGGAGGATGCACACAATTGGGACGTGTCTTGAACATCTACAAATCCCATGCATATACCCATATGAAGATAGACTGAAATTTGAAGAACAAAGGCCCAAATAAACTGCTGAAATCGACATGTTTGTAGACATAAGGAGTTGGTCAAATAGAGCTGTTCTTGGGAAACTGGCATGACATTAATCCTAGATTGAGCGACTCTTACAGACCAAATTACTTTAGAACATGTTTTGGTGCCTTGTTAATCAAGACTATTGGATTGCTAGTAGAACTAGGATTAGATGGAAACCTCTAATCAGGGCTAGAGTAGACCCCTCTCTGTAGTATCTTGGAATTTAATTTTAATATCCTCTTTAACCTTCAAAACCCATAGCTCACTCTATTGCTTCCTTGATAGGATTCGACTTGATATTCTGATGCCACCAAACCTGTAATAGAAAAGAGTTTGACATGGCCTGACTTTGTAATTTCTCTTTCTTTCTTTCTTTCCAGTCAGTCGAATAAATCTTCTAATCTATAATAAAGATCTATAACCTTCTAGAAATTGCCGTCGGTTACTTTATACTATAGTTCGTGTCTTTAAAACTTCTCTAAACCTTTATCACCTCCAGTGCATGGACAACCTCAAGAAACTCTAACAAATTGATACCGGAGCCAAGTTCCCAGCATATCTGGTATTTGTCGACGCGTCCTTACAACGGTGAAAATGCTGCCTACTACTACAAAATCTAGTTTTAAATCAACCTTTGTTTTGTTCCAACCTCAATTGTCTACAACTTCATTATGTAGAAGTTTGTAGGCAAACACAACTTCATCTTTGGTAGATGAAGATGCAAGACCTAGTGGAAAAGGCGACATCGGGCAAAAAATCAACTTACGAAATATGTTGAACAATGGAAAGACCTCGATCTTAGAGCACTGGATACAATTTGGTTTTCTTAATTGATGACCATATCAATAATTTTTAATCAAATTATTTTTCGGTTTATCTATGAGAAGGTCATCAATATCCAATATTGAGTCCTTATTTTGCTCTCGTCTTTTCGGATCTTATTGCACTCAATTTACCCTCATCTACATTAAGGATAATATCGCAATCGAAGACATGACAACAGCCCTCCTCTCTCATGAGATGGAAAATAAGACCAGCAAGGCAACAAGTAATCAAAGTTCAAAGAGCATTGCTTGGAGAATGAGGATCTTTGCACAGACTTAAGTGCTCAACAATAGATACCAGACATGTCCCAAGATCTATAACAATATAAAATGTCGGTATGAAAGAAACATAGGCACCATCTTATTACTTTACATAGCGTCTCCAAAAGCTTAGAGATAAGGTGGAGGCAGTCTAGTTCAGACATAATCAATCACCCTTTATGCTAAAGTTCTTTCTTTCTTACTCTTAAAAACCTGCCACATAATAGATCCAAATTCATGACACACCGAACACGGCTCCTTGAGTCTGACCATTCCAACAATATGTGACTAAATAATAAACATGATGATAAACCATCACCTGAGGATCACATATTTGTATTGCCATCATATTTGCACTTAACAGCACCTATCCTCTGGGCAAACCGACTTAATATGCAGATCCTAGTTCGATTGGAATTTCAACTCCTGTTGATCAAATTATTTTGTGTACACATCTGGAATGCCTTGCTAATCAAGAACAGTGGATTCCTAGCAGAATTAAAAATAGAGAAACCCTATACATAAGGGGTTAGAGATCTCTCTTTCATATCAGAGCGTACTTGATCATTCTTCTCTCTACTCTCTAAAAACCATGGATCCCATACTGTTTCCTCGACTGCTTCAACCTGTAGTTACCAAACCCTTAGATAGCTAAAAACTTGCAACTGAGGAGTTCAAAATGGCCATAAATCTATTTCTTTCTAGACAGTCTTGTTTATCTTTCACCTATAATAAAAATCCTTCGTTCCTTTACCTCTTAAAGTATAGCCTTTAAGATAACTTACAAAGGAAAGCCAGAGTTGACTAAACCAAAATCTGATAGTGATGGTCCTTACCTTATATAATACTAGTATCATGCACGTGCGATGCACGTGGAGAGGAATGAAAAGGAAAAAAAACTATAATGCACGTGGAGGGGAATGAAAAGGAAAAAAAACTACAATGCACGTGCGGTGCACGTGGAGGGGATTGAAAAGGGAAAAAAAAGAGGGGAATGAAAAGGAAAAAAAAGCCAACACGTGCGCTGCACGTGTTGACAAAATGACAAAAAAAAAATTGGTGACAAATGACACTAACCCCTTCTCCCATTATAATAGTAGAGATTTTGATTATTTTTATTGCATAATACCTATAATATTTGTTACATTAAGACCTTTATAATGATATGCCGGGAGGCTACCACTCCACAAAAAAAAATAAAAAATTATTGCTTGATAACTTTCTCCAGCCAAATTGAGAGATGAGACTTGAGCACAAGGAATATATGCATCAACTTTGGTTCATTTACATAATACAACATCTGCCTTCTCCATCTATTGATTGCATTATATCCATACGAAGAGAAAACCATGACTATATTATGACAAAAATATAAGCATATACCAAATACATATTACTAAGTTAAAGTAGGTAGTTGCAATTTAACACAGATAAGTGTATCATTGTGATTGTGATTGAACAACCACATATGCCACAAAATTAGAAACCTTTACAGCAAGAAAATACCTGCAGAAAGTGAAGGGCTCTTGAATCTTCCTCCAGGTCCCAATCATCATGCTAATCATGAAAGAATAAAAAATAAATTATGGAGAGATGTTATTAACCATAGACTCAGTATGTATTCGGGAACTTCTAATGTAATAGCAGCAGCTTAAAAGTAAATGTATAATCTCATATGGTGGTGTTTGAGAATGTGAGCCAGATTTATGCATAGAAGTACATAAATAGGCAAGATCCTAATTCATAATCAGATTAACCATGCCCACATGAACAATAGAATGATAGAACAAATATGTTAATTCACCTGTACTTGTATCATTGAAGTTCAAAAAAGTAGATCATGAGCAAATACATTTGGAAAACTATGCACATTATGCTTATGAGGTGTTCGATGTATGATGAAAAGTTGTGTTCTACATTACCAAAAAATTACACCAGGTATACGACCAACAAACTGAAGTGATAACACATTCATTTATTCGCTCAACTTCTGTTTAACATGACCACGTATGGAGCAAATCAATGTCAAAAGTCAAAAGTGAGTAGAAACTAAAGGAAAATAACTAGCATGCTACACAGACGAAAAGGGACCTAAGGTATTCAACTGCTCTTTAAGTTGCAGCAATTGTAAATATCTTAAGCATGACTTGATCACGCTCAAATAAGCACCTGAGATACAACAGTCATCTTAGTCTGGACATTGTTCAATCTTCTTTCTTCTAAAACACTTTGAAGATGTGCACCTTAGCTTGGCTCATATTCCAGCCAACATAAATAGATGGATCTTTATAGTTACCTTACGAGAATTAGTACCCATTGGATACGTATATAGCTATAACTCTAAAAAGGAGTAAAAAAGGTGACCGCATCACCGCTTCATTAATAAATAATTAATGAAATAAGTATTACAACTAATATACATCTATCTGTTCCTAAAACGGAACAACGGAAAACAATTACATTGTTAAGCTACAACATTAACTAGTCCCTTCCCCAGGGGCGAAGCCAGAACAAATTTACCGGGAGGGCCAAAGAAAAATTCTATGACTACATGTAAAAATATAGAGATTTTTTCATAATTTTTAGAGGGGCCAAACAATAAAACTTAGAATTCAGGGGGGGGCAAATTATAATTTTTTAAGGGTTTATAAAATTTTCAATAGTATGAAGGGGGTTTGTGAAAATTTTGGGGGGGGCCGGGCATCCCCGGGCCCTCACTATGCTCCGCCCATGCCCTTCCCTACCTAAACTTGTAGACGAAAGCATCTGCACCATGTTCTCCCAGCCACCCCTACCAGATGTAATTTGAATTTGAAAAAAAATCTAATTTGAAATTCGAATTCCGTCAAAATTCATCTCCACCCCAAAAATTCCTTCCACCTTCCCCAATCGTCCACCTTGGCAACAACCTCATCCACCATCTCTTGCCGGCATGCCTCCTCCTCTACCGACGGCATTGCCATCGTACCTCCAATCCAACCTCACCGCGATGCTATTTTCAGATTGTGTCAAATCCAGCCCTCAACAGTAGTCATAATTCTCACCCGACAAGCCGATGCTCCTGACGAACTCCCCTACCAATGAACACACCCGTCAGAACAACTCATTTTAGGGGATCCCACAGTGAAGCCCATAACTCCCCAAACATAATTTGCATTTCAAAAAATCTTATTTGAAAAGTAAATGTCAACCAAATTTTCTCTCCCCACTCTCCAAATATGTTTTGAATTTCAAAAATGATCCAAATCTCCCCCTCAAAATATGTTTTGAATTTTAAAATCCAAATTGAAATTCCCAAAACATCCAAATCTCTCCCTCCCCCCCCCCACCCAATCCCAAATATAATTTGAATTTCAAATTTAAAACTTCACCTCGTTCCCCTAACCTCATCCCCGACCAAACCCGACATCCGTCGCCCACCTCCACACCTTCCCCCTTCTTGACGTTGCCGTCGATCTCGTCGTCCACTCCAACCCGCCGACGCCATCATCAGCCCACCGACAACAGCCAGCGGACCAACCGCCGCCTGTTGACTGATGAGAACACTGTCGAACCATCTCGCACACCGGTAGTCTCCGCCACCAACACCGCTCGACGTCGATGTCAATAACACCCCGAAAATAGCCACTAACCAGCGGACTAACAATCCCGGATGTCGACAACACCCCAACAGTCCATACCCGTTGCCAGTACCTCCAAACCCCGAGGAGAGCAAATCCCGCCGACAGCAGCCATCAAAGCCGCCTCCACTTCTCCCGGCGACGCAACAGCCACCCTCAACGCCAGCCACTTGACGTCGCTAGTCCTCGCCACGCCGACCGCCTCTATATAGAGTATTGTTACCATCACCCATTCTGACTATAAAATCAAATTTATAGTTTCAATTCTTCTGGAAAGTTTTAAGTTAATCAACTATATGTCTGCAATGGCACTACTAGTTTGATCATGAACTGATTACAGCTACTGCTTAAAGTAAATTATCATGGTAAATACCAATTAAGCAATGACTACCAGGTGTTCAATAAAATGTCTCTACGAAAAATTAAGATAACTTTATTAACCCATAATTTGAAACGGACTTTCCATCTACCAAAATACCAATTAAGCAATGACTACCAGGTGTTCAATAAAATGTCTCTGCGAAAAATTAACATAACTTTATTAACCCATAATTTGAAACGGACTTTCCATCTACCAAATAATCAACTATCAAATTAACTGAACAAAACGATTGAAGAATAGGAGCGCAGAATCTAAAACAAAGTGGCGAACTGACCACGTCACCGACAATTGCGATTCTGATGGAGCGCGATTGCGACATGGCCGAGCAACTGCGCTTCGAAGAAGAAAAAGAAGAAGAAGCAAGGAAGAGAAATAGAGGAGGAGGAGGTGGTGGTGGTGGTGGGTGAGGTGCGGTGTGAATTCTCACCGCCCATGTGCGGATCATTTATAGTCGTCAACTGTTTCCTTTATAGACCTTTTTTTTTTTTTATTAGGGTGTTTGGGGGTGTCCGAATTTTTTCCCAAACTGCCCCACTTTTTGAAAGTTTTTCCCAAACCGCCCTATTTTTTTTTTTTTCCCAAACCACCCCACTCGGTCTTGAAAGACCGAGTCTAGTATAAACTGGCGCGGTCTTTCAAAGACCGAGTCTTGCACTTCAACTTTCAAAGACCGAGTCTTAACTTTGGGGATTTTAATAGCGCAGGTCTCCTTTCTTCTTCTTCTCGATATCTCACTACTTCTCTACTTTTTATCTTCTTCTCTCTATCCCTCAACCAAACCCATCGCATCCTAGCCATATTTTGTGGTTGATTTCCCCTTAAATCGATCGATACACTCCCCAAAACCGAGTAATCTCTCATCGATTTTCGATTTTCCCATCCTTTTCCCCAAATTTGATAATTTCTTTAAACCCTAAATCCCGAAATCCCAATTTCGTAGATCTCGTTTAATTTGCGTCTTCGTTGGGGGACGATCTTGGTTGAAGGATCTCGAAGTACTCTACATTGTCACTATCTCGCTTTGGAATCTCTTACTCGAAATGTATATTTCTGAAGCTTTTGATAAGCAAATTTTGTGTTAATATTGGGCTATTGTTAAGGTGCTGAGTTGAATTTGAGTTATTGTTGAGTAGCCATTGATGTTATTTTTAGTTTTAATTAGAGAATGAAAAAAACAAATAAGTAGCAAACTGTATTGTTATATAGAAATTGTTGTTGTGGAGATGTTTCGAGGTTATTGTTGTTTTTGTTGTTGAGATGTTGTGGTTGTGGAGATGTTTCGAGATTGTTGTTTTTTATATCTAGGTTATGTGTAGTTAATAACAATTTTGTTGAAGTTGTAGGATTTGTATTTTATTGTAAATGGCACGTACAATGGGGAACATGGAGGAAGGAGAAAGTAGTAGACCTCCACGTGGCGATAGACCACGTACTCGCGGTGGACGTGGTCATGGTCGTGGTCGTGCTCGTACCGAGGGTACTAATGTAAGTAATTAATTGTTGATTATAATAAAATTATATGACATTTCGGTCTATTGATGTAAATGTTATTGTTATGTAGGTTGAAGTCAATCCAAATGAGGCGGGCACTTCTTCTTCAGTCCCTTCATCATCGTATATCTCTTTTGGAGACCCAGGATCCCTCGACCCTTCACTCCTCACTCTTCAACCGTTGCATCGATCGCAGAATATTTGGAACGGTGAGGCTACGGAGTGCCGCTTTAGGACTGGTCATCCGCAACCTATGGACCCACGTATACACGAGATACTAAGAGACTGTGGGTTCTACAGTATTGCTAGGATGATATCCATCAAGTGCGATCGACCTCTTTTGGAAGCACTTCTTGAAAGATGGAAGCCCGAGACACACTCCTTTCACCTGCCAGTTGGGGAGATGACATTCACTCTGCAGGACGTTGCCATACTTACCGGGTTTCCAATCGATGGAGAGGTAGTCACAGGATCAATGGACTTCGACCCGGTTTATATAGTCGAGAAATATTTAGGTGTCGAAGTTGAAGCCGGTGCGGTTAATGGTAAATTTGTTCGTTTGAAGTGGTTGAAGGACAAGTTTAAGAATAAATTGAATGAAGGTTCAACTGCGGCGGAGGTGGAGTGCTATTGTAAGGCATACATTCTCACGCTTTTTGGCACCGTATTGTTTCCAAATTCGACAGAAAATAGCGTGTCATTGATGTTCTTGCCATTAATCGCCGACCTAGGTAACCTCCGCCGTTACAGTTGGGGTAGTGTCGTGCTTTTGTCACTGTACCGGAGTTTATGTTTGTGCAGTATAGGTTCGAACCAGATGAATGGGCCTATGATTTTACTTCAGATTTGTAGTTGGGAGCGAATTCACGTCAGTCGGCCCGTAGTACGGATCCAATCTCCGCACTGGACAGTTCTTCCCGATGACGTGGATATGCTACCTCCTATCGGTATTTACTGGACAGGCAAACTAACATGGACAGCCAACCCCAATAGGTGCTTAACATACTACCGCGATGAGTTGGATAGATTGGCAGCTGACTGTGTTGTGTGGATTCCTTACACGGAGGAGCGACTGGTTCGACTGCCGCCTATTTGCACGTACAGACACAATTTGTGGCTCACGAAAGCACCGTTAATCAACTTTGGGGTTGTCGAGTTCTACTACCCCGATAGAGTGCTACGCCAGTTTGGTCTTCACCAAGAAATTCCAGTTGTCGAGCCATTCAATGCTGAGATGCACAACATTACAGGAATGGGCCGTACCCCCGGACACAATTGGGCCGCTTGCTTCTCTGTGTACATTCAGAGATGGAATGTTCACCATTTAGAGAAATCTCCTCTACCTGCCGCGTATCGAGCTAAAATTTTCACATTCCATTGATTCCTATCCCGATTAGTAACTTCATAAATTTTCTCAACTACTTCTACAAATGTAATGGTACGAGGTACCCAAACTATTTCCGGATCCAACACACTATAGTAACTACCAATCTTTGGATCACGAATTATTTCACCACCAAAGTATAACCAAATAGGAATCTCAAGATCCATACCTACGTATATTTATACCAATATGTGAGTTATTATCTAACCACAAACAAAATCTATAAAAGAGAAGAAAATTAAAGGCCAATATTCATCATACCTTCACAAGCTTCAAGGATAGAGCCATAGATATTTGGGTAAAAGAGTTGAAGTTGCTATCCTCTTCAAATTTAGCAAAAATCCAAAATATGGATCTTTCAAAAGATGGGTTTAGGGTTTTTATAGTGGAAGGTAAGAGGGTTAGGAAAGAATTGGTAAATATATTTTGATTGAGATGGGATTTTGTGGGTAAGAGGTCGCCCTAGATTTAGGAAGATGAGTTAGAGAAATAGAATAGAGTAAAGTAGAGAGAGAGTGAGAAGAAGAAAAAAGGAGATCTGCACAATTAAAATCCCCAAAGTCTAAGGCTCGGTCTTTGAAAGACCGAGTCTAGTATAAACTAGCACGGTCTTTCAAAGACCGAGTCTTGCTTGCTCTTCGATTTTTCGAAGTGCAAGTCTAGTATAAACTAGCGCGGTCTTTCAAAGACCGAGTCTTGCTTTTCAAAAAATCGAATAGCAAGACTCGATCTTTGAAAGACCGTGCTAGTTTATACTAGACTCGGTCTTTCAAAGACCAAGTGGATGGTTTGGGAATAAAAAAAAAAAGTAGGGCGGTTTGGGAAAAACTTTCAAAAAGTGGGGCAGTTTGGGAAAAAATTCGGGGTGTCCTCCCTGTTTGAGGTCAAAGTTGTGGCGTCCGTTCCATTTCCAACTGTCTGAAGTGGGAAAAAATTAGAAGGAAATAAGAGGATAAAGGAAGTCTAGGGATCCTAGAGCATCCACAATTGTGTTTCTCATTTGTGAGAAAATGATATTTACAGTAATAGAAAATAGGGATTATGTCTGCAGTGCTGGTTTGCTAAAATTTGAGAAAGACAATACATATTGTTTCGTCCGGTATTTTTTATAGAATTAATTAATTAATGATTAGATATTAAAATAGGTTAATTAAATATATTAAATAATAAAATATACCCTAAACCACTAAATTAACCACTAACCTAACTATTATACACTAAAAAAAACAAAAAAAAGGGTGGGACGGGATATGTTGTCCCGTCCAAGCAAAAAATGCTTTAAACGGGACAACGTGTCTCGTTTGAGCATTTTTTATTTTTTTTTTGTTTGGACGGTACATGTTGTACCGTCTGGTACATGTTGTGCCGTCCGATCCCATTTAAAAAAAAAAGGGACGGAACAACATGTTCCGTCTTTTATAATTTGAAAATCGCAATTTCATTTCTCATTTATGAGAAGAAACTGTAGCAATAGCAAACTACTGTAGAGCCTCATTTCTCAAAAAATGATAAATTGGCAAATATAGCAAACGACTGTGGATGCTCTTACAAATAGAGAAATATTTTTTTTCTTCTATATACCACTTTTTGGAAATATTTGAACTTATAGAACAGTTGTGAAATATTTGTGTTTGCGTACTCAACAACTAGATTAGCTATTCCTAACGGCGAGTTTAGTTGTTTCATACTTGCTGTTGAGACACAGCGAGCTTCGGGCTATTTTTTTTAGAAACTCGCCATTCTCAATGGTGAGTCCAGATCAAAATTTTCCAATGAAAGCTCGTTGTTCCCAACGGCGCTGATATTTATACTAGACTCGTTGTTGGGACAACGAGTTTAGTTCAAAATTTTTAATAAACGCTCGTTATTCCTAACGACGAGGATATTCACACAAGACTCGCTGTTGGGAACGACAAGTTTAGTCCAAGCTAAAAAAAAATTTTGATGGAAAGGTCTTGCCTCGAACCAGGGACTCTGAATTCAAGCCGCCACTCAATTACCCACCCACCCAATACCAATTAGGACATTGGCTGTTGGTTAGTTCATATGGAGTTATTTTTTCCAAAATTTACTAAGTCCAATAGAATGTTTCACTCACCGTAAAATTTCCTACACCATCTAAATGTCCTCGCCATTGGGAACCACGAGTCATCTTTCAAAATTTTGAACTAAACTCGTTGTTCCCAACAACGAGTCTAGTACAAATGTCTTCGCTGTTAGGAACGGTGAGTCTCATTGAAAATTTTTAACTGAACTCGCTGTTGGAAACGACGAGTTTCTCAAAAAAAGTAGCACTAAACTCGCTGTGTCCCAACGGCGAGCATGAAACAACTAAACTCGCAGTTGGGAACGACGAGTTTAGCTGTTAAGTCCACGAGCACAAATACTTCGGCAACTGTTATTTTTCTGCAAATATTTTTAAAAAGTGTGTTATAAAAAAAAATCACAGAAACATACATGTGTTTTGTTTTATCGGATTTTTCATTTGAATAGTTTTTTTATCTTTTTTTTTGTCATGTCAAACGGTTTTTTAATTAACTACATGGACAACCAAATGTTTCCTATCACATTAAAGCCCAAAGTCAGTATGGTTCTAAATTCCTCCTCTCTTTACAGGCCCAGTAGCCCCTAAATTTTAACCTTTGAAATTAATCATAATCAAGTGCTATTCCGGTACAATGACAAAACCTCTTAGAACTAAAACATGTGGACTGTTATAAATATATTAAGTGTGAATTGTCTATTGAACTTCCCCCCACTCTTTCCACATTCTCCACCACCACATTGCATTCATTCATATTTAGATCTATGTAATAATTATTTAATTGTCTCTTTATATTCTTTGTAAGCCTATAAATAGGCCATTGGGTGAATCATTTGTAAGGAGAAGAAAATATTATGAATGAGATCAATCTTCTTCCCTCTTGTCTCTATTTCCTTTGTTGATTGTTTACATTATTTCATAACACGTTATCAGTACGAGTCTTTACCTTTCGACTCTCAAGTTCATCTGAGAAAAGGAAAAATGTTTGGCCATTTCCTTAAGATGTAAGTATGTTAATCTCGAGTTCATCTTATTATTTTTTTTACTTTTGATCATTTCCTTAAGATCAATATAACTTAGTATGCTCTACACTCGCCATTTTTTTATGGATCTTGTGTATCAGAAAAGTTATATTTTGATCTCGTCTTTTTATTTCTAATTATGCATATAATTTAATTATGTTTGTATTTTTCAAAGCTCTTGATAATAACCAACAAAGATTACTTGTCATGAGTTTTGAATGTTGAAATTCATTTGAATTCCGAAAGTCTCAAAGAGACAATTGATGGATTCAAAGAATCATCTAAATGAGATCATACGAAAGATATAACGAAAGCTATAATTTTCTTTTGTCACAATCTCCCTGAAGGAGTGAAAGATGATTGTATCAAAATCAATGATCCTGAAGATCTCTTGAAATTTAAATAAAATATTGTTCATCTAACAAAAGGAATTATGTGAGAATTTGACATATCAAAGTTAGAGATCCCGAAGATCTCTCGAAATGAAGAAAATATTGTTTGTATGATAACAATACAATGAGTATAAATTGATGACGATCCTGTAGATCTAAATATGCATAACTGTGACTAACTATAAATGTATGGAAAAATAACGATTTCGTCTTATATATTGGACATGCTCCATTCCCCGAAGTGAATGTGATGCTATATAATTGGTCTAGTGATTTTAGCCATGAGGGTACCCATCATCGTGGCCATAGATGTGGACTTGGATAATGAAAAGAAAATAAAATGTATAAACAATCTATCATTGGCGTATGATGCAAACCATCGGTCGCGTACCTGTAGTACGATAATATATTTTGTTGATCTATATCAAGAATCATTAAAGATCTATAAAGTATTTCATAATACTTTATAGTTGTTTCCTGATTTTGGGATAGTGATTACTTGTAATTCATAACGTTTCTGTATATACTATATGAAGTTCAAATGAGACAGAATTAAGTTACATTAAGTTTGTCAGCATTGCATTGCTTCCTTTTTTATGATATTATAGTACTATCAAGTTTGGGGATAGCCAAGTGATTTTGCAGTGAATATTAATTTGGCTTATTGTATACTGTAAAGGTGAGAAATTCATTTTCTGCTTTAATAGTGTAAATACTTGTCTATCTGCCATGATTCATCATTCATAACTTTTATCTTTTTCACGAATGAGTACTTTGGTTCTAATGGAGCCAAGAGAATGCGATGTAGGTTGATTTTGCAGTGAATATTAATTTGGCTTATTGTATACTGTAAAGGTGAAAAATTCATTCCCCCACTTAGAATTTGGCAATATTTTTTTTGTCATACTGTATATTTGTACAAATTTCTAGCATTTTCTTTCTTTCTTTCTATATATCTTTAATATACGTTTTGAACATCTTGCCCTTGTCAGATTTACAGATTTTAGTTACTTAAATTCCACTAGTATTTGACCACATCATATGTCATCCCATATTATGAACTGAACAAAAAGAATGTGGACATGGCCCTATTTTTAGTTTTTAGAGAGAAATTTGTTTGAGAGAAATTTATTTCAAATTAATGTCATTCTTCATTATTATATGATTTATATTGCTTTCAAGCTTATTTATTCGCATTTTTTTTCTCTTTATCTAGATTATGAATATGAATCAATCCAAGATCCAAGTTGGGAATATATGTCTTGTAGACAATGCTACTACACACACCATTCTTAAAGATAAGAAATATTTTCCTAATCTGAGAAATGATCAAGCACATGTCAATACCATATCAGGCTGTGCAAAGATAATTGAAGGCTCCGGAAGAGCAAATTTTATAATGCCAGAAGACACAAAATTCATAATTGAAAATGCATTATTTTTGCCTAAGTCTCAAAGAAACTTATTAAGTTTTAAAGATATTCGTCTAAATGGATATCATATTGAGACTATAAATGAAAAAGGTATTGAATATCTTTGTATTACCTCAACTATGATGGGCAAAAAGTGTGTGTTAGAAAAAGAAAAAAAAATTACCAGCTTTCTCATCTGGATTGCATTATTCAACTATAAGAATGGTTGAATCATATAATACAGTAAATATGAAGTTTACTGATACTGTAAACCAGAAGTTTACAGATATATTTAAGGTTTGGCATGATCATTTATAAAACGGATCTAATGGATTGCTAGACCAATACTTATGAAATTAAATCTCCCCGTTTGGGCCTGGGGACATGCTGTTTTACATGCAGCACAACTTATACGCATCCGGCCAACCAGTTATAATGATAATTCTCCCTTACAATTGGTTCATGGTCAGGAACCAAATATTTCCCATTTACGAATTTTTGGATGTGCGGTATATGTCCCAATTAATCCACCACAACGCACAAAAATGGGACCTCAAAGGAGGACGGGAATATATGTTGGGTATAAATCTCCATCTATAATCAAGTATATTGAACCGATGACTAGAGATTTGTTTACTGTAAGGTTTGCAGATAGTCACTTTGATGAATGACTATTCCCAACATTAGGGGGAGATAATAAACAGTTGGAAAAGGAGATTTCATGGAATGAATTATCATTGAAAAGTTTAGATCCTCGAACAAAAGAAAGTGAATTAGAAATTCAAAGGATAATTCATTTGCAAGATATTGCAAATCAACTGCCAGACGCATTTACTGACTACAAAAGAGTAACAAAATCTCATATTCCAGTTGTAAATGCTCCTGTCAAAATTGATGTCCCTGAAGGACAACCTATAATTGCTAGTGAGTCTAAGGCACGCCTGAAGCGTGGTAGACCACTTGGTTCCAAAGATAAACATCCTCGAAAAAGAAAAGGAGCAAATAACCATGATTGTCAAATCGAGGATGTCTTTTCAGAAGAGACCATTGACATAGTTAATAATGAAGAGAATCAGGTACCTGAAATTAATGAAAATGAAGAGATCTCGATTAACTATGTTATTATGGAAATAAGATGGGACCGGAATAATATAATTGTCGACAATATTTTTGTATATAATATAGCGCTCGATATCATAAATGCAAACGAGGATCATGAACCTACCTCTGTGGAAGAGTGTAGAAATAGAAATGATTGGCCAAAATGGAAAGAGGCAATTAAGTCTGAATTAGACTCGTTTGAAAAACGAGGAGTTTTTGGACCTGTAGTTCGAACACCAAAAGAGATCAAACCAGTAAGCTATAAATGGGTATTTGTACGAAAAAGAAATAAGATTACTAGATATAAAGCGCGACTTGTCGCACAATATTTTACCCAGATGCCTAGTGTTGATTATGAAAAGACATATTCTCCTGTGGTGGATGCAATAACATTTCGATATTTGATATGTCTGACAGTGCATGAATGACTTGAAATGCGCCTCATTGATGTGGTCACGGCCTATTTGCATGGTTCGTTAGACCATGATATATATATATATATATATATATATATATATATATGAAAATTCCTGAAGGATTTAAAAGTGCCAGAAGCACATAATGATAATTCCCAGGAAAATTTACTCAGTTAAGTTAAACAAAGCTTTGTATGGATTAAAACAATCGGAACACATGTGATATAACCATCTTAGTGAGTTTTCGATAAAGGGGACCATAATAATGGTCATATAAGCTCACATATATTTATTAAATATTCAAGGTCGAAGTCTATTGGAACTCCTGAAGAGTTGTACAAGTCGTGCAATGTTTAAAGAAATATCTTAAGACGAAAAGACCTTGGATAAGCAAATTTCTTGTTTTGTCATCATTTTTGTTTTCAGGTTTTTCAAATTAAACATTTGAAAATTGGTTTGCTAGTAAGATGAAGTCCTCACCAACTCGAAGTCATTGAACTGGGTATTTATCATATCATTATAAAGCCAGATATCAATCAAGAGATATTGACTCCATGCGAGGCAAGGCATAGATGTGTTTGTTTGATCGCTATGACTCTATCACCTCAACTTTTGAAAAGGATGGTAGAATTGATCGAGATTCGAGATATGACTTTTGAAAGTCCTAATCGGATGATCTCGTCAGGGGGAGAGATGATACGCGCTGCACTCTTTTTCCCTTCACCAAGTTTTGTCCCACTGGATTTTCTTGGTAAGGTTTTTAACGAGGTAGCATCTTCATTGCATATCATTGTTAAAGATTATGTACTCTTTTTCCTTCACTAGGGTTTTTCCCATTTGGGGTTTACCTAGTAAGGTTTTAACGAGACATATTCTTATTTACATTCAACAGACATTCAAGAGGAGTGTTATAAATATATTAAGTGTGAATTGTCTATTGAACTTCCCCCCACTCTTTCCACATTCTCCACCACCACATTGCATTCATTCATATTTAGATCTATGTAATAATTATTTAATTGTCTCTTTATATTCTTTGTAAGCCTATAAATAGGCCATTGGGTGAATCATTTGTAAGGAGAAGAAAATATTATGAATGAGATCAATCTTCTTCCCTCTTGTCTCTATTTCCTTTGTTGATTGTTTACATTATTTCATAACATGGACATCAAATTTTGTTTGCATGTTGCTCTGATCTATCATTCTATTGTGCATGATGTACATTTTTTGTTGTTGTTTTTTTTTTGAGAAAAAGATGGTCACCGCCATCGTTTCATTAATGAACTATTAAGGAAACAAAGTAGGACATACATAAGCAGTTACAAAATAAAGTAACAAGATCAACAACAACAAACAACATAAACATCGAGCTAGACATAACAATAAGCTCCCAAAACAAGACCACCGGAACGCAGGTCTGAATACAAAAGCACCCCCACAATGCAGACCAGAATCTCCATCAAGCATGAAAGAGCTTGACAGTACGCTCCAAACTTCGGATGACTACTCTCCCCCCACAATCCTGATTCTCTTGTTTGCCTCCATGGCACCTGCCCAATCATGAATCAACATAAATAACTTATTCATAAAGTGAGGAAATCTGTAAGAAACATTGCGGAAAAGAAGATCATTTCTTTGAAGCCATAAGGACCAAAGTAAAGCAGCTATCGCGATATCCCATGCCCGTCTATCATCTATTTTAATGAAACTATCTCTAAATGACCCCCAAATTTCCGTTGGTGAATTAGGACACTGGTGACACCCAAACCCTCTACTGACAACCTCTCAGGCAAGTCTAGCTCTAGGACAGTGGAAGAAAATATGGTTGACGTCTTCTTCAGACGATAAACAGCTCTCGCAGATCGTATCAATATCCAACCCCCTCTTTTTAAGATTTGCTTTTGAGAGGATCGCGTTTTTGTTGACTAACCAGCAAAACACTTTGACCCTAAACGGAGCTTTTGCACCCCAAATGATCGATTGTGCCTGACATCTCATCCCGCCATCGTTGATCCAATTATACATGGATGACACTGAGAATCTCTTCGATTCGTCTCTGTCCCACCACCTCTCATCTTCTGTTGAGTTGGACCCCTCTTCTGTCTGCATGATTAAAGCGTTTAAGGCCTCGAATTGCTCCACACTCTCAGGGGAGATGTCCTGTGACACAACAAAGTTGAGTTTACCATTCCTTCTAACGTCTGCTACAGTGAGGTCTAAATTGATAGTAGCTTCGGCGGCCCGGGGGAATTGGTTTTGCAGGGTGGTCGATCCACACCACTTGTCTTTCCAGAACCTGGTGTTGTGCCTGTTACCTACTTTGCAGCTAGTGTTGGAATTAAACAATACTCCCTGCTTAGCTATACCCTTCCACATTAGCGAAACTCTAGATGACGGACTTTTACCTCCGAATCGCACTTTGCGTCTCTTCCTGAATTGTTCAAACGAGAAACTCCACCACCCTCTGTGCTTATTATTGATTTTCCACCACCACTTGTTTAGTAATGCTTTGTTCATGTCTTGCAAGCACATGATCCCCAAGCCTCCAAATTCCTTTCTTTTGCAAACTCTTCCCCAATTGACAAGATTGAGACCTTTGTTACCCTCGTTAGCACCTTTCCATAAAAATTTCCACCTCAACTTATCAATTCTATTGATGACCCACTTTGGCAACTCAAAGATCGACATAAGGTATAGCGGGATCGCGCTAATAACTGAGTTAAGTAGTATGATCCTTCCTCCGAGGGAAAGAAATCTACTCTGCCATCCGGATAGCTTCCTATTAATCTTATCGATAAGAGGATTCCAATCCTCTCTCAAGAGCGGCCCTGGTCTAATAGGGGTACCGAGATATTTAATGGGATAAGCGCTAGTTTTGCATTCAAAGATATCCGCAATATCGGCAAGCAGGTTGTTCGGAAGGTCAGTCATCGGGATGATGCTAGTTTTATTCAAATTGACTTTGAGGCCTGACCACCCTTGGAAACAGGCCAACACCGTCTTCATGGCCACAGCTTCTTCGACCGAGGCTTTCCCGAATAACATTGTGTCGTCTGCATATTGAAGAATCGTCATTGGAGCCGGGATTCCCTTGATTTGAATCCCCTTGATCGTTCTGTTATCCATAGCCCTTTTAATCATTTCTGCCAGTCCGTCAGCTACAATAGCGAAAAGCAGAGACGAAAGAGGGTCCCCCTGTCGCAGTCCTCTCCTACAGAAGATCATTTTACCTTGCCATCCATTGACCATGATGTTCGATTTGCCTCCTCTGATGCACTTACTCATCCATGATCGCCATTTAGGACCAAAGCCTTTAAGCGCAAGGACTTCCTCCACACAGTCCCACTCTATTGAGTCATAAGCCTTTTGGAAATCAAGATTAAGAATGAAGCCTTCCGCTTTGGTATTGTGACCTCTATAAACAATCTCGTGGGCTGACGCGATGCTATCCATAATGTCCCTACCTCTAATGAACCCACTTTGTGATTGGGCTATAATCTCACTTAGATTCGGTGCCAGCCGTTGTGCCAAGACTTTCGTGATAATTTTGAACGATCCGTTCAGTAGGCTAATGGGTCTTAGATCTTCTTGTGATCTAACTTCACTTTTCTTTGGTACAAGAACGATGGAGGCGTAATTTAATCTATCCAAGTTTGCCGTACCCTCAAAAACCTCGTGAAAGATGCTCATTAGGTTCTTCTTGATTATATTCCAAGAAGATAGGTAGAAGAAGATCGGCAATCCATCCGGTCCCGGCACTTTGTACTGTCCTAAGCTTTTGATAGCATCTAAGACCTCTTTTTCCTCGAAGAACTTTTCAATGTCATTGCTCCCATCCAATCTGGAATGAATCCACATATCCTGCGCTAAAGAGCATCTAGCCTCCTGCTTACGCCCAAGCAAAGCGTGATAGACGTCATCCAGATGCTCCTTGACTTGTTCTTCGTCTTCGGACCAGCGTCCGTTAATTGATATGCCTGTAATGTGATTGTGTCTACGCCTACCGCTGGCCATCTTGTGAAAATATTTTGTGTTAGCGTCTCCTTCCCTCAACCATTGAATCCTCGCTCTTTGTTGCCAGTAGACTTCCTCCATCTTTGCTATATGTTGCAGCTCTAGCCTTTTATTTGCTAGCTCATCCTTCTCTGACTCCTGAAGGTCTGTAATCTCTAGATTGGCTTCTAGGCTAGCGATCCTGATTGTTAACTCATCCCTACGTGAGTTGATGTTCCGCGCTTTATCCTTTTTTTTTTTTGTTGTTGTTGTTGATAGGGCTAGAGTTCCAAATAAATTTACGAAATCACAATTCCGAAACTAGATAGGTTTAAAAATATATATTTTCAAAACAGGGGTAGGGAAAT
This sequence comes from Hemerocallis citrina, assembly GCA_017893485.1. Taxonomy (NCBI): domain Eukaryota; kingdom Viridiplantae; phylum Streptophyta; class Magnoliopsida; order Asparagales; family Asphodelaceae; genus Hemerocallis; species Hemerocallis citrina. The sequence continues at coordinate 39,508,293 of CM030361.1, forward strand.
GAATTTTCCTTTCGTGCCCATTGGCTCACCGCCGTTATAGGGTCCCACCATTTTCCACCATCCCTTTCATATTTCTTTCCTTCGTCTCTCCCGCTCTCTCGCTTCCTCATTTAACCCAAAAATTCATCAAAAAATAGAAGAAAAAAATTCCCATCATTCATCCACATTTCCCTCCTTCCATCCCCAAATCCGATCCTCCTTCTCAAACTCCAACTCCTCATTGATTTGCAGGCCGAAGGGATCCGATCTAGGAATGCGAGTCTAGGGTTTCGATCGGTGATTTTTGTTTAGATTAGTCTTAGCTAGGTTTAAATGACAGGCATGAACAAGGACGTCTCCGACATGGGGATGTCGACGGGGTTCTCAGGCCTGATGTCGGGACCCCAGGGGCTGACGAGGCGTGCGTCGAGGAGCGCAACGATGATGACGATGTCGATGGAGGTCTTCGACAACGAGGTGGTGCCGTCAACGCTAGCTCCGGTGGCGCCGATACTCCGAGTCGCCGCTGAGATCGAAGGGGAGAGGCCGAGAGTTGCTTATCTCTGTGAGTTTTTATCGGTTTCTTGAACACTTTAGTGAGTTCGCATGTTTCAGTAACGATCGAGAACGCACGTGCACGAGATGATTGTTTTTTATTTTTTATTTTTTGGGAAGATAAAGATGATCGGATTCTTGAAATGCGATGCGGTTTTTTTAAAAACTTTTGCGGACGATGTAGAAATTTGGACGAATGTGGGGTTTTCTTGTCGTATTACTATTTTTGCCATTTTGGAAATAGTTATCTGTTTTGTTCGTCGTTGTTGTTTCGTTACTATTTTTGGATATGCGTTCCCAGTTTCGCGAGTGTTTCTTGCTTCTTTGTTTTGGATGATTGTTTCGTTACTACTTTTGGAAAAGAATTATCCCCCCATTCCGTTTTTTGAAATATGATCGGATTTTTTTATAACAGTATTAAGTGTTTTTTAAATTATTTTGAAGCGGTCAAGAAGTCTTAAGAAATCTAAAATTAATCAACTATTAATTTATTACCTTGCCTCGTTATTATTTAAGAAAATGCAAGTTTACTGTTTTCTTATTATTTTGTCTCATTTCTATTTCCTTCAAATTTGCTGTTCTTGAATTTTCAATATAAAGAATCTGGACATTTCCAGATTCGTTGTAATTTTGGAAATGTGATTTGGATCAACTTTTTTAGTTATAGCGACTGAACTGACAGTAGGTTTGATGTTGCTATACTGTTCACTTCATTGTCTTGTTTTGTTACTACTTTTAGAAATTAGCTCTAATTTTATTTTATTAATTTTTTCCTGCTCAATTGAAGGTCGATTCTATGCTTTCGAAAAGGCACATAGGCTGGATCCAAGCTCTACTGGACGTGGAGTACGGCAGTTCAAGACTGGCCTTCTTCAGAGATTGGAGCGGGTGAGATTAAACGCCTTTAAATTAATAGTGTTGTCGTTCTAATTTCTATAGTTCATTAGTTGTGTGGTGAATATTATTTATTTATTTTCCATGAATTAAAGTGATGAGGGTAACAGTTTAATTTAGAATGGAATCGGAAGTTTCCAAACTTCTCATTAATTACACAAGAGGAGTAGAAGCCATGAAATTATGGTTGTTTAAAAATTGAACAATTCTGGTAATAAATTTGATAGTTACGAAAGAAAAACTCTTTTAAGGATTTATTTTCCTTGTAGCTACCATAAATTAGTGTAAATTACTGCTAGGTCCCTCAATTATTATATTTGTCATTATTGCAGGGCCAAGGTGAAAAGCCCAAATAATCATTTTTAGGGGTTCCTAATTACAATATTTTTTGACGTGTAAATATATGTCTATATCTGTACTATTATCTCTACTATTATAATGGGAGAAGGGCTTAGTGTCATTTGTCATCGATGTCATTTTGTCAACACGTGCAGCGCACGTGTTGGTATTTTTTTTCCTTTTCATTCCCCTCCACGTGCATCGTACGTGCATTATAGTTTTTTTTTGTCCTTTTCAATCCCCTCCACGTGCATCGCACGTGCATTATAGTTTTTTTTGGGGTCATTTTCATTCCTCTCCACGTGCATTGCACGTGCATGATACTAGTACTATTATAATGGGAGAAGGGCTTAGTGGTATTTGTCATTATTTTTTTTTTTTTTAATTCTGTCATTTTGAAGCCAGCTCACTTTGGTAAATATTTTCGAAAGTGGACCAGTTTGGTAAATAGTTTCGAAAGTTGATCGGTTTGGAAATTATTTTCCTTTTTTTTCTTTTTCCTTCTTCCTCCACGTGCATCGCACGTGCATATTTTCGAAATGGACCAGTTTGGTAAATACTTTCGAAAGTGGATCAGTTTGGAAATTATTTTCCTTTTTTTTGCCCTTTTTCCTACTTCCTCCACGTGCATCGCACGTGCATGATACTAGTTTAGGATAATGCTACACCTACAACCTTTACAACCTTACAATCTTATGTGGCACAATCTCATTGGAGATGTGTACAACTCATTACAACCTACTCTATAATACATTCCAATGAGATTGTGCCACCTATGGTTGTAAAAGAAAAGGTTGTAGGTGTAGCATTACCCCTATATTTATATTGAAAATACAAATTTGAAGTTCCTAAAATTATAAAAAAATTAAAGCTGGGGCGTCCAAACTGGCCTCAATTTATTGCTGTTGTCATTTCTTTATTAGAAGCTAGCAGATGACATCAAAAATTTTCCTACGTCCCTTAATCATTATTATGCTCTGCATCTTTAACCTGAACCCATTTCCATCCTAACCCAAATTCAAAACCTGAAATCGAACATGGTCCTTCTTGAGTTCTCGGCGTTGCGCCTTCCTTTCCTCTTCTTGGAAGTGAGCGGATCGTTAGGTGATGGAGAGGAAGAGGGAAGGAAGTGGGTTGGGTCAGTGGAGAAGGAAAGATGAAAGAGAAAGGATAGTGGGATGGGGGAAGAGAAAGATGTTAAGATAACAAGTATTATTTGAGAGTGCACAGAAGGTATTTGATAATAAGCCTGAGCCACTTAGAAGTTATATTTCCTATAATGTATATGATAAACTAGTAAGTGTTGCATTTAGGTATCATGTTTTTTATATTTTGCAGGAAAATACACCAAGTCTTGCTAAACGGATAAAGAAGAGTGATGCCCGAGAAATCGAGAGTTTCTACCAGCAATACTATGAGAACTATGTCAGAGCATTGGATAAGGGCGAACAAGCAGATAGGTAAGTTTCGTCTGCTGAGTTTATTGGAATTCATCCGCACTTATTTTGAATCCAATGGTTCTCTGGTTCCTACTTTCTGACAGAGCTCAGCTTGGTAAAGCTTATCAAACTGCCGGCGTGCTCTTTGAAGTGTTATGTGCAGTTAACAAGACTGAGAAAGTCGAAGAAGTTGCTCCTGAGGTCTGCATTCTTCTGTAGGCAATGCTGCCGGGTCTCAATATCAAATATTGGATACACATAGTTTTGATATATCTTTTTTTGGTGCAATCATGTGGATAGATCATTGCAGCTGCAAGAGATGTCCAGGAAAAGAATGAAATTTATGTTCCTTATAACATTCTTCCGTTGGATGCTGCTGGTGCCTCACAGCCTATCATGCAACTTGAGGAGGTCTTGCTTATCCCTAGTTCTTATGCTGGTCTTTGTTTTATGTTAACAAACAAACTGTTATGGCTTCCCTGTAATTATTAGGTTCTTTTAACAGGTGAAGGCATCTGTATCTGCTCTGCGAAATACGCGAGGGTTGAGCTGGCCATCTTCTTTTGAACAGCAAAGACAGAAAACAGGAGACCTGGATATTCTTGATTGGTTGAGAGCTATGTTTGGTTTTCAGGTCTAATATCTAACAAACAAAAGGGCATTTTTGTTTTACTGCTTATTGATTACTTATGATTTATTTACGTTTTGATTCACTCTGTACTGCATCTTTGTTTTCAGAAAGACAGTGTGAGCAACCAAAGGGAAAATCTGATCTTGCTGCTTTCCAATGTTCACATTAGGTTGTCACCGAAACCTGAACCTCTTAACAAGGTGGGTTCTTCCCTTTATCTTAATTTCAGCTGTAGTTGGGCTATCACTCTTAAATTCTTAATCAAACTTACTGATATACACATGCTCTTAAGTTGCATCTACATAGGCGATGAAAATGGAGTCTTATTGTTAATCAGATAGATGCCCATGCTTTTATGTTGCATGCCCAAAGAAAGAGCTATGTTGAAATGAGAATGTTGAGATGGATGAGTGGCCAAACGCTAAAAGATGGATAATAAATTATTGCATCAGTAGCTCTAACTGGGCACAAAATGAAGGTCACTTGATTTTGATGGTTTGGGCATGCACAACCGAGACCAACAGTGACACTAGTGATGATGCAGTCAGTGGAACCATACGGTCAAAACATACTACCACGATATAGTTAATCATCAAGAATGAAGACTTATAACCATTGTTTATAGTGAAAACATAATGGTGCGGTTGACTGCGAAATCAGTTGGTTATTTTGGTACTCTCTCCAAGATTATTCAAATGATTATTTTGAATAATTGGATTGAGGGAAATATGGAACTATACTTGAATACAATAACATCAACATTTTCTTCTCGGCCACCTTCATTCTTTAACATGTTTCTTAATTGCTGAACATGCTCACCCTGGTAGCTGGTCTCGTAACCATCTTCTAAAAGTGTCCCTTCAGTTTCCTGTGTACTCTTTTCTTTGTCAGTCCTTTGCTTTGATTTTTCTGTTATTGTTCTCCAGTGGCAACCAGAGGAAGATGGTGCAGCCTACATAGGAGGAGTTCACAGTGGCTAGTGGAATTCACACATGCTCTTACAACAAATATGTCTGGATATATTGTAGGAGATTTCTTTTTTGATATATCCTAGTTTAGCTGCGTCTTTGGTGGTTGTTTAGAGTTTGGTTTGATAGATATAGTTAAGGGTTGCCTATTTTGTGATAGTGTTTCTTTGTCTCTTTCTCTCACTGTGGTGCATCCCTTTTTCTTTTGATGAAAACACTTACTTTTGTCTGATTTTATTATGGCCAGTAGGAAAGTAGAACTTTGGAGGTGGAGTGTTGATATCTATCATGTGCACGGAGGAAAAGAATCGAGACTACAAGTGTTGTTGATAGGGGTATTAATTAGCATGGTTTGTCTCAGTGAGGTTCAAAGAGGTTCACTCCCAAAGAGGTTCACTCCCTTCTCCTTTCAAGTCAATGTTTGACTAGGAATGGGGTTTCACTGAGAGAAGGTTCACAATAACCCCAAGAATTAGTGAGGGCATTACTCGAGATTGATTGATAGACCACGGAGATCAAGTATTCATCGAAGCAACGGGTGTACTCACTGGCGGAGCGAGGATTTTCATCCAGCTGGAGCGAAATCATAGGAACCACAAATTTATAAAAGCAGTTAGATTAAACTATTACATAAAGGAGTTAGAATAAACTTTTAAAGGATCAGTTAAATTGTATCAAACTAGGGCAACCTACAGGTTCTGTTAGTTGAAACAAACTATACTGATCATACACAATTGCAAGTTGATACATAGACCTTTATAGTAATGAAAATGATGGAGGATTGTGCTACTGTATCTAGTACAAGTTTGTGGATTTAAACAATTAAATATAAAGTGGAATATATAAATTAAAATTAAAAGGACATTTTCAATGCCACTGTTGTTTGTACCTTAAATTTGGGCAGTTTTCTCCAATCACAATCAAGTGTGAGACTCTGAAGGACTTTATTCTCCTTAATAAGCCTATTTAAAATATCTTTGCTCAGAGAAAACCCCTGCATAACCACTGCCACTGTTAGAAAAGAAATAATAAATCTAGTTACTTATTGAGTTATTAGCCCAATTCAGTAGATGAAGATAATAAAATTGATAAATTCTGTAAGACATTAAAGGGCAAAGTTAAATACATGATTATTTCAAAACAAATTCTTGTTCGAAGAAAGAAATCTAGAATCAGTATAAATCATTTCAAAAATTGACTAGTTCCTGTTCGTTTGTTGTATATTTTTGTTCCCATTTCAAAAATGTACACCTTGTATAACTCATTTGAAAAGGGAATATAAAGGGTTAAGAGTTTGGTGAAGGTGGTTTTGGCTATTCATTATCGGTTCTTATTCTAATGAATAACTTATGCATGCTAATAACATTGCTTTCCATTATGCTACTCATCTATGCAGTGTTCATATCAAATCCATAATATATGCTTCAAGTCTAGGTTTCTTCCATACTTTTCTCATGCTTTGTTGATTGAGAATGATATCCCTCTCCTTATTTGCTCACTATGTATAAAGGAATTTATCTCAAAGTGATGGCACTACACTACTACTTCATAATTATTTAATCACCCTTGTATTTTTTTTCTACCGTATGTACATCATGGAAATAATGTTTCCCAGGTCGCTTGCATAACTCTCTCTACCCTAAATGGGGAAGACACAATAGGGCCACATCTCAAAGGGTTGAGATTTTTACTACAAAAAAAACTTGCTCAAATCTGAATTTCTCTCTAATATTATCCCTTCAACCTACTCCCCTCTCTAGTTCACCCTCTCACTCAATTATAGCCAAACTCAAACTCAAACTCATTAAACAAAAAAATAAAATGTGCTCCAAAAAGCCAAAATCCTTTCCCTCACAGCTCATCTCCATAATCTCAATTCTCAATAAAGAAGCCTTCACCCTTGCAAAAACCAAATGTGGAATGGACTGCTTACATTGATGGACTGCTCCTTTCATGTGACAACTGCACTTTTGATCCGGTCACTATTGCTAATGAATTCTCCACTCACATCTCCGATATTGGCAATCATCTATCCAAACTCATATTGACAATACGAGCTTGAACACCTTTCTAACAACTACTTCCCCCTTCATTACTGATTCCATTAATGACAAACACACTTCGTTGCAATATCTCACTTGATGAAATTAACTCTGCAATATCTCTCCCTAATAATCTCAAATTCTCAATGTATAAAGTCCAATTAATCAACTTTTAATCCCTAATTTCTCAAACACAACAAAATTGATCTCGACTTACTGTAATCAAACAAGTAAACAAACCATGGTCACACAACATAACAAAAATTCTATAAAAAAATCACTAACCATTGAGAATCCGACATCGCGACATCTGACGTCAACTTGGGAGGGGAGAGATTCGGAGTCGGGCTCTTGAAGATTTGGGGGTTTCGAAATTGTAATTGAGGGCTTGAATCTATGGATTATGAGCTAGGGTTTCGTAAATGATGGAGCATGGAAAGAAAGAAAGAAAAGAAGAAACAAGAGAGAGCTAGGGTTTCGGTGGAGGTCAGAATAAAGGAGAGAGACTGTGAGAGCTAGGGTTTCGGAGCACTGAAAGAAAGAAAGAAAAGAAGAAAGAAGGGGAGCCGATCGAACTGGAAGAAGAGGAGCAGGAGCGGAGCTTGGGGCAGTTGGGCCAAGGAGGGGAGCGGTTTGGGCCGAGTGAGGGGGAGCAAATTTTTATTGTGTTGGGCTTTTTAATGGGCCTGGCGAAATCCAGGGGGAGCGGCTGCTCCCCCTGGTCCATTACTGCCTCCGCCCCTGGGTGCACTAAGCTTTTATGCTTGGTGTTATAGAGAGTTATTTTGTATCTTTCTTATTGTCACGACAAAAGGATTGACGTAGCATGTAGCAAATTCGTGGCTGATCAAGTGCTACCTGCACGTTATCCAATTTGTCAGGCTTTAATATTCTTCTTTTCTTATTGAGAGGGGATTACTCATGTCCAATCTTAGATGTGTTTGTATCTCTCCTCTTTGGAAATGTTTCCGTAACTCAATTTATCTCAAGTAGTAGTACGTCTTCCTACAAGGAAGGTATAATAATGGAGAATAAGTCTAGCCATTTCCTGTATTCGCAGAAAAGCATGTTAACTTCTCATGCAACCTCTACTGTTGAAATATAGATTATTTTTCTCACTTAAAAACTTAATCCTGCATAGAAATCACGATACTACGTGCCTAACTATTTTAGAAGTTATAGACTAAAAGTGTTTTTTTTACATGGTTTCTGTGAATAATTTTTGGCTCTGCTAAACCTTTTCTATTTAACCCAGCTGGACGAGCGAGCTGTTGATGCCGTCATGAATAAAATATTTAAAAATTATAAAACATGGTGCAAATTTTTGGGGCGGAAGCACAGTTTATGGTAAGTTACTCAGATGTGCTTGTGGGTGATTTTTTAAACCGTTCTTTAGCTTCAATACCATAATTTGATTCTATATTTGTGTTATCAACTCAGGCTCCCTCAAGCGCAACCAGAAGTACAACAGAGAAAGATCCTCTATATGGGTCTATATCTTCTGATCTGGGGTGAAGCTGCCAACATTAGGTTTATGCCTGAATGCCTTGCCTATATTTTTCATAATGTATGATCCTTTTGAACACACTTCAATCTTTTTTTCCTAAATTAATTTTCTTTTTCATCTGCATTGGAGTACCTTTCTTGACTGAACTCCCAAGCCGACTTGCTTTCAGATGGCATATGAGCTCCATGGTTTATTGGCTGGGAATGTCAGCATTGTGACTGGCGAAAATATCAGACCTTCATATGGTGGGGATGATGAGGCTTTCTTGAAAAAAGTAGTCACTCCTATCTACCGTGTGATTGATAAGGTCATTATCCAGTTATATTGTACAGATTTCAATATATATTTCACCCAGCAGGATGATATACGATTGGTGTTAATTTGACAGGAAGCCAAGAAAGGCAAACATGGCAAATCCCCTCATTCAGCTTGGTGCAATTATGATGATTTAAATGAATATTTCTGGTCCGCAAAAATATTTATACAAATGTATTTTGGTTATACTAGCTAGTTACTTATCCTGATGTGCTTCACCTATTGAATTTAAATGGTTCTCAGGACATCTGATTGTTTTTCTTTGGGATGGCCAATGCGTGATGATGGTGAGTTCTTCAAATCATCACATGAATCACAGCCTGGCAAGGTAACATGTAAGACCTTAGAAGTGTTTTCCCCTAAATTTCAATTTCTCACTGGATGTCCATCTTGCTTTAAATCAATCCGCAGGGAGGTCCATCTCATTCTTCCAGAAAAAGCCTAGGGAAATCCAATTTTGTTGAGACCAGGACATTTTGGCACATCTTTCGAAGTTTTGATCGTATGTGGACCTTCTATGCATTGGCGCTGCAGGTAGTAAACATCAAGCAACTATAAACATTCACTTATGTATAGCTCTAACAAATAATTTGAATTCAAATTTTCAGGCAATGATTATTGTGGGTTGGAATGATTATCAGCCAAAAGATTTTTTACAAAAAGATAGTTTGTTCCAATTATCTACAATTTTTATCACAGCAGCATGCCTCCGCCTTCTGCAAAGTATGCTCTTTTCCCAATTACTTGTTTTATGCACCAGTTTTTTTGTTTCTGCACCAGTTTTGCTGCATCCAAGATGCACAAAGATACTTATTTTGCATTATGTTGATATGTTTTTAGTAGAAAAATGGTGCATTGGCTTTGGCATGATACTTTCTATAATTCGTGAGCAGTGAGCACCAACTTTCTATGTATCGTGAATATTAGATTTTCATTAGTTTAAATAGATATGTTTACTTTGTTCAATGAGTATGTGTCACTTTAACCATTTAGTTCTTCTCAGTTGAATAGTAGTACCATGGAACCAAAGCTTAAGCAGCAGAAAAAAAAGAAAATAAAGTTTTCAAAACAAATTTTCTGGGATTGCTGGATTGGCTATGTCAATTCATTATATGGGTTCAGTTCCCTGAAGTTCCATGTCATTTGTCACAGGGGATATCTCACTGTGTATCTTGTAAAATTCATTTGATAGAAATTTGACTAATTATGTTTTTAGAACATGTAGTCATAGTATAAGACCTTGTAGTGTAACACAAGTAGACAAAGGCCAAAAAATTTACTGATTTATCGTTCAATTTCCCACCTCATCATAGCTACTAGCAGATGCAAAATTGAAATATTAACTCTGTTTCGTTAATCGTTACCCTATTGTGTTTCTTCTGCCAATGAAATATTAGAAAACTTAGGAAAATAAATTGTTTGTAGAGAATATTTTTCTGCCAATGAAATATTAGAAAACTTAGGAAAATAAATTGTTTGTAGAGAATATTTTCAATGAAAGAGGAGGTGATGGGGGGGGAATGAGAGAGAGTCGAACAACCTAGATAAAGAGATCACTAAAGGTGCGAGTAATCAATTTTATTCATCAAAGTAAAATATGTCTACAATGAAAATCTAGTCACTTTAAATAGGCTCAAAACATGTCTACCAAGAAATCCAAATTGGAAGAGAATTTGAATCTAACTTGCTTACTGAGAAACTCTAAAAATCAACAGAAACTATATGTAAAAATTTAAGGAATCTACATCTGCTTACGTTCGTTTAAATATTACTAGAACTCGAGTTTTAATTGCAGAAAATTAAAAAGGAACATCAAATGAAAGCTCCAATCTGGGAGAAACTTATGTGCAAGGTTTCAAAATCAAATTTGGGATTGTACAGGATGGATAATTTTTCATATTCAATATCGAAAAAATATCAACTGGCCATATCAGATGAAATATATATCCTCAATGTGATTTAGATAATCTATACATGCATTATATATCAAAATATAAAGAAGCTAATGCAAAAAAGTACAAATGTCAACCAAAAAAGAAATAGATAACTTCTTACATAAAATCACATACAATAAAGTACATAAAAGTTAAATATTGAAGAGGAACCAAGAGCAAGAGGAAACAGTGACGAGGACAATGTTTTATTTCTTTTCTAGTGTTAAATTAGGCCTTTTACGTACTATTTTGATTATAGTGGTGATTTGGTTTAAATCACCCTAAACATTAGGCCCAAAGTCCAATTAGAGATGTGAATGAATACAACAACAACAACAACAACAAAGCCTTTTTACCAACTAGTTGGGGTCGGCTACATGAATCCTGGTTTTCCATTCTGTGCGGTTTAGTGTAATATCTTCTGTAAGGTCACAAGCTATCATATCTTTTTTCACCGTTTTCATCTAAGTTAGTTTAGGTCTTCCTCTACCCCTAACTCTACCCTCAATACTTATCAAATCACTCTTTCTAACCGGGGCACTACTAGGTTTACGTGTGACATATCCAAACCACCTGAGGAGATTCTCTCTTAATTTATCTTGGATTGGAGCTACCTTAAGCATGTCTCGTATATGCTCGTTTCTAATTCTATCCTTCCTTGTTTTACCACACATCCATCTTAGCATCCTCATATCCGCTACACTCATTTTTTGGACATGTTGTTTCTTTGCCCCAACACCCTGCTCCATACATCATTGCTGATATAATAGCCGTCCTATAAATTTTTCTTTCAACTTCAACGGTATACGTTTGTCACACAAAATACCACTGGCACTTCTCCACTTTAGCCACCCTGCTTGGATCCTATGTGTAACATCTTCACAAATCTCCCCATCTCTTTATATAATCGAGCCTAAATATCGGAAACGGTCTCTCTTAGGTATCTCTTGGCTATCAAGCTTCACTACTTCCTCAGTTGTGTCCCGAATGTCACTAAAATTACACTCCATATACTATGTTTTAGTTTTTATTTTAAAGCCTCCAGTTTCCAAAATTTCTCTCCACAATTCTAATTTAGCATCGACTCCTGCTCTAGTCTCGTCAACTAAGACGATGTCATTGGCAAAAAGCATACACCAAGGCACCTCATCTTGTATTCCTCGCGTCAATTCATCCATAACCAAAGTAAAGAGGTAGGGGCTTAAAGTCGAATCTTGGTGTAAACCTACTGTAATATCAGACGATATTCACAACCGAACATATTGGCTGATTGGAAGTGCGACTAAGCTTGTTTGCTAGTGATCGAAAGGTCGGGTGTCAGAATCCCGGGGAAAAAGTGTGAGTGTGTGGGTACGGCCTTATTCTGTAAATAAAATATATTGGCTGACATCTCAAATTTCCACCAATATATCGCTGAATATCGGCCAAAATTAATATACAATTTAAAATTGTAGAATTAGTATTGCCCACTCCTCTCCACTTATGCATCGGCTGTGTTGGCTGATCTATTTAAAACACTGCATGTGTACTTTGTCCATCCAACATGACGACTGGAGATTAACTCATAACGCCATGACCATGTCTTTCAAAATTTAGATACCAGTCTAGATGGCTGCAACCGAAAGGCTGTAGAAGTACTGGATTCAGTTTGCATGCAATAACTATGTCTTTAAGGCTGCAACTAAGAGTCTTTAGAAATAAAGAATTCAATATTCTCAACCTCAATTTCCGAAGAGGTGGATTGCAGACGCAAATCTGAAGGACTTGGTTGTAGCAGCAGTGGCATCTCACCTAAAGGAGGTAGAGAATTCGGTCACAGTGTATTATGAGCAGGTTGAACAGACACTTGTCTTGTCATTTCCGAAAGATACACCAGTGGCATTTGTGACAGTTCTTATGGAGAAAGTATTTGTGTCAACTCTTACGTTTAAGTGTCAAGTTATAGGAGTAATTTTGGAGGGTTGGAACTTGGAACAATATTTACGATCGACAAATTTCATGTTTGATTGTGATTTAAACTTCAATTTAATCCCTAACCCCCCCCCCCCCCACACACACACCACACACACCCAAAAAAATTAAAAAAATCCATCTCATATAGCAGTCCTGGGGGGTGAAGGCAGTCCTCGCATCTGATTGAAGCGGTAAACATGTTTACAAATAAATTGTAGGACACATATCTCTACTGTAACCAAGGTTTCCCTAGGACAAATTATAGGCACCACATCAGAAAAGTATTCACTTTGTTTCAAAACCATATTTCTGAATTTCTTATCGGTGTCGATCATACTTGAGGGTTTTAGCACATCTTCCATACACTAGACTTTTAGAGGATTCTTGACTGATAGGAGCACAACAAGAAAAGCGGATTACAATGCATATCATAGAAAAAGGGCCATTGCTGATCCCCCCCCCCCCCCCCCCCCCCCCCGCATTTCTTGTTTCATTTCTTTTTTCATTCCTTTCATTTCCCCTAGGTTTTCTCTGTCCCTTTTGCCTCGTTTATTTATTTATTTTCCTTTTTGTGACTGTATTTGAAAGAAGAGAAATAAAAAATATTTAAAAACTGATTATTGTTCATAGAACAGTTACCCGTAGTTACTGTTCATGGTGAATGAGAAGAAGAAAAAACTTAAGAGAAAGAGAACACTCAAGAGGGAAGGTAATTATTATCCATTTTATTCATCAAAAGTTGATTTGTTCAACAATGCAAACCTAATCTAAAAATAGGCTTACCTACCTGTTGGGATCTGAAATTCATAAGCCTTATTTTTGGCTGTATGTTTTGTTAAAGTCTTTTTAATATAACGCGGGGGGTATTCAACCCACCGTTTTAACAATATAAAAAAACTTGTCTACTGAGAAACCCAAATTGGAAATATAATAAAACCTCAGTTGCCTAGTAAGAAACTCAAAATTAGGAACATATTAATATCCTAAATGAACATCTTCTTACTCTCTTCTAGCTAACCAAATAAAGAGAACCTACATTTTTGATTTAATTATATTTTCTGAAATCTCTACTAATTTTGCGAATCTCAATGGATCTTGTTACCTCAGGAGACTCTGATAAATTGATTCACACACTAAACACTACCAACAAAAGCTTCCTAACTATCTTTGAGATATTTCAGTTTGTTGATAAGCTTGCTACTACATGTATCGTATCTGCTAATTCAGACATTTTAGAAAACCTGATTCAATTGGTACCGCCAACGATTTGTGCCACAGTGCCACTAGTATGTTGGCACACCTATGAGTGCTCTTGTTAAAAACTTGCAAGTGGGGCCAGAGTGGTTGATTAATGACTCGCCTCCAAAGTAGTACGTGTGTACATGTAGAGTCTTCTCTGGAGTGGTAGAATGCAAGTTGTCTCCAGTGTGGTAGTTGTTACTTGTGTAAGTCATCTCCTATGTGGTAGATGTCTGAGTCATCACCAATTAGGTGTATTTGCAAGCAGCACCTAGTGGCAGATGTGTGAGTTATCGGAGATATGGTTGATGTGCATGCATAGCCAGTGTGGTGAATGTGCCTGCAGGAAAGAGACTGTTAGTCAAGTTGTCTGCAGGAGACTGGAAGTCATTTTCTAGACATGGAAAGTGATAAACATGTTGCAAGTTTCATAGACAACAAGTTCAACTTGAGGAAGGATGAGTTAGTTATCGATTATTGTTGTTGTAATTTATGTTATTCGGTTTTCCTGCTAATAGGAATTTCTATCTGTTGTTAACATGTTTCTTTATATCTTAATCTAAACAAAGTGGGAATCTCCCCCCCCCCCCCCCCCCCCCCCCCCCCCCCCCCCCCCCCCTCCTCCCTCTCTCTACTCAAAAGAAAAACCTATGCCAACCTTTCCGAGGTCTAAGTTGAACATCACAGAAATTTGACCTTATTTAAACCTTTTCCCTTTCCGTAAGAAAAACTTTGATCAGAGTCAAAGAAGGCCGGCTACCAATCTAAATATGGTCTACGAGATGAATCACTCATCCTAATTTCTAGAAATTAACCTGTTCTTTTCTTTTGCCATTCTCCCTTGGGAAACAACACGTCTTATGCGAACCCTTGATCACCCACATAAGGATGCAAGAAACTTGTTGTTGCTAATCTAATACAAATAGCTCTGCTTTTTTGAAGAATTTTTTTTTCTTATACAGCTTGTATTTGGAGATTCATCTCAGGATTATATTCACTTTCCATTTGGACGGGGAGACTTTTTCTATGTACACTGTCAAACCAAAAGGACTTGACATTCAATAGAATAACTTGTCTTGAATCATTCATCTAGCTTATCTACATATTAGAGGTCCTCCTTGTTTAGTGTTCGTTGAATTAAAAAACTACCTGATTGGATGCAATGTACCTTCTCTTTAGTTTTTTGCACATTTGCATTCTGTGAATCTTCACATAACATGCATTGTTACTGTTAGAATATAAATATTAAAAACCCTCACCCTTACATAACTTTGGAGTTTTGGTCTATCGGTAGGGTCTTTCACATGGTATCAAAGCAATCCAGGTTCAAATCTCACTCGCTGCGCAATTTAAATGCAGTTAAAAAAAAACCTGCTGCGTATAGTACTGGTCTTGGCCCACAAAGATGACGCTCAACATGCGGGGGGCATGTTAGAATATAAATATTAAAACCCCTCATCCTTACCACAACTTCGAAGTTTTGGTCTATCGGTAGGGTCTAGGGTCTTTCACAGAGTTACATTACAGTTCCTTCTAATTTTAACATGATTGACATAGCTGCTAATCTTCGCACAATATGCATCAGTGCCTTTTTCATATGTTCTTATAAAATTATATGCATGTATAAATTCATGTGCTTCTGCATACTTCTTGTTCAAAATGGTTAACTGATGACTACAACAACAAAGCCTTTATCCCAAAATTTTGGGGTCGGCATAGTTAACTGATGACGGTTGTTTTTATTTTCTTCTTTTTAAGATATGACTGTTATATTTTATTGCAATTTATTGTTCTGTGTAATAAGAATTGTTACCTTCCATTGGTGACAGGTATATTGGACTTTGTTCTGAACTTTCCTGGCTATCTTAGGTGGAAGTTTACTGAAGTTCTAAGAAACATGCTCAAGATGCTAGTTAGTCTTGCATGGGTCATTATTTTTGTGGTTCTGTATCTTCATACCTCAATGAATACGAAGATACCAATCCCACAACTGAACAACTTGCTTAGTCAAATAAAAGGAGGATCACCTTTATATTTCTTCGCGGTCATCATATACTTGCTCCCTAATCTACTAACTGTCATCTTGTTCATATTTCCAATGCTCAGACGGTGGATAGAAAACTCAGATTGGCATGTCACCAGGCTGTTATTATGGTGGTCACAGGTACCGTACACTCCTTCGTACATTTTCATCTATTTATTTTAAAAAATTGGCTTTGAACTTCATCTTCATTTATTCAAAACTAATTATACAAATCTAATCCATAATAAAGTAGACTTTGAGATTAGGTTTAATCATTCAGTTCTTAGCTTCTCGAAACAGAATTGGGTTAGGGCATTAATGTAATAAACATTATGGATTAAAGAATACTCTTGCATTTTTCTTTCATTTTGGAAATTGTTTTAATAAATGATAGTGTACTTCCCCAGAAGACCTTGTAGAATATAACTAAGTTTATAGTTAAGAGTAGCCCATACTAAGATGCATTTTAAGTGATCATAGGTCCACCGGCTACAAATATGACGGTAAATTAATGATTTAGGTCAGACTTAAAGATCTACCACTAACCTTTTCCAGTAAGACTTCAATGATGACATTTTATCTTCTAATGTAGTATACCTTACAGGCTTATACCTTCCAGATTTGTCAAGAAAAAAAAATTGGCTTAATCATGTATTTGAATATAATGTGTCTTAGTCATGTACTAGGATATGTAATAAAGTTGGAAGTGAACTAGCAGACAAAGAAGGTACATGCACTAGCTGTTGGACTGCCATGTTTATCAGCAACAAGTAAACTTGATAGTTTACTTTTTCTAGGTGAGTACGTCTAAATTCCTTTATATATACGAGAAAAAGATAGCTGGAGTGCCTTATAAGAATAAATGAATGAGCATGCAATTCTATCTATACTCTTTGTCTCCCTCTACTGATTTCTTCGGGAACTTCTTTCAACTCCCTCTTGTCACTCCTACTACTCACAAACTTTAAACTCTTTTCCCAATGGCTTCCAAAGCAATGACCTAGATGATAGTTTCCAAACCATAAAGTCAAATAGTTTACGTGTCCGCTCCATAGAAATTTTCTTTTATGTGCTCCATACCCATGAGCTAGCATTGTTGCATTAGCTTCTTTGCTTCGAGCGAGCAGTCTAAGTTATGTGACAATGCTTGCGTTCAGCAACTCTAGCAACCTTAAACTATGCCTATGCAAGCTATCAAATGCACTTTTAAAAAAATATAAGTTGGGGTCATTTTACCTCTTGCTTAAATGCTGGAACAATCCTCTCAATTGTTGGTTGAAGCAATCTTTACTGTAAACTTCTATTGTTACATGCAGTACTGAGCCAACTCTCCTCGACTTTCTATTTCTATTACTGAATGCACTGCTATGCTAACTGTTGCAGCCAAGAACTTATGTTGGACGGGGTATGCATGAAAGTCAGTTTGCACTTTTCAAGTAGGTCTATAGAAAATTCGATCATTCATTTAATATTTGAATAGGGGCTTATGTTTACATACTAACTCATTTTTATTCCCAGGTACACCTTTTTCTGGCTGTTGCTATTATGCGCCAAATTCTCATTCAGCTTCTTTGTTCAAGTATTGCTTTACTTCTGAGTATACTATCTGAACAATATATTATGAGCACTGGCAATTATAAGAACTGTATTTCTAGAATAAAATGTACTAATGAGAATTGTTGGAACTAATCTATTTTCTTTTGCATACACGGAGTACAGATAAGACCTATGATAAAGCCAACAAAAGATATTGCAAGTGTACGCAATATTCATTATGAATGGCACGAGATATTTCCTAATGGTACTTTAGATCTTGTTTTCCATTATTCCACTGGAGTTTTTCAAATTCACATTTTTAATATATATATATGGCTACAAATTCTTAATATTGTATGTTTCTGGTGTTTTTGCAGCACGACACAACATTCTAGCAATTGTGTCGATTTGGGCTCCAGTGATTTTGGTATGCTTTTATACAAGGATAATAATGAGTTCATCCTCTTGGTTGGTAGTGGTATGAAATATAACATCCAAGTTTATTGCATCTTCTACAGGTTTATTTTATGGATACTCAGATATGGTATGCAGTATTTTCTACCATATATGGTGGAGTTCTTGGCGCATTTGGACATCTAGGAGAGGTAATTGTTTGTAGTGACTTAATTTTATCTACTATATTTTTTCCCCAAATGAAGAGAAATCACCTAAATTGGAGAAGTTTTAGCAAAGATAATATTTTCCAAGGAGCTAAAATAGTATCACAAAACGAATATGCACCAATATCTGTGTTTTCCCTTGCTGTGGAATGTGTTTTGTTGTCATTGTGGTTCTTAATTGTGTTTTATTGTATATTATGTAAATTATTGAACGTAAATGTATATTTATTATAAGTTGAATCCAGTCTGAATTTCTTATGAGTATCTGGCCCCATCTGGCCAGATCTGGGGTTTTTATATCCTAATCTACATAAAACCCGGATACAGATACGGATACAGATCAGATATAGTCAGATTCGAGATCATTCATACCCCACCCCCCAAACACACACATAAACAGCTGCACATCCGCCTACTCACACAGAGAGAACTAATTCAGTTATGGCATGTCATAAATATTCTTGTCCATGTTTAACCCTGTATGCATTTATATATTACTCTTGTGGTGGACATTTTCTTCATAGGATGATCAAACACCAAAAGGAAATTAAAAAATAGTCCTTGAGAAAATGGATATATATGTATTTCTCACTCCATTGTTATTGAAGGTTCACAAAACTAGAGATTTGGTTGAGGTTTGAATTGTTGCATGTTTCTTGCAAGGATCTTGACCTGAAGATCCTTGTTGCTTACTTAACAAGGTGTCAGGTGTGGTTGCCAATTGAAAGAAACAATTATAGATTATTTCCTTACAACAAATTTAAAATGATAAAAGAGCTTCGATGATGTAGAAATTTATTTAGTAGCACTATCCAGTTATTACCTTAAGATGTTTTGTTCACAGTAGTTCTAATTTTTCTATGTATGGGTTGATTTTGTGACACTAAGAAAGGAGACAATAGTGCTAGAAAATCAATTTTGTTTTACACGGGGGAGGTCGACTAAGGGAGAAGAAAAGAGATCTTCATATGGTTTTTATTGACTTGGAGAAACCTTATGATGGGGTTCCTTGGGAGGTCTTGTGGTTGGTCTTAGAAAGGAAACAAGCCTCTAGTAGTTATATTTGATGCTATTAATGATATGCATGATAATGTAGTAACTACTATTAGAACAGGAGGGGAGATGGAGTCATTTCCGATTACCTTAGGCTTGCACCAAGAATCAACCCTAAGTCCTTATCTCTGTGACTATTTGTATTAGTTATGGATGAATTCAGTAAGGTGTATTCAAGATGAGGTTGCATGTTGTTTGTTATAGTTTTGATTGATGAGACTAAAGAAGACATAGCTTCAGAGTTAGATAGACTGAGGAATCTTGGAATACAGAGGAGTAACATAGAGTATATGTATTGTGAGTTTAGCAAAACTAGGTGAGATGATAAGCAGCAACAATGTTCTAAAAGTCGTTAGGCGGTAGTCGGGCGGTCGATGGGGGCCTAGCGCCTAGACCTTGTAAGCGGGGCCTAGGCAGCTAGGCGTTAGGCATTTTTTATTTATTTATTTATTTTAGTTTAGTTTATTTTTGCCCCAATTTATCTTTTGGTTTTGTTTTGTAGTTCCATCATGCATTATCATGCTCTTTATTGCTCTTCATTTTTACTCTTGATTTTTCTCCTTGCTATTGCAAGATGAGCTTTAGATAGTCTAAAAGACACAATTGCATCAAGGTGTTGGTTTTGGTAACGGATTTGGGTAGAGCAATGATTTGCCAGGATAAGGTATTGCTTCCCATCATAATTTTTAATGTCTTAGTTAGATGTATCAAAACATTAAACTATTATACTAGTTC
Organism: Hemerocallis citrina; assembly: GCA_017893485.1. Classification (NCBI taxonomy): domain Eukaryota; kingdom Viridiplantae; phylum Streptophyta; class Magnoliopsida; order Asparagales; family Asphodelaceae; genus Hemerocallis; species Hemerocallis citrina. The sequence continues at coordinate 39,528,055 of CM030361.1, forward strand.
TAGTCTATCTTTTTTGAAATATGGATTGACTTATCTTTTCATAATCAAAAGCATCGGTAGATTATCTTGGAGGTAAACAATGTTGTACTAGTGGTTTTCGGTGAACTCCAACTTACAATTTGTAATGTTGGGTTGTGTGTTCTATGAAAACAATTTTGGGGAAAAAATAAAGAAGTCATCTCTTCCTAATCTGATAATTGTCGAAATATTTAGTAGCTATATAAGTATATATATTTTTGAATTTAGGAAGATTGTTGTCATCCCGTTTCATTGATAAGTTGATATTGGAATAATAACGCTAAATCCTCAAGATCAAAACAAACAACCAGATCACACCTACTACTACAAGTAAAAGACACCACCTAAGAACTATTACTACTACTACTGCTAATATGAACCAAGTCTCTGACTCTTTCTAGACCCGGAAATTATTTTTAAACGGGTCCGGATTGGATCAGATCAGGTTAAGCTCTATTTTATTATCCGGATCCGCCTAGGCCGCCCAGACCCGTCTAGACCCGCTTGGACCCGCCTGGATCTGTCTGGACCTGCCTAGACCTGCCCAATAGGCTAAACCGATTTTTTCAAATGCCTAGGGCCTAAGCAAGTCGCTTGGGGACCGCCTAGCAGCTAGACGCCCGTCTAGACCAATTTTTTGAACAGTAACAACAAGCATTACCTCGGAGTAGCATGTTTTGTTATTTAAGATTGATCATTCATTAGAATGGGGAAATCGAGAAGGATGTTATGCAAGGATTAAAGCGAGTTAGTTAAAATGACGAAATGCATCGGGAGAACTATGTAATTGGAAGATTTTTTTGAAATTGAAGGGACAGTTTTACATGATAGCTACACGACCAACCATGCTTTATGGATTATAGTGTTGGGCGATTAAGAAACATCATGTTCAAAAAATGAGAAAATAAGGTTGTAAAGGTTTATGAGTTGAAACAATCTAAAAAGCAAAATAATAATAATAATAATAATAATAATAATAATAATAATAATAATAATAATGCATATAGAAGAAAGAAGTTATGATGAGGACATCCATTCTATTTAGTTTAGTATTTTATTTCAATACCATATTTATTTTTGGTAATTATAGCCATATGTGATCTTTCTTTTATGCATTAGAATATTTCTAAGATTTTAGAATATTTTGAGATTTGTATCAAGATTTGTTTTGAGGCTATATATAGGCCTTGAGATTAATGAGAAGTTATGTTATTCTTGATATATAAAAAAATATTGTGTTGAGTTTTTGCTCTTCATCTCTCTCTTTGTGTGATGCAATTGAGAACTAATTTTAGGGTTTGTGATAAACTCTAAAACTACCCCCAAATCCCCAAATCCAATACAAATTCCTAAACCCTAACCCTAATCCCCAAATTAACCAACCTTAATTAATCCCTACCCTTCTTCTTCCTCTTCTCTGGATCCCGCAACCCCAAAACCCATGACCACCACTCATCCCCACCCTCTTCGACCACCACCGTCATCACCCGAGCAACCCCCTTCCTTCTGTCGTCATCGACGTCCCTCTCTCTTCTCCACCATCTTCTTCTTCCTCTTAAAACCCGAAACCCCTCACAACCCTCACCTTCGTTGACCATCACTGCTATCAACCCAAATGCCTCACGCCCTTGCCTTCGTCCTCCCCTCTCCCCGACACCGGCACCCCCATCCCTCCACACCGAAACCCTATTTTCTTCCAAACCCACTTCAGATCGAAACCCTAATCCCCTTTACTGACTGATCCGGCACACCCCCCACGACGCCATCGTCGGCCCCATCTGCCTCTTGAAGCCCCGACCTCCTCTCCTACTGCTCGGCGCCATCGAAGTCCCCCACTGTCGTCGACTGCACCCCTCCTTCTTCCTTGTCGCATTCCGACGACGGTCGTCACCCACCATCCCTAGGCGATCTCTCAACTTGGTGACTCGCAGTGCTGGGACTAAGATCAGAGGCATTTCTTCGAACCCCGGTATACTCTTTCCACTTTCAAATATTTGTGTTATACTGCTTTATCATCTCTATTATATTATTTAATTTAACCGTTGACCACAAATACCGAGATTGAGTGTTCTACTTGCCTAATTAGAGTACGAATCAATATTGCATATTTTACTTGCTAAGAACGCTTATGAATTTAATTATTGATTGTTAGAATTGAATTATTAATTGGGTTTGTTAAACTTAATTCAATTCATGAAAATTTATCAAACCGATTAATTGTTTAAAATTTTGACTTTGATCCGCATTACATGTTGGTAAAATTAATTCTGTAAGATTCTTGAAAATTCTCTATTTAGGATTACATTTTACATCAAGTTAGCTCAGTTGAAGATAAAATGTAGGATAATCATGAGGCGGTTTGACCACATTCAAAATCATAAATGTTAAAGTAGTCTTAATTTTAGTCCCACATATGAGATAATCTTAGAATTAATCATTGTACTCTTATATATATAGGAGGCAGTGTATTCAGTTATTCTCAGTTATTATCATTTCTATTATATTATTTAATTTAACTGTTGACCACAAATATCAAGATTGAGTGTTTTACTTGCCTAATTAGAGTACGAATCAATATTGCATCTTTTACTTGCTAAGAATGCTTAGGAATTTAATTATTGATTGTTAGATTTGAATTATTAATTGAGTTTGTTAAACTTAATTCAATTCTTGAAAATCCATTAAACCGATTAATTGTTTAAAATTCTAACTTTGATCTGCATTACATGTTGGTAAAATTAATTCTTTAAGATTCTTGGAAATTCTCTATTTAGAATTACGTTTTACATCAAGTTAGCTCAGTTGAAGATAAAATGTAGGATAATCATGAGGCGGTTTGGGCACATTCAAAATAATAACTGTTAAAGTAGTCTTAATTTTAGTCCCACATATGAAATAATCTTAGAATTAATCCTTGTACTCTTATATATATAGAAGGCAGTGTATTCAGTTATTATCATCCAATAAAGTACTGTTTTCAGTCTCTATACTTTAACATGGTATCAGAGCCTACCAAAAATTAGGGTTTCCTCTCCCTCTCCCTCCCCCCCCCCCCCAAAAAAAAACAAAACAAAAAAAACCCTAATTATCTTCTAATCTTTCCCCCGCCGCCTATTTCCTTCTTCCTCTGATCGACTCTGAACCCACCCCGTCGAGCCCCCTCGACCACCATCTTCCTCTCCCCAAAGCCACCACTTGCAACCCTCGTTGCGTCCAGCCCCATCGAGCCCTCGTCGACCATCGCTCCGCACCCCTGCAGCCACCCATCGACCGTCGCTCCGCACCCCTGCAGCCACCCGTCGACCGTCGCTCCGCACCCCTGCAGTCGCAACCTCCTCGCAGCCCCCACTGCTCCACCTCCGCAGTCCCACCGTTGCCTCGACTCCGCAACCCAAAGCTCCACCTTGCTACCATGACCCAACCGAGGCTTCTCCCCCACTCCTCCGCCTAGCCGCCGCCACCACCTCTGCTCATCGCCCCCTCCTACGCCGGCGTCAACCCCCCTGACCCCCTTCCCACCTCCTTTACTCTCTAAAAAAAGTCAAAAAAATGAAGCTCTGTGATGCGCTCTGCTCTGAATTGCGTGCCAATGTTTGATGCCCTTTTCAATCCTCATCTATCCTCGCTCGTGCTCTCCTTCAGATCTAATCTAGATCTGCTCCTATAACGACCACCAATAATTCAACGATGACCTCTCCTCCCCTTCCCACTCCTCAACATACGACTGATTTCCCTTCTCTCTTGAAGGCCGAATGCATGACCACTGAGAATCTCTCCAGACGCAGCAACTTCATGACATGGTCCCGTTCTGCCATGCATTTCCTCAAAGGGTGCGAGATGTACTATCACCTTTCTGACCCAGCTCTTCTGTTTACAGATCCCACATTCAAAGTCTGGGATCGTGATGATAATTTGATTGTCAATATGATGACCAATTGTATGGACCGGGACATTTACACCTCCATCACTTTCCTCGACACAGCTAAAGAGATATGGGATACCCTTCATAACATGTACTCCTCTTTCAATAACATGCAGCGCCTGTATGATATCTTTCGTGATGCCATCGAGACCAAGCAAGGTGACGACATTCATGCATATCTATCACGATTCTATCAGTTCTTAGAATAATGGAAGATCTATCATCCATACTTTGTTGATTTTGCTGTCCAGCAGCAGTAACGTGATGCCTTTCTTGCCGTTCTAGCTTTGGGGAATATTCACCCATATCTTGAAGGTGTTCGCTCTCATATCCTCGCCACCAACGCCAGTCCCTCTCTACGTGATCTCCATGTTCAACTACCCCGAGTACCCCCTTCTACTCTTATTGAACCCCCAACACCGTCTGCACTCGTCTCTGGCTGTGGCCATGATTTTTCTGATCTTTCACCACTATTATCATCATCCTCCAGGGGTCGTGGCTCTTATTCTTCACGCGGCTGTGGTGATCGTGGTCGTGGTCGTAGTGACAGTTATCGCAACACTAAGTATTATACCTATTGTCAGGGCCGGACTCATGAATATGCAACATGTTGAAAACGCATTGGTCGTCCTCTTACTGCACATTAGTCTTCCTCTGTGGGATCTTCTTCTTCCACTATTGCTCTTACGGTTGTGCCAACCCCCTCCCAGTATACCCTTTCTGCTGAAGAGTATCAGGCATTCCGCAATTTGCTGTCTCCTCCTTCTGGTAATTCTGTTCACTCAGGTAATGCTTATCATGATTCTTCATATCAATGGATTATCGATTCAGGTGCTTCTGAACATGTCTCCTTTACCACTTTCTTCTTTTTCTTTACTTTCCAATTATCATGTGCGTACTGCTGATGGCTCTCCCGTCCCTGTTGAAGGGAAGGCAATATCTCTCTTTCTCCAACACTCTTTCTTACATCTGTTTTACATGTTCCTACATTTTCTAACAACCTATTATCCTTCCTAAACTTTCTCAGGATTTAAACTGTTTAGTAACATTTTTTCCTTCTCACTGTGTGTTTCAGGATATTACCACGAGGAAGGTGATTGGTACAGGTTGTAAACAACAAGGGTTATACATCTTGGATTCTACTGTCTCGACTTTTTATTCTTCTACTGATCCTGCATTATGGCACCGACGCTTGGGCACCCTTTCCTTCCTACTCTAAAGCATTTAGTTTCTGGTTGTAAGTGTTCTTTTCAGCTATCTTGTGAGTCCTGTGAGTTAGGTAAACATCATCGAGTTCCCTACCCAGGACGCGTCAATCAACGTAGTGAACATTTATTTGACTTAGTTCATTCTGATGTTTATGGGCTTATTGGTTTTCCCACGTTTAATAAATATCATTATTTTGTTACGTTTATTGATAATTTCTCTCGCATGACATGGTTGTTTCTCTTACACGATCGTTCTGAAGTGTTTACAATTTTTCAAGAATTTTTCTATGAGATAAAAACACAATTTGGTACTACTTTTAAATGTTTTTGTTTTGATAATGCAAAAGAATATGTGAGTTATGATTTTCAAAAATTCTTTTCTCAACATGAAATTATACACCAAACATCTTGTGCATATACTCTTCAACAAAATGGAGTGGCCGAACGCAAAATCAAAATTTTCTTCGCACTGCTCGTTCTTTGATGTTTGAAATGAAAGTTCCAAAGTTTTATTGAACTTTTGTGGTTCTCACTGCATGTTATCTTATTAACCGTATCCCTACTTCTAATCTTCAAAATCAATCACCTTTCAACCTTGTATTTCCATCTAAAGATCAGTTTTCCCTACCACCTCGAGTTTATGGATGCACTTGTTTTGTTCAAAACCTACAACCAAGCATTGATAAACTTGACCCACGTGCTACTAAATGTGTGTTTTTTGGCTATTCACATTTTTCAAAAGGTTATCTTTGCTATTGCCCTTTACGACAGAAAATGTTTACCTTAGAAGTTTCGTTTTTTGAACTTAAACCTTTTTTGAACAAATTGCTTCCAAAATTCCTGATTTACCAACGGCTGTTGTTGAGAGTCTTGATTTTCCACTAACACCATCACCACCACCACTGCCTTGGTCAATGCAGGTTTATGTCAGAAGGCATACGAATCGTTCCGACTCGGCTATCCAAACTATACCCTTTGTTATTCAACCAGTGCCAACCACTTCTATCGGTAATATTCCTACCACAGACGATTTACCTATTGCTCAACGCATGGCTAAGCGTTCTTGTGCTCACTATCCTATTGCCCATTTTGTTTCTACTTCTAAACTGAATAGATCTTTTTGAGACTTTACCTCTTCCTTGGATTCCATCTCTATTCCTAACAGTGTTCAGGAAGCACTCAAGCACCCTGGTTGGACAACAGCCATGAAAGAGGAAATGCAGGCTTTTCAACAGAATGGAACTTGGCAGTTGGTTAGCCTCCCTATAGGTGGTAGATCAGTTGGTTGTAAGTGGATGTTCACAGTCAAACACAATCCTCATAGCATAGTTCAACGACTCAAAGCTCGCCTTGTCGCTAAAGGGTATACCCAAAATTTGGGGTTGACTATGCTGAGATCTTTTCTCCGGTTACAAAACTCACATCTGTTCGTGTTCTCATCTTTCTTGCATCTAATTGTTCTTGGCCTCTTCATCAGCTTGATATCAAGAATGCATTTCTTAATGGAGTGGGGGAGAAAAAACGAATTAGGGTAGACCCGAACGAACTTGGGTATAGGCTATCAATATGGATTTGAAAGTGTTAAATTGATGAAGGAGGTGGCCTAAATAGAGTTGAGGGGAGAAGGATTTATGTAGGTGACCCCAAAAATGTTGCGAAAAAAGCTTTGTTATTGTCGTGGGTGATGTGTTGTAGTGTCGTGCAGAATCTGTATGAGCCTACTTAAGTATTTATGCTTCTTAGTGCATTGTATTTGACTGAGGTGGGCTGATTGCATTATTTGTGGTGCCTAGTAGGAGATTGATGAAGTTGTATATTTCTTTCTCATTCTCCGTTGCATCTTTTTTCATGACATTCCATCTAAACTTGCATTCGTTTCTCTCCTTTATTAGATCTGCAACTTCCAGTCGCATTCCTTTCATATGTTATTACAATGCTTGTCATTTGTCAGTCAGTTTATATTCTAGTGGACTAAGACATTTCATGATTATCTTTGAAAATGTATCTTCAACAAGTTATGTGATGGCTCTCTCAGTGCAAAGTCCATATGTTCAAATTTCCAAAGCTACTACTTTTAAATTTGTAAGCTCTTAGTTGATTTACATTTTGTTCTTATTTTCAATGTATTTATTTTCATTGTATATTTTTATTTGCACATTGTGTAGAAAAAGTTCATATTCAATCAAGGGTATATTACAATTTTTCTCTAAATAAAGATTTTTTTAAAAAAATTATCCCAACTGTCATTCGTCTGCAAAAAGGGAAAAACATATAGCCTCTTCTTCCATTTCCTGCAACAATTAATTAAAGAAAAAGAAAAAGCACAAGAAAAAAAGTAATGTGCTTTTCTCCTTTATCTTTTTTTGTCACAATACAATATAACAATAGTTCCGCCGAACAGATTTCTTCTTCAATAATGCTTCTGAATCACTTAGGTTTTACACTTGTCACGAGCTTATTCTTTCATTTAATCACTATTGACCAGAGAGAATTTGTAATTTTTCCTTATTTGGAGAAAAATATATACATAAGTATTATGATCACATAGTTAGGGAAGAAGTCGAAAATACCCAAAGGATTTAGCAAACAAAATATAGTGGAAGAGACAGGGAAGTTCTGTTGAACTTGTTTCCGTTATAATCTCTCATTAAGTACCTGTTTTGGCTGCAACCTAATTGCATTGCATTGGATCATGTATTATCCTGATAGGGTCAGGGACTATTGGGCTAAGCTATTCATCTCCTAGAATGGTCTCTCACTAGATAAAGGTAAGATTTGTGAATTAACAGTTGCAAGAGATGCTAGTTTGTCTTAGCATGAGGAAACTTGAGAAGAATACATCTCTAGAGATATCTTAACACGTAATAAATATCTAGAAATATCTAGAGATTTCTTAACTTGAGGAGAAAAAATATCTAGAGATTTCTTAACTTTATTATCATGTGTTAGATTAGGTTGTGGGTTTACTTTGCCCATGCAGCAAACGATTTAGTGCTTATAGTTATCATTCATGTGTTGGAGAATATAAGACAAATCCTAAAGGTGTTGATGGTCAGTCTATCTCCAGCAGTAGACGCACCTTAATAATTACAAGTAGTGGCTAATTTTTAATTTCTTCATTCGGCATTTAGTGGCAGCAGAAGGTTGTAAACTTGTCAACAAGGTGCCTGATTCTGTTGGTGCAAATTTGTGGATGATTGTTCTTCAAAATTGATTTCATGGAGGTTTTCATGGTGTTCTCAAATTGAAACCATTTGTCTCTGAGGAAGAAACTCTGCTACTGATAATATTGATGATACTTGAAGGTTTTTGTAGTTGTTCAAATCGAAACCATTTGCGTCAATGAATTTAAGACTTCGCTGCTCATAATATAGGTGATGGTGTGAAAGATGTGGTTGACATCAACATGTGAGTTGTGTATAATATACGAAATGGGCTCTATTTAGCATCTTGATCCTGCATACAAAGGTGCATGCAGTTGGGTGATGAGTAATTAGGAGCTGCTTCGAGGATCTGGATGGATGTTTGACACAGAATATACACAATCTTTGGGCATCAGGTCAATAACTTGGACATGTTTCCAAAGGCCACTCCATGATTAACATGGAGTATATATGGAATTTTTTTTTCTTTTATTTTTTGTGTCTCTGTGCACACACGTGATGATTTAAAAAAGTATTTTGGCTTTCTATGGCTTTTCTTGCTCATCGAAAATGACTCATATTGTAGAACATTAGGTGTGAATTCCCTTATTTTAAGCATCTGATTGGGCTTTAACAGTTACAGTCAGTTGGATCGTGTAGAGACTACTGAGCTAGGGAACCCACTGTGTCAAGGTTATCTATCAATTGAGATAGGATCATTAGGACTCCATAGTGTTTCTTGCCCTACTGTAGTGAGATTATGAGAATAATGTAGTAGTAAATCATTTAATCATATATGTATCATATTCTAATTTTTCTGGGGAAAAAAGTATACTCAGTTTTTGTTAGATGTTTTTTAGTTCATATAACACCTGTAGCTGTTGATACTGATTTATATGATCATCCAATTTATCTTTTTGGTTCTATCTCAGTGTTTTTTCATCATTTTAGAGTGCAGTTTTCTAAGCCCATATCTGCAATAGATATTGCCAAACTCACATAATTTCTTATTATGTTATCATATATTTTTTAAATATTGTAAGCCCTTTATTCTTAGCGATCTATTTTTAATGTTTCACTTTAGTGTATTTGTTGTAATATTGAACTCTTCGACTACTAAATAGATACGAACGCTGGGAATGTTGAGATCAAGATTCTATTCCATACCCGGTGCCTGTAATGAGTATTTGGTACCATCTGAGAAGAAGAAACGGGGATTTTCTCTCACAAAGCGTTTTGATGAGGTTATCCTTCGATCAAAATGAATCCTTCGCTGAATCTAAAGCTTGAATCAGTTTATTCAAATGTGTAATCCTTACTTTAATATTTTTCAGGCTTCACCCAGTAAGAGAACTGAGGCTGCGAAATTTGCCCAGATATGGAATGAAGTGATATGCAGTTTCCGAGAAGAAGATATTATAAGTGACACGTAAGATTTGAGCTTCTTTTTGCAATATCTTCCTTTCACCATTTTCTTTCTTTTTTTGTTCATTATATCCAGCAAATGATTTGAATGAGCTTTTCTATGTTTCAGGGAGATGGATCTTTTGCTAGTTCCCTATTCATCAGATCCAAGTCTTAAGCTGATACAATGGCCTCCATTCCTGCTTGCTAGCAAGGTGCATGTCAAAAACTGCCTGATACTTCTCTGACCCGATTGATTGCCCATAAGGTGCTAATCTTTTTAAAACTGCAGATTCCTATTGTATTGGATATGGCAGCGCAGTTCAGATCTAGAGACTCTGATTTATGGAAACGCATATGTGCTGATGAGTACATGAAATGTGCAGTGCTTGAAGTTTACGAGTCTTTCAAACTTGTTCTTAACCTTCTGGTAGTTGGAGAGAACGAAAAAAGGTTTGCTTTGACATTTTTCTCCTCTACGCATTTTTATTTGAAATCACAGCCCTTTAGAAATTTGATTGATGGGTCTTTTCAGCATGATATCAAAGGTAGGCAGAGATCTAGACAATTCTCTTGAGTCGTCTTGATTTTACCCAACACATAAAAACTCAGTATACATCAGGACTAAAGTTGAAAAATAAAAAATAAAAAGATAAAACCTAACATATACAAAAACCCGTTGGTTAAATAATTGAAACCTAACACCCAACCCATACGAGAATTAGAAGGATGGTACCCTGGTACCAATTACCACATCAAATACTGAGTTTCTGAGAAACTTTTTCTCAACATCGAGAGGTTGTTAGCAAATTAGCAGGTGAAGTGCGACCTCTCAATCAACTGTTAATTTTTTATTTTGACACTTTTCTTGTTCAATGAGAATTCATGTTTTTTTTTCCTTTTTTGGTTTTCATGAATGTAAATATTAAGATAAAACTGTAGGTTTTTTATTTGTCAACTGTATTCATGTTTATGGCGAGCCTGGTGTCACCAAAGTTTCTTAGGCAGGATTTACCATGTATATGAAGAGTTGGCTTCAGTTTGCCAGCTGGTGATAAATTGGTCAATCTTTCTCCATGAAGCTTAATTATTAATATTATTTTTTGCATTTAGGCCATAGCCACACTCACTCACTCACGCACAACCTGGATTTAAACTCCCAACCTCTTGCTTGCTAGCAAAGAGGCTTACCACAAGACGCTGGTGGCGGAATGTATTGTTAATTGTGGGGGATTTATACTTTACTTCTGAGTCCAAATCTTAAGTTTGTTTTGTTAAGTATTAAGAGATCAGCAGTGTTAACCTTATTGGATATTTGTGGTTACGTGGGCATTTTCCAATTGTGTCTAGTTTTTATATGCCATTGGTTTTTGATTTCCTGAAACCTTGATCTTCTGAGAATGCTGAGTTCTAACTTCAACTATATTTCGACTTGTGAGTACTATAGAAGGTTGTGCACGCTGGCCAGCTAGTTAAATATACTAGCTACATGGTTCCGGTAGTCTAGAACATTTAACAGTACAATAGAAGTTATGCTTAATATTCCATCTTGTTGAGATATGTTCTTGAAACCAGAAGCAGTGTAATTCTTATTGAGGGAAATCTCTTAGTAGTTACTATTTTATCATAATTTATTACTTTGTTAAGTTGGATTTTGGTGTTACAGGATAATTGGCATTATCATTAAGGAGATCGAAACTTGCATTTCAAAGAACACGTTTCTTGCCAATTTCAAACTGAAAGCTCTGCCAGCCCTCTGTAAAACATTTGTGGAGCTTGTGGAGATCCTGGTGAGTCAACAATTTTCCTTTTTGGGAGTAAAAAGTGGTACTTACCACAGTGTCCCATGACAAAAATAATAGGGTTTTTAACATGTAACAAATATGTGAATATTACATATACCCCTCACAAATGTGTATTTTTACATTTACCCCTAACAATGTGTATCCAACCTCTTAGTTACCCCTTAAGTTAAAACTACTTTAAAAACATAAAAATGTATGAAATATAAAGTTTTGTTTAATAGATTTTATGTAAAATGACTGAAATACCCTTCCTCTACTAGTTAAGCTTATTCTTCTTTTTATAAACTAAATCGTCTATAAAACCAATTGAAACACATCAATCCTTCTCAATTTTTTTTCAGTTTTCTTAATAAATGGACAAATTTACATTACATCGTTATAATTTTATCTTCATCATCATGTTTTCTAGCCAAATTCGCTACTAATCTTATAAGTTTCAAATACACGTAGTTTGAGGCAACTTTTAGAGGTAAATAAGAAATGAGCTCATATTGTTAGGGGCATATATGAAAATACACATTTTTGAAGGGCATATATGATATTAGCATATTTGTTAGGGGTATGCATGTTAAAAACCCAAAATAATATGAATTTTACATGAAAAGGCACTTCCTCTTAACAAATCAAGTATTTTCTAGTCTTTTTCATTATGTTCTTCCAAGTTCCATTTTCACTCAGTGACCAGTGACATAACATTGTATATGCACATAATATATATAGTGGCAGATTGATTAGCAAACAAAGCATGATGGTTTTAATAATATGTCAGTTGCAGATTATTTCTATACAATAGTACGGCTATTATAGTAACTATTTTTTCTTCTATCATACAGAAGGACGGTGATGCTTCTAAGCGTGACACTGTTGTATTGCTGCTCCAGGACATGCTAGAAGTAGTTACCCGTGATATGATGCTTCACGAGATCAAGTTAGTGAATGACCACTTAAACTCTTGAATAGTTAAATCTCAAATTCCTTAGAAAAAGAGATCGTTATCTTTGACGACTTTTGTCAATATTTTACATGCACTACTACTAGGGAGTTGGCTGAGCTTGGTCATGGTAATAAAGATTCTGTTCCGCGAAGACAGCTGTTTGCGGGTACTGGTGCAAAGCCTGCCGTTTTGTTTCCTCCAGTAATTACATCTCATTGGGATGAACAGGTTCACTAAAACACAGATTAAATGACATTTCTGGTTTCTTATAGTGAAAATGTCAAACAGAAAAACTAATAATATTGCGGTTTTTTCCAGATTAAACGCCTTTACCTTCTGTTGACGGTAAAAGAATCTGCTAGTAATGTGCCTACAAACATCGAAGCTCGGAGAAGGCTAGCATTCTTCACGAACTCTTTATTTATGGACATGCCACGTGCACCTCCAGTCCGCAAAATGCTGTCCTTCTGGTTACTACTTTACTTTATTTTAGTTTTTTGTTCCCTTTCTGGAAAAGCCACTAACAACAATTATGGTGAATTATAAGTATTTTCCAATAAAGAAATAATCATGATTATCAGTTCCTGAATTTTCTATTTCTAAACTATTTTTCTAGCTTTTTATAACTATTATAAACCAAATATTAGGAATATTCTCTTATGTGGCCGAGCCTTCTGTCGAAACACATTACTCTCTATAGAAGAGAAGATGCCGAGAACTTGGATTATAGACTATTAGTACTTCCGATGCGAAATTGCTGTTTGAGTTCTTCTGCTGTAAAATAGTTATTACTACTAAACTGTAAGTTTGCTATATCTGTAATCCAGCTATAGATTAGTGGTAGTCAACTGTCATATATGGCTTGTTTACATTATTCTAATGATCATGAGAAATGTTCTTACAGTAATGAGTGATATCAAGAGGTTGAAAATGCTATTTGAAGTTTGAACTTTGTGTCGCTACCTGCTTAAATGTATATCTTTCAACAATACTGATGTGTCCACATATCAGGCTAATTTTGGGCACATAGACACTATTCGCTTTCGTTTAATGAACAATAAGGCAGCAGCCTGGAAGACAGACCACTTCTCAATAGAAATTCTTGCTCTAGTTAACCTTCAAGAATAACTCATTGATATGCAACAGTTAATTGTAATTTTCAGATTAGTAAGTAGATTTCTTTGAATGGTTATTTATTACTTTGAATGATTCTGGCAGTGTTATGACCCCTTATTATAGTGAAGAGATTGTCTATTCTAAGAGTGACCTTGATCTGGAGAATGAAGATGGCATTTCAATCCTATTTTATCTCCAGAAAATTTTCCCAGGTGTCAAGCTTTTTTAGTTTTCTGAATACGTTTCACACTTATTTTGCTATCATTTGTTGGTTCCTGTCTTATCATAATAATTTCTTCTTTTGGTGTCAACTCAATCAGATGAATGGAACAATTTCTTGGAGAGAATTAGTTGTAAAAGTGAGAATGAAGTGTGGGGAAATGAGGAAAATGTCTTACAACTACGCCATTGGGCCTCTCTAAGGGGGCAAACACTGAGCAGGACAGGTAGTTATTGGATACATTTCTATTTTTATTAGATAAAGACTTGCAAGTTGTTTTTCTAATAACTCTTTTGGTTCAGTTAGGGGTATGATGTACTACCGAAGAGCTCTGAAGCTTCAGGCGTTTCTTGACATGGCTACTGAAAGTGGTAAAAACATCCTCTATTTTGTTTATTTTTCGTGTAAGAGATTATTGTTCATTTGGAGTGAATGTCTATTTTTATTTACAGAGATCTTGGAAGGATATAAAGCAGTCACCGGTCCGGAAGAGGAAGAGATTAAGAGCCAGAGGTCGCTGTCCGCTCAACTTGAGGCAGTCGCAGACATGAAATTTACATATGTTGCCACTTGCCAGATTTATGGAAATCAAAAACGATCTGGAGATCGCCGTGCAACAGACATTTTAAACTTGATGGTCAAGTAAGTGTAATTCTAAGAAATTTTATATACACCAAAATATAGTTTTTAGTCATGAGGCAGATGACCTCTCTTTGATAATATGTGTATGTAAAGGAAACTGTCTAATTCATTGGTTTGTTTGTCTGTATAGAATTCATGTAGAACATGAACTGCTCAGGAATCTAACAAGGGATTTATCATAGATCATAAAAGTCCCCTTTTTCATAACTTTTTTACTGTTCGCTTTGTAGATATGGATTTTCGTTGCCATCTTTTTTTTCCTTCATATAAATATGATTGGCAAGAGGCTAAATAAAAAATTATAAACTTATGACTGGTTGGGACATAAGTATTCCCAAAACAGATTCTTTGGAAAAAGAAAAAAAGATTAAAAAAGTCAAATTGCATAGATACCTCAGTGTTTCACATACCTTGCACTTGTATACCCCATTGTGTTTACATCCCAGAATGTGTAATTACTTTGCACTTTTATAGCTTATTGTGTTTTTCTTGTATTTATATGCCCCAATGTTCACCTACTTTACACTTCTATACTCATATTATTTCTTTGTATACGCCATTGTGGAAAGAATGAGATTCAAGGAGCAATATTGTCCAGCAAGATTCCCTTCTTGCACGTGCAAAATTTCCCAAATATTCTATTGTAGGGTCTAAAACTGCACAAATTCTGAAACATTGGAAATTTAGACGCATGAAAAAAAAAGAACAATAAGATAGCATGTGCAGATTAGGTGAAACATTGGGGTATACAGATGCAAGAAAAAAGAAACACCAAGGTATACGAGTGCATAGTAGGTGAAACATTGAGGTCTTATATGAAACAATGAGGTATACAAGTGCATACTAGGTGAAACAGTGAGGTATATAAACATTTGAAGAAAACAATGAGGTATGTAGGTGCGAGTGGTGAAACATTGTGGTCTTCTATGAAAAATACCAACAATAAAAAAAATTACTCATAACAACCGAGTCTTGAGCCCAAAACTGAGCTTCAAATGTTCAATGCAAATATGACATGGTATATGAAGTTATTAACCTCTTATCTAACTAACCCAGAATCAGGAATAAACTTAGACAACAAATTTAAATTGCAGTTAGGATTGTGTCTTTACAAGAAAGCTTATAGTTGATACATTTCCTATAACTGCTAATGTTACTTTGGATCATCTGATAACTCACTTTTTGGTTCATTTTCTGCCTGATAATATTAGTTTTTATTCTGTTCAGCAAACTAAGAATAACTTATTGGGGTTGATGTCCTCAAGGAAGTTTTTTAACAGGAGTAAACTTACTTCATCACAAGTTCAATTGAGCAAATGGGCTCAGTTTTTGCTTTATCACCAGAAATATGTTTTTTCTGAAAATATCCATCTAAAAAAGTAAATAAGCAAAGATATATTTAAATTCGGGAAAAAACTTAAGACTACAAATTTTCATCCAGAAACTTAGATTGCATATAAATGAAATCTGTTTCAGCTTAGTACCATTACACTATTGGAGGGAGTTATAATACATCCATAATTTCAGCTTAGTACCATTACACTATAGATGTATATTTCTTGTTATATATTTGGATGCAAAGAAAACTAGCGCACCTGAAAGTGTGTATAGTCCCTCTTAGAATTATCTCATGGTTATAATTTATCTATTTGTTTCCTCAGTTAAATGCCTTTCAGATTATTTAAAACTACCAAGAAATTTGCTATAGACATAAAAGTATACCTAAGGTAGCCTCAATTGACTTTTGGGCGTACTTTGTTTCTTATTACTAGATTTGCTCGTGGCCACGTGCCTACAACACGTCTTCTGAACGATACAGTATATGAAAAACCTTGTAAACAGTAAATCAGCAATTATGTAGCTGAAGTTTGAATAGTATGACAATAATTAGTTGTAAATAGAAGTCCATGTTTCCATTAGTATATGGTGAAAAATAATTATAAATTGGGGTATAAAAGTCCATGTTTCCATATATGTGTGTGTGTGTATATATATATATATATATATATATATAGAGAGAGAGAGAGAGAGAGAGAGAGAGAGAGAGAGAGAGAGAGAGATAAATAATTAAATAAATTAATGAGTTGTTTTTTTTTTTTGGGGGGGGGGGGGATTTGAATTTGAGTTTTGGGGGAAAAACTTTTGGGGGGGAAAATGTGTTTTGTGAGGTTAGATCTGGGCCTTTGATTTTGGAGGGATTGAAGGAGAACCACTTGATAGCTTTCTTTGTGTTTTATTATATAGATATAAACTTAAGCAAAGTAAAACACTCCAGCCTTGTAATTTATGGTAAAAGTTGTATCCTTGAAAATTAAATTCCGTTCACTAACCAGTTTACGTTTTGTAAAAAACAGTTACCCTGGTCTACGTGTAGCATATATTGATGAAGTTGAAGAAAGAGATGGAGTCAAGGTGCAGAAGGTTTACTATTCTGTACTAGTCAAAGCAGTAGATAACCGTGACCAGGTAATAACTATTCAGATTGAAATAATTAGACAATAATTATTTACACATATACTGAGTAGTTAAATTTGTCTGTCAAAGGAAATATATCGCATAAAATTGCCAGGACCAGCAAAGATTGGTGAAGGAAAGCCCGAAAATCAAAACCACGCAATAGTATTCACCCGGGGCGAGGCTCTTCAAACCATTGATATGAACCAGGTATCTGAAGATTATGTTTATTATCTCAAATGCATTCAGGTAACTTATATGACAAATATGATGTTGTTACGAACTCTCCAGGATAATTATTTGGAAGAGGCCTTTAAAATGCGCAATCTCTTAGAAGAATTCAATGAAAACCATGGAGTTCGCCAACCTACTATTCTTGGTGTTCGTGAGCATATCTTTACAGGCGGGTACGACAATTTTAATTATATGGGTACCTCATTCCCTTAATATATCATGTATGTGCCTAAGTTGTGATAAAATTTACATTGTAGAGTTTCATCATTGGCATGGTTCATGTCAAATCAGGAAACAAGTTTTGTGACCATTGGCCAGAGAGTCCTTGATAGACCATTGAGGTAAGTCTTTTTTCTTCCCTCCTGCCAGGACCTGTTAAGGTAATTCTGTTGAGGTAACTGCATCTGCATGTATAGTTATCTCAACTTCTTCATGTTCTGCCAATGCTTATCTTTTGAGTGCTACTAGTTACATATTACAACTTAAAAGTCAATGTTGATATCTTATTTGCTATTGTATGCGAGCAAAGTCTTATCTAAATATACCCGTTTACATTTTATAGAAGTATCTCCTCTACCCATTCACGATATTCTTTGAGGCAGCTGGATAGCATTCCCCCGTCTTTATCCATTAAATTCTGTATTTACACTTTTCTCTGCTATACCTAAATTTCTGAAGACACTATCATTCTGCAGGAATTAGAATCACCTAGTACTACAAATATTTATTTTTAGAATTTAAGAAATTTCATTGTTGGTAGAGGAGATATATGATGGCCGAAAGGTTGAGTATTTTCTTTGAGAGGGTAAGTGTTAGATATATTTTTGAAGCAGAAATTTTATGATATATTTTAGATAATATAATTTTCTTCTTTGTTTGATGAACTTCCACTGTGTTTGCACCTTTATAAGACCATTTTCCAGTATGCCAGTAACGTGACAGGACAGGAAATACAGGGTTTTGACAATAGGATTGTAAAGGGGGGATTTAGTATGCTACAAGCGGTCCTCTGCAAGAAGTCTATCAACTAGTGATTTTGTCAATAGCCTTGAAATACAGTTGTTTTTTTTTGTGAGAAGTGCCATCCGACTCTTATATATATTCATCAAAAGATATCTCCCAAATACATCAAAAGATACATCCAAAATACATTAAAAAGTACATGAATAGTTACATCCAAGATACGATAATAACATCAAAATAGTTACAAGTAGACTCCAAAATATAAAAGATTTCGGTACAAAAAACGGTATATATACTAAACCGTCCAGGATCCGAAAACACCTCCATGTCTACCACCGAACCTGACCAAACCCGAGCAGTTGTTGACACCATCTTCTGGAAACAGAGGTACAACTTGAACTTTCTTCCTAACACCTGGAATTTTAAACCAAGCAGTGGTAAGAGAAACAATACGATAAATCAATTGCACGAAATTGGAAGAATGGTTTCGAAAGCATAAATCATTTCTATCAAGCCAAATGGCCCATAAAGATGCAGCCACAACGCAATCCCATTCCCTCAACTTCTCCTTTGCTACCTCTGAACCTCTAAAATCTCCCCACACCTGGGGGACCTTGCTAGGAACTCTACCGCAACCGAAACCCATGAGGATGAAATCCCAAATACGTTTAGAGTCTGTACATTCCAAGAAAAGATGGTCAATAGATTCGTCTAAAACGTTACATCTCGGACACAAAGCCGACGCGATGAGACCCTTCTTAAATAAATTTACTCTAGTTAGAACTGATGCTTTTAGCACAAACCAAATGAAAGCCTTAACTTTATGAGGAGCGTACGTCCTCCAGATTATTCAATTCTCTGCACTTCTCGTACCCCCATCACACAGAGCTCGATACATGGAATTAACTGTGAATTGACCGTTGCAATCCAGTCGCCAACTCCTCTTATCCTGCGAATTCAAGTTGGGAGAGTCCGAAGTCTCTAAAAGTGTAAGAAGGGGCCACACAGAATTTGAACGTTAACATCACTTGGAGCCACCAAGTTGATTTGCCAAGCTGAACTAATCCAATAGTCGGCAACCAATGCAAATTTGTTACGTGCGAGATTGAAAATCTCCAGGAAGAGAGAACTCAAAGTATTGGGTCCCACCCAAGCGTCTAACCAAAATCGAGTATCCACTCCGTTCCTTACCCTAGTTGGAGCGTTTGCATGAAAGATATCTCCCAATTTGTCAATCCCCTTCCAAACTGGAGAAATACTTCGACGGTGTTGCCCCCCCCCCCCCCCCCCCCCCCAATCCTGAATCGTCTACGCCCTCGGTAACGAGACCAAACAAAGCCTTGGTTGGTAGAATAGCAGGAATGAATTTTCCTCCACCACTTACAAAAAAGGGCCTGATTCATCTGTCGGAGGTTAATGATGCCTAAACCCCCGAAATCTTTACTTCTACAGACCAAACTCCATTTCACTAAAGGAAGGCCCCTACCATCCTCTCCACTCCCCTTCCATAAGAAATCTCTACGGATTTTGTCAATTTGGTCGATAACCCAGGAGGGGAACTCATAAATGGACATCCAATAAATAGATATGTTAGAAAGAACCGCATTAATCAGGGTAATTCTACCACCTAAGGACACGTGATTTTTCTCCCATCCAGGAAGCCCTTGAAATACAGTTTTGCAGGGACTTTTCAGGGAGTTTCAAAACCTTATGATGCTTATGTATTGCTTTTCATCTATTCAAAACTGTTCAGTAAGATGCCTATCATTTTAACTTCTCAAAAAAAAAAAAAAAATGCATACCTTTTTACAAATTCTATAAAATCAACATTTGATTCTTTAATGTGAACAGAGTCCGCTTCCATTATGGTCATCCAGATGTGTTTGATAGGATCTTCCACATTACCAGAGGTGGTATTAGCAAGTCCTCTGCAGGAATTAATCTAAGCGAGGATATTTTTGCTGGTAAGTGTCCTTCCTATTCCATGTTCCATATTCTTTGAACTGCGTATATTTTGTTTATTATGCTGCATATTTCTCTTTCACACTTCAGGTTTCAACTCAACATTACGGCAAGGAAATATCACCCACCATGAATACATTCAGGTTGGAAAAGGCCGAGATGTTGGGCTTAACCAAATCTCTCTTTTTGAAGCAAAAGTTGCATGTGGTAATGGGGAACAGATACTCAGCAGAGATATATACCGCTTGGGCCATCGGTTTGACTTCTTCCGGATGATGTCATGCTACTTTACGACTGTTGGATTTTACATCAGCTCAATGGTAATCCCTACTTCTTTTCTGTGAAAGACAAAATTACTGCTACATTCAATCTGATATGGCTCAGCAGAACAGAAAGATAAAGGAAAACTCTGTAGGGAATGGTAGAAGCACAGGGAAGCACAACAGATTTTTTTTTCTTTTTCTGATCAATATTAGAACTTAATTTTCCATATGTACTTGTAAAAAAATTGCAGATGGTCGTTTTCATTGTCTACGTATTCCTGTACGGTAGACTCTACTTATCGTTAAGTGGCCTTGAGGCAGCAATAATGAAGTTTGCAATGATGAGAGGAAACAGAGCTCTTGAGACAGCCATGGCATCTCAGTCTGTGGTCCAACTTGGTTTACTGATGGCCTTACCTATGTTTATGGAGATTGGACTGGAAAGAGGGTTTAGAACTGCCTTAGGTGACTTTATTATCATGCAGCTCCAGCTATGTTCAGTTTTTTTCACCTTCTCTCTTGGAACAAAATCCCACTATTTTGGCCGAACTGTATTGCACGGTGGTGCAAAGTACAGGGCCACAGGGAGGGGGTTTGTGGTCCGACATGTTAGATTTGCTGAAAACTACAGGATGTACTCGAAGAGCCATTTCACAAAAGCATTGGAGTTGATGATGCTGCTGATAGTTTACAGGATCTATGGAGATGTGGCCACTGATTCCATTGCATACCTACTTATCACATCCTCGATGTGGTTTCTTGTCTGCACTTGGTTGTTTGCACCATTCCTGTTCAATCCATCAGGGTTTGAATGGCAGAAAATAGTTGAGGACTGGGATGATTGGACCAAGTGGATTAGCAGTCGAGGAGGTATTGGTGTTCCTTCAAACAAGAGCTGGGAGTCTTGGTGGGAAGAAGAGCAAGAGCACTTGCAGTCCACTGGGTTTTTGGGCCGCTTCTGGGAGATTATTCTCTCACTGCGGTTCTTCATCTTTCAGTATGGGATTGTCTATCACCTTCATATTGCCAATGGCAACAAGAGCTTAATAGTAAGTCTTTTTGAAGTGGATCTCTTGCTTTCCTTTCCTCTCCTCCTGTATGTAATTCATTTGTTTAAATTTAATCCCCAAAGGGATCCCAAGGTTTAAACTCTATTATGGCCTTCTTTTCTCAATTAACTGCAGTATTTTTAAAAAAGGACCATATAAATCCAAAATGAGTTTCCAAACTATTGGACTACTTTATGGTTGCTCTAATGTCGTCTTCAGTTTTTAACATATCTATAGAGAGAATCGTAAGGATGACATACTGCCTGCCTTATTAGATTCAGATGCTTAGACAAACAGCAGGAATTTACTGATTTTTTAAACAAAGTGAGAAAAAGCCTACTCGGTTTAATCAGTGAGGTAGAAACAAAACAAGAAATGATCTGGTGAAAAACATCTATATAATACATAATGTTTACTTAAAAGTCAACTAGTTAGGAATTACAAGTTGATGCTTCCAAGTCATTATTAACTCAATTAACTAACCTTCTTTTGTTTTTTGTGATCAGGTGTATGGTCTTTCCTGGCTGGTCATTGTCGCAGTCATGCTGATTTTGAAGGTGAGCATTCATTTTGTTATTTAATGATTCACGAACCACTACCGTCCTACGTAGTTGTTTAATAATATAACTAGTGATTGTTCATGTTGTGTGGTTTCTTGGTGATAGTATTTGATAAGTCGTGTTACGTATTTATTTAATAATATTAACTAGAGATAATCTTATTGTGTTGTTTCTTGGTGATAATATTTGATATAAGTTGTGCTTGTGTTGTGTCTGTGTTGTTACCTTTGTTGGTTGGTTGGCTGTAGGTGGTATCAATGGGGAGGAAGAGGTTCAGTGCAGATTTCCAGCTGATGTTCAGACTTTTAAAGTTATTCCTCTTCATGGGGGCAATTGGAACCGTGGTCATCCTTTTCATCTTTCTCCATCTTGACGTAAGCGACATATTTGACAGTCTTCTTGCCTTCATACCCACAGGATGGGCTATTATCCAGGTATATTCCTTTATCTGTTCTTTTTTCTTTTTTCTTTTACAAAGAAAAGAATAATACAAAATGGACTTTGGAAAGTCGCAGACTAATAGTGTTTGTGTGCTGAACTTGAGAGAGCAGATAGCACAGGCATGCAGGCCGGTTATGAAAGGAATAGGGTTGTGGGGATCTGTGAAGGCTTTAGGAAGGGGATATGAGTACATGATGGGGGTCGCCATCTTTACCCCTGTTGCTGTCTTGGCTTGGTTCCCATTCGTATCGGAATTTCAGACCAGGCTTCTCTTCAATCAGGCCTTCAGCCGTGGTCTCCAAATCTCTCGTATCTTGGCTGGTGGAAAAAAGAAGTCATAACTAGTTGTAAAATTCAAATTGGCAATAATAACAAGGGAAAGATATCTCGCTCTACATGAAGAGACAGAGAGACCTTTGCAGAGCGGAGAATTGTCTCAGTCTGTCTGTCAATCTTGGGGATTTGATTTCTACGGCCTACTGCCTACTACTGCCTTTTTTTTTCTTTTCTTTTTTTTTTTTTTCTTTTTCTGAAGAGATAGTGAGATACTGCCTTTTATTGTGTGTGTGTATGCGCGCGTGTGAGAGAGAGAGAGAGAGAGAGTACGGCACGTGCGTAATCGTATTCTTGGCATGCTCTCTCGTTTCTGGCCAGTGATCTCAGTTTCTAATTGTATTCTTGGCATACGTAGAGCCCTTTGATATGCATGTGAAGGGAGAGATGATTGCTCAATCGGTTGATTGATAACTTTTACTAATTAAAAAAAAAAAATCATTAAATTTTTTTTTCTCTCTGTAACAATATCAGCTTGAGCTTTTGAGGTGATTGTGGTTCATTGTGTCAATTTGAGTTGGAAGTCTTTTCACGTTATTTTCTGGAGTGAAGCCAAATGAAGTAGACATAACCGTTCAGTGGTAGTGTTCATTTCTCATGGTTTTGATTGGTTGGTTGGTTGGTCGGTTGGATGCCTCATTAAAATGACTACGCAAAACAACCCCTTGCTTGCTTGGGTTGTTCGGTTGGATGCCTCATTAAAAGGACTAAGCAAAACAGCCCCTTGCTTGCTTGGGGTTAAAATCATCGATACCTACTGCTTGAAGTGAGCTACAACCATTTTCTTTTCTCTTTCGGTCTTCTTATTATATTCTTTTCACTTCTAATCTTTCCAGACTAGCTGAAGAGTTACTTGAGGAATTTAAAGGTATGGTCGAGACGTCGAGTTTCAATAGTTGGCGTAACAAAGCATTCTCCGCTAACTTTCACTGACTTCAACTAGTAATTTACACATGCAATGTATGTCTGAATAAATATAATTTTTTTTAGAGTAAAATTTTAGATGTAGTCTTAACTTGAAGCTAAGATATCATCTATAATAGTTATGCAAGTGCGTTGCATGG
This sequence comes from Hemerocallis citrina, assembly GCA_017893485.1. Classification (NCBI taxonomy): domain Eukaryota; kingdom Viridiplantae; phylum Streptophyta; class Magnoliopsida; order Asparagales; family Asphodelaceae; genus Hemerocallis; species Hemerocallis citrina. The sequence continues at coordinate 39,551,790 of CM030361.1, forward strand.
ATTGATAGATTTACAAATGACAAATTCTCTTCTAAAGATGTTATAATATGTTATAACCCCCGTATGGTCAAGACGTCGAGTTTCGGTAGTTGGCGTAACAAAGCATTCTCTGCTAACTTCCACTAACTTCAACTAGTAATTTACACGTGCAATGCACGTCTTAATAAATATAGTTTTTTAAAGAAAAAATTTAGATGTTGTCTGGATTTGAAGCTAAGATATCATCTATAATAGTTATGCAAGTGCATTACATGGTTCGATAGATTTACAAATGACAACTTCTCTTCTCCCATTATAATATCAAAGACCAATTACAAATGACAACTTCTCTTCTCCCATTATAATATTAAAGACGTTATAACACCCCCCCCCCCCCCCCCCCCCCCCCCCCCAAAAAAAACTCCCCAATGTAAGCCTCTTAATCAAAGAAATTTTTTTTTTTTTGGAGGTTTATGCTTAGCATTTTCGTTCAATTTCAAGGGTTGTAGATTGCACAATTTTGGACGATTATGAGAGATTTTGAAATTTTTGCCTTTTATCTTATTTTTTGGGCTATATAGTCCACCAAATTTAGTCCTAATTTTTATTTTGGAGAATTTTGAAAGCTTTTGAACATCCACATTTTTGTTCGATTTTGTGGGCTACATCCACCAAATTTGGACGATTTTGAGAGATTTTGAATTTTCCAGGTTTTTGCCTGATTTTGTGGGTCATATATTCCACAGATTTAGAAGATTTCAAGAGATTTAGACATTTCTACATTTTGTCCCAATTTCATGGTTCATTCTACTGAATTTGGACGATTTCGAAAGATATTGAAATTTTTGCATTTTCGTATCATCTCGTAGGATATAGTCCATCAGTTTTAGACGATTTCAAGAGCTTCTAAATTTTTGCATTTACCTGGTCTAGTGTCCACCGATTTTTGGACGATTTCGTGGGATTTTGAAATTTTTTGCATTTTTGCCCAATTTCGCGAGTTATAATCTTCAAATTTTGGACGGTTTCGAGAGATTTTGAAATTTCCATATTTTTGCATAGAACTATATATAGTTCACGATTTTAGACAATTTTGGGAGATTTTGAAATTTGCTAAATTTTGGTGAGATATAGTTTAACAACTTTTAGCGGATTTGTTGAAATTCAGAATTTTTTTTTTCTTTCATTTTTTGCCAATATAATCCATTTGAGTCTGTTGGCCAATGCTATAGACTCATTGAATACGTCAGCTTCAGCTCAGCTAGTTAGCAGGCCGAGATCCGGGACGTTCGGGAAAATATATATTTAAACCCGAATTAAGTGGGGGGCGTCAGTTGATTTATATTTTCTAGTTACGAACCCAAGTTTATATTACCAAACTAGTTACATGATAGATTAATTGCTTTTTCTTTATTTGGTGAGAAAAGTTAGAAAGCATTTTAGGATATTCTTGTTATGGTTCCACCGTAACTAGTGGCCTCCCCCAAAATGAGTGCTGGGACAATTTCTGTGGGACAATTTTGTCCAGTCAAAATCAATGTCTATTTCAAAATGTAAAATTGACTTCATATGGTAGAAACTTTTAGGAATTAGTGAATTTTGGTTTTTTTATATATAAAAGATAACTCGTTAGTCATCTGCTTCATTAATGCTGCATTAATGAAGCAGAACAGTACAACAACAAAGATAAGAAACCCCTCCCCAAAAAAAATACAACAAAGAATATCCAAGGCTCCTCCGAGCCCATTACCAAAGTACAACCAAAATACAATAATAAAGAGAAAGATATACATCATAGACACAACACGAAGTAGCCACCTAATAAGCCTCCTAAATCATCTGAAGGAGTGCTCGCCATCCTCCCAATCTGTTGGACTATCCCTCCGAATCCATCCTTAGCTTCTTTCTTGCACCCACAAATCCTGTCCAATCATAAATGAAACGAAAGATTTTATGCATCGAAATAGAAAATGTATAGTTGGAGGAACGAAAACATAAGTCATTTCGGTCTAGCCATAGACTCCAAAGGGTAGCCGCTAATGATATATCCCAGGCGCCTCTATCTACGCATCTAATAAGACTCTCTCTCCACGTTCCCCAAACTTCTGCGGATGAAGTGGGGAACCTCTCACACCCGAAACCCCTACAAACTACTTCCCATGCGAGAGCCGCCTTATGACAAGTGAAGAAAAGGTGATTCGTGTCCTCTTCTGCTGCTAAGCAAAGAGCGCATGAAACGTCGATCTGCATATTTCTTTTTTTTAAATTTACTTTGGTTAAGATAGCGTCGTTATGAACTAGCCAACAAAACACCATAACTTTCAAAGGCGCTTGTGTACCCCAAATGACGTTCTCTACCGAGCACCTTATCCCTCCGTCATTTAACCACTTGTACATTGAAGCTACCGAGAAAAGCTTAGATTCCTCGAGACTCCACCATCGCTCGTCGAGGTCGTTGCTCAGTTGGCCCCCTTCCACTTGTATGTACCTGTTGAGCTCTTCAAACTGATCGTTACTCTCCGGAGTCAAATTTCCTGATACAGTAATGGTCAGCCTCCCATTTTTCCACACGTCAGCAACTAAAGCATCCAGATTAACTGCATTCTCCGCCGCCTTGGGGAAGGTATATCTCAGTGCTCTGTTCCCGCACCATTTGTCTTTTCAGAATCTAGTGGTCTTTCCGTTGCCTACCTTACAAGTAGTGTTGGTGGTGAAAATGTCCCACTGCTTCGCCACGCCCTTCCATAAGTAAGAGACCTTGCCAAAGGAACTCCGGCCTCCGAACCTGTATTTTTTCCTTTACGATACCGATCAAACGAGAAGTTCCACCACCCTTTTCCTTTTTTATAAATTTTTCACCACCATTTGCTAAGTAAAGCCTGATTCATCTTGTAACTCCCTATTCCAGTTGTACGTATTTTACTACGTGAATTTTTGTACTTCAATTTTCAGATCAGTTTTATTTTTCTCTTTGGACTCTTTATCTAAAGCCAGAATATTTTTCTGATCAATTCTATAATTTTGTGATTTTTCGATCGGAGTTTAAATATAAACGTTAACCTTGATTAATCCTAATCCTAATCCTAATCCAACAGCTAACCTAACTCTGTTCTCCTACACATTATTTTCTTCCTCCCTATGCTTCATTTTCTCCCTCCCTACTTCTCCACTTCTGCATACACCAAATTTCTCCCCCTCATTTTCTCCTTCACGCCTAACTTCTCATTTTTTCCACACATATGTTTGATTTTTCTACACCCCTCATGCACCACACTTCTATCCCTTCCTTTCTATATACACACACACACACACATGCAGAACCTCCCACCTCTTTCTCTTCTCTTATCTTCATCCCATTCTTCATTTTCCTTTCTTCTCTTCCTCTGCCTTCTTCACACCCGAAAGCTCAAGAAACACCTAAGCTCCACTTTACCTTCCACCTTCCAGCCAACGACTCCGCTTCTACGATCCCGTGAACCCCGAAAAATAACCCGATGCCACACCACCTTGTTGTTGTCGTCGCTCACCGTTGCTACCGTTGCTCGCTAGCTACCGTCTTGCCGCCATTATTACCGCCGTTGTGCCGCCGTCCGTTGCCGACGTCGCTTCTTCTTTCCGTGGTTAACACCACCACTGAAAGCGTTACGTTATAAGGCAAGTACCTTGTACACTCTTTTTGTTCTCGTACAAGCATTTTTCTTTGACTCGTGGAAAGTAGTCTAGTTATCATCATATTTTATTGTCAAACTTGTTCTAGTCACTTTTTCCATGCTATATCAACTCAAGAGTGAACCGTTAACACATTTCGAATAGTGTTATCGAATATCGAATATTCAACCTTACTATCTCTAAAATTTCTTGACCTTGCACTAAGAAGTCGACCATATTCTCAATACTGGATTGAAGATTTTCTACATGGAAATCGTAGCCCATCGAGTCCCGAATCCAGAACATCTTACGGTTTCTCAATCGGATGTATAGATTGTGAGATATCGCGATTTTAGTACTGACATATCACGAATTTCTGAACTTGCACGGGATTACTAACCAGTATCTCGTACTGAGAATTTGACCATGTTCCTGACACTGGATCGAAAAACTTTCTACATGAAAATCGTAGCCTTTTGAGTCTAGATATCCGAAACATCTTACAATTCTCAATCCGATGTATAGATTGTGAGATATCACAGTTTTAGTATTGTGACTCCGAATTTTCAGAATGCGCGCGAAACATCGAAACCAGCGAACAATGAATTTGTACGCATCGCTACTGTCTCTAGAATGTATCATATGAATATGCGTTGGAACCGAAAGAGAGTCTACTTTCTAGAATCTCTGACGGAATCAGATTTGTTTTTCTGTAACAACGAGAAAGTGAATTTGAATGCAGATATGTCAAATAGTCTAAAAATCTATCTCTACGTTTTTGCATATAAACCCTTTGCTTTTCATATTTAATGAACTGAGTGTATTATTGTTCTTATAATAATAACTTATATAGATATAATAGGTTGATAGCATGTATTTTATACCACTTGATAATTCTATAATAACTACTCTCGATACATGTACTCGTTTTCGGTCTCATATCCATGATTTTACCCTTGATATTTTTCTTGATTAAACTGTCTTGATTACACCGTTCCACTAGTCGTACCAACTGTATGTTCATAATTAATTATAAAAGAATAACAAGCTGGGATTATAAGGGTACGACTTAATAGTAGACAATATAGGGGAGTATACTCGGAAGGGGGCCCGTGTTTCCCGAAATAGTGATTCTTGATTCTTGATTCTTGATTCTTGATTACACAATTCTTCATTACATAATTCTCGATGACATGATTCATGATTACATGTCATGATACTATCACTGGAAGACCCGAGTACATAATCCTATAGAATTTACTACTTAAGTCTAAACGTCACATAATTGATATGCACCGAACTTGTGGTATGGGACACAGGATTGCGTGCATTAGATAAGTTAATAAAACAGATAAACTTGAGATTTTCACTAAGCATGATTCTTGATTACAAGATTCTTGATTATATGATTCTTGATTACATGACTCTTGATTCTTGATTACATGATTCTTGATTACATGACTCTCGATCCTTGATTACATGATTATCGATTAACTGAGCCTAGGTTATCAATTGCTTATATTTTGAAGTCTAGAATACACTAGTTACAGTTAATGCTTACATGATCATATTGTCTCAGTTCCTTGCTTACTTCCATATTGTATTCGTACTTCTACTTCTTGTTTCTTCCATGTTATATCTTGTTATATTACCCCTTTTACTGTTTGTTGCTACTTGCTGCCCGAAACTTGCTCTAACGGGAACTTTTCTATTTTTCTTTGAGTTAATAATTATACAGGTACTGATGGATCCGACGAGCAGACTCTCTAGACGATCGTTGCTGCTTCCTTACTACTTCATGTTGTTTTCTTTCATTCGCTATTTTATATAGTTGTTATAGCGAACTGCTTATCATATTATTTTAATTTTGGCACCTTGTACTCTCGAGCATCTTGACCCGATGTTGATGTATTATCCAAATGATGGTTATTCTATTTTCAGCTCATGTGATTATTATATTTGACTGCGTGATTGTATTATAAAGATCTTGTTGAGCTTATAATTGTACAGCTTATGGATGATATATATCATTCGCTGGGCCTCAGTTGCGTGCATGTATTTCCGTATAGTGGGAAGCGGGGCGTGACACATCTCTTGCAAGTTTAGGATTCCCAGTCTGCCGAATTCTCTTCTCTTGCACACTCTTCCCCATTTGACTAGGTGAAAACATTTGTTTCCTTCACCGGAGCCCTTCCATAGGAAATGCCTTCTTATCTTGTCTATCTTGTTGATGACGGATGGCACTTAGCACCGAGTTTAGCAAAACGATTCTCCCGCCTAACGTAAGATATTTACTCTTCCACCCTGCCAGCATCTTAGCTATCTTGTCAATTAGGGGTGACCAATCCTCTCTGACTGGCTTCCCGGGCCTGATTGGCGTTCCAAGGTATTTGATCGGAAACACGGATGTCTCACACCCTAGACTTCCCGCAATTTGGGAAATCGGGGTTGATAGGTGATCGCTAATTGGGGTGATACTACTCCTAGTAAGGTTTATTTGCATTCCTGACCAGCTCTGGAAACATATAAGTGCCGCCTTGATAGCCTCGACCTCTTGCATGTTTGCTCTGCCGAATAATAGGGTATCATCCGCGTATTGAAGAATGGCGATTGACTTCTCTATCCCCTTGATTTGAATGCCCTTAATGTCGTTGCTTTCCTGAGCTCTCCCGATCATCTCAGCCAAATCGTTTGCCACAATAGCAAATAAAAGCGAAGATAGGGAATCTCCTTGCCTTAGGCCTCTTTTGCATCTTATTTCTTTGCTCTGCCAAGCGTTCACTATAATGCGTGCCTTCCCTCCTTGGACGCAAAGCTTCATCCATGATCTCCATTTGACACCAAATCCTTTGAGCTTAAGTGCCTCATCGAGGCACTCCTAGTTAACCGAGTCATATGCCTTTTTGAAGTCGATTTTAAACAGGAATCCGTCTGCCCTTTCTTTGTAACCCCTGAATACTGCCTCATGGGTGACGGCTATGCTGTCCATGATGTCTTTTCCGTGGATGAAACCGCTCTGGGACGTAGCGACCACGTCCTCCATGTTTGGTGCCAATCGTTCAGCTAGGACTTTTGTAATAATCTTGAAAAAACCATTTAATAGACTTATCGGTCGTAGATCCTCTGCCTTGCGGACTTCTTGTTTCTTGGGGATGAGGATGATGGACACGTAGTTTAACCTTTCAAGATTCGTCGTGCCGTCGTGAAAGTCATTGACGATCTTCATGAAGTCCTCCTTAATGATCTGCCAATATATTTTGTAGAAAAATATTGGTAACCCGTCCGGTCCCGGGGCCTTGTCCTGACCCAACTTGTTGATTGCATTCCTGACTTCCCCTTCTGAAAATCTATTTTCCAGTCCCTCGCTCCCGTCTATCCTTGAATGGCTCCACATGTCCGGTGAGAAACAACATCTATCTCGATCTCGTTGTCCTAACAATTCTTGATACTTATGCTCTAGGTGAACTCTAATCTGGTCTTCATTCTCAGTCCACGCATCGTCTATCTCTAGCCCTGTTATGTGATTGCGTCTTCTCCTTCTGTTAGCCACTTTGTGGAAGAATTTTGTATTTGCATCTCCCTCCTTCAACCATTGGATTCTTGACCGTTGCTTCCAGTGCATCTCCTCCATAATGCTTAAGTGTTGTAGTTCCAACCTCCCGCTTGCTAATTCGTCTCTCTCTGATGCCAGTAGGTCCCTTTCTTCTTGGACAATTTCCAACTCTTGATTCCTGCGTCCAATCGCTTCTCGTCTTGAATTGTTGCCCCCAAATTTTACTTTTGCCCATCCCTTCAGGTCCCTTCTTAACCGCCTTGTCTTTTCTACCCATATTCCCACTGCCGAAGTTTGAGATGTCGTGCAATTCCATGACTCCTAAATTTGTTCCCGCGTCTCTTCGGAAGTGGTCCACGATTTTTCGAATCTAAAAGGAAAATACATCCTCTTGGACATCGCTTCGCAATCTATGATCAATGGCAGATGATCTGATGTATAATGAGCCACCGATTTCACCTTTGTAGAGGGGAAGACGTCCTCCTAGTCGGTAGACACCAAAACTCTATCTAGTTTCGCTAGGGTTGGACATAGTTGCATGTTCGACCAAGTAAATTTTCTGTCTACCATCTCTAGCTCCATCAGATCTAGATCGTCAATGGTTCTATTGAACAGTTCCTGTTCAGTGCGGTTGTGGCCCCTCCCTCTATGTTCATCTTGAAATCGAGCAATATTGAAGTCACCACCAACTAGAGGTGGCCGATCATACCGAAATGAGCCAACCGACCGGTTTTCCAACCGAACCAATCGATTCGGTCCCGAAAAATTCGGCTACCAAAAGTTTGGTACGGTACTACCGTACCGAATTCTAAAACCCGGTTCGGTAACGGTATTAATATTGTGTATTCGGTAAATTACCGTACCGAACCGAAGTCCTCTTACTGTTGCTGCTATGTACAAAGTTGATCCCGGTGACATTTAGGGTGGTAGAGTCCCAGAGTTTCTTTGCCAACTCGGTGTCTTTGGCTTTCAGGCTGGACTCATACAAGTTGCTGTCACAGAAGTACTTACCACTCACTCCTTTCACTTGAGGATGAAGAGCCACATAGCATGTTGTTACTGCTCCCTGATAAACCAAAAAGAAATTTTAATCGAATAAGGAAATAAAAACTACATTCTTATTCAGAAACAGCCTGTCGAATTTCAGAATTAACAGTAAATGGTTTTACGATAGAATATAGTCTCAAAAACTCCACCCCAGTAGTACCACCTAATTTTCATTTCCTTCTAAAATCTTTTTTTAAAAAAAACATTAGATTTCACATTTAACATAAGAATGGAAGTAGATGTTTGGATTGAAATTAGTATAACGGTGGCAGATAAAATGTTTAGTCAAAATCAAAGTAAAATTTTCACCTGCTGAACATTTTTCAAAACTAGCCTCCCAAATTTTGATGTTTTCTTCAGAATGTTGTACTGTCAGTTGATTTTATGAAAAGTCTGAATCAATTTCTGTTGAAGGCTTGAACCTTATCTGGATGTAGACTAGACTTAGGTTTTATTGGGTCATATTTGGTATAATACCAATACCGAACCGTACTAACCGAAGTAGTCAGTATACCGAAGTTTCGGTATACCGAACTTTTTGGTTGGTAACGGTTTGCATATTTTCAAACCGAACTAGTTTGGTATGGTAATGGTACAATGTCAAAAAGTCCGGTACTGTACTGAGCCCACCCCTACCACCAACCACCCACGCGCGATCCCATCTTCTTCTGATAACATCCAATTCCTTCCAGAAATCCTTCCGTAATCTAGAGTCGTATGGCCCGTACACGGTCGTCACTACGTGCTCCCAATTAGTGAATTTTGTTGTTATCAACTGTAGCTGGCTATCTTTTTTTGTTTGATAAGTGGATAGAGGCAAATGACTCGAGCCTCAAAATATATATATAAATTAGATGTATAAAGAACAATATCCAATTAACTTTACAAGAGGTAAAATCAATAGCGAAGAGACTAACAAACAAATAACATGGTGGATAAGATACACTAAATAAGAAATCTATCATATATAGATAATAACAAACAAAACAAAACATAGGGCTACCGATAAACTCCGCACAACAGCCAAACTAAGTGAAGAAGTAGTGGAAGGCTCCAAAAAATGACCAGTAGACAGAAATACAGAGCCGACCATGACTAAAGCAGTACTTAAGTTTGAAGACACAAAAAGGGCCGAAACCAGGAAGCCCAAGAACTTGCAAGAGCGCTAGCTCGCCAAAGGAAACCGCATGAGCCCCCAGCAGCAGCAGATGGCAATGCTAGAGGCAATAAAAAGAAGGCGGCGAAGAGATACTGCTCAGCCATTACTAGGCAAACTAAAGTGGACACATAAGTATCATAATTTCATATTTTATAGATAGATTCTCCGAAAGAAAGTTCGACATCATAATATTCAAGCAAGCAACGCTAAATGTTTTTTTTATAAAGAAAAAGGTGACTGCATCACCGCTTCATTAATAAATAATTAACGAAATAAGTATTATAAATAATATACATATATTTGTTCCTAAAACGAAACAACGGAAAACAATTGCATAGCTAAGCCTACAACATAAACTAGTTCCTCTCATAGCTAAACTTGTAGACGAAAGCATATGTACCATGTTCTCCCACCCATCCCTAACAGAAGTAATTCGAATTTCAAAAAATCTAATTTGAAATTCGAATTCCATCCAAATTCCTCTCCACCCCAGAAACTCCCTCTGCCAGCCCCCAAATGTCCAACTTGGCAACAACCACACCATCTCTTGGCAGCATGCATCCTCTTCACTCGATGAATCCAGCAATCCAACCCCATCGCGATGCCATCTTCCGATTGCGTCCAATCCAGTCCTCAACATTAGCAATTGTTCTCAATCGACAAGCCGACACCCCAGACGAACTCCCCCGCCAACAAACACCTCCGTCGTGGCAGCTCATCAATGGGGATCCCCCAATTAAGCCCATCACTCCCCATACATAATTTGAATTTCAAAAAAAATCTTATTTGAAATTCAAATGCCAACAAACTTTACTCTCTCCACTCTCCAAATATGTTTTGAATTTCAAAAATCTAAATTGAGATTCAAAAGTGATCCAAATATTTCCTTCCAAATATATTTTGAATTTCGAAATCTAAATTGAAATTCAAATAAATTTCAAGCCCTAGTGTAATTCTCCACACTCCCATCTAAGATTTGAATTTCAAAAATCTAAATTTAAATTTAAAAATCAAATTAATCTCTCCCTCCACACATATTTTGAAATTCAAAAATCTACATTGAATTTCACAAATGAACCATAAATTTTCCTCCAAATATGTTTGAATTTCAAAATCCAAATTGAAATTCAAAAACATCTAAATCTTTTCCCAAATTTAATTTTGAAATTCAAAAACTCTAATTTGAATTTCAATATTAAAATTTCAACCCAATCTCCCCCTCCTCCCTCCTCCCTCCTCCCTCTGACAAGCCGACGCTTCCGACAAACACCCCCGCCAAGGCAGCTCTAACGTCAAACGACTGCAACCACTTCCCTCACTCTCCCACCACCCTCGTCCCCCGCATCTTCTTATGGGCATTCCACCAAACATCATGTGAGCAAACCCATACTCTTCAAACAGAAAGTCATCCCAATCTGTAGTGATGGGTCCCAAGCCGTCAATCTCTTCTGCCTTCAGTACACCGCCGACAAAGCCATCAACCGGCCACCTCTCACCCTGCCTTCGACATCACCCCTCGTCAGTGCTGTCGACCACATCCACGCATTCGAACACACTCGAAGCTAGCCATCCAATCTCCTCCTCCAGCCCCGTCGCCGCCCCGACGTCGTCTCTACCCATCCTCAACTACAGCTTGATGTTGTCGACGAGCCATCCCCGACGCTAGACGCCATACCTCAAACGGCAGTGTGGCCTCAAAATGGAAGCACATCCAACTGGCAATATTCACTCCCATTCCCGTTGGGCCTTCACCTCTCCCGACGGTGCAGCTCACCCCCCCCCCCCTCTCAACGTCAGCCATATTGACGCCGATCATCCTCGTCATGCCGACCACATCTATACATCACATCTCCAAAACAAACCCACATCTCTCCCTAGTCGGTTACACCGACGATCTCACCTCCACTCCGGGAGGCGGGGTGAGGAGGAGGATGGCGAGGGAGTCCCCCCCCCCCCCCCCCCCCCGATCAGAGCTTCTCTCTTTGTCTCCTTTTGTTTTTTTTATTTTTGGTGGAGTTTCTCTCCCTATAAAACCTAGAGAGAGAAACTCTTTTTTTCTTTTTAACACTGAATGTTGCCCCCACATAAATTTGAGGCTCAAAATATACACCAACACAATTATTCCTCTATCCACAATTACCGTCACGTCACCATCTCTTCATTTATATACATAACCACAGGATGCTATTACATATTTTCTTCATCTTTATTTAGCCACGCGCTTCATTTGCTTATATTATGTCATCAACACACCCATTCATCCTGGAAGTTGTGCCAAGACAGGTAGTTTCCGTTATTCCCAGAGAAATAGCGGGCGAGTAGTTTCCCGACACACTTCCAAGGTACACCAACTCATATCACAACATACTTTCTTTAATAACCATTTTCATAATCACTCTCCAAATACATGTATTTATTTTATTGTATTATATCACGTATCACATCATAAACATATGCATTCATACTCATAATACCACATTCATTCATGTCTTATAACACAAACACAACATATCATTGCACATTGCAATTTGCTTGCAGTTCATCACATCATTATCATATCACTTATTAGAATGCTTATTCTCATTGCATCAAAAGAATGTATTATAGCTCATTCTCATCTCATTATATCACTTAGTTACTACTCAATTTATTGAGAATTAAACTTACTTTCATTTTCACTTATATCTCAAGTCACCATTAATTTCACTTTCATTCTCAATAATTTATACTTCACATCCCAAACATAGTTTGGGCAATAATATATCATACTCCAAAGCCGATAGCTTGGGTAATAATCACCGCACCCCAAACACATAGTTTGGGATAATATCACATCACATCTCAAGCCGAGAGCTTGGTTATTAATTTACTTCAATTACTTTCGTCTTCACTTTACTTTATTCTTCATTTCCATTATTCTTTACCGATATCATGCCAACTCACCCTGCAAATTATGCCAAGGCAGGTAGTTCCCACAATTTCCACGGAAATAGCGGGCGGGTAGTTCCTCGACACAATTCCAAGGTGTATCAACTCAAATCATACTGTATTTCACTTTAATAATCATTCTCATTTATACTTATTTATTTTATTAGTGTCGATCAGTGAGCTACGGTATCCCAATATACTGAAAGCCGATAGCCCAGTAAAACACGCGGACTGATGCTCACATAGAGTCTTACACGTCCGAGGCTACATCTTCCTCCCAGCCTGTGCCAGCGAGGGAACACCGCACCCCAGATAAACTAGGTACTTCTTTCCTGCCGAAGCCAGGAGGGAAAAACACTGCACCCCAGGTAAAGTGGGTACTTCCTCCCAGCCGAAGCCAGGAGAGAAAAACACTGCACCCAAGGTAAACTAGGGTACTTCCTCACGACAGCTGTCATCGAGGGGATAACTGGGCCTCAAGCCGATAGCTTGGGGGATAAAACACTGCACCCCAAACACATAGTTTGGGTAATAAACACCGCACCCCAAGCCTGGTCCTTGGGTATTAGGAGGTCTAGCCTAAACCCCCAGGATTGTTGTAGGTACCGGTCAACAAAATCATTTGTTATTAGAATTAATCATTTCATCTTTCCATCTTACTTTATCAACACAAGCATTTCATTTTTGATTTACAACGAGTCATGTCTTTGACTTTAACCACGTGAATTAATAACACATTTTATTAGCACGTACCATCTTATCTTTTATCTTACCAATTTAATGCATACCGAGGTCCAGGATATTAATTATCATATCATTATACCACATTATGCATACACCCTGTCATTCAACATATAAAACCATCATATCATATTATTGCATAATATAAATGCGCCATGATATTTATTTTGCCATAACATCCCACATTAAGAATACTATGTTATTCATTACCTCATTATATCATATATAGGCATACGCCAAGTTATAACATTAATAAAAGAACTACATTATGTTATTCCATATCGTAAGAGTATCTAAATGTATAATTCATCACATTATAATATCATATTATTGCCCATTAATTCATTTCGAACATAATTAGAATGTAAACATATACCCACTTACTAATTTCATCAATTATTACATCACAAGCCATTATCATCTATATATATCACAAACATACATCACATTTGCGGGTTTCCAAGAGATAGGGCCACAATCACTTATTTCTTTTAATTGAACTCCATAACAACCAATCATAGCATGCTAGCTCATACACAATGCTCTATGTAAGTAAAATCACCTATAAAGGCCTATATGCCCTAAAATATGCACAAAACATGCACTATATATACACAAGTTTCTAAAACATGACCACAATAACTAATTTCGTCTAATTACATCTTATAACATCTATCCATAGCATACTAGCCCATACACAAGGCTCCACATATACCAAATCACCTATATCGGCTTATTCACCCAAAAACATGTGCGGGGTAAATATATGCATAAACCGTTTGATATATTTAATTTTTATACTCCTACACGTCACATTAACCCATAATATAGGTTTTAAATACTTAAAATAGTTAATTTCACCAAATATCACAAAAACCCATTTTCGGACCCTTAAAAATCCGTATTTTCATTGAAAATCAATTTTTGGCATAATTTCTACGAAATATATCAAAAAGCTACGAATTATGGCCACAACATAAAACATATGTGGATACAACATACCCACCTGACGGATCGAGCAAACGATGTCCCACGTCCGCCCGGTAGCCAGTCGAAGTTCACTTTTTCCACCTTACATGCAGCATTCTCACAAACGGACTCCAGAAATGAGTTGTACGCATTGAAAATAGCCCAAACCCTAAAATTTTCTTCGAAATTTGATTGGAATCTCTATGGTGTTTGGAACCATATCTTGGTCGGTGAGGGGGAGGGGTTTGCTGGCCGAAACCTGAAGTGGGAGGGGGAGAAAGGGTATGGAGAATTAAATAAGAGGGCAAACTTTCATATAAGCCCTTATTTGACCATAGGTTTATATATATACCCTTCTAGTCAACTTTTCTAGGATTTTTCTTGTAAAAATCACTCTATAATGTACTTAAATTCACCACAAACATAAAATAAAATTAGAAATGCATTTTTATGCATAATAGTAATCAAAATCAATAGTTATGAACGATAGCAATACATATAAATATGTATATATACGAATATCGCAATATTTTAGAAAAATACTTTCAACTTCAAACTATAATATAATAACTCGAAAATTTAAACCCCCTATAATGTGCAAATACCCCAGAAAAATTTCGGGTCAAATCGGATTCGTCTCCTCCTGAGAAAACTCATCTCAAAACTCCTATATTTTTATTTTTTTCCGTTTACCCCAAAATATCAATTTAATCATTCTAATACTAATAAAATCAATTAATAGGGGTAAATATACTCAGAAACATATTTAAAAATAATTTAAATCAAATAATTGAGGAATTAAAAAACAGATGTTACATAAAGCCCTGAACCCAGGCATATACAAATCAGGGATGTTAGCCAACAATTAATAAAAAAATTATCATATATATTATCTTCACAAATGATCTTTCCAACAACTATTCTCACATTCGTATCAAAAAAACGACTATTCTCACAAATACCAAATACTCAATAAATAGTCAAATATTCATTATCATAATTCTTGTCTTTATTAAAACATAAACAATAATACATACTACTACAAACTAAAATTTTCCAGCATTCAATTTGAAAAATCAATGGCTTCACGATCTACACCATAATCATGTAAACAAACTATATGAGGGTAAGCATTCACCTAGTGAGTTCAATATATACCATAAAAATAAATAAAAATATCCAAAACTTTATAATAGCTCATAAAATAAACCTCAAATACAAATCATCTTACAACATATAAATTCAACACTAATTCTTCACTTCTAAAATACAATGTGCACATTATAAATACAATCATTCAATAGAATTTAAGCACGTCCACCTCTTAATGTGGTCAACGCTTCGTACTCCGGTTGACAATACCCAACTATCGTCTGTGGTTGAACAAATAAATTGTGCAAATCTCATATCTCAAAGAGTGGATATATATACTGACATGTGATGCATATAATATTTAGATCTTTTTAACGAATCTCAAAACGTGAACTTTCATATTAAATATCCATAAACATCACAAAAACATATGTATCACAACTTGAGATTATAGGACAAACACTTGAAGCGCGAAAATAAATTTTCGCATAATCAACAATTATACAATTTCAACTACGACGACGAAAATATCAAAAGAAACATGAATAACTTTTTTTAAACCTTAAAGAAACTCGGATTAACAATTCATATATACAAATAAAATCATAGATGGACCAATTACTACTGCAATTTATACATCACAAATTAAACTAATGGAAATAAAATTATAAATGAAGTATATGAATCACCACTCACCTTAATCGATAATAATCTAAGATTCAATCCAACTTGTCGACATTAACAACATCCTCAACCAACCATTTCTTGCCATTCTTCATTTCGCCATTGTCTACCACCATCATCATCATAATCTTCTTCTCCCTCTCTTTAAGTCCCGTCTTTTCTTTTTTTTTCTTTTCTTTCTTTTTTTCTTTTTTTCTTGTTTTTGGCGGCCGTACAAAAGAAAAGGAATGAGAGGGGAAAACCTAATTTCTTTTGTATAGAACTCCATAAATTCAAATTTACAATTCAGTACTTAGATTTATAATATTTACATATAATGCCAAAATTATTGATATTTACAAATCATTCTAAAAAGTTATGAAAATTTGGGGTATTACATCTTGTATCTCCGATGGAATGTCACAGCAGAAGATGGAGTTAGCATTATTATTTACGAAAAAAATGTCTACCTGGACATTTTACACTAGACATTTTACACTTGCCATGTATTTCTATTACCTACAACTTTGTCTCAATTTCCAAATGTGCAAATACATTTTGGCTTCAGAGGAGATGTGATGTCAAGGGAATGCACAAGTCAGATGACTCAAAAGACCGTCTTAAGATGTGCATTGCATATATTCTCACGCTGACTTGTTAACTGCAAAAATATACAATACATTCCTAACACCTCTTTCTTTATGCAAGTTGGTTTATCCCTCTCCTTTTCTACAATACACACTTATTACATATATATAGTACTTCCTATTACAACACGTCTATTATCTGTATAATATCTCTAATACTCCTCAAGTTGGAGCATATATATCATACATGCCCAACTTGTCATTGATGAACTGTATTCTGGCTCTCGCAAGAGGTTTTGTGAGAGCATCGGCTAGCTGGTGATCAGTACGAATATGTTTAGCCTCTATCTGAGAAGGCTCATACGGCGTGTCACTAATCTTATTGTGAACCACATGGCAGTCAATCTCAATATGCTTGGTTCGTTCATGAAACACAGTATTAGTGGCTATGTAGATGATAGACTGGCTATCACAATACATACGCATCAGCTCATGCTGAAAAATTCTCAACTCAGTCAGTAATCGTTTGACCCATGTCATCTCGCATGTAAGGTCAGCCATAGCACGATACTCGGATTCAGCACTCGATCGAGACACCACATTTTGTTTTTTACTCTTCCATGAAACTAAATTTTCCCCAACAAACACATAATACCCAGTGGTGGATCTCCTAGTCGTTAGGCAGCCAGCCTAGTCAGCATCTGACCAACCAGCAATTCGACAGTGTCCACCATCAGTATACAACAATCCTCTGCCAGGGGAGCTCTTCAAATACTAAAGAATTCTCATAACTGTATTCCAATGGCCTGTACAGGGAAGACGTCATAAACTGACTTACTATACTAACTGAGTATGCAATATCAGGACGAGTGACCGTGAGATAATTTAGTTTTCCTACAAGCCTCCTATATCTCTCTGTATCCTCCATCAGGACACCTTGATCTGGCAACAACTTGAAATTTGGGTCCATAGGAGTGTGTGATGGCCTACATCCTAGCATACCGCTCTCGGTAAGTATGTCCAGTACATACTTTCTCTGTGACTAATAAATTTCCTGCTTAGATTGAGCAACTTCAATCCCCAGGAAATACTTTAGTCGCCCGAGATCCTTAGTTTGAAACTTATGTTGGATATATGACTTCAGATCTTGAATACCATTATGATCATCTCCTGTAATTACAATGTCATCAGCATATACAACTAAAATGATTTTCTTCCCTTGATGATGTCGATAGAACACAGAATGATCATTATCACTCCTCAATCCAAAACTCGTGACAACTTCAGTGAAACGGCCAAACCAAGCACGAGGAGACTGTTTGAGTCCATACAAAGATCGTTTCAAACAACAAACTTTAGTGGGCTTAGCTTTGCTAACAAAAGCGGGGTGCTACTCCATATAAACCTCCTCCTCAAGAATGCCATTGAGAAAGACATTTTTGACATCAAGTTGAGGGAGCAGCCAATGAAATCGAGCAGCCAAGGCAATATTGACCCGAACAGAAGGCATTTTGTCCACAGGAGAGAATGTCTCATCATAATCAATGTCATAGGTCTGAGAATAACCTTTAGCAACCAATCGAGCTTTTAGGCAAGCCAGAGAACCATGTGGGATTACTTTAACTGTGTACACCCTTTTACAACTAACACAATATTTACCAGATGGAAGGTTAACAAGATCCTAAGTACCATTTTCCTCAAGAGCAGACATCTCTTCTTGCATAGCCTGGCTCCAACCAGGATGTGATTATGCTTCTGATAATGACTTAGGAATCTGGTGACTGTCCAAAGTAGAGGCAAAGGCTTAATGGGCATATGACAAGTGAGCATATGAAAGACGACTATATAAAGGATGAGCAGTGGAGCGATTCTCTTTGCATATGGCGATAGGAAGATCAAGATCAGAATGGCGCAGTGGAGGAAACCGGGGGTATAGTAGCAGGTTCAGACGGTCGTGTCTCATCGACTTGAGGCGATGGGACAATGGGCACAATGGCGTGATCTGAGGGAGTGGTGTCCGAACGTCGTTTATACACTTGAGTGATTGTAGGCCATTTGGGCATTGCTGGAGAGCACTGTGTTACAGAATCAGTAGAATTAGATACCACAAGTCTAGGGTAGGTTAGAAATTCAGCTTCAGTCGCATCGGAGGGAACCGAGGTTAAACCAGAAGAAGTGTTGGATAAATAAGGTTAGGATTCATGAAATGTAACATCAGCAGAGATAAAATGGCGACACAGCTCAGGACTATAACATCTATAACTTTTCTGGAAGTGACAATACCCTAGAAAAATATATCGGAAAGAATGGGGAGCTAACTTGGAACGATCAGGACGATGGTTAAGGACAAAACTAATAGATCCAAAGATTTTTGGATGACGGGGGAATTGGTCAACATTTGGAAATAAAATGGAAAAATGGTGTTTGACCATCTAACACAGATGAGGGCATGCAGTTAATTAAGTGACATGCAGTAAGAACTGCATCCCCCCAGAAACTCTGAGAAACTTGTCTATGAATAAGCATTGTCCATGCAACCTCTAACAGGTAACGATTTTTACGCTCGACAACCCCGTTCTGTTGAGGGGTACAAGGGCAAGAAGACTCATGAAGAATACCACAAGAAGACATAAAACTAGTTAACTCAAAAGAAAAATACTTTTTGGCATTATCACTTCGCAAAATTTGAATAGGAACATCAAACTGGGTTCTCACCTTGGTGCAGAATGATTTAAAAATAGACAAAACTTCAGACCGAAATTTCATTAAATATAACCATGTGGCACGAAAATAGTCATTAATAAAGGTAACAAAATATCTAAAGTCACCGAACTGAGATTGAACAGGGCAAGGTCCCCACACATTAGAATGAACTAAACTAAAAGGTCAACTCGACCATTTATTCACTCTAGGAGGGTAAGACGTAAGCAAGTGCTTACCTAATTGGCATGACTCACAAGATAACTTCTTAGGAGAAGATAATTCAGGTCTCAACTTCTTTAGATTCTGTAACGACGGGTGACCCAACTGACAATGCACATCTAAAGGCGTACTCAAGCATGCAAATGAGGTAGGAACACTATCAAGCTGATAAAGTCCCTCTGACACACGCCCTGTGGCAATAGTTTTCCCCGTCCCAAGTTCTTGAAATGCACAGTAATTAGGAAAAAAAGTAAGAGAACAATTCAGTATTTTGGTAATTTTACTAACAGACATTAGGTTAAAGGAAATTTTTGACATATGAAGAACATGACTAAGTGGTAAACTGGAAGTAAGGTTTACATGTCTGACCCCCCAACGGGGGAAGTAGAACCATCAACAAGTCTAACAAGTGGATGAAATGATCTACTAACAGAGGACAATATATTTGAATTCCCAGTCATATGATCAGATGCACCTGAATCTATTATCCATGATGTTAGAGGTGAATTGGTTAAACATGTGATACCTGGCCTTACTAATGTGACGGACGAAGAAGACCGTTGTCGGAAAGCGTGAGATTGCTCATTTCTTTGATATTGTCGGAACTGCTGCAACTCATTCTCGGTCTTCTAGACAGTGATTAAATTAGAGGCTACATGTGCAATGTGGCGTAGTTGATTGCCTGGAGAGTGCATGATAGGGCAATTTCCTTTATTAATTGCTCACAAGCCTAAAATGGGTGTGATATGAGTTTAGATTTCTTTGTGGCAATTCATCAAACACCTTGTGTTCCACTCCAATATAGGTCAAATTCAAATTCAATCAAAACTTGAATATTTCCGTTCATGAAGATGATGAGTGTTGTCGGGAGCGGGGGTGGAGAGGCTTGGCAGCAGGGGAACAAGAAGAATCGAATGATTGGCAATGGAGATGGCCGGTAGTGAGATGAAATGAGATCAAGACACTGTGGATTGGGGATCTACAGTACTGGATGGAGGATCAGGGGTACCATCAAGAAAGATATTGTGGCTACAATCAAACTTGGCCTAAAGCTCTTCCTGTATGATTTCAAGGCAAGGCTTTTGCATGGGATTTACCAAGCGACGTCAGCAGTAGGGATGAAGCTCGAACCTGCTGCATTCGATGGGGCCTACCCTGCACAGGTCCGTTTCAAGGTTCACATGGAGTGCTTTCCGCTCTCAGGGAGAACCTTCAGGAAGATGATCATGGCAGGAAACATGGATGGGAAGCTAGAGTTATATTTTATTTTGGGACTCTCATAACATCAAAGTTGGTTTATCCCTCTCCTTTTCTACAATACACACTTATTATATATCTATACTATTATTAAGCAAAGCCCTATTTAAGCGGCTTTTTACTATCATGTCCCCGTCAACATAAAAGACTAAAAAAATATCTAGGGTTAAAAAATGTAATTTGCATGGCTAATAAATTAACATTTGCATGCCACCCATTTAAATTAATATTAACATTTGCAGTCAGTGACTAATAAATGCACGTTTTAATTATTGTTCACTTATCGCTTTCTTGGAATGAATTATTGTTCACCTCTCTCTCTGTTTATTCTATCCACGTTTTAATTATTGGAATGAATTAAAGAAAGAAAGAGTTAATCTCTCAATCTTGCTTGACTAATAAATTAACCTCTTAATAATAGTATAGATAGATTTGCATGCCACCCATTTAAATTAACATTTGCAGTCAGTGACTAATAAATGCACATTTTAATTATTGTTCACTTATCTATTTCTTGCTTTTGGAAAGAATTCAAAAAAGAAAGAGTTCATCTCTCAATCATGCATGACTAATAAATTTAAAAAAAAGTATAGATTTGCATGCCACCTATTTAATTATGAATGGTCTCGGTATGCTATGCTGCATGCTTTTAATTATAATGGGTGATTACATGAATGTGATTAAAATCCATTCATACCCATTCATACCCTTTATTAACAGAAGGTGATTAATCGACTCACACTGATGCTGTTGTTTTTCCATTCACTGACTGCAACAACAGAGAAACTGAACACATGTGAGTGATGTCAAATATTCTGGGCGAATTTGGTTTGTTTAGAATTTTGATTATTCATTGTAAAATTAATTTAATTTTACTTGATCTGATCTAATTGATTGATTCTAATTCAGTTTCTGTATGCGCAGAGAGTCAGAGCCCCTTCGTGGAACTCAGACCGAGTATTCAATGAGTTCTTGCTTACTTGGTGAAACTCATAACCTTCCGATTGGTGAAGACCACAGATCCCAGTGCCAGGTTAGACTTACAATACAAACAATTTGAACTGTATAGTTATAACATTTTTAGCTTACATCTAGAAGTTCCAAATTTGAACTGTATAGTTACAACCTTTTTTGTTTCTGAACCTTGAATAAAATTTGAACTGTATATTGTGATTGATACTCAAGCTTGATTGACCAGTCAACAAAGAATTGTTGTGTAATTTTACTAATATTTTGCACTCTTATTTCAGGCATATGTATATCTATGTATAGTTCATCTCATAAGAGTGAATTATACACATGCAATTAAATGCAGTGTTCTAAATGGCGTTCGCCTCGGACGCCTAGGCGCTCAGATGGAAGAGAATGAACCGCCTTTGCATTAGGCGGTGGTCTAGGCAGTTAGAGGCGATTAAGCGGCCGTCTTGTTGAATAGGCGTCCGTGGCGCCGATCAGGCAGACGCCTGATGTCCAACGCTCAGGCGTTTTCAATTTTTTAAAATTTTAAATACTATAAAATAACACAAAAGAAGAGAACTACTATTAATCTATTAATCTGTTATATAATATGTAT
Source organism: Hemerocallis citrina (assembly GCA_017893485.1). Taxonomy (NCBI): domain Eukaryota; kingdom Viridiplantae; phylum Streptophyta; class Magnoliopsida; order Asparagales; family Asphodelaceae; genus Hemerocallis; species Hemerocallis citrina. The sequence continues at coordinate 39,573,908 of CM030361.1, forward strand.
GGATCTTAAATAGTAGTGTAATTGTTTTTACTTTTTTTTGTATTATTGGTGATGGATTGCACATATTACACCTATTACACATTAAAATAGCACATTTTACACATATTACACATATTACAATTGGACAACTGTTTTTTTTAATTGCAAGAGGAAGTTTTTTTTATGCATAAACACCCTTTAATTACACATATTATACAAGAACATGATGAATATTTATAATTAGAATGTATGATTATACTTACGATTAAAGAATAAGGGCTGAAATTAACTAAATCGGCAAAATAAATTAAACCGCCTAGGTGCTGCCTAGGCGCCGCCTAGGCACCCTAGGCGCTAGGCACCCCTTGACCGAACCGCCACCGCCTAACGCCGTTTATAACCTTGATTAAATGTCTTGAAGATCATATTACATTGTTGTGTAAATAGTATAGATATATTAACGTGCATCGCACGTGCATTATACTAGTATATATTACTCCCTATCATAACACGTACATTATCCGTATAATATCTCTAATACTTTCACCCAAAAAAAATTAACGCACGACAATGAAGGCACTCTATGAAGCAATACTGATAGCGACTACCTGTAAATACCTCTCTTGAGAATTTTCAAGTGCTTATAAATTTGACATACTGCATAAACTGACACCTGCATGGAAGATCAAACTTGTTAGTAAAATTTGTTAATTATGATGTATATTATTTTAGAGAAAGACTAACATCCACATGAGATCAGAATTTTGACCAATCCAACCCATTAAAATCCTCCTCCTCCCTCTTATAGTAAGCAAGTCTATTCGACAAAATGTACATGTAATCCGGTTTCTTATTTCAAAAGTTGGTCCAGAGAAAATTCTTCTGCTCTTTCCTCCAAGCATCTTTAATCAACGGAAAAAACAAAGTAGGAATATTGCATCTTTAGAGACTTCATTTTATGTTACATTCAAAAAAAAAGTTTCTTTCTTAGAAGCAATTTAATCAATTTCAGAAGGCGCGCCTATTGATCCTTGAAGGCACATTCCTATAGAAGATATAATTACAACCAGTCTTTCCTTCAAAGATGATAATTCCTTATTCATAAAACCCAAGTAAGTATTCCAGCCTTCCAAAATGGAATAAGAGCCGACACTCTGAAAATATAGTTTATTTATTTATGCTTTCTAGGTTGTACCTAAAGCATATAATGTCTAATATTATAATGAGAGAGTTTGGGTTATCATTTGTAGACAACCTATAATTTGTAGACATTTATTCAATCATTTAATCTCAACCATTCATTTTTAAGTAGGAGTTATATTAACCATTCATTTACTCAATTGTTGTTGGTTACCATAATATCATCAAAGTTCAAATTTATTTACGATATAATTATTTACAAAAGTATCACGCATATAAAATAAAAGTATGTAACACTAGGAGTAATTTGTAAAGAGTATCTAATGAGGAAGGTCTTATTATTTATTATATAAAAAAATAATAATTAAAACGTGCATCGCACGTGCAGTTACTAATAGCTTGAAATGAGGCAGCAAATTATATAGGATTAATAACTTCAAGAAATGCTCTATAGTCAGAATTTTTTTCCAAACTGTCCCACTTTTTGAAAGTTTTTCCCAAACTGCTCTATTTTTTTTTAAAATTTCTAAACTGCCTCACTCGCTTTCTGAAAAAACGAGTGGTTAAAACCTCATCGTTTTTTCAGAAAGCGAGTGTGAGACTTTTGATTTTCGAAAGCGTAGACTCGCCTTCTGAAAAAGCGACCTATTTTTAACCAAACTCGCTTTTTCAAAAAACTAGTATTATTTTGATAAATACTTTAGAAAGTGGGTCAGTTTGGTAAATACTTTCAGAAAGTGGGTTATTTTGGTAATTACGTTCAGAAAGTGGGTCATTTTTGAAACAAGTTCCTCTTCTTTCATCCTGGTATTTGTTCTTTTTCTTTTTTGGTTGATACATTTTGTCGAACAGTTGGTGTGCATTAATATTTGAGGTTGGTATTAGAAATGGATAGTTGGGTCAATTTATTGGGGTGTCCTGCAAATGGATTTTTTATTTGGATGAGACTAAATCTTGTAACGGGGAAGAAATTCTTGTTTGATGGATTTGTGAAAAATGTGAGGTCATAGCTTTGGGGTTTTCGTTTTTCGGGGATTTGAAGAGGTTCTTGATTGAATATTATTGGGAGCTTGATTATTATTCTCTATCTGTTAATGGGCAACCATATTTTAAAATAATAAAGACCCTAATTCTAATGCTTGCCCATTAACAGATAGGAAATAATAATCAAGCTCCCAATAATATTCAATCAAGAACCTCTTCAAATCCCCCGAAAAACGAAAACCCCAAAGCTATGACCTCACCTTTTTCACAAATCCATCAAACAAGAATTTCTTCCCCGTTATAGATCTAATCTTATTCAAATCAAAAACTCATTTGCAGGACACCCCAACAAATTGACCCAACTATCCATTTATAATACCACCCTCAAATATTAATGTACACCAACTGTTCGACAAAATGCATCAACCAAAAAAGAAAAAGAACAAATACCAGGATGAGAGAAGAGGAACTTCTTACCAAAATGACCCACTTTCTGAAAGTAATTATCAAAATAACTCACTTTCTGAAAGTATTTACCAAACTGACCAACTTTCGAAAGTATTTATCAAAATAACACGCTCGCTTTTTGAAAAAAGCCGAGTTTGGCTTAAAATATGTTGCTTTTTCAGAAAGCGAGTCTACGCTTTCAAAAATAAAAAGTCTCACACTCGCTTTCTAAAATAGCAATAAGATTTTAACCACAAAGTGAGTGAGACAGTTTGGAAATTTTAAAAAAAAAATACGACAGTTTGGAAAAAACTTTCAAAAGTGACAGTTTGGGAAAAAAATCCTATAGTCAAACCCCAAACCCCCACTGACTAGCTAAAAGATTAGAAAAAAGTGCTAGTGAAAATCCCACATTTTTTTTTTCTCTTGAAGAAAACTGGCATATTAAAACCAACTTTAGTCATGAAGATCATTCATTCAAGTTTTAAAAAAATAAATTAAGAACAGTTTTAGAGATATGTAAAGATTAGCAAGCAATTCAGAATATGGATATAACGAATAAAGAATTGACCAAGCTACACTTCTTTGTAAAATCTACATAACAGAGAATATTCCTGAAAGTTTTATGTTGCACTGACCATCTAGAAGGTATTCGGTCTGGAGGTAAGAATTCCTGAAATTTTAATTGATGTCGCCTTTATTATCGTTACTATAAAATTAGAAATTTATTGTTGGTTGGCATAGAGAAATGTAATAACAATAGGTAATTAATAAGGAAAAATCACGAATGTAAGTTATATTGTTGGTTGACATAGAGAAATGTAATAACAATAAACTAGTATAATGTACGTGCGATGCACGTCTAAAAAAAAGTAAAATCATCAAAATAAATGAATATATATTGAATAAAAAAAAATTGTTTATATTTGGATGTTTTGATTTGGGCTACACGTGCGGTGCACATTTATTATTGAAATCAGAATAGTATTGAAATCAGAATTGGGGAGAAATCATATTTTCTAGTTGTTTTATTTATTTGCTGTATACATCTATATATAGAATTACATTCTTGGAGAAGAAGAAAAGAGATTGAGAGAAGATTGGGGAGATGAGAGATTTGGGGATTCTGTTTCCTATATATTAGGAAACAGAATATACAATTACTATATTTCAACACTCCCCCTCAAGTTGGTGCATAAATATCGAACATGCCCAACTTGTCAACAAATTTCAAGAATAGCCGAGTCGAAACAGCCTTGGTTAGGATACTGCGAGTTGATCTTCTGACTTCACTTTGGATATCTCAATAACTTTCTCATCTAATTTTTCTTTGATGAAGAATCTGCCCACCTCTACATGTTTTGTCCTATCATGCTGAACTGGATTAGCTGCAATATCACACGCCGCTTGACTGTCACAATACACCTTCATAGGTTCCTTTGGACCATAGTCTAAGTCCTGCAACAGGAGTTTCAGCCATAAAGCTTCTGTTATACTTAAAGCTACTCCGCGATACTCAGCCTCTGCATTAGAGCGTGCAACAACATTTTGCTTCTTGCTCCTTCATGTAACTAAATTTCCTCCAACAAAGGTGAAATATCCTGAAGTGGAGCGCCTATCGATTGTAGATCCTGCCCAATCGCATCAATATATGTCTCAACCTTCAAGTGACCATGTTTCGCAAATAAGACTCCTTTTCCTGGGGCTGACTTAATGTATCTCATAATTCTCATTACCGTGTCCATATGTTGTTCTCGAGGTGCATGCATAAACTGACTTACCACACTTAAAGCATATGACAAATCTGGTCGTATATGTGCAAGATATATTAGTCGTCCAACCAATCTCTGATATCGTTCCTTATCACAAGGCAATTGATCAGCTTCGTTGCATAGTTTCAGTCCTTCTTCCAATGGTGTACTAATCGGTTGACAAGCGGACATTCCAGTTTCCTTCAATAAATCCATAGCATATTTTCTTTGAGAAAGAAATATCCCCTTTCTTGAGCGAGAAACTTCAATACCAAGGAAGTATATCAAAGGACCAAGATCTTTCATTTCGAACTCTTGTGACAAGTAGTTCTTTAATGCCTTCATCTCCTCAGGATCATCTCCAGTTACTATCATATCATCAACATAAATAATGAGAGCAGTAATTTTACCTTCTTTCCTTTTTAGGAATAGAGTATGATCAGAATTACTCTGATCGTATCCGAATGTCCTCATTGATTTTATAAATCTCCAAACCAGGCTCTTGGTGACTGCTTCAATCCATACAATGCTTTCTTCAGTCGACATACTTTGTTGCTGTGTTGGACTGTTCTGTTCGACCCTGGTGGAAGATCCATATAGACTTCTTCTGTCAATTTCCCATGCAAAAATGCATTCTTCGCATCAAATTGCTCCAATGGCCAATCAAGGTTTGTAGCAAGTGACAGTAGAACTCGAATAGTGTTGAACTTTGCCACAGGTACAAATGTTTCGTCATAATCAATTCCATAAGTTTGAGTGTACCCTTTGGCAACCAGCCTTGCCTTGTACCGCTCTATCGAACCATCCGATTTATATTTCACTGTATAAATCAATCTGCATCCTACTAGCTTCTTCCCTACTTGCAGCTCGACTATCTCCCAAGTCTCGTTCTTTTTCAAGGATTTCATCTCCTCATCCATAGCTGCTTTCCACCTTGGATCAGTAAGGGCTTCTTGCACACTGTTAGGAATAGATACAGTAGATAATTGATTTACAAATGACTTATTTGATTCCGACAAGCGGTGAGTGGATACATAATTACTCATGGGATATTTGACATTACTAGTGGGATTAGGTTCATACGTGGGTTTTGGAATACCTCTATTAGTACGGTACAGGGAGTTCTCTTCTAGGAGGTTCGGACAACGATGACGATTGGTTTTGGGGTTCTGATGGTTCACTCTCACTGAAATTCGGTACTGGTTGCAATTCTTCAAGAGGGTCTTCTTGCAGTTCTTCATGAGGATCTTCCTCCCTTGCTAGATCTTCATTCAAGTGTTCGCCATTATTTGTATCCAGTTATTCGTTCTGCCTGACAATTACTTCATCATACCCAAGAGTCTGAACTTCACTTCGGTACTCCCCCTGAAGTTCAGCTGTAGAAGAAGAAAAATGCATCTCATGTTCATGGAACACCACATCCATAGTCACAAACATCCGTTGAGTTGGTGGGTGATAGCAACGATACCCTTTCTGATTCATTGCATATCCCGCAAAAACATATTTTACTGCTCTAGGGGTTAACTTACTCCGCTCGTGTTGATGTAGGTGAACAAATGCGACACACCCAAAGACACGAGGTGGAAGGTAGACAACAGTTGGTGCATCCACAGCATTAGTTAGTGCTTGAAGTGGCGTACTGAAGTTCAGGATATGAGAAGGGACTCGGTTGATTAGGTATGCTGCAGAGGTAAGGGCTTCCCCCCAATACTTGAGTGGGAGATTGCCATAAATAAGTGAAGCATGGACTACTTCAAGCAAGTGTCTGTTCTTCCTCTCGGCCATGCCATTTTGTTGAGGAGTATATGAACATGTAGTCTGGTGAACAATTCCATGTTCCACCAAATATTATTGTAGATCTGTATTCAGGTACTCACCACCATTGTCACTTCTGAGAACTTGAATGTGTGCTTTATACTGAGTCATAACCTGCTTATGGAATTTTTGAAATAAACTACTAACTTCTCCTTTGGATTTCATCAAACAAATCTAAGTCATACGAGTGCAGTCATCAATAAATGTCACAAACCATTTAGCTCCTCCAATAGTGGTATTTCTGGATGGACCCCAAACATCAGAATGAATAATTATAAATGGAATCGTGCTTTTATTCAGATTGCAATGAAAAGAAACACGGTGACTTTTTGCTAGTTCACATACATCACAACGAAAACTAGAAATATCCAACTTTGAAAATAAACTGGGAAATAATTTAAGCAAACAGCTAAACGATGCATGTCCTAGACGTCGGTGCCACAGCCAAATTTCTGATTGCTTCTCCTCCTCAGAATTATTAACGGCAAGAGCTTGAGTCAACCTGTTTGAACTCTCAGAAACCAAATCCAGATAATAGAGTTTTCCACGTCTAACCCTATAACCAATCGTCCTGCGAGTCCGAATATCCTTAAAGACACAAAAAGAAGGCCAAAAAACAACAATACAATGCAGGGTATTAGTAATTTGGGTGACAGATAACAGATTAAAATTTAAGGATGGGACTACTAGTACTGTGTCTAATCTAAGATCTTTTGTGAGGGATATGGAACCTTCACCAGTAACAGGGACAGGATTACCATTGGCAGTGGATATTGTGGATTTGGTGGATGGGTGTAATGTCTTAACTTGTCTAGAATCAAAAGTCATATGATCGGTAGCACCAGAATCAATTATCCATGTATTATTCATAACAGATGCAGAAATATTAAAAGCCTTACCATCGTTACCTGAAGTTGTAACCAGTGCGGAGATTTGTTCAATGCTCGTCCCAGCTCCTTCAGCAATTCCAACAGCTACAATGAATATCTTCTTCCGAGAATCTCTGCTGTGATCCCAGTCATGCGGGTAGCCGATAATCTGATAGCAACGAGCTTTCGTGTGTCCAGTTTTTCCGCATTGGGTACACTTCCTTGACTCATAAGTAGATTGATGGAAGTCCTTAGAAGTGCGTGCAGATGATCCAGACTGACCTGCGAGACTTTTGAATGGATGTGGCCGAGCCACCATCGCAGCTACATCAGAAGATTCAGAAGAGCTGTTCATGGTACTTTGTTGACGAGCCTCCCGCCGAACATATGCGTAGGATGCCTCAAGATCAAGTGCAGGATCTTTTCGCAAAATTTCTCCTCGAACCTGCTCAAACTCAGCATCTAATCCAGCCAAAAAAATATGAACCCGCAAGCGGTCGATTGATTTCTTATATGTTTGGACATCGTCGGGATTCTTCATGATCACCTTATCTCGATGATCCAGTTCTTGAAAAATTTCAGTCAATTCTCCATAATAAATAGAAAGTGGCCTGCCTTTTTGCCTTGCCGAAAAAGCTTTCTGGTTTAGAGGAAATACCTGAACCTCGTCGGTTCCATCATAGAATGCTTTTGCAAGAGCATCCCAAATATCACAGGCAGTTTTCAATCGAATGTATCTCTTCATGACCTCGGGTTTCATGGACATCAACAACCAGCCTTTCACTTTCTAATTATCAGCATACCATTTGGCATAGGAACCATCACTTTCAGCAGGAATTTTACTATCACCTTGAATGTACTGAATCTTTTCACGTCCAGCAATATGCATCTCCATCAACTGAGTCCAAACATCATAGTTTGTTTCATCAAGAATTATCCCCGCATTAAAGCCGGAATTCTCGGTTTGCACAATAATCGGTGTACTACCCATGTTATAAGTAAACAATGGATCTGGATCAAACAACAACAAATCTTGGAGTCGTCGCAGAGAAGATGAACGAGATCTGGATCAATCAACAACAGATCTGGATTAGATCTAGCAGCGACTTGTGGTGGCGGATATTGGAGTCGTCGATGGGGGGGGGGGGAGTCAGCAGCGACGGCGACAAGTCAAGCAGCGACTTGTGGAGGCGGTGGTGACATGTAGCGACGGCGGCGGCTAGCGGCGACGGCGGCGGCTAGGGTTTCTTCGGGATTGGGGTTCGAAGGAGTAGGAGGATTGGGGTTCGAAGGAGTAGGAGAGGAGGTGGTTCGAGATCGATTGATCGATCGGCAGGGCTTTCCGCATGTGGTGCAGACGAGGTTGAGGACGAGCTCGGTGGACTCGGAGAAGTTGGTGTGGGAGGTGAGCTCGGCGTGCTGAAGATGGGTCGTTGATGTGTGGAAGATGGGTTTGTTGGGGTTTTGGAGGCGGAAGTTGTGGATGAAGGCAGAACGGCTACGGCAACTGGTGTTGATCAGAATGGGGATCAGTGACGGATGCAGCAACGGATGTTGATTAGAATGGGGATCGGCAACGGGATCAGATCAAGATTCTTCTTCTTCAGTTGGCCTAGATCATGTTAGGCTCTGATACCATATTGAAATCAGAATAGTATTGAAATCAGAATTGGGGAGAAATCATATTTTCTAGTTGTTTTATTTATTTGCTGTATACATCTGTATATAGAATTACATTCTTGGAGAAGAAGAAAAAAAGATTGAGAGAAGATTGGGGAGATGAGAGATTTGGGGATTCTGTTTCCTATATATTAGGAAACAAAATATACAATTACTATATTTCAACATTTATATTTGTTGGGTATAGTTTGAACATGTATTATACGTGTTTATATAGTTACTAAGTTAGGGTTTGTTTGTTACAAACCCCAACTCTCCCATTAAAATAGTAGAGATAAGCATTCCCACCATATATGTTTTTCTTAATTGCATATAATTTTCATTCATTTATCAACAACATAAGATGGCATAGTTACATTTACACTAAAATGAGCCACCCAAAAAAGAATATCAAGATCATGTCCATAGGCTCAATAAAATATAAGTACATCACATATCACCCGAACCAACAACTAAACAACCTTCACACGAATTAGTTTGCCGACATGACATTTATAATCACACGACCTGTTTACTCACAAGCAAAAGAGGCATACCAATACCACGCCTTACATTTAGTGGCACCTGCACCAGTACAATTGAGATGGCTTGCACACCTGTAGCAAGGTTGAATGAGAAGGCAACAAAAACTAATAAAACCAGTCAGCTTATTCTCTCTAAATTTATTGATTATTTATCATTTTTCAGATGATCTGGGCTTCGTTGCCATCAGAATCAAAAAGAGCTGCGAATATCTCAAAATATGTGAGAATACCATCCCCAACTATCCTTCATCATAATAAAAGATTCAAACGATCATAAACAGTCCTCTCAGCTTCATCTATTATTAGTTTAATCACCATCGACATTTTGGCTAAGAAGGAAATTATAATTAATAATAACAAATAAGCCCGTCTTTACAATGGCGTATCCAGTATAGTCAAATAGATTGGTATTTTACAAAATAAAGTATGTATGTACAATACAAATTATATATCGGAGCGCTCTCCGTATGTAGTATGTCTTCCTATTTCCACACCTTTATAGCACCATCTCGGCTGCTGGATATCAATAGCCTTTGGTTTAACTTAACAGATGCCAGTGAAAGAACAGAGTCACGGTGGCAACCAGCAGTATCTGTAGCAGCCACAGCAAGAAGAGCCTTCTGATTCAACTTGGCTGCCACTGCTCGCCTGCTCATTTCCTGCAAAATTTCCACATGCACAGAGAATTAAATACCAATTTGGATCACTAGTTCAAAAAAAGTAACTATAGTAAATTTAAGGATGATAAAATGAACCACCGATGCAACCGAAACATCCTCCAAAGGCAAAAGTTACTTTTAACCCCGAAGGATACGAAGAAAAGCTAGCTCACTTCAATTTTACTCAAATATCAATAAGTCCAACGAAACCTATCGAAAACCTATTGATAATTCATTAAAGGCAAATTAAAATTTCATTGTAATGTCAATCCCCCCCCCCCCCCCCCCCCCCCCGCGCGACCGTGATGGGCCCTGTGTCATTAAGATCAATCCATTCGCTACACTTATTTAAATAGTACATGTCATTACTATTTCAAAATGTAAAAAATCATTCACAACAATTTAATAAAGGGAATGTGGTGATGTAAGGAGCACTCAGTGATGTTCCCATTACGATAGAGGTTTGTTTCACATAGCCCATAAGTTGGCTTCACACAACCAACCTGTTTGTGTTGAAAACTTGAAATAGTAAAGATAATATGATGCCATTACAATGTGAACACCACGTACCGAGTACTCAGATCTAATGTATGTGTGTGAATCACACACTCACATATCTTGGCATGTTGGGAGTGTTTCAAAATAAACATGCAGCAAAGGTCCAATATTTTAATATAGAGAGGATACCGCGGGAGAGGGGGGTTCTTATGGCCCTATGGCGCACTAAATCCAGATCTCCACAATCAAAATTCATGACCTACATTGTTCAAATTGATCCTCATGCCCGTAAAAGATAAGAGTGATGTCAAATCACTAAATTTCAAATGATTTGATTTTACAAAATTGTATGGCTGAAAATTGTTGTTTTTTATAGTCACGGACTCACATGATGGATCGGCAAATGAATTTCAAATGATTTGATTTTACATATTTAGACTAATTTAGATGTGTAGATCAATGTGAACGGTTCCAATCGTCAATACGAAGGCGGGAAGGCCGAGTGCACACGGGGGCCTAGTGCACAACGGAAGGGGACTCTCTCTCTCTCTCTCTCTCTCTCTCTCTCTCTATATATATATATATATATATCTATCTATAGATATATATATATATATATATCGGGTGTGAACCGTTCTCACGAGAAGCTTTATGAGAACTCCTTGCATAGACATCTTATAGATGATCTGAACCATTCACATTAACTAACATAGTATAATGTACGTGTGATGCACGTCTATAAAAAGTAAAGTCCATCAAATTAAATGAATATATATCGAATAAGAAAAAAATAATTTATATTTGAATGTTTTGATTTGTGCTACACGTGCGGTGCACATTTATATTTGTTGGATATAGTTTGGACGTGTATTATACGTGTTTATATAGTTACAAAGTTAGGGTTTGTTTGTTACAAACCCCCAACTCTCCCATTAAAATAGTAGAGATCACTAATTAGTCCAAGGATGAAAAACAAGTCATTTGGAATCCATTTGTCCATGCATCGAGTCATTACAAAAATAACTACAACACTTCAATGCATAAGCAAACAAATTTCAAATAACTTGATCTCACATCCCTAAACTAATTTAGTCGTGTAGATCAAAATAAATGGTTCTAATCATGCAAACAGTGTCCCACAATATATTTCTCATTTGGTTCTCATCAATGGAGGTCTCACCAGATTATATATATATATATATATATATATATATATATATATATATATATATATATATGGAAAAAGAGGTATGAGCAACTTGCTCATTTAGTAAATAAGCAATTGATGATGTGGCATACATGTGATTGGAAAATCCTTAAAAGGGTTAGTTGTCCAATGTATCACATGCATGCCACATAATCAATTGCTCATTTACTAAATGAGCAAGTTGCTCATATCCCTTTTACCCATATATATATATATATATATATATATATATATATATATATATGAAGGAAATCTATTATTGCAAATGCTACTGTAGCATTTGCAAACGTGCAAACCACATAACCCGTCATTGGCAACGACGGGTTAAGTTATAATGAACCCGTTGCCAATGACGGGTGAAGTGGTTTGCACGATTGGAAATGCTACAATAGCATTTCCAATGGAAGATTTTCCTATATATATATATATATATATATATATATGAAAATCTTCCATTGTGCACCACCCCTCCGTATGCACTCGGCCTTCCCGCCTTCGTATCGACGATCCGAACCGTTTACATTAATTTACAAATCTAAATTAGTCTAAATATGTCAAATCAAATCATTTGAAATTCATTTGCCCATCCATCATGTGACTATAAAAAAACAATGATTTTAAGCCATACAATTTTGTAACACATCAATGGATGGGCAAATGAATTTCAAATGATCTTGATTTTACATATTTAGACTAATTTAGATGTGTAGATCAATGTGAACGGTTTGGATCGTCGATACAAAGGCGGGAAGACCGAGTGCACACGCCGTGTGCACCATAGGTGGTGCACAACGGAAGACTTCCCATATATATAGGGGGGGATAATCATGTGAGGCCCAACATATCCTTTCATTTTGATGCCTCATATGCCCATTGATACGAACCCCCGTGAAAAATCCGAACTTCGGTTATCTTATTCGCATGTTTACGATAGCCTAGCGGTGTAACACCAAGTTATTTGACATTCATTTGCACACTCACCATGACGTTAGAAAAATAAAGAATTTTCTGACATACAATTTTTATCACGTCGCAAAACATAAACAAATGAACTACTAATGACTTGATTCTGCACCCTTAGGCTATATTATGCATGTAGAACAAGATGAACAATTCGGATTTTTCATGGGGGGTTTGTATCAATGGGCTATAAGGCCTCGAAATAAAGGGAGGTAGGGGTCTCACATGATCACCCCCCCCCCCCCATGGGGGCCGATCATGTGAGAACCATTCTCACAGTAAGCTTCATGAGACCTACATTATAGTTACCTTATGGATGATCCGAACCGTTCACATTACTTAACATGACTAAATAAGTATAAGAATGCTCAATCAAGTCATCTGAAAATCATTTGCCCATTCATCATGTCAATACAAAAATAACAATTTCAGTCATACAAATTGCTATAATTTAATGCACGGAAAAACAAATCTCAAATAACTTGACCTCACATCTTTAGACTAATTGAGTCATATAGATCAAAATAAACGGACCGGGTCATTCAAATAACGTCCCAAATGAGAATTCCTACATGGTTTTCACCAACGGAGTTCTCACATGATCATATATATATAGAGAGGGAGGTTACCAATTAAGGCCCTACCTCACCTCTTATTTTGAGGTCATCCTAAATTAAAATCCCCTATGAAAAATTTGAACCGCTCATCTTGTTCTACATGTCTACGATAGCGTAAGGGTGCTAAATAAAGTTATTTGATATTCATTTCCACATCCATCATGTTGCTAGAAAAATAAAGATTTTATAGCCACACAATTTTATCACGTGTAGAACATAAACAAACGAACTTCAAATAACTTGGCTATTTAAGGCATGTAGGACAAGATGACTGGTTCAGATTTTTCATGGAGGGGTTCATATCAAAGGGGTCACATATGAGACCTCAAAATTAGGGGTGAGGTAGGACCTTAGGAGATCACACACACACACACATATATATATATTAAGAGAGACAAAGAGGAGGTATAGATCCCCAGAGAAAGGATCTCACACCTTATCCTACGATCTTCAAGTCACAACTGATCAGGAGCAGTCAGGGCACTGATTGAATGGGTTGTTCATGATCACTGGAATTGAAAGAACCCTTAATTTGGAGCGCTATGGCTTCATTTCTCTCTGCCTCATTCGCAAACCCATTTATCCTCTCTCATCCTCTTTCCCCACTTCATTATTCTCCTATAAATTTCCGATCGGGGTCAGAATTGGGATCTCCTTAATTTATAGGATTAGGGTTTTCAATTTGAGAAAGAAACAAGTCAAATTCAATCGATGGTTTATATGTGAGTAGGGTTTTTGCTATTGGGGAGAAAGAGAGCTAGAGAGATAGGCGAGAGCGACGAGATAGGAAAGATACAAGAGGAGTGAGTAAATAAACTGTATTTCTAGCTAGAAACGGCCCGGTTCATATGTTGAACAAAGAATTGAACCGGGTCTCTTTCATTTAGGGTTGGACAACTATTATCCGAACCGACCAATCCGAACCAATCCAACCCGAACCGACCGGTTTTTAACCGAACCAATTGGGGGTTTGGATTGGATCGGTTCTTGATCTTCAATAACCAATTGGACCGGTTCGGTTGTTGGATGAGGCTTTCAAATAACCGATGAAACCGAACCGACCATGCCTCTATGCATAAGTCCATAAAAAATATAGTTCTCCTTTAATTTCTTGAATACAAATAGTCATTTCTCATTTTCCTTGAGATACAATTCTTTTTTAATTTCTTTAATACAAACTGAGCAGTTGTTCTACCTATGTTTTGGTTCTCCATAATCCTATGTGTTATGTTGTTGAGAAATGCTTGATTTTACAGTGTGACCCAACTTAATAGAATCATAAAGTTGATGTAACATTTAGTAGTTACTTTAATCAAGTCAAGCAGAAATTATTTTCTAAATCTTTTTTTATTGCACCTGAAATTCAATTAGCTATGGTTATTGAAGTTTCTTTTATGATAATAAACTAAGATTACAGAAGTATGCAAGTGAAAAAGCAGTTTATCTCACTCATTTAAACGTCATCTCAAACAATTAGTGCAAAATTCATTAACAACTTTTGGTTTTATGAATCTTCATTTTAAATTCATTTCTGAATAACAAATAGCAGGTTGTTTCTTAAGTTTGATTGAAGTTGATCTTTTAAATTTCAACAAAATTATGAATGATGTTGAAGGCGAAAAGTAGCACGCCAAACCGACCATCCAATCCAATCCAAACCGAGTTTAATCGGCTTGGATGGAAACCGATCCAATTAAGGTTTGGATTGATTGCGGATGAGAAAATTAAAAAACCGATCTTCTTTGAATCGGTGGTGGATGGTCCATATTAGGTCGGATACCGACCGATGCCCACCCCTACTTTCATTCCATAAGTGGATTAGTGTGATCCATCCGATCAATGAGTGCTTGATCGGATGGCTGATGTTCAGGGCCTCAAAATAAGGCTTGAGACTGAGCCTTAGGGGATCAACCCCCCATATATATTTAGAGAGAGAGAGAGAGAGAGAGAGAGGAACCTCCTACTTATATGAGGTGATTTCCTCATTATAGAGCACTAGTGCACACACCATGAGATCCATAATGGACGATCAACAAGATTTGACAGTTTTATAACTGGATGTAGATCAGACGTCAACCCTACGTCAACCCTCTCTAATTAGTCGATGCCAAAAGTACGAAACTATAATAAGGGGGTGTTTATCATAGTCCTAGAAAGACCACTATTGACATCATCCAAATTCTCCAAGACTCGTGGAAAATAATCTAGAAGGAGAAAGACGATAAATTTGATATGAGGAATGCAATCCGACTCCAAGGTAAATGTACGACGAGTCAAAATGGAAGCCTTCCCAAAAATATATGTACGTGTAAATATTATTGGTTATGTACCCCACAGAAGATTCAATGTAAGCTCGTATTGCTACAATTATTTGCATTAACTATTATCTAGATCAAATAAGTTATCACTCATTAAGTTATAATGTAATCCATAACTGGATGTTTGAACTTCTATCAATCATCATTCCAAACATCAATTAGTTATAACCCAGATACCATCTCCTGTGCTATCTTCTCTCATGTCTTCCACACTGAAGACATGTCACTAACATGGGTCAAACACACCACTTCTGGTCAACTGACAACTGGTATTCAGATTGATATGCGGCGTACGCGTCAAAATACAGACAAAAAACCCATTCTGAAAATGTTGTCGTAGTGCTTGTGTAACATTGTCTACTACATAGATGACCCACTGCTTTGATTTTCTTTGTGATTTGACCTAATTAAACTTCATTTCAAATTGTCCGCTCGTGGTGCAACTGACCATAAGCAAGCTAGAATTTACCTAGAACGTAGACACTAGTTCTGCATGCACACATGTGATGACACACATGCTGTAACTTCAACAGAAGACATGCTCACTATACACTGAATTTAGTGCTTAAAAACAAATGCCTTTAATTCAGGCTATGAAAGATAATACTTTTACTCCATTTCACCACATATTGACAGGTCAAAGTTAATATGCACATCAACTAGATGTTTGGGGGTTCCATGGTAGCATTAACAGTTTCCAGACTCTACAAATACTGGTCTAAGCTACCAGCTAGTGATATGAGATTTAAATTGACAATTAGGAAATGGAAGTTAGTATGTGAGATTGTATAAATTTAATACTCTTTTGGGATATTTATGATCCCAATTGATAAGAAATAGACAACAACCCTACTAGAATAAGCTAGGAGAAATTGGATCTCGAAAATTGGAATAGATAACATAAAAATATTTTTGCAACATACCTGCACCACTTGTACCCCAGAACTAGATCTCACATCATAATACTCATCACTTGCAATTCCCTTTATCGATGGACCACAAACTGAGTAACACCTATCAGGACTGTAAAAGTAAAGAAAGCATAAGAAATCATACTGAAACATGCTAGATCAACGGGAAACTATTAGTGCCAATTAAAACCTCTTATGATCCCAATATCGTATCTTCAAGTCAGTTCCCCCAGTCAATAGATCTCCGCCAGGTAAAGGCAGCAACGATCGGATACCTGGAAGACGAGGAGCTGGTTCATTCAGCTCATCCATTCTGTATTTAGAATTATTAGTTCTTTTTGCATCTTGTTTAGAACTTGTTTTGCTAGAAGGCCTTGCAAGTGCACGGGGGATATTGGATATATCAGCATCACTCTCACTAGAGGCTATTCTAAATACCTGAAAGCAAGATCTCATTGTTACAAATAAATTCCTGATTGCAGTTTAGCATATTGTCGTATTTTGTACCTACACACAAAAAAAAGAAACAAGAGTATTCTTTCCTTTTTGGACAGTCACCACAAGATTACTACAAAAAATCTAAAATGGTTGCTAATACCAAAGCAACTAAGGTTCAATTCAATCATATGAAAGTTTCGGATGCTACAAATCAGAACTAATGACAGGTAGATAAACTGAGGAAAGCTATCCATGTTGCCTAACAAATACAGTATTGTTAATTACTTATGGAAAGCTAATACTAGTTGAAGTCATATACATGCAATTTCTACTTGACGGGAGACTCTTACATGATTTTTTGTTTAAAAGCCTTTCATAGTACAGATAGAAATAGAGTTCCAAAATTTTGAGATTTCCTTTTTTTTTGTTATTACTTCCATATCAAAAACCTAATACTTTGACCAAGGCATCCATTAAAATACTAACCCATCCCAGAGTTACTATTCTCCGACCAGTTTATGTACCTTGCATAAAGTACAGGGAGAAAAGAAACCCATATACCTGGTGGCAGCTTCCACTTTCTGCATTCCAAAGTGAAACTTCATTACAGCCAGCAGCAACATACAGGAGAGGCCTTGGCATAGCAGAGATGGCATTTGCAGGGGGTATAAATAAACACATACTCTCAATAGGGCACACAGTTGAATACTTCCATGAGTTAACAGGCAAGAGAAACCTCAAATCCCACAATGTTAGCACACCTCTTGATGACCCAGACACAAACCAGTTTCCGCATTGACCCATCACTAGAGAAGAAATATATCCTTCCTCCGGTACCGCTCTGAAATTCCATGCTGCTGAATTTCCCCTTGTGTCCCAG
Organism: Hemerocallis citrina; assembly: GCA_017893485.1. Classification (NCBI taxonomy): domain Eukaryota; kingdom Viridiplantae; phylum Streptophyta; class Magnoliopsida; order Asparagales; family Asphodelaceae; genus Hemerocallis; species Hemerocallis citrina. The sequence continues at coordinate 39,591,585 of CM030361.1, forward strand.
AGGTGCACCCCACAACGAAGAGTGCTGTATAATAAGGTCTGACCGATAGAGCTATCAGAAGCAGAGCAGTTCAAAAGGCTTAGTATTGCACCTTCACCAACCTCTCTCTTTTTAATATCAGCAATACCTGAATATCTTTCAACTACACTGCTACCCGATCCTCTTGATACATAATCAACAGAAAACATATGTAGTGTCCCATCACAAGCCCCAACGACCACATGTGCCATACCACAAAGCATAGTAGCACATAAAGCTCGACTACCACCGAGATGATAAGTTAACCTAGATCTAAAGGAGATGTCTTTTTCCAACTTTCTTGTATCCCATATCTTAACAGTAGAGTCATCGGATGAGCTTATAAAGAAGTGCTGGTCATTTGATACAACCAAGCCATTCACAGCAGAGCGGTGCTCCTGAAGATGTGCCACAAGCACTCCTCGTGGTTTCCATCCTGTGTCGGGAATTAATGGAGTTCTTGCAAAGGAAGTCGACCCAGTGAAATCGGACTGGGGGCTGTCATCTGACACGATGGATGTGGGCCCCTTCAAGGTGTCAGAAACACTGACATCCTGAAACTTGTTCTCCCTGGCTTCTGAGTCTCTGGATGATTTAGGAGCCAGCTTGGAACTATTACTGATGTCATAGAAAGATCCAGAAACAAGCTTAGGTGGCACCACTTGGCTAGATTCTACTGACTTACTAACAGGATCCAACCAACGCATGCATGATGAATCGCTTCCTATAGAATTCCAATGCAGCAAGGAATCAGGTCCCGTGGAGACTGCTTCCCCTGCATGCTTATCAGTAGGAAAGGAGTACAATGGTATGCCTTCAGATGGTCCGTCACTAAGGTAACTGTTCCCATTGACGACTTGTGGTGAAATGAACCCCGAAAATTGCATCTTGTCTGAGAGAAATGAAGAATCTTTAACATCCGCCAAGTTAGAGGAAATGAAAGAACTAGCAGACCTTAACTTAGCTGCATCCTCGGTATCCTGTGAAGATGTCCTATGTGTCGTACCACCAGCATATTTAGCACACCTTGTTGGATTCAAATCTCCAGTAACCCGCCTACTATGCTCTGCAGTTTCCCACTGATTTGAATTGGGAGAGGAGTTATACCATATCTTTCTCTGTCTCTCCAACATGTCAGAACTCCGAGCATTTTCTAATACTTGGTAGAAAACCAGTTTTGAGACAGGTGGCTTGAGACATGATAAAAGAGACATCTCACAGGATGGCGAAGCTGGTTCCCTGAGAAGAAAAGGGCGTAAAACTGGGGAGAGATAAACATATGAATCTACAGGTCCCAAACTCTTGCTACTCTCTGCAATAAAACTGACAGCTGCCCTTCTCACCCACTGGATTGGATAACACAACAAGGGAAACGCTCTCTCAATCATCTCGAGAAGTATCCGCTTCCGCAAAAAACCACTTCTACACAGCATTGACAAGCATTCTAATGCATTGACAATGACAGCCTCCATAACATCACTTAGAGCCTGCTCTATGTAAGGCAAAAGGTATTCCTCCACACTCCTCTGACCTACAAAGTAGCAGACGTAAACAATTTGCCCATAGAAAGCTGCTCGTAGCTGCTCATCTCTATCATTTAGAAATGCAGGGAGGATAGGGAGCAAAAAGTCATTACTTTGCCTTTGTCCAAAGAAATAACACAAATGTGCAATATCCTGAAGAAGGGCTCTCCTTATATTTGGAGTTTGCTTTGGGCCCATCACTAGTTCATGAACAACTTCAGCTATGGATTTTCTAAGCTGAACAAGCTGAGTATCACTGCTCTGACTATTCTTCTTTTCTGTTGGTTCTAAAGTAAGATATTGTTCTTTATGCGGTAAGTTAAGTTTATCAAAAGCCTCTGCTTCAATTAAGCTCTGAGAGCGGAGCAAAAACCTGTATGCAGTCAGAGCAATCTTGAATACATTGCTAGCATAACAAATCCTCACACTTTCCTCTGAATCATCTGGAATCAAGGATAGCATGGGAAGGATATATTCTAGAAATATTTTGGCATCACTCGGAGGGAAATCTCGGACTAGAGCCAGAACATCACAAAGTGTTTCCAAAGCAGCACAACGCACAATCGCCTGCTTGATCAAGGAACATGGCAATAACATAGGGAATCACGTGTTGAAGTCGATCCTCATCATCAATATATAAGGACGCGGATTTAAGTAGAAGTAGAGCTGCCCTTCTCAACTGTGGCTGCTTAACATTTCTTATGCATGAGCAAAGGAGTGAGGCAATTAGCACCATACCTTCACAACTTTTATGTTGGGCACCATGAAAAATGGGCATTTCGTAAGTATCTGATTGACTGTTGTGTCCAGCCACTAAAGTGTTCAAGTCACTCTTCAAAATTTTCCTGAAAAGAGGGACTTCTTTTTCCTTATAGTCATTGGTATCATTTGAAGGAACATCTGAACTGTACAACGTAGCATTTGGGACATTATCAGGTAATGCCTTCAAGTTCGTGAGATGTTTCCTTTCTTCTACTTCTCTGAGAAGAGAAGTGATATCTCCAACAAGCTTCACCTCTCTACCAACTGTGTCTTTCACTATCTTGCCTTCAACATTCACAGAGTCCATATCTGAACTTATGTTCTGTTTTCTATATTCCATGTTTTTAGAAGGCTCGTTGTTCATGAAGCTGGAACCAAAGGAGGAACCAGGAACAACCTCCTCATTTGAACTATTGCTAATCATTTGACTGTGTATCTTACAGAAAGCACTGTGTGTCACTGCAACCTATAAAAGAAAAAATTTGCAGCTTAAATGAGTATGATATTCTAGAAAACGCCCAGTTTTAAATATTAAAACTAGTCAGCATTCTCACCCTGGTGTCAGAGTCAAGAGGAATCAGGCAAGAAAAGAATTTATGCAGGAACGGTGAGAAATAGCTTGGAAATATGGCAGAAGCATAACTTTGTAAATAATTTTCGCATGACAGTCTTGACTCAGGGTCCAACTGAATCATATGAAGTATCATCTTCCTTATTCCTGCATCTTGTATCTGCAATGAGAAACACCAAGTATAGTTCAAGAATGCAAAGAAAGAGGAATAAGAAATATGTTTCAACAAATACTGAACCAAAATTTGCATCCATATCAACTTTTTAAAAGTTATGATTTTAAAGGAGATTAAACCAAAAAAATTAAAATAAATGGAAATAACAACTTTGAAATGCCACAGAAGCACAAATTTTGCCATACCTACTTACAGAAATGAATGGAACTTTGGACAAATAAATGCACTAAAGACAAAATAGATATGAGACCTCAAGGACCTTATCCAATTCCTAAGGAGAAATAAGAAAGGGAAAACCATTCCATCCCCAAGGCAAACAACCATTGGGAAACAAATGTAGAAAATTTTGAAAAAGCCACTATCTTTGACAACACCAAAATTACTTGTGGTTAATTGAAAGTAGAGACTATTGAAAGCTGCATATATGGTGTGCTGCAATGAAAAACCAAACCAACGAGAGGAGAAGACTGACAAGTGTGCAATCAGTTAAGAAGCACAGACACTTCTAGTTAGAAGTTGTGTCATGTCGGGCTCACGTATCCGACACTACACTTGATAATTTAGTGTAGTTTTTCTAAACCTCCCTGTGTCGTCGTGTCGTGTCATACCATGCCCATGCCAAGTGTCCGTGTCAGTGCTTCTTAGGCCAACAGTGTTGATTTGATGACTATTACCACTGGACATCACAGTCATCATGAATGTTCAAGAATCCTTCTCAGGTTTAGTAGAGATCACTCTGCTCTTGGAATTATTTCTTCTTTTTTTTTCTTTCTTTTTCTTGTTTAAACAAAATAAATCAACTGCCAGTAGTTTGAGCGAAAGGTTAGTACTTAGTAATATAGTTGTCTTCTCTTGTGCATGTGATAGGTCTTAAGCTCAACTTTTCCCCTTTCTGTATGAATGTATCAGTCACATGGCTATAATGAGATATTGATGCACGTTTCGAGCTGATCTACTATCCTAAAAAAAAGGTTAAAAGGAAAAAAAAACAGCACTTTTTTGTCAGCCATAATAAGTTAGCTTCTGGACAATTCAAATACCTAAAATTGATATTTGAAAGGCAGCTCATCAAAGGAGAAAGTATATGAACTACTATCCTATTTGGAATAGAGTGATAGGAAAATGCACAAGAAAAGCAACAGAAGCAACCCAACTGTAGAGATAGTACCTTTTCAAGATATTGACTAGGGTCATATTGCCCTCGACGATAAGCATGGAGCTGGGATAACTCAAACAGTGGTTGGCCCTCAAGGAAAAGTTCAGCAATAACACACCTGAGGAAAAGATGGTCAGACTTTTTATAAACCATCAATGGACTGCAATATGAGTTTTGTCTTTGATAAAAAAAAAATTCAAAGCAAGAAAATAACTAAACACTTGGTTAGACTGTTAAGACCATTCAAATCCAGCAATCAATCCCCTCCCATCTCATTGAATTACATATGAAGTATCAGCAAGATGATACATGGGGAATTATAATATACCATGCGTAAACTTTTCAGATTAGACATTTCAAGTCAATAAATCAGTTAAATCATTAGTTGAATGTATCATTTTAAACATCTATCTTACATAGAGTTTGGAAGATGAAACTTAATTTTAATTGATCGTACAATGAATACTTTTAGAAACACCCATCTAATTGCGCGATCATCCCTGTGAGATTAAACAATGGGAGATTCTAACTATACAAATGTAATTTTCCATCAGCTTATAATTAATTTTAAGGAAAAATTAAAATTATGTTGTTTCTAAATATGATTCCAATCATTAAAGTAAATATCAAAGTATTTTCTACCCAAGAGAATTATCAGTATTTGAAGCATCCATACGATTTGACATAAATTTGAATTAAACAAGATAATGCGTAATGGTAGCAGACAGTGGGAATTAATAAGTTCACATGTGACCATATCGCAAAAGGTTGACATGTCAGCCTGAGCCAGTAGTGATTTGCTCAAGTCATCACCATAAGAACCTGAGCCTTTTTAACATTGGAATGGTGTAATGTGGGTGCAGGTAAAAATAGAAAGAACTTGCAATATATCATGCACCACAAGGTGAAAGCTGACCACATCCTGGAGTGTGGTTTTATAAGCATACAATTGAAGTATTAGAACTGTTGCAAAGTTATTTGAAGAGTTAGAAGATAACAGCAATTAATGTATTTTTTAACTTAATGTCTAATAGAGAGTCAATTCTTCCGAATATGACATGACTGGGTCTTAAAGATAATGGTAAAAGCATATTTTGTAAGCCAGTTAAGTTATAATTAAAAAAATATCTGATAAAAAAGATCATGTTGAACTTATGATAACACTAAATAATATATGATCTCATAGATAACAAAACAATGCTCAATAAGTAATGCGAAATAATCACTCAAGCAAAAACGCCATGACCTATATGATCAAATCCGAAAATTACTCCGTAACCTAGAAGAGCCCATATTTTAAAGGATTAGATCACTGTATTCAAGTAAAACTCACATGTCATAGACCTAGTACAGTAAATAAAAACATACCCAAGGGAGAAGATGTCCATAGATTTCTTCAAAGGGGCATCTGGTGCGACTTGAGTGTCCCCTCCGTGATCATAAAATCTCTGAAAGATGTGAAACTTAAGTAATACGAGTTAATGATAATGAGAAAGAAAATAGAACATCCAAATTTTAATAAACTAAGATCCCCAGGGGATGTAAAGGACATCAATAATTTTGTATCAATATTTGACTATTATAATACTCACCATATAAGTTCTCAGACAAGGTGGCGTGTTCTAATTCATAAGACAGGATTTAATAAGATTTTAATTAATTATTTAGATTTTCTGGATCGGTTACTATTCTTGAATTTTGAAAAATCGATCAAACGGGATATTGATATTATATTCTATTGATCCAGGATATGTGACATATATGCCATTCCGAAATGATGTATTAATCTGCTAATAATTCGTTTCATAGCAGTTTCATCTATCATTTTATTGTGAAAGACCAGGTTGGCCCGTTCTGCCATAAGTACCTCCATATTCCGATGAGTAGGTGATGTAAAACTAACCCTAAATAGAGAATTTCCAAGAATCTTAAAGGATTAATTTTACCAACATGTAATGCGTATCAAAGTTAGAATTTTAAACAGTTAATCGGTTTGATGGATTTTTAAGAACTGAATCACGTTTAACAATCCCAATTAATAATTCAATTCTAACAATCAATAATTAAATCCCTAAGTGTTTTTAGCAAGTAAAAGCTTCAATTTTGATTCGTATTCTAATCGAGCAAGTGGAACACTCGATCTCAATTGTTTGTAGACGACAGTTAAATTAAATAATATAATAGAGATAACAGTGCAGTATAACACAAATAATTGAAAATTAGAAAGAGTATATTGAGGGTTCGAAGAACGCAGTGTAGATCTCGGATTGAACAGCACACAGAACACAGCACTCAAAGGAACAGCAATGGCAACAGCAACTTCAAGAGCAATGGTGGGGGGAATCGACGGCATCACTGACTGACGTCGATGACGGCCGTGGGCGGCACGAACGACGGCGCTAGTTGCGTCACGGAGGCGCGACAGGAAGACGGGATGGGGAAGCGACGCTAGTTGAGTGCGTGGCAGAGATGCCGAAGACGATGGCGTCGATGATTTCGATGTGGGAGAAGGCCGTTGACGGGCGCGTTGAAGTGGAGCGGGACTGGGTCGCCGCGATCTGGGGTGGAGAAAGAGAGGGGTGGTCGACGGGGGGTCTGGGGCTAAGAGACGACGGCTAGGGTTTCGGTCGTAGTCGATGGTGAAGAGTAGAAGGAAGAGGATCGGGGGTGGGTTTCTGAAGGAGGGTTAGAGTTTTCTTTTTTTTTCTTTTTTTTTTGTCGAGATTGGGGTAGAGGAAGAAGACGGCTGAGTGGGTGGTTGAGTGGGTAGGGTTGATTTTATGAGTTGGAAAATTAGGGTTAGGGATTTGTATTTGGTGATTTTAATTTGGGATAGATTTTAGAGCTAATCACTAACCCTAGAATTGTATTACGATTTATCACAAACCCTAATAATTTGGATCTCACTTGTATCACACAAAGAGAAAGAGAGCAAAAACTCAACACAATTTTTTTTAATCAAGAATGGCATACTTTCTCATTAATCTCAAGGCCTATAAATAGGCTCAAAACAAATCTTGATACAAAATCTCAAAATATTCTAAAATCTCAAAAATATTCCAATGCATAAAAGAAAGATTACATATGGCTATAATTGCCAAAAACAAATATGGTACTGAAATAAAATACTAAACTAAACAGAATAGATGTCCTCATCATTCTCCCCGAGTGGAAGAGAGCTCGACCCAGTCGAGCTCAAAACCAGCGATCCTGTCATGGTGCTCCAAAAGATCTGGGTCCAGTTGCGGGAGCTCCTCACGATCACTGCAAGTGTCATCCAACTTCGGTTCTTCCACCACACCAAATATTTGTGCATACCACCATCTCTTGTAGAAATTATCTGATCATCTAAAATATTATTCAATTCTTCTGTCGGTGGGTAAGTAGTATAAGGTAGAGAGGTAAATGTGGGAATCTCACCTTTAGGCTGCGGGGATAGGCTCATCTATAAGAAAAATTCTAGAATTGAATTTTGAGCTTTCATAAAGTACTAGATCCTCAATATTGAAAGTTTTACTTATGCCAAAGCTTTCAAGAACGTCAACGACATAGGTTTTATCATTGATTGTATGAAGAATCTTAAATGGATCTGCAACACGTATGTTCAAATTCTTAACGGATCCAGATGAAAACCGTTCCGGATGAATCCGAACCATCACTTCGTCACCAACATCAAGAGTTTTAAATTTCCTTCTTGTATCTGTTATTAACGTGTAGTTAAAATTATTCTCATTAATTTCCTTGAAAATTTTTCTATGCAAATCATGAAGGCAGAATGAAAATGTGGATGCAGACTCTGTGACTTTGTGATGTTCTAACACAGGGGTAAAATCTATGGGTTGCCAAGTGACTTGAGAAGGAATGAGTGACTCAGGTATACTCAATGAAGATGACTGGACAGACTAAATACAATTGAGAGACTGATCATCCTCTTTTTCATCAAAATCAACACTTATATTCGGTTCATAGGTAAACTCATTGTCGGGCTCATCAGCGATGACTGCGGTACCCTCTACTATATTGATCCTACTTGGGCTAGGGCAGTTGCCAGCAACATGGCTGTATCCCTTACATTTATAGCCTTTAGTGAGAGGATCAATCTTAGAATAGTCTCTTTCAGTGTTCTTATCCGTGTTGTCATTTCTAAGTGAATATGAATTTGATGTAGGCTTGCTAGGGTAAGACTTGTTGGGGTATTGAGGAGAAGAGTGCTCAGGTCTAGAGGGATCAGGAAGGGTCATTCTAGGGGAATGATATCTCGAATCGCTGGATCTATAATGAGAACTAGCTTTAAGGAAATCCATATCGAGGACAAGAGCATAGGTTGCCGCTAGTGAGTCCACAATTCTATGAATTAGCTCGTTCCTAAGGTCAGCTCGTAGTCCAGCTCTGAACCTAGAGAGAGTTTGTTCTTCACTTACCTAAAGCATTGCACCGAATAAGGAAGTCATCAAATTTATCAACATATTCTTGTGTGGATTTACTTCCTTGATAAAGTTGATTCCACAAATCTAGCATTCGGGTGTGAAACGATAACGGGACATATCTCTCAGTGAGCTTCTCTTTCATGGCTTCCCAAGTGGCTATGGGTGCCAAGCCTCGGCTTCTACAGGCATGTTCAAGATTGGTCCAGTGTTATTGAGCCTTACCCGTCAATTTCACTAAGCAGTTAATATCCCCGATTACGCCCGATTAATCCCCGATTAATCGCTAATCGGAATCTAAGCGATTATTTTTTTAGGGATTTATAATATTTCAATAGTTAGCAATTTAATTGGGAATAATCGGCCGATTAGTGGTTAATCGACCGATTTTAAGTGGCCGATTAACCGATTAAATTTAATTTTCATGCTTGTTTGCATTATTTGGGCTCAATCCGGCCAAAATCTAAAATTCAAATTCAAAATTCAAAATTCAAACCCCTTCTGGTCCTCACGCAAACCCAAACCCGACATATCGCCGCTCTCTTCTTCTTCCTCGTGAAAACACAAAGCCAAACTGATTCTCTTCTTCTTCCTCGAGCAAATCTAAATTCGACCCGCTGTTGCTCTCCCCGTACCGTCGGATACTTGACCTGGCCCGCTTCTGCACCTCCTCCTCTTGTTGCTCGCATTGCTCCTCTCCAATTGTTTTTGTTTGATAGAACCGACCAGCAAACCCGACCCGACCTACATCTAAAATCCAAACTCAGCTCAAACCAAGTACTCTTTTTTTTTTCTCTATAACTATAGGTTCCTATTTGATAATCTTATAATAGTTTTATGTTAGGATTTAGAGTTGCTAGATAATGAGGATATATATTTTTTAATTATATATATAACGATTTTTCCGATTTAATCCCCGATTATTTTCCGATTAACCGATTAATCACTAATCGCTCCTAGACCGATTAGTTCCAAAAACCGATTTTAACTGCCTAGCAATTTCATTGTGGCAAACTTAACCTTCAGGGCGTCGCTCATGTCAAACCACACAAAGTAGTGATCCATGGCACGGATCCAATCGAGGTAAGCTTGGGGTTCCATGTGGCCTTCAAAATGGTGAACATCAGCCTTAACGTTCTTCTTATATTGTTCGTCAGGGTCACGTTCTTGACGTCGATCATCACGAACATTCCCTTGAGGGATCTGACGATTGGCACGAAACTCAGGGACAACGGTTTGATTTAATTCCACTTTCTCAAGCCTCTGATTGATATTGGCAAGAGTTGCTTGAATGACAACTAAGGGAGCGGAAATATCAGAGTTGTCCATTTCAGGTCGGAGGAGTCTAAGGTTCCTAATTGGGTAATTTGGAAGGGATAAGAAAGGCTCTTCAGGATCTATGATGGTGCTGCGAAGACGCATTCACCAAAAGTGAAACTAAGGGTTGTGTCCTAATTGCATTTTTTTAAATAAATCTGACGTGATCTAAAAAAACAAAATAAAATAAAATAAAAGACTCCAAATGAATACAAAAATAATGCCTAAATGATGCAAGAACTAGGGTTTTAAGAACCTTCGCTCTGATACCAAAATGATGTAAAACTAATCCTAAATAAAGAATTTCCAAGAATCTTAAAGGATTAATTTTACCAACATGTAATGCGGAACAAAGTTAGAATTTTAAACAATTAATAGGTTTGATGGATTTTCAAGAACTGAATCACGTTTAACAATCCCAATTAATAATTCAATTCTAACAATCAATAATTAAATCCCTAAGTATTTTTAGCAAGTAAAAGCTTCAATTTTGATTCGTACTCTAATCGAGCAAGTGGAACACTCGATCTCAATTGTTTGTGGACGACAGTTAAATTGAATAATATAATAGAGATAACAATGCAGTATAACACAAATAATTGAAAATTCGAAAGAGTATACCGAGGGTTCGAAGAACGCAGTATAGATCTCGGATTGAAAAGTACACAGAACACAGCACTCAAAGGAACAACAATGGCAACAGCAACTTCAAGAGCAATGGTGGGGGATCGATGGCGTCACTGACTGACGTCGACGACGGCCGTGGGCGGCGCTAATTGCGTCGCGGAGGCGCGACAGGAAGACGGGATAGGGAAGCGACGCTGGTTGAGTGCGGTGGCGGAGATGCCGAAGACGATGGCGTCGGTGATTTCAATGTGGGAGAAGGTCGTTGATGAGCGCGTTGAAGTGGAGCGGGACTGGGGCGCCGCGATCTGGGGTGGAGAGAGAGGGGTGGTCGATGGGGGCTCTGGGGCTAAGAGGCGACTGCTATGGTTTCGGTCGTAGTCGATGGCGAAGAGTAGAAGGAAGAGGATCAGGGGTGGGTTTCTGAAGTTTCTTTTTTTTTCTTTTTTTTGGCGAGATTAGGGTAGAGGAAGAAGACAGCTGAGTGGGTGGCTGAGTGGGTAGGGTTGATTTTATGAGTTGGAAAATTAGGGGTAGGGATTTATATTTGGTGATTTTAATTTGGAGTAGATTTTAGAGTTAATCACTAACCCTAAAATTGTATTAGGATTTATCACAAACCATAATAATTTGGATCTCATTTGTATCACACAAAGAGAGAGGAAGAGCAAAAACTCCAACACAATTTTTTTTAATCAAGAATGGCATACTTTCTCATTAATCTCAAGGCCTATAAATAGGCTCAAAACAAATCTTGATACAAAATCTCAAAATATTCTAAAATCTCAAAAATATTCCAATGCATAAAAGAAAGATTACATATGGCTATAATTGTCAAAAACAAATATGGTACTGAAATAAAATACTAAACTAAACAGAATAGATATCCTCATCAGTAGGATTCGACAATGAACCTAAGTTGGTTATTCAAAAACTTCCTTTCCTCAATATTTATTCACGTAGAAATTAAGAAAAAATGATAATACCAGTGAAATTGGATAGTCCCAACTTCCCGCAAGCACGAGTATCATCTAATCGAATTTCTTAGTTTAGATAATGGCTAATATGGCATGGTTCCAGAAGTTTATCTATCGCATATATGCTTCAAGGGGCATCATGACATAACCATCGAGGTGAGTAGGGAAGACAGAATTTTGTCTCAACAGGAAAATCGGTGTTTTACTACTAATCACAAGTTTTATATTCGACGTAATACTCATGCTGGAAATTACGATCAAGGATTACTCTATGAATCACCATCTACTTGAGAGAGTTTCTGAAACATTTTTCAAATCCAAAAGTGCAGTATCTTCACACGAATTCAATTAGTGAATTTGGTGAGGTTCTTTTGTGCAGAATAAGAGAAGGAGTAGGTTAATCTTTCCAAATTTCATTGGAAATGAAAATACTCATACAAATGTGGGAGAAATAAAAAATGCAGGTTCGTTTATCTGATTGGCTAGTCAAGCATGAACTGGTTATTAGTTTTACGTTTATGTTTATATAGATATTTCTAATGGGGTGACGGTCTTTTTTGGAAGCCCAACTATAAACTATAAAGAAAACACTAACGAGTCACACACTAAGCATAGCAATTATATTTAAAAAATTAATCGACTTTTTATTCAACCTTATAGAACTTAAAGAATTAGAATTGTTTTTTTTTATTTCACAGAAAAAATACCTAAAAAGTTTCTCATTTCTTGTTCAATTACTGGACAAGAATGGCGAGATAAATAACGAAAGGTCTATTCGATTATTTTTCGTCCTGGAATAAGCGCTATGGCTTGTTTCCAATAATCAGCAACTTAATCAGACCAAGCCTCCGCAATTTCAGAATCACCCTATAGAATGGCCTGCTCTCCCCGGTTGGAATAGGTGGGTCAATTCCTTCTCTTAGAACCGTACTTAGAGTTTCCTAACTCGTACGGCTCAACAACCAATTCTTTTTTCAATCCCACCCTAATCTACCCTATGCCAGCTGAAATAGATTTATGAGAAATATATCCCATTTTTTCTTCGGGTTAACCTAACCAGAAGAAGTGAATTACATAAGTTTCAAATTCTAATTTTTATCAGTAATTTGTTTTATCCTTTCTCCCACCTTCAGAAGACAGAAGCATAAATATCCCCCATGTGGTTAGAATTTTCTGAAAAAAATGATCCTGTATTAAGAGCGAAATTGGCTCAAAGGATGGGACATAATTATTACGGAGAACCCGTGTGGCCTAACGATCTTTTATATATTTTGCCAGTAGTAATTCTAGGTACTATTGCATGTAATGTAGGCTTAGCAGTTCCAGAACCATCAATGAGCGGATCCATTTGCAACTCCTTTGGAGATATTACACGAATGGTATTTCTTTCCCGTATTTAAAATACTCCGCACAGTACCTAATAAGTTATTGGGTGTTCTTTTAATGGTTTCAGTACCAGCAGGATTGTTAACAGTACCATTTTTGGAGAATGTTAATGTAATACCCCTAGTATGTAATATTTGTTTTTCTTACAATAAAAATATATGTATGCATTGATTATATATGTGTGTGTGTGTGTGTGTGTGTGTGTGTGTGCCTGTGTGCGTTGATTGTTAATGTTGGCGTACACTATGGTTAATTTCTTTTACCTGATATGTTTTTTTAAAAAAAGCCCAACATTTCCTTTCTTAAAGCCCAACCCAACATGGTATCCATAGGTAAGTGTAAATAAATAAAGCTTTAGGAGGGTAAAAGTAAAAAAGGGAGACACTTAAGCCTCCTAGAAATCTCCACACACACCCACACCTCTCTTTTCCTTCTCTTTTCTTTTGACCGACAGTAAACAGAGTAGCCCTTCACTTTCTTCTATATATATAATACTAAGTAAAACCCTATATCACTTTTCATACTACTTCTAAAACCCTAGCTCAAAATTTCTTATATCCTTTTTCCTATCTGCCATACTCTAAGCACCCATATAAATATATATAGAGAGAGAGAGAGAGTTCTACAAGCTTTTGAGAAGCATAAAGCTAAGGAGTAAAAGAAGCATACCTTTGAAGTAGAAAGTGGGTATTTTCCTTTACCTCTTGAGTACTTTTGTGACTTTTTATATAGAAGTTATGTTTGACAATATTGTGGTTTGAAAGTAGTAAAATTATGTTAAGAGATATGCTTGTTAAAATTAGTTATTCTTGTTAATATGTTGTTAGTTACAAGTATTAGAAAATTTAGTTTATATAAAATAAACATAGCAAAAAATAAAGGCTCATGCAGTAGTGATAGTAGTAGCCATCAGTAGTAGTTAGTAGTAGGCAACAGTAGGCATCAGTAGTAGTAGTAGTAGTAGTAGTAATAGTAGCAGTAGTAGTAGTAATATTAGAAGTAGCAGTAGTAATAGTAGCAGTAGTAATAGTAGTAGTAGTAGTAGTAGCAGTAAAGTAGTAATTCAAAGTAGTAGTAGTAATTCAAAATAAAAATCTGTAGTCACTTAAAGTAATAGTAGTAAAGTAGATAGTAGTGAAAGCCATAAGTCACATGCTTAGCTAACTAAAATTTAAAGTTAGTATAATAACGGTAGTAAGGTAGAAAAGCCACTTGAGGATGTAGACTGAGCTAATAAAAAGTTCATGATAAGTACTGTAGATTGTAGTAAAGTAAAGGAAAGATTGTAGGCATCAAAGACTTTATTAAGTGCTATGCACAAGTATATGCATATGGTGGTAGTATGTATAAGTGTATGCATATGGTGGAATTCGGTGCATTAAGTGCACTAGTGTTGATATGCATATGGTGATATTTAGTGCATTAAGCGCCCTTCGGTTATGCATATAGTAATAGTAAATACGTATTAAGTGCACTAGTTTTAGTATATGTCAAATGACAAGTATCTAAAGCTAAACCGACTCTTAGCTTAATCCGATAAAATTGAATTGAATTCATACTTGAGTTAGATAACTTGTTGTAAGACAAGATTAACCTTTGGATCTAGGATTAAATAACCTAGTAACCAACTATCATTGAATAAGAAACTAAGTAGAATATATTAAGAATAGGAATAAATTAAACAGGAAATAAAGGACAACAATTGTTAATAAGATTGCATGACCAATAAAATTAAGGACAGACACTAGTTGGGAGTGTACACACCTATCAAGGGGACACGTGCGACGTCGTCTCATCGGGGACGCATGCAGCACAGTCTCGACTGTTGATTTCTGAGATTTGGTGATAGAGATATCGAAATCTAGGGGAATGGACCTTTATGAGTACGTTTATGTTCAAAGTTATCCATATGAACAATGAGCTAGAGTATAACTCTCAGTCTCTGGCAAAATAGGAAAAGGCCTGCCGATTTGCCCTATGTTCAAATAACTGGTGGTAGAGTCCGGGTGTGGAGAAAGACCACTGATTCCGATAGAATTACAGTAAGCTGAATGATCATCAGCCTGTTGGGAGTGGAAAGAGACCACAGGCCGACATAGTAGGGAAAGGCATGCCGATTCGCCCTATGTTCGGATAACTTATGGTAGAGTCCGGGTGTGGAGAAAGACCACCGATTCTGACAGGACTGCAGTAAGCTTAATGATCACCAGTCTGTCGGGAGTGGAGAGAGACCACCGGCCGGCAGAGTGGAGAGAGACCACCAATTCCGATAGATCGGGGTGATCACCGACTTTCGGGAGTGGAGAAAGCACCGATCCGATGCAGTAGACGGAATAGACTGTATTTACTGCAGCTCTACCAGTCACTAAATAAATGTCAGGAACAGAAAAGAGTACAAGAATAGGTTTGCATTGTGAGGGAGTGAACCCTATAATCCGAAGTACGCTCAAGCTTGACTAGGATATATGTAGTATGAGATGCATATGTTTCCGAATCAAGTATGCATTAGAATAAGAGCATCGTGTGTATTTGAATTGTGCATTAGATCCTAGATCATAACATACACCAACACCCCTATTACATGATTCTCACATTTCTTTCTTTCTGCAATAAGAATTGTTAGTGGAGGATTAGGAAATTGCGGTTTTCATCCGTTTTGCGTCAGTTATATTCAACTGACGTACCCACAGTTGGTTTGTAGGAATTGATCGTGGGAACAAAGAATTTTGGGCCATGGAGTATTCCAATTGGGAAGCAAAATTTTCCTGAACAATGTAAGTTTTAAATTTCCTGTAATTTATTTTCTGTGTTATGTACTCATTTGAAGTAATGATCTTGGGTTGTGTCACGAGTTTCCTGTATGTGGATCTCGGGGCGCTACAGTTAATAAATTCCAAAACACGTTTCGTCGTCCAGTAGCTACAACAGTTTTTTTGTTTGGTACCACATTTGCTTTTTGCTTAGGTATTGGAGCATCGGTATTGTTAAAAATAAAAAAGAGGGGAAGCAGAACAAGTAAAGATGATATGGATCAGACCTTCTTCTTGCGCCAAAGATCTTACCATTTTCGAAGGAACTAGAGCTACATTTCTTTTCCATTTCCATTCAAGAGTTCCTATGCGTTTCCACGCCCTTTTTTTAGACCTCGAAAAATGAAATGGACAAATTCCTTTTCGTATGAATACGTACAAGAATGAACACATACAAGAAAAAGGGTAATGATACCCCCACCATTAACTACATTTTTTTCATTTTCATTTATGAATTTCATAGTAATACAAATACATGTCCTACCAAGAATAATTTGTAACTTGTTATCCTCTTTTGCCTAACAGGCAAAGATTTACCTCTGTGGAAAGAATAATTCGTTCGGGTCTACATGAGGGTCCAACTCCATTGCGTTTCGGGTCTACATGTTGTATATTTGAAGCAATTGACCTCCTTCGCTCATGGTACAACCCTCTTCCCGCTGAGCCACCTTTCTCCTCGGTCCACAGAGAAAAAATGGAGGACTAGTGCCAATAGGTCATCACGGAAGAAGAGACTCCACCAAGCCAAGATCGCTAACTAATACTAAAGTACTAATATAAATAGAATTATAATAGAAAAGAACTATCTTTTCTGTATACTTTTCCCCGATTCCGTTGCTACCGCAGGCCTTACGCAATCGGTCGGATCATACAGATATCCCTTCAACACAATATAGGTCATTGAAAGGATCTCTAAGGACTCACCAAAGCACGAAAGCCAGGATCTTTCAGAAAATGGATTCCTATTTGAAGAGTGCCTAACCCGTCAATTTTGGATCAAATTCGGTTTTTTCCTTGGAAGGTACCAGAAAGGTATTGGAATGTAATAATATTGATTCATACAGAAGAAAAGGTTGTTGCTGATACAGTAAAAAAAAACTACATTAACATTAACAAAAAAAAATTGATGTAGAGGCAATCAAGAAAGCTGCATAATAACATACAGAAAAGTGGGCTAATCCAACCTACTTCATAATGCGTGCCTCCTGATTTTTATCATCATCTCCTTGAAACTACTTCCAGATCTAATATCGATTCACTCCAATGTCTAATGACTTAACGAAGACCTCCACTCCTAAACCTCCTCCAGCACCACCATCGTCGAAGCCCCCTCCTCTGTCTGATCTCAAGAACAATAATTATTCCATCACTATTGAAAATCTCAATGAATCTCAAGAACGACAATCTTCCTCTTTTAAGGTTACGTAATATGTTAAAGAGTATGTTGCCTTCCAAAATTTGCCAATCTAAATCTTCCACTGATTCTGTCCAAACGGGTATGGCTTGTCTAGTCTCATTTTATAGAGAGATCATAGATTCGGGTGCTTTTGAACACATGTCTCTTTTACCTCTTACATCTTTTACAAAAGTTGCAAATTTTAATGTGCATATTGTTAGTGGCTTTCTAGTCCCTGTCGAAGAAATTAGAACTATCTCTGTTACACCATCTCTTATTTTGCAGACAGTGCTTCATGTTCCTAGCTTTTCTTCCAATCTTTTATCTGTTAGAAAACTTTGTACTGATTTACATTGCTCTGCAACATTCTTTCCTTCTCATTGTGTGTTGCAGGATATTACGATGAAAGTGATTGGAGCAGGATGTGAACAGAATGGACTATACCGAATTCTATCACAACATTAAGTTCAACATCTGACTCTTATTTGGCATCGATGTTTGGGACATCCTTCATTATCAATTTTATGCGTATTTGTACCTTGTTGTGAGACTATTTCAGAATTCTCTTGTAAGCCATGTGTTAGGAAAATATCATCATATTCCCTCCCCAGAACGCATCAAAAAACGTAGTAAGTTATTTGATTTAATTCATTCCGATGTGTGGGGACATGGATTAAATAAATCCAAGTATTTTGTTACTTTCATTGATGACTATTCGCGTACGATTTGACTTCTTACTGAAAGATAGATCTGAACTTTTCTCCGTGTTTACTCAGTTTTACAATGAAATCAAAAAACAATTTGGCTCTTAAATTAAAAAAAATATGATCTAATAATGCAAAGGAATATTTGACTCATGATTTTCAAAGATTCTTTTCAAATCATGGTATCATTCATCAAACTTCTTGTGTATATACTCCTCAACAAAATGGTGTTGTCGAACGGAACCACCATTTATTAGAAATTGCTCGCACATTAATGTTTGAAATGCATGCCCCCAAAATTTCATGGAGTTTTGTTGTTCTTATTGCTTGTTTTCTAACTAATCGGCTACCCAGTAATCTTCTTAGGAATGTCTCTCCTTTTAGTCTGGTTTTTCTTGATCATGAAACTTTTTTCCTTTCATGCATGTATTTGGTTGTACTTGTTTTGTCCAAGCTGTTGGCCTGGTTATGATAAGTTGGATCCTAGTTCACTTAAATGCTTGTTTCTGGGTATTCTCGTCTTTCCAAAGGTTACTTCTGTTACTCCCCTGAATTAAAAAGAATTTTTACTACCCCTGATGTCCTTTTTTTGAAAATAAATCATTCTTTTCTATCGGTGTTGAAAGTCATGAAAAAAATCACCTAGTTTACCATTGGCTATGGTTGATAGTCTGGATTTCGCTGCTCATATGCCAACTCCAAAGAAACCCTTAAGGGTGTATTTCAATATGAGAAAGCGTGCAAAGATTGACTCCTCCAACAGTTAAACTCCATTTTGAGCACTCTTGCACCACTTTCGTTCCAAGGTAATGTCCTTGACACTACTGATCTTCCAATTGCTCAAAAGAAAGTCAAATGTCCATGCACTATACACCCTATTTCTAGATTTGTTTCTTCTGCTCATTTTACCTCCAAGTTTCAGGCATTTACTTTCTCCCTCGATTCTATTTCAATTCCTCAGTTGTTCAGGAAGCCCTTCAGCACCCTGGTTGGACAGCTGTCATGAAGGACGAGCTGAATGCTCTTCAATAGAATCAGACCTGAAAATTAGTTCATCTTCCTTCTGGTTGCAAGCCAGTGGGTTGTCGTTGGGTGTTCACAGTGAAGCACAACCCAGATGACACGGTCGATCACCTCAAAGCTCGGTTAGTTGCTAAAGGATTTTCTCAGGTCTATGGTATTGATTATGTAGAAACCTCTCTTGTTGCCAAGTTTACTTCGGTATGCATCCTCATCTCCTTAGCTTCTAATTAGTCTTGGCCACTTCATCAGTTGGATGTCAAGAATGTGTTTTTAAATGGTGATCTCCATGAGATAGTTTATTTGCAACAAATGTCTAGTTTTGAGTAACGGGGAGAGAATCTTGTATATTCTCTCAAAAAATCCTTATATGGACTTAAGCAATCACCTAGTTCTTGGTTTAAGAAGTTTGGAAAAGTTTTTTTGCTCTCTGTGGATTCTCCCGCAAGTATGGTTGATCCCTCTTTTCTTTACAAAGAAATGAACCAAAGGGATAGTGATTCTCTTAGTGTGTGTGGATGACATCATCGTTACAGGCAGTGATACTTAGGGCATTACCGTCATCAAACAACATCTATCACAAAGAATCTAGGTCCACTTCGCTATTCATTAGGTATTGAGGTTGTTCGATCTAAGGATGATATATTTCTCTCACAGTAGAAGTATGTTCTGGATATTTTTACTGAGACAGGGATGTTAGGGTGCGACCTAAGAGCACGCTGCACACCTATGGACCCCAATATCAAGTTATCTGCCTTCACAAGTGATAAACATCTACATGATCCTAGTAGATATTGACAATTAGTAGGAAAGCTCATCTACCTCGCTGTCATTAGGCCTAACATATCGTATGCATTAAGCTCTGTTAGCCAGTTTATGCAAGCCCCTGCAGTTACTCATTGGAAAGCAGCCCTTCATATACGATATCTTAAGGCTCTTGTACAAGAACTCTATAGGCCGAGCAATTCTCACTCTACAGGGCTAGTCAGATACTGATTTAGGCTGGATCAATGAATGATTGAAAATCTACCAGCGGCTACTATGTTTTCTTCGGCGGCAATCTGGTATCATTCAGTAGTAAGAAACAATCAATCGTTGCTCGTTCCAGTGTTGAAGCAGAGTATCAGGCTTTAGTGTTTCAGAAATTCTTTGGCTTTGCCCTCTTCTTCATGATTTGAGCATTCACCATTCCTCTCCAGTTCTTGTCTGTTGTGATAATCAAGCAGCTATTCATATTTCAAAAAATCTGGTGTTTCATGCGCGCACCACACACGTCAAAGTTGATTGTCATTTTGTCAGAAATGAGTGGGAGAAGACTCGTCTCTTTCACATATGTTTGTTCATAAGGTCAAGTAGCCGATATACTCAAACTTTTTCCGAGTTTCCTTAACAAACTTGGCTTCGACAATATCTGCACTCCAGTTTGAGGGGGAGCGTTAAGATAGTAGCTTAATTTAGTCTTGTATTGATAAAGTAGTTTTCCTTTCTATTATCTCCTATATATAGAATGTGTTGTATCAAGTTATATTTATCTCAATAAAGTATCTTTCTCTCATACCTAGAAACTTTACAAGCATCAATTAACACTAAAGCAGCTCTCCAAAGACGAGAAAACAGGAATTAAAAGTGGTCATGTTTCGAACAAATGGTTATTAAATAGGGGGAAATGGGGATTAAACATGAAGGAAAAAAAATGAGAACATGTGGAAATGGCAATCTACCCTTCTTTTCCTGTTTGTACTTTTTGGGAACCTGGAACTAAAGAATATGGTTAACACAGCAAACTTATTGGGTAAGTACACTAACTAAAACGATAACTGACCTCCGGTGCCAGATAGCATCGCCTCCGCCCTCCAGTGTCAAAAAAGAATGAAAAATCAGAGGGGTCATCATGTGGAATGTAAGTTGGCTTGAATGAAGCAAAGTCTGCAAGGTATAGCCAGTTCCAAGAAGTGACCAGAACATTCTCGCACTTGATATCACCTACATTCATAAGTACAGACCACAATGCTCAGAAACACCTCTTTAACATCAGTAGGATCATTCATTTTTGCTTCAAGAAAATGCTCTCACCATGGCAAACATCCTTATCATGGCTCTGCTTCACTGCACAGAGTAACTGCACAACCAAATGAGCTAAGTCCACAACCATATCTGGAGAACATGGAGAACAACATTTACAAGAAAAAAGAATAAAAGAATGAGGGGCAATTTGGTCATATTACTAACCAACCGGGTAAAAGAAAACAAGATTTGATTTTTCAGAATTCAAAATAAAATCTTAGGGCATCTACAGTCTGAGATCTTATGGATAGTAACCATTGAAATTGGTATCTGCAACTGGTTTAATGGATAAAGTATATGCAGGGATTTCATATTTCTCATTTTGTTCTCATCTTTAAACAACATAATATAAGCTAAAATACCTGAAAAGCGAGCCATTTCTTTTCAATGAGACTGAGGAAGGGGCGTGTGCTCAGCCGGTCATGAAGATTGCTAAAGAAGTATTGCCTTAATAGGTAAGCCGCCTTATCCGTCTCCAACCAAAACTACATCTCACCAAAACAAAATATAATATTAAAGTAAATCCAACAAAATAAATTCAGAGCGGACTATATGTCATAAAGCATATATAACCTAGAGGTTAACAATAAGCATATTAATGAATAATATATTCTAAGAAGCTTCAGCATTTACTACTATACACAAAAAATATATATATTAGGGACCAGATTCTTCAAAAATGTGGATACATGGAAAATGTACCAAACAATCTATTTATTCAAATTAATTAATACTGTTAGCTATCAAGCTTATATATATCCATCATAATCAGGAAGCAAATTTTATAGAAGTACATAATCTTAAACTACCGAATATCGATCTCCAAATAGAGATTGTACTAAGATGCAACGATATAAAGTCAAGAGATCCTGCGACAACCTATCATAAAACAGCATATACATTTACATAAAGCAAGTGTAGCCAACAAAAACTTCAAACAAGTAGAAAGCCATTGAAATAGTGACACAGAACCACAGAAGGGTTTATCGAGTCACCAGGTTTAAGATTAATCAATTAAAATTGGTATCTAATTTAGTGTCAGCGATATGGGAATTGATGTGGGAAAATCTGTTGCCTATCATGTGCCCAATTGTTCTAGGGAGTAGGGACATTCAGGGCAAACTAGCAATGGAGTTGTTTCAATGCAGGCCAAGCAGAGCAGGTCCCAGATACGTGGATCTACAAATTAGCGGATCAATAAAGTCAAATATACAGCCTGTTAAACAAGCAATATCTAGAAACATTTGAAACCAATATATTCAGCTAGTTGCCTTAACAGCTCGCAATCACAGATGAATAAAAAATATTTCCTGCCACAAGGAAGAGATGAATGTTCTTCATCATCTTTAAATAGCTGGTTACTAGACTCACTACTCAGCTGAAGGTACATCATGGCCCTAAGATTTGGTGTCGTAAGAGAGCTTCTGCTAAGTTGATCATTGGAATCAGTGTGCAACACTGTTGTGAAAAGAAAGCTGACTAGATGTTGGCAGGATGTGAGCATTGGTGGCCCACGAGTTGGCACAAGCTCAAACTTGCGCACTAAATTAGGTAGGCAGTTGAGCAGCTCGGTTAGCGTGATCTGGGCCACCTAGAAAGCCAGCTTTGCTTACTATCTTGCCAAAGTGTGCCATTCATCTTTTAAAGAGAGCGAGGGAAAGAGGGTGTAAAAAACAAGAATCAGATTAACTTCTAAAAACAGTCCGACGCAAATAACTTGAATTGAAAGATTAAATTTCTAAAGCTTTCTATATTTCCCCCCCCCCCCTCCCCCCCCCCCCCCCCCCCCTAAAAAAAAAAGACCCTCAAACAATAAGCACCTCTCCAAGATTATTACTTATTAAATCATGGGCCACAGGTCTCATCATTGGAGCCAATAAGTAAGCCCTTGGTCTTTGTGCATTGTTGCATTGTTGCCAGATCACCATCTTACAATACAGGTGATACTAGTCCAAACCCATTCACCAAAAATTGCTCCAGCTCACATTTTTGTCATGGTCAACATGTATTTCCCACCTAGACCATAAATTTATACCTTACATGTTAAAACGTCAAATCTCATTCTCCTCTCCTTTCCCCCTTACCCTTCGCCCCTACAACAAGTACCCCGCCCTCTATATATATATATATATAGTCCCCTTTCGTTGTGCACTAGCCTCCGTGTACACTCGGCCTTCAGACTTTCGTATCGACAACCCGAACCGTTCACATTGATCTGCACGTCTAAACTAGTCTAAATATGTAAAATCAAGTCATTTGATATTCATTTGTCCCTCCATCATGTCATTATAAACAAAACGATATTCAGCCATACAATTTTGTAACACTTCAATAGATGGACAAATGAATTTCTAACGACTTGATTCTGCAAATTTAGACTAATTTAGATGCGTAGATCAATGTGAATAGTTCGGATCGTCGATACGAAGATCCGAAGGCCGAGTGCACATGGAAGCTAGTGCACAACGGAAGGTTTATATATATATATATATATATATATATATATATATATATATATAACTCAAGAATACAAGAAAAATGTGAAAAGGAGATTGATGCAAGGAGAACTAGTGGAGGTGCGACAGCCCATAATGAATCAATGATAGGAAAAAAGACAATGGATTTTGGTCAAGTTATGCGAGAAGTCAAAATAAAATGGTTAAAGTGAATTAGTCCATTAGCAGGGTGAAGAAAAGGGTAACTTCGTGAGACTGATTATTGTCACATGACTCATAATCAAGATCAGGAAACATTTCTTGTATTTTCGTACTTATAAGGCTATGTTCGGAAATGGGGTTTTGGAGAGTTATCTCCAAAACTATAGTTTTCGCAACATTGGATTGTTTAGGAGCCAACTTGTAGTTGAAATAAGCCCAAAAGTAGGGATATTTCAACTTTTTTAAGCCCAGCAGTTGGGATAACTCTAGTTAACTCAACTCCACTCAAACCTCATTTTTCTAAAGTTTGCTCAACTTTGCTTTCTTTCTCTCTAAAGTATCGAGTTGACTAAACCTTAGTTGGCTTCTCGAACATCACCAATGAAGTGGAGTTAAGACAACTTAGTGAGCGGAGGTATAGGAGTGCTACCTCCACTCAAAAATAAACTTTAGTTAACTCAACTGCACTCCCAAACACAGCCTAAACAGGGCACTAGCAGGTTGTGATTCAGCCTAACCTTATTGAATAAATAATCTTCTGCTTCAACGAAATACATCATTATTTCACTTTTTAAGATAATTTCAATGCAAAACATCACGCTGAAAATAAAGCAGATACCTATATTCCCCTCTCAAAATCATCTAATTAAGTTCAAATAACCCAATTTTCTTGCTTTCCAGTTATAAAGTTTGAATTTTTCCAGTAATTATCACAATTCACCTTGAAAACAAATGCCTTTTAACTCCACCAATAGCAAGAAAGCTAACTAACCTAACCATCAAATTATAATTTTATATATTAAAAAAAAACGCACAAATCAAACAGAATTCGCAAGACTAACTCACCTGGAACGGCCAAACATGCGGATACTGAACCGAATGAAAAATATTCCTAATCAGCGCCAATCTCTTCTCATAATCCTACAAACAAATCACAAATTTAGGGCAAAAAAACTCAACTTATTTTTGTGAAATCAATCAGGAACCTACCTTTAGATCGAGGGGGTCGCCGCGCTTGAAATAAACCTTGACGAGTACCAGACCCTCGTCGTGCTTGCAAAGGATGGATTTCAGAAATCGGCCGCGACCGAGAATCTCGATGAGGACGAGGTTGTAAGACGAGGGGAGATCGTGGAGGTAGTACTCCGATGCGGAGACTTGGGTCGTTCGTGCGATCTTGTTCCCCATTAATGGATTCTTGATCTTCTTCTCCTTCCTCTTCAAAAATTGGAGCTTTCTTCTTTTTTTGACGACATAGATTTTTGGGCTTGGTTTTAAGAGAGGAGAGAGAAGGGAGGGAGAGGAGAGAGAAGAAAAGAGAGAGAGAGAGAGAGAGAGGATTTTGGAGTCGAAGTTGCTTATTATTGTTTGTGGGTGCAACCTGGGTCATGGGATTGCTGGAAAAAGACCGCAAACGAAATTAAAGTGATAAACCTGTCTTTTAAGCTCTCTTTAAAATCGAAGTTTAGATAATGTTATGTGAAGATCTAGATACGCAATTAAGAGTAATGCTTCAGCCATTACCAATTTTACTAGAGTAAAAGGGATACGAGCAACTTGCTCATTTAGTAAATGAGCAAGTGATTATGTGGCATGCATGTGATACATTGGACAACTAACCATTTAAGAATTTTCCAATCACATGCATGCCACATCATCAATTGCTCATTTACTAAATGAGCAAGTTGCTCATACCCCTTTTTCCCATAAGTAAAGAGTAAAAGGGATAGGAGCAACTTGCTCATTTAGTAAATGAGCAAGTGATTATGTGGCATGCATGTGATACATTGGACAACTAACCATTTAAGGATTTTCCAATCACATGCATGCCACATCATCAATTGCTCATTTACTAAATGGGCAAGTTGCTCATACCCCTTTTTCCCATAAGTAAAGAGTAAAAGGGATACGAGCAACTTGCTCATTTAGTAAATGAGCAAGTGATTATGTGGCACGCATGTGATACATTGGACAACTAACCATTTAAGGATTTTCCAATCACATGCATGCCACATCATCAATTGCTCATTTACTAAATCAGCAAGTTGCTCATACCCCTTTTTCCCATAAGTAAAGAGCAAAAGGGATACGAGCAACTTGCTCATTTAGTAAATGAGCAAGTGAATATGTGGCATGCATGTGATACATTGGACAACTAACCATTTAAAGATTTTCCAATCACATGCATGCCACATCATCAATATCTACAAATATCTTCAAAAGCTAATCGATTAGGTGATTTTGGAATTCCGGGTTGTTTTACCCTCTTTCCAATAGTAGACTTTTTCATTATTTTTGCTTGTGCGTTAAAGATAACTATAATTGCCGTACCTACCGAAAATGATAACTGATAAACGCATTGTTAATTTGTTATCAATTAATTGCAGAGTAATGCTCCATCCATTATCAATTTCACTACATTTCTAATCACTATCTTAGGTGGTACACTCCGGTAGGAAAAGATAGAGTAGGTGGAGAAACTCTCCAAAAGGAGCATGCCATCTAAGATAGTGAAAAAAATGATAGTAAAATGGGAAAAAGGGGTATGAGCAACTTGCTCATTTAGTAAATGAGCAATTGATGATGTGGCATGCATGTGATTGAAAAATCCTTAAATGGTTAGTTATCCAATGTATCACATGCATGCCACATAATCACTTGCTCATTTACTAAATGAGCAAGTTGCTCGTATCCCTTTTACTCTTTACTTATATATTTTTATTTATGTACATACAATTATCTTATTTTACTCTGTTTTAAAACATTGACTTAAAGAATGATTACAAACAAAGTTAAGTTACCGATAATTAAAGTTCTGTAGAATTGTCTCACGTAACTTATAAACTCTAACAAGTAATCTGTACGTGTGATGCACGTACTAATTTAAAATTTTAAAGTATAAACTTTGATTTGCACGTGCAAAGTACACCTTAATAATAGATTTACAACCTTACAACTCCCACTCTCCCATTATAATATAGATAATATAGATAGATAGAAAATAGATAAATAAATAGATAGATAGATAGATAGATAGATGGGTGAGCTAAAAAGTTCAATATAAATTGTTTTATGTTTTCCATTTTATTCTTCTGAACTCAACTCTACATCTTTCCAAATAACAGAAGTTATTTTCCAACATCTACAACCCCTTAGATGCTAATTATTACTAAAATCATTCACAAAACCAGCAACCAATTCCTATATAACCATATTGTTCACATTCATTCCTTACTATTTACAACAACAATGTAAATCCATCACAATAATCATCATCCCCAATCTTATTTCCAATAACTCTACAATTATTTTATCTAAATACGAAAACCCCAAAAAATAATAGCCATATTATTAATACGTCAAACTTGCAATAGAAATATAATTTAATGAAATTAAAACAAAAGGAGCAGAAAATACCTTAAATCGATAAATCGAAGCTAGGGTTGGGGTTCACGCGAGCGAGAGAGGAGGTAATTGAGATTAGGGATGGGTTGAGCTGTGATATAGGAGTTGATAGAGATTAGGGTTAGGGCAGCGGCGGCGACGCGAGTAAGGAGAGATGAGAATCGAGACGAAGAGGGAGATGAAAAGAAGGATCAGGAATTATCGAGAGAGAGAGGGAGAGAGAGAGAGGAAAAAAAATGAGGCGTTTAGGTTTTGAGAGATGTGGAGAGGGAAACTAATTTGCACTGACAGTTTACGAGTTTCATGGGTTTATATTGGGAATTTTAATTGTACGTGCATTGTGCGGGTTGGTAGATGGACAAATTATACTAAGGCCTTCTCCCATTATAGTAGTAAAGATTAAAAATAGGGTTACACCAGTTTTGATTATCGTACCTATACTTTCAAGTAAGGTGTCTAAAATTATGTTTGAACCAAGTATTTGGCAACCATGTCGAAGAGAAAAACTTTGGTCACAAATTAGACAAAATAGAAGTTTAGATCACAAATTAGACAAAATAGAAGTTTAGATAGATGCTTTATTCACAAATGTTAAAGTGAGATAACTGCAATTATCTCAACTATAAGGCAAAGTTTGGAAACTAAGTTAAATTAGAATGACTTGAATTATCTCACATAACTTTACAAACCTCTAGTTATCTTAACTTTAACCTATTCAAGACTCATTTTAAAGATAAGACTTTAGTTATCTCACCTCAAAAGTAGAGATAACTACAGTTATCTAAACTTCACCATTGTCTCATCTTTTTCAAATATAGATAACTTTTAAGTTAAGGTAAAGATATAATAACTCTATATATATAGGTAGTGGGTTCGGATTCGGATATGCTCAAAAATAAATGGGTTGCAGACCTTTATCAAAAGTTTAAACAGGTCCAACTTTGGACCCATACCCTACCCACCTAATTTCGGGTCAGGTTAGGTCCAGTTTCAAGTTCGAGTTGCATCTCGGACGATTCTGAGTCTCAGGTAGCTCTACCTGTTTCATATCTTAACTTTGTTCTCAAACAAGTGCTGAAAAGGTTGCGCCAATCAGGCCAACATTAGGATATAACCGAAGTTTTATAAAGTTATATAAACATTAATTCTACAAAGTTTCAGTTATCTTAATTTTGTTTCCACGTGCACCTTCAGTAATTTGGGAGAATTTTTTTCTCAGTGCATAATAACTGAGGTAGGGTTGGCAAATGGGTTAGGCGGGCCGAGTCGGATCGAACCAGTCCGGGTTTGCACCCAACTTGGACGGGTTCGGGTCGGGTTGTGAGGTTAAACGGGCCAGGGTCGGAGGCCTAAATTTGCGACCCGCCCTGTAGTACCCCGTATTTTTAAAATACTATTTTTGAGATCTGAAAATAAATTTAAATGGTTTTTGGAGATTTAATAAATAATTTTCTGAAGATTTATCTTTTTACACGTACAAAACACATGCAAATGTTTTCTCGAAAAGTTCAAAAGCCAAAATTATTTTCTGGAAAATCATTATTTATTATTTGAGATTATTTGTGAATTTTCTGATTTTTCTGATATTTATTGGACATATTTGCAAATATTACGAAAAGAAGGATCTTTTTGCAAAATTATCATTTTGAGGGATAAAAGTGCAAAACTATTTTTCTGGACTTTTCAAACAGTGCCGGCTGAAAATAAATTGTTCATTTTGTTTTTAAATCTCAATTAAATTGGTTTTATCAAGTTTCAAAGTATAGTGATCTATTTATGTAAAGTTATATTTTAAAAGGATTATTTTGCAAATGTGTTCAAAACCCTAATTCTCCTAATTCCGGCCTATTTAAAAGGTAGAGTGCAGCCTGTCTTTTGCTGCACAACACAAAAGATTCATTGTTTTATTTTTCTTGGAGATTTAAAGGGAAGATCTTGGATTTTCTTGCAAAGGAGAGACTTTTTCCTATTTCTATCTTGTCTTCGTTTGATCTCTTCAACAATGTCAGTGACTTGTTTTGTTTTATTTTGTTTTATGCATGTTGTAAGTTGTTTTGTTTTGTTCTTGGAATGTTGTATGTGGTGTTTCATCTAGTAAAAAGCATGCTAGGGTTTTTGATATGAATACATGTGGTGGATTGAATGAATGGATGAGTTAAAATTGGATCTTTTGAGAAGAACCCTAGTTATTTGTGAGTAGGGTTGCATGCAGATGATTTTAGATTGTAGCATAACCTAATATAAATTGTGAGTAGACTATTTCTTTTGGGTATTTACTGATTTGATTGAGTATGGTAAAAATTATGCATTAATTGATTAAAGATGAGATTTTTTGGCCTATTGGTGAGTTGGATGAAAGCAACTTGACCATGTTAATGATAAATTTGTTTATGAATCAAGAGAATAGTTGAGATTGAGTTTGAGGAATTTTGAGAATGAGTAATGGATTAAAAGACCATATCTTAAGGATTTGAGTTTTGATGTCCAGAATTGGATTTGATACATTTTTGATTAAATTAGGAGATTTGTGATTTTGTGAAATATTTTTACTTGAATTTCGATTTACTCAAATACTAAGATTAATCTGAATATTTTGTTAGTTTAGTTTATGGATCTGTGAAGTTCTTTTGGTGCACGGTATGCACAAACGTTTTTCATAAATATCGAATTTTTGTTGTTTAAGAAGAAATTGAGTTTTATGTATTTTCGAAGGATTTTACTATATCTCAACTTATTTTGGTACTGATAAGGTTTGGAATATAAATACAAGGTTATTTTGATATATGACTGATTCTTAAAAACTCTAGTTTTGATATATGCACACATTCATGTTTTATTTTGAAGAAGTTCATCAAAAAGCTATTTTATCAATTCAAGTGGTTTTCAATTGGTTTTATGGATCATTGTATATCCTATAAGTTGTATTTGATCATATCAGAAATATACTTTATATAGATTTCGTTTTTGTAAAGTAAATCTTCGTATCAGTTGAAATATGCACAACCCAAACTACAGTCTGTAGGTGTGACAGTCGATTGGAATGTTTTGACAGTCGACCGTCGCTACCTAGTTTCTATGTTTTTCTCGTTTTCTTGAAATCTCGTGCGGAACAGTCGACTGAACCATTTCTCCAGTCGACTGTCTCTGCTCTGTTTTGATATTTTCTCGATGTGTTGGATTTTCACTCTGGACAGTCGATTGGAAACTTTTACAGTCGACCGTCAATACTTAGAATTATTTTTCTTAAAAATATTGGATTTTCGCTCTGGACAGTCGACTGACGACTCTTTACAGTCGACTGTTACTGATGCTTACTTGAGATATTCTGATGTTCTTTCAACGATTGATTCTTTAAATATATTTGGATCTATAACTTACTATTCTAAATATTATTCTTTCTACAGAACATATGTTTTCAAGATATTTTGTTGTTCGGTTTGGATTGTGGAATTTCATAAAGATTTGGGTTTTGTTGATTTGAGAGGTTTCTCCCTATAATCGTTTTGATGATGGATTTGTGAATTTTGATCTTGTTGAGATCTCTAGGAGTTGAGTGGGAGTCCTGTGAACCGGCAGTTGAGATTTGTTGAGTTAGACCTGGGGGTCTTGGTTTTGTTGTTGTTGAGTATTTAAGTTCGGCAGGATACACTAACTCTAGAGATGGCGATTTTGTGTTTTAATAATAACCAGCTTAAGGACAGGCACTAGTGGGGATGTGATGGAACTTGGAAAACGTAAGTATAGGCTCATAGTTTGTTTAGTCCAATGGATGCATTCCAGGATTGTTTGTTGTGTTCTGTCCCGAGAGGACATTTGTATGTTCGCGTGTCGAGTGCCTGCAGGCCTATTCACGGAGCATGCAGGGTGCATTCGCGTGTCGAGGGTCGGCAGGCCTATTCACAGAATGTACCTGGTGTATCTGTACGTCGAGGGCCTTGCAAGCCTATTTGTGGGGGTACACGGGTTGGGAGGTGATTCTCCAGTTGTTTTTGAGCTATCTTACATGATGCTTGCGCGTCGAGGGCTGTGGTGCCTATTCGCGGAGTATTATGGATCTTGTTTTTCATCACCGTAGTATGATTAGTTGCATAACGAGGGGTCATCCCTATAAAGTGGAGATCGTTAAGGACTTGCACCGGACCTATGTATTATGGAATGCATAGAATCCGACAAGTACGCATTAGAGAGTCAGCATATAGAATTGTGTTTTCTTAACTTGGTTTGATGCTTGTGTTTTCCTGTTTTTCCTACACTTGACACTTAGTCTAGATTCACTTGATGTTTCATGTTTTACTATTTACTATCTTATATTCCTTGATATTTCCATGCTTTGCATATTGTTATTTCTCATTTCGTTTATTCTTGCAATTAATACATGTTGTTGATGACTCCATGCTTAATATTTTATTTATGTTGTTTTGTTTTTATGTCACTCACACCGTTATGGCTGACCCCTTTAGTTTTGGGGGTTAGGGTTATCTCTAGCCTCATGTTTTACAGGTTGTTGTTGCTTAGAGCTTGGCATTTGGATGCTTGATATAAATTGATGTAATAGAGCTTTTGTGCAAATTTTGTAAAAGAAGTGCTGTAAAAAGAAAGTTTGTAATTCCAGGTGTTTTGTATTTTCGCTGTGTTTTGTAAATGATTGTTGTAATAAAAGTTGAAATAAAAATTATCTGTGTTTTTGGCTATGTGTACTATTGCAATTGAAGTTGATGCTGGGAATTGTGCCGCATATTTCTAAGATATCATATTGGAAATTCGGGGCGCTACAGATTTGGTATCAGAGCATGCTTCAATAGTAATAATAGACATAGTATGAAAACCAACCTAGGTGTGGACACTAGAGCGTGAGTACCTAGTTGTGGACATTAGAGTGTGAGTATCACATAGAGTTAAAAACATGATGTTTGGTTCGGGGTATGGTTGAGGTTTTGCCATAGGGTATTGATATGGATGTAAATTGTGTTGTGATGCTCTAACTTTACCCTCATTTTGCAGTATTCAGAATGGTTGGACCCAGAACCAGGAATGGTAACAATGGTGATGGTGTAGCGCCCCAAATTTCTAATATGAGAGCTTAGAAAATAAGTGGCGAAATCCCAGCAATCCACTTCAATAGAACAATAAACACCAACAACACCACTAAAATTTTTCCTCTTTATTACAACAATTATTACAATTACAGCGGAAGTCTAAACATCTCAACCCAAATATTTCTTTACATTTGCAATTCAATAACCACACAATATGTCTTTACAAATTTTACACAAAACTAAATAGTCCAAATAGTCTCAAATGCAACATTAAGCATCCAACCTCCCACTCTAAGCAGTAACCTGCAACAAGTGAGGCTAGAGTCGAACCCTAACCCCCAAACTAAAGGGGTCAGCCATAAAAATGGTGTGAGTGGCAACTAATCAAACAAATAACATAAATGAACTTAAAACATAGTATCCAACAAATAATAATCAAACACTAAAGTATGAAGTACAACAAAAGAATAAGGGGTGATACCAAAACCAAAAGCCAAGTGTGTGCCGAAAACAGGAAATCCAAATGCATAAAAGTGATTCAGGAAAACATCATGACTACATGCTGACAACGATGACTACTCAGAGATGAAGATAAACTATGATAATTTGCCCATGCTTGATCATTCCGGAGATTGATCCCACATCACAGGTATTTTCCCTGGATAATTCAGGAGATCATCCCACATCTAAACATAGACTCATAATCACAAGAATACCCCAAAAGTGTCGCCTCGACTCCGATCATTCCGTAGTTCAATCCCACATCTCAAGATAATTACTTGGATAATTCCGGAGAAATACCTCACATCTCAAGTTAACTACTTGGATAATTCCGGAGATAAATCACACATCTCAAGTTAACTACTTGGATAATTCAGGAGACTAATCCTACATCAAAAGTCATACTGAGGTGCATAACTCAAGTTCTCATTCGTCATGACACTACTAATGCCTGTCCTTATTAGTTTGGGTTGCTGAACAAATCTCCTAGAGTAGTGTACCCTACTGGACTAAAAATCTGAATAACTGAAAATTCGCCTCAAAGGGCCTCAACAAATGACTGAACAAATACCGGTATACTAGGGCCACGTACCTCTAGAGACTCAAAACAAATATCTGAACAAATTTCCACTTAACAAGTGGCTCAACAAAATATTTCCAAAATCATGTTCTTAATTGAACATCTCAAAAACCAATACTTAACTGAACATCTTAAAATCAAACACTGAACAAATATCTCAGAATCAAGTACTGAACAAATGTCTCAAAATCAAACACTAAACAAAATATCTCAAATCAAATACAAGATCCTACAGGACCAGTCGACTGCTTGATGGACCAGTCGACTGTCCAGAGGACATATCCCAACATTTTACGAAAATAATCTAAGGCATGACCAGTCGACTTACCCAAGAAGTCAGTCGACTGCCCCGAAAGAACTGAACAAAACCACAAGCAGAGGGTCAGTCGACTGACCACAGTCTAGGTCGACCGTCCCGAACAAATCTCAAGACTCAAAAGTACACTGTAAGCTCGTACCAGTCGACTGCACATCAGATCAGTCGACTGACGGCTACAGATCTGAACACAAAATCATCTTGAAGTTTTCTAAAGAATTACTGATCATAAAGTTAATTTATATTCGGGCAAATGAACAATTCTCAACAATCTCTATCATGGTTACATTACTCAATCAATCAATTTCTCCAATCTCATATTCTCATGATCTAAATTCTCAATTCTCCCATTAGGGTTTTCTCAACCTAACTAAATGTCTTCCTCAACACATAATCAAAATTGGTTTGCAATCACTAGATCCAGATGTTTAATATCCAAGCTTAACATAATCAGTTCTAATTTGCTTTCTAACAACATGATCTCATAAATCAACATATCCTCAACAAATCTAAATCTTTTCTCATCATGGTCCAAATATCAAATAAAAGTTCTCATCATCCATATCGAATTAAAGATCCATGTCCTACATACAATGGGACTAACAAAGAATGGTATAATGATCACAAACAAACATAACAAAGATCTCACGTCATAATCAAAACAAACAAAACAAAGCAAAACAAACAAACCAACTCACCTGATTTGAAGAAAAGATCCACAAACTTTCTCCTTGCTAGATCCAAGAATTCTCCTCTTGTTCCTCAAAGAAATCTCAATATTCTAAATATTGTGAATGACGGCTGGGAAAGGGATTTCCCTTATATATGCCGGATTAAAATATTAGGGTTTTCACCCAATTTGCAAAATAATCCCTTTTAAGAGTACATCTTACATATATAATTGTATCCTTGAAAACTAAATCAAATATAATTTAAATTAGGGTCTAATAGAAAAATATGTTTCTAAACTTCAACAAATACTGATCGGAATGCCCAGAAATTATAATTTGCATTTTAACCCTTGAAATTGTCAATTTTGCAAATAAGTCATTCTTTTCTCAAAAATTGCAAATACGCATAATTAATTTCAGAAAAATCTGGAAAAATACTACATAATTCCAAAATAATAAATAATGATTTTTCATAAAGAAAACTTAATTTTCCAAACTTCTAAAAAGTCATTTGCACGTGTTTTGCACGTGTACCAAAGAATAAATTTCTTAGAAAACATTTATTAAATCCTCAAAAATCATTTAAATTCATTTTCAAATAATTAAAATAATATTTGAAAATACGGGGTTCTACATCACTCCCTCCTTAGAAGAGTTCTGTCCTCAGAACTACTACTAATGAGTTCAAACACATACCAACAAAAGGAAATAATACTTCATAAATAGATCATCACCCAAACAATTTCATATAACATCACAATCAAAATAAAGGAATACATCATTTGTCAATCAACAATACAATCATCCAAAGAATTCCATTCACATACCAGAAGTACATTCATACAAACAATTCAGGAAAATCCTTCAGCATGCGATCCTCTGGCTCCCAAGTAGCCTCCTCGAACTGCTGATTCCTCCACAATACCTTGACCATAGGTATCACCTTGCTCCTAAGGACTTTCTCCCTACGATCAACGATCTCAACAGGCTGTTCCTTGTAACTCAGGTTCACCTGTAGATCTTCGGGGACCTCCACCAACTGGTGCCTCTGATCGGCCACATACTTCCTCAGTAGCGACACATGAAACACGTCATGTACTTGTGCTAACTCCTCTGGAAGTTTCAATCTGTAAGCTGTCTTGCCAATCCTCTCCACGATCTTGTACGGACCAATATACCTTGGCGCCAACTTGCCACCTTTACCAAATCTGATTACTCCTTTGGTCGGAGAAACCTTGAGAAAAACTGAATCCCCAACCTCAAATTCCAAATCTCTCCGTCGAGTGTCAGCATAACTCTTCTGCCGACTCTGAGCTTCAACTAACCTCTTGCGAATCAGCTCAATCTGCTCTGACGTCTGCTGTACGATCTCAGGACCATACATCTGCCTCTCGCCAACCTCATACCAACATACAGGTGTCCTGCACCTCCTGCCGTACAAAGCCTCATACGGTGCCATCCCAATACTTGCATGGTAACTATTGTTATAGGCAAACTCAACCAATGCCAAGTATCTCTCCCAACTACCACCAAAGTCCATAACACAAGCTCTCAACATATCTTCCAGTACTCGATTCACCCTCTCCGTTTGACCATCTGTCTGCGGATGAAATGCCGTACTGAAATCAGTTCTGGTGCCCAAAGCTGCCTGTAAACTTCTCCAAAACCTTGATGTAAACCTCGGATCTCTGTCAGACACAATCGAAACAGGAACTCCATGAAGTCTCACAATCTCTCCAATATACAACTCAGCCAATTTCTCCATCGACCAAGAAATCTTCATGGCTAGAAAATGTGCCGACTTAGTCAATCGGTCCACAACAACCCAAATCGAGTCATTTCCCTTCGAACTCCTCGGCAAACCCGTAATAAAGTCCATGCTGATATTCTCCCACTTCCACTCCGGAATGGGTAAAGGCTGCAACAAACCTCCAGGTCTCTGATTCTCTGCCTTGATCTGCTGACAAGTCAGACACCTTGCCACAAAGTCTGCTACATCTCGCTTCATACCAGACCACCAAAAATGTGGTTTGATGTCCCTGTACATCTTCGTACCTCCTGGATGAACTGACAATAAGGTACTGTGTGCTTCCTGCAAGATACTCTCTCGTAACTCTGCATCATCTGGAACACACAACCTCTCACCCAGCCAAAGAATCCCATCTTGGACACGAAATTCTGATAACTTGCCTTCTGCAACCTGCTGCAACATCTTCTGGATCTCTGAATCTGATCTCTGACCTTCCACAATCTTCTCTCTCAAAGACGGCTGCAGCCTCAACTGAGCCAAAGATGCCCCTAAACCTCGCAGTACAACCTCGATACCTGCCTGATCGATCTCTGCTGCCAACTCTCTTCGAGTAGTGATCAACCTTGACAAACTACTCTTCCTGCTAAGTCCATCAGCCACTACATTCGCCTTGCCTGGATGATACTTGATCTCAGGACGAATGTCTTCCAAAACTTCCAACCATCTTCTCTGACGAAGATTCAAATCCCTCTGCTGATAGATATACTTCAGGCTCTTGTGGTCAGTGAACATGCTAACCTTCTCACCATAGACATAATGCCTCCATAGCTTCAAGGCATAAATGATAGCTGCTAACTCCAAGTCGTGCGTCGGATAATTCTTCTCATGCGGACGCAACTGCCTCGAACCATAAGCAATGACCTTGCCTTCCTGCATCAACACACATCCCAAACCTCTGAGAGATGCATCGCTGTAGATATCATAATCTTTTCCAGCTTGCGGCAATGCTAATATGGGTGCGGTAGTCAACCTTTCCTTTAACTCAAGGAAACTCTCCTCGCACTTATCTGTCCATACAAACGCCACACTCTTCCGGGTCAAACCTGTCAATGGAACAGCAATCTGAGAATACCCCTGAATAAACCTCCTGTAGTAACCAGCTAATCCCAAGAAGCTTCTCACTTCCTTCACTGACGTCGGCCTGGGCCAATCCTTACTGCTTCCACTTTCTGAGGATCAGTAGCCACTCCCTCCTTAGAAAGAATGTGACCAAGGAAAGCTACCTCAGATTTCCAAAATTCACACTTCGACAATTTGGCATACAAGCTGTGCTCTTGCAATGTCTGTAATACCGCTGTCAAGTGCTTAGAATGATCCTCCTCCGACTTCGAATATACCAAGATATCATCGATGAAGACCACCACGAAGGAATCAATGAATGGCCTCAACACCCGATTCATCATGTCCATGAACACTGCTGGCGCATTCGTCAACCCGAATGGCATCACCAAAAACTCATACAACCCATGACGAGTCCTGAATGCTGTCTTGCTCACATCTTCCTCCTTGACTCGTACCTGATGATACCCTGACCTCAGATCAATCTTCGAAAACACCGCTGCTCCTCGAAGCCTGTCGAACAAATCGTCAATCCGCGGCAACGGATACTTGTTCTGAATAGTCACCCTATTCAACTCCCTGTAGTCAATGCACATCCTCATCGACCCATCCTTCTTCTTAACCAACAACACTGGCGCTCCCCACGGAGATGAACTCGGTCTGATAAGTCCCTTGCTCAAAAGCTCTTCAATCTGCTTCTTCACTTCATCCTGCTCTACAGGTGCCATCCTGTACGGAGCCTTGGAAATCGGCGCACTCCCCGGCTGAACATTGATGCAAAACTCCACATCTCTCTGCGGCGGTAATCCTGGAAAATCATCCAAGAACACCTGAGGAAACTTTCGAACCACCGGAATGCCCTGGACTTCATCTGCAATAGACTTCTTAGATACCATTGCAGCCACCTGCGGAATCTTCTTCTTCCCTTGAAAAGTTACTGCGGGTCCACCTGGTGCTTTCACCAACACCTCCTTCTGCTTGCAATCAATCGTGGCATCATAAATAGCCATCCAATCGATGCCCACTATGACATCCACTCCCAACACTTGTAGCTCGATCAAGTCGATGCCGAACATCCTTCCACCAATCTCGATATCACAGCCCTCGTAATATCGATCCGCTACCAGCTCCTCGCCTGACGGCGTTGCCACCGACAAAACCCTGCCTGGAAACAATTTAGGTTCCAAACCTAAGCCCTTTGCAAAACTTGGCGATACAAATGTATGCGATGAACCAGTGTCAAACAAAACCTTTGCTTTTATTCCATTTATTAAAACAACTCCTGTTACAATAAGAATGATACTCAATCTTAAATTATTCTGAAATAAAAGCTTTTATTCGTTACACTGACTCAAAATGAAAGAAATCAAAATTCCTGCATACCCTGAATTACATCTTCCGAGTTTCTCGCATCCTCCTCGGTCAATGCAAATACTCGCCCTTGCCTCTTCGGGAACTTGCTTCCACCCGAATCATCTTTCTTCAGTTGTGGACAATGGGGCTTTGAGTGTCCAGTCTGCCCACACTGAGAACAAACATGCTCTGCCAACTTCGGACATGCTGACCTGTAATGCCCTACTTCCTTGCAGTAGTAGCAGGTCACTCCCTGAGCTCCAGATGCCTTCTGCACCGGTCCACTGAACTTCGCCTGCTTCGCGGGGAATCCCTTCCCACTCTGGCCTGATGCTGGCCTCTTGTTCCGGTTCCAAGAATCCTGCTTCCTCTGAAACAAGTCCATATCCTCTTCAGTCATCGCTGCTCTTCTGACCAGCTTCTCGAATCTTCGGATGCCCAACGGAACCATCCTTGACCTTAAGTTCGGCCTCAAGCCCTGCTCAAACTTTTTGGCCTTCTTTGCTTCATCCATGACCAATTCTGGTGCAAACCTCGAAAGTTGAGCGAACTTCGTCTCATACTCCCGAACAGTCATGCTCCCCTGCTGAAGGTTCATGAACTCAGTCGCCTTCTTCTCCTGAACATCAAGAGGAAAGAAGCGATCTCTGAACTCCTCCAGAAAACCTTCCCATGTCAGCTGCTGATCTCCCAAGTTCCTCTTCAATGACTCCCACCATACACCAGCATCTTTCTCCAGCTGCATCGAAGCCAACTTCACCTTGCTAGCTTCAGGAGTCTCTGACACTTCGAAGATCGTCTGCATCTTCCGAATCCAATCGTCTGCTGCTGTTGGATCAGCTTGCCCCTCAAAGACTGGCGGCCTCATCCTCTTAAAGGATTCAATCTGCTTGATGGGGTCGGCATTCACCAATCCATGACCAGCTCCATGATTGGGCGGCGGATTCTGCTGCTGCGCTTGCTGCTGTGCCACATTGAGTGCCATCAATGTGTTCAAGGTCTGATAAACCTTAGCAAACTCAGCCTCTAGGTCAATTCCCGCTCCTCGAGAACTACCCGAACCATCCTCATTATTGCCACCATTTCTACCTCTGGGTGCTACCATTTTGAATACTGCAAAACGAGAGTAAAGTTAGAACAACACACTCACAAATCAAACTCAAATCAATACCCTCGGACAAACTATAACCATGTCCCAATCCATAATTTCAAACCAAACATCATATTTTAAATTCTATGTGATACTCACACTCTGATGTCCACACCTAGGTACTCACTCTCTAGTGTCCACACCTAGGTTGGTTGTCATACTAAGTCTATTATTACATTGAAGCGGAGCTCTGATACCAATCTCTGTAGCGCCCCAAATTTCTAATATGAGAGCTTAGAAAATAAGTGGCGAAATCCCAGCAATCCACTTCAATAGAACAATAAACACCAACAACACCACTAAAATTTTTCCTCTTTATTACAACAATTATTACAATTACAGCGGAAGTCTAAACATCTCAACCCAAATATTTCTTTACATTTGCAATTCAATAACCACACAATATGTCTTTACAAATTTTACACAAAACTAAATAGTCCAAATAGTCTCAAATGCAACATTAAGCATCCAACCTCCCACTCTAAGCAGTAACCTGCAACAAGTGAGGCTAGAGTCGAACCCTAACCCCCAAACTAAAGGGGTCATCCATAAAAATGGTGTGAGTGGCAACTAATCAAACAAATAACATAAATGAACTTAAAACATAGTATCCAACAAATAATAATCAAACACTAAAGTATGAAGTACAACAAAAGAATAAGGGGTGATACCAAAACCAAAAGCCAAGTGTGTGCCGAAAACAGAAAATCCAAATGCATAAAAGTGATTCAGGAAAACATCATGACTACATGCTGACAACGATGACTACTCAGAGATGAAGATAAACTATGATAATTTGCCCATGCTTGATCATTCCGGAGATTGATCCCACATCACAGGTATTTTCCCTGGATAATTCAGGAGATCATCCCACATCTAAACATAGACTCATAATCACAAGAATACCCCAAAAGTGTCGCCTCGACTCCGATCATTCCGTAGTTCAATCCCACATCTCAAGATAATTACTTGGATAATTCCGGAGAAATACCTCACATCTCAAGTTAACTACTTGGATAATTCCGGAGATAAATCACACATCTCAAGTTAACTACTTGGATAATTCAGGAGACTAATCCTACATCAAAAGTCATACTGAGGTGCATAACTCAAGTTCTCATTCGTCATGACACTACTAATGCCTGTCCTTATTAGTTTGGGTTGCTGAACAAATCTCCTAGAGTAGTGTACCCTACTGGACTAAAAATCTGAATAACTGAAAATTCGCCTCAAAGGGCCTCAACAAATGACTGAACAAATACCGGTATACTAGGGCCACGTACCTCTAGAGACTCAAAACAAATATCTGAACAAATTTCCACTTAACAAGTGGCTCAACAAAATATTTCCAAAATCATGTTCTTAATTGAACATCTCAAAAACCAATACTTAACTGAACATCTTAAAATCAAACACTGAACAAATATCTCAGAATCAAGTACTGAACAAATGTCTCAAAATCAAACACTAAACAAAATATCTCAAATCAAATACAAGATCCTACAGGACCAGTCGACTGCTTGATGGACCAGTCGACTGTCCAGAGGACATATCCCAACATTTTACGAAAATAATCTAAGGCATGACCAGTCGACTTACCCAAGAAGTCAGTCGACTGCCCCGAAAGAACTGAACAAAACCACAAGCAGAGGGTCAGTCGACTGACCACAGTCTAGGTCGACCGTCCCGAACAAATCTCAAGACTCAAAAGTACACTGTAAGCTCGTACCAGTCGACTGCACATCAGATCAGTCGACTGACGGCTACAGATCTGAACACAAAATCATCTTGAAGTTTTCTAAAGAATTACTGATCATAAAGTTAATTTATATTCGGGCAAATGAACAATTCTCAACAATCTCTATCATGGTTACATTACTCAATCAATCAATTTCTCCAATCTCATATTCTCATGATCTAAATTCTCAATTCTCCCATTAGGGTTTTCTCAACCTAACTAAATGTCTTCCTCAACACATAATCAAAATTGGTTTGCAATCACTAGATCCAGATGTTTAATATCCAAGCTTAACATAATCAGTTCTAAATTTGCTTTCTAACAACATGATCTCATAAATCAACATATCCTCAACAAATCTAAATCTTTTCTCATCATGGTCCAAATATCAAATAAAAGTTCTCATCATCCATATCGAATTAAAGATCCATGTCCTACATACAATGGGACTAACAAAGAATGGTATAATGATCACAAACAAACATAACAAAGATCTCACATCATAATCAAAACAAACAAAACAAAGCAAAACAAACAAACCAACTCACCTGATTTGAAGAAAAGATCCACAAACTTTCTCCTTGCTAGATCCAAGAATTCTCCTCTTGTTCCTCAAAGAAATCTCAATATTCTAAATATTGTGAATGACGGCTGGGAAAGGGATTTCCCTTATATATGCCGGATTAAAATATTAGGGTTTTCACCCAATTTGCAAAATAATCCCTTTTAAGAGTACATCTTACATATATAATTGTATCCTTGAAAACTAAATCAAATATAATTTAAATTAGGGTCTAATAGAAAAATATGTTTCTAAACTTCAACAAATACTGATCGGAATGCCCAGAAATTATAATTTGCATTTTAACCCTTGAAATTGTCAATTTTGCAAATAAGTCATTCTTTTCTCAAAAATTGCAAATACGCATAATTAATTTCAGAAAAATCTGGAAAAATACTACATAATTCCAAAATAATAAATAATGATTTTTCATAAAGAAAACTTAATTTTCCAAACTTCTAAAAAGTCATTTGCACGTGTTTTGCACGTGTACCAAAGAATAAATTTCTTAGAAAACATTTATTAAATCCTCAAAAATCATTTAAATTCATTTTCAAATAATTAAAATAATATTTGAAAATACGGGGTTCTACAGATGGAGCTGGAAGTTCCCAAGGAACAGGAGTTGATCTTGAGGCCGAATTCGCCAGGGTGTATCAGACCTTAAATGCACTAATGACAGCTAATTTAGCGCAGACTCAGAACTAGAATCAGAATCATGGGGCTGGACCAGGGTTTGTTAACGCTGATCCTAT
The DNA here is from genome assembly GCA_017893485.1 of Hemerocallis citrina. Classification (NCBI taxonomy): domain Eukaryota; kingdom Viridiplantae; phylum Streptophyta; class Magnoliopsida; order Asparagales; family Asphodelaceae; genus Hemerocallis; species Hemerocallis citrina. The sequence goes on from CM030361.1 coordinate 39,634,105, forward strand.
CGAGCAGATTGAGTCCTTCAAGAGGATGAGGCCGCGGGTGTTTGAGGGGCAGTTTGATCTAAATGAGGCCGATGATTGGATTAGACGGATGGAAACAATCTTCGAGGTCTCGGAAACTCCGACAGCCAATAAAGTGAAGTTGGCCACAATGCAGTTCGAAAAAGACGTTGGTGTTTGGTGGCAAACGGTGAAGAGGACTTTAGGGGACCAGCAAATAACTTGGGAGGCTTTTCTGGAAGAATTCAGGGATCGTTTCTTCCCCTTGGATATTCAGGAGAAGAAGGCGACAAAATTATTAAATCTACAGCAGGGCAGCATGACCGTGCGAGAGTATAAGACTAAGTTTGCTCAGCTGTCGAGGTATGCACCAGAGCTGATAGTCGATGAGGCGAAGAAGGCCAAGAAGTTCGAGCAGGGCTTGAGGCCGAATTTGAGGTCGAGGATGATTCCTTTGAGAATAAGGAGGTTCGATAAGCTGGTCAGGAGAGCAGCTATGACAGAGGAGGACATGGATCAGTTCCAGAAGAAGCAGGAGACCTGAAACAAGAACAAGAGGCCAGCAGATGGTTAGAGTGGGAAGGAATTCCCAGTGAAGCAAGGCAAGTTTAGTGAGCCAGTGCAGAAGGCGCCCGCAATTCAAGGCGTGACTTGTTTCAACTGTGGGGAGACAGGTCATTATCAGGCAGCATGCACCAAGCCTCGGAAGGTGCGGGTTTGTTATCAATGCGGTCGTAAAGGGCATATCCGACCAAACAGTCCGTAGCTGAAGAAAGATAGTGCAGGTGGAGGCAAGGTTCAGAGGCAGGGGTGAGTGTCCGTATTGACTGAGGATGATGCGGGTAAATCAGGGATGTGATCCGGGTTGTGCAAGAATTTTTTTTAATTCATTCATTTATATATTAAGTAAAACTTTGTTTGAGAATAAATTGGAGATTTGAGTATCGTTCTCCATATAACAGAATTTGTTTTGGTTAATGGAATAAAACAAAAGTTTTATTTGATATTTTTTTCTTGCTTGCATTTGTGTCGCCCAAATTTTTGCTAGTCTTAGGTGTGGAGCTTAAGGTGTTTCCAGGTAGGGACTTGAGGTGGCTTTTCTTGGTCATGTCCTTTCTAAGGAGGGAGTAGTCACTGATCCTCGAAAGGATGAAGCAGATTGTGGAAGGTCAGAGTTGGATGCATGAGTTCAGAGATTGTTGCAGCATGGTTTCCGATGGCAAGTTATCAGAGTTGCGCAGCGGAAGGTTGTTTTTTTTTCTTCTGAACTCTTTGTATGATTGTGTTCCTTCTCTATGTCTGTATTTCTCTTGTTGGAATGTATTCTCTTGTGTGATTATATTTCTTGAACTATGTTTTCATTTATGAGATTTCAATTTCTTGCTTATTTTTTGTTTGGACCCTATTAGCAGTAGTTCTGAGGGCAGAACTCTTCTAAAAAGGGAGTGATGTAGTACCCCGTATTTTTTAAATAATATTTTTGAGATCTAAAAATAAATTAAAATGATTTTTGGAGATTTAATAAATATTTTTCTTAAGATTTATCTTTTTACACGTGCAAATGCTTTCTTGAAATGTTCAAAAGCCAAAATTATTTTTTGGAAAATCATTATTTATTATTTGAGATTATTTGTGATTTTTCTGGATTTTTCTGATATTTATTGGACCTATTAGCAAATATTACGAAAAGAATGATCTTTTTGCAAAATTGTCATTTTGAGGGATGAAAGTGCAAAACTGTTTTTCTGGACTTTTCAAACAGTGCCGACTGGAAATAAATTGTTCATTTTGTTTTTAAATCTCAATTAAATTGGTTTTATCAAGTTTCCAAGTATAGAGATCTATTTATGTAATGTTATATTTTAAAAGGATTATTTTGCAAATGTGTTCAAAACCCTAATTCTCCTAATTCCGGCCTATTTAAAAGGTGGAGTGCAGCCGTCTTTCGCTGCACAACACAAAAGATTCATTGTTTTATTTTTCTTGGAGATTTAAAGGGAAGATCATGGATTTCCTTGCAAAGGAGAGACTTTTTCCTATTTCTATCTTGTCTTTGTTTGATCTCTTCAACAAGGTGAGTGACTTGTTTTGTTTTATTTTGTTTTGTGCATGTTGTAAGTTGTTTTGTTTTGTTCTTGGAATGTTGTATGTGGTGTTTCATCTAATAGAAAGCATGCTAGGGTTTTTGATATGAATACATGTGGTGAATTGAATGAATGGATGAGTTAAAATTGGATCTTTTGAGAAGAACCCTAGTTATTTGTGAGCAGAGTTGCATGTGGATGACTTTAGATTGTAGGAGAACCTAATATAAATTGTGAGTAGACTATTTCTTTTTGGTATTTACTAATTTGATTGAGTATGGTGAAAGTTATGCATTAATTGATTAAAGATGAGGATTTTTGGACTATTGGTGAGTTGGATGAAAGAAACTTGGCCATGTTAATGATAAATTTGTATATGAATCAACTATTGAGAATAGTTAAGATTGAGTTTTGAGGAATTTTGAGAATGAGTAATGGATTAAAAGACCATGTCATGAGGATTTGAGTTTTGGTATCCAGAATTGGATTTGATACATTTTTGATTAAATTTGGGAATTTGTGATTTTGTGAAAGATTTTTACTTGAATTTCGATTTACTCAAATACTAAGATTAATCTGAATATTTTGTTAGTTTAGTTTATGGATCTGTGAAGTTCTTTTGGCGCACAAGTATACACAAACGTTTTTCATAAATACGTATTTTTGTTGTTTAAGAAGAAATTGAGTTTTATGTGTTTTCGAAGGATTTTACTATATCTCAACTAATTTGGTACTGATAAGGTTTGGAATATAAATACAAGGTTATTTTGATATATGACTGATTCTTTAAAACTCTAGTTTTGATATATGCACACATTCATGTTTTATTTTGAAGAAGTTCATCAAAAAGCTATTTTATCAATTCAAGTGGCTTTTGATTGGTTTTATGGATCATTGTATATCCTATAAGTTGTATTTGATCATATCAGAAATATACTTTTTATAGATTTCGTTTTTGTAAAGTAAATCTTCGTATCGGTTGAAATATGCACAACCCAAACTGCAGTCTGTATGTGTGACAGTCGACTGGAATGTTTCGACAGTCGACCGTCGCTACCTAGCTTCTGTGTTTTTCTCATTTTCTTGAAATCTCGTGCGGAACAGTCGACTGAACCATTTCTCGAGTCGACTGTCTCTGCTCTGTTTTGATATTTTCTCGAGGTGTTGGATTTCCACTGTGGACAGTCGACTGGTAACTTTTACAAGTCGACCATCAATACTTAGAATTATTTTTCTTAAAATGTTGGATTTTCGCTCTGGACAGTCGACTGATGACTCTTTAAAGTCGACTGTTACTGATGCTTACTTGAGATATTCTGATGTTCTATAAATGATTGATTCTTTAAATATTTTTGGATCTGTAACTTACTATTCTAAATATTATTCTTTCTACAGAACATATGTTTTCAAGATATTTTGTTGTTGGGTTTGGATTCTGGAATTTCATAAAGATTTGGGTTTTGTTGATTGGAGAGGTTTCTCCCTATAATCGTTTTGACAATGGATTTGTGAATTTTGATCTTGTTGAGATCTCTAGGAGTTGAGTGGGAGTCCTGTGAACCGGCAGTTGAGATTTGTTGAGTTAGACCTGGGGGGGTCTTGGTTTTGTTGTTGTTGAGTATTTAAGTCCGGCAGGATACACTAACTTTAGAGATGGAGATTTTGTGTTTTAATAATAACCAGCTTAAGGACAGGCACTAGTGGGGATGTGATGGAACTTGGAAAACGTAAGTATAGGCTCATGGTTTGTTTAGTCCAACGGATTCGTTCCAGGATTGTTTGTTGTGTTCTGTCCCGAGAGGACATTTGTATGTTCGCGTTTCGAGTGTCTGTAGGCATATTCACGGAGCATGCATGGTGCATTCGTGTGTCGAGGGTCGGCAGGCCTATTCACGGAATGTACTTGGTGTATTTGTACGTCGAGGGCCTTACAAGCCTATTCGTGGGGGTACACGGGTTGGGAGGTGATTCTCCAATTGTTTTTGAGCTATCTTACATGATGCTTGCGCGTCAAGGGCTGTGGTGCCTATTCGCGGAGTATTCTGGATCTTGTTTTCCATCACCGTAGTATGATTAGTTGCATAACGAGGGGTTATCCCTATAAAGTGGAGATCGTTAAGGGCTTGCACCGGACCTATGTATTATGGAATGCATAGAATCTGACAAGTACGTATTAGAGAGTCAGCATATAGAATTGTGTTTTCTCGACTTGGTTTTATGCTTGTGTTTTCCTGTTTTTCCTACACTTGACACTTAGTCTAGATTTACTTGATGTTTTCATGTTTTACTATTTACTATATTATATTCCTTGATGTTTTCATGCTTTGCATATTGTTATTTCTCATTTCGTTTATTCTTGCAATTAATACATGTTGTTGATGACTCCATGCATAATGTTTTATTTATGTTGTTTTGTTTTTATGTCACTCACACCGTTATGGCGGATTCCTTTAGTTTTGGGGGTTAGGGTTATCTCTAGCCTCATGTTTTACATGTTGTTGTTGCTTAGGGCTTGGGATTTGGATGCTTGATATAAATTGATGTAATAGAACTTTTGTGCAAATTTTGTAAAAGAAGTGTTGTAAAAAGAAAGTTTATAATTCCAGGTGTTTTGTATTTCTGCTGTGTTTTGTAAATGATTGTTGTAATAAAAATTGAAATAAAAATTATCTGTGTTTTTGGCTATGTGTACTATTGCAATTAAAGTTGATACTCGGGAATTGTGCCGCGTATTTCTAAGATATCATATTGGAAATTCGGGGCGCTACACGCCCAACCCGTGAACCCTTTCGGACCCAACCCGGGTCGGGTCAAGTCGGGTCGCGGGTTGGCCCGGCTAGAGTTAACTTTTTTTTTTACTTTAAAAAAAGTAATTTTAATAATTAACATACAAAATTGTAATAATAATAATCAGATTGAAAGAGTGAAATTGCCCACAAAAAATAAGATATATTATTCTTATGATTTCAACTTATACAAGTTGCACAATTTGTAATAAAAAATAAAGATTTTCTACAAATTTGTTTTATACAATAACAAATTTCTTATATACAATTTCAATTTACTTCAATTTTCCTAATTTTAAATAACAATCAAAGATTTAATACATTTTTTTATCTATTTACAATTGTCTTCAATTTGATGGCCTTCAATTTGTTGTTCTTGACTAGTTGTTGTTGGTCTTGAATTCTTCATTTTGGTTGCTATTGTTGTTGTTGTTCTTCTTCTTCTTCTTCTTCCGGCGAGTTGCTCCCACCTTGTTGATGTCGATAATGCTTTTCCTTAGGGTCCTATCTTCAGCCTTCAGCCAGTCTTCTGTGCAGACGAGCATCTCTGACGATTGGGGCTTCAAGCGATTCCTGTAATCAGTTAGAACCCTGCCACTTGTAGAAAATGCACTTTCAGAAGCAACTATAGAAACAGGAGGAGTTAGTAAATTTTTAGCCATATATTTAAGAATACTATAAGTGTGTTCATGGTCTTTCCACCATTGTAAAATATCTATCGAAGAACTAAAAGACTCAGAATCTTGTTGGTTATACCAATGTAATTCATTTGGTTGATTAGTCCTAGGTTTTTTGATTGAATTTGTGCAAGTAAATTAAATGTTCTATCATCAAATTTACTCTTACCCTTACCTTTAGAAGTAGCAGAAGAATAACTAACTAAATAAGTTGTACTACTAGAAGCAAAACATCTATCATAATAATCATACACGTTATTTAATGTCGATTCAAATTTAACTAAAAAAGAAGCGCAATCAATTTCATGATCATCATCCCCAAGTAAATTAAAAAGCATTTCAATTAAACTCTTCGTACCTTCTAATTTGATACGATGATCCATCACAGTAGCAACACAATACAACATAGGAGGAGGGTTAAAATACTTCAAAAATTTTGTGTATGCTAGGTTTTACAATATCACCAACAAAAACATCATCGATCATTTCTTTAAAAGTTTGCATCATAGTAACTATTGAAATAAAAATGCTACTAGAAGTAGATTCATAAAATTTTGAAATTTTGAAAGTTGCGGTTTTAAAAGGTTCTAAAAATTTCAACAAAGATTCGGCATAATACCAATCGACGGGAGTCATTTCAAAATTGTGCATATTTTTTGCATTAAAAAAATCATTGACACATTCTTTATATTCAGTAACAACATGTAGCAAATCAAAAGTAGAGTTTCATCAGGTGTTTAACATTATTTGGAAATTTTCTAAAATGTACATTTTTAAGCCTACACCAAGCTTTCCATTCTTGAAATATGGTGCACATAATGCAATAAAATGTACACAATTTCTAATTTTAACTATATATAGTTCGGCTATTTTTAATGCATCTTGAACACATAAATTTAAAATATGACATCTTCATCTAACATGAAAAATATTGTCAGATGGAGCGATTAATGCAGTTTTTAAAATACTAATTGATGCATTGTTGTTAGGTGCATTATCAAAACTTATACACATAATTTTATCGCGAATATGAAAAACATCACAAATTTCTATAATACGGTTTGCAATTTCATTGCCACTATGGGGATAGGGCAACGCGGCAAGTGATATGATTCTTTTTTGAATAATCCAATCACTGTCAATCCAATGACAAGTTATTCCCATCATTGGAATATTGTTGCAACCCGTCCAACAATCGAAAGTTAAACTAACTCTACAAGTTAAACTTCATAAAATTGCAATCAAAGCTTTCCTCATTTCATTGTACATTTTAAAACAATCCGATTTACAAGTATTCCTAGGGATTCTTCTAAAATGAGGGTTTAAGATAGTTTGATTAAAATTTTCCAAGTCCCTACTATCGGGATAGAAAAATGGTAACTCTTTCTTGATTATTAATTGGGCCATTTCCCTACGAACTAGTTCGAGATCATAAGAGTGGCTATCAACTAGACCGGTTGTAAGGTGGATTTTTTGTTGGCCGGATAGGTCAACAAGAAGTTCTTTATGCACATTTAGGATGTGTCGCTTAATTGTATCCGTGCCCTCACCCATCTTCCATTTGTATGGCTTCGAACTTGTTTTACACACTTTTAAACCTACACCCGATACATTTTCGTCTGGAATATAATCATAAAATTTGCGTCAATCACTACTTTTCCCTCTAGTTTTCCTACTAGTAGCTGGTTGTGTTGTTTCGGTGGCTTGTTGTTGTGGTTCTTGTGTACCCCATTGTTGGGGAGGAGGATCAGGATAGTCTTCGGCGGGTTCATTTTGTGGGACAATTGGAGGCCTACGGGAAGTGCCGGTGGAATCTTGTCCACTTTGGCTACGTCCGCTATCGCGTGATCTAGATGTGTTGATATGTAGTAGTGTACGTAAAAAAATTAAACACAATGTAGGCGCGATAAGTTACCAAAAAAATTTAGAAAACAAGAGGGTTGTGAGAGAGAAAGATCAAAAAACCTAACAAACAAATATAATACAAAAAATTATAACTACAAAAAAAATAAAAATAGAAGGAAGATGGATTTGAAATTTTGATACCGTTCACCGTGGATACTCGTATATAAAAAAACCCGTAAAAATAAGAAAAGAAGTAGAAGTAGAAGTCCGGAATTGAAGACTTAAAGAGAGCTTGGAGGAGAGTTGAAGACTTGATCACTTGGAGGAGAGTTGAAGACTTAAAGACGTAGATGAATTTTGAGTTCGATACGATCGGAATTTATCGTTTGATCGTGTATATGTCTTGCTACCACGTTTGTTGAATTGTTCACAAATTGAAATGAATTGAGTAATAATATTAGAGAGAGTAAGGTGTGAATTTTTTGTTTGGGTTTTCGGGGTATTTATAGGGAAAAAAACAAAAAAACCAAAAAAAAAAAAATAACGGCTAAAAAGAGCTGTTGAAGGCTCTCGGTAACTTACAGCCCGTTGGACACGCGGGTCGAACGGTCGACCTGCGCAGGTCGAACGGTTCGCAACCTGCGGGTCGACCCACGGGTTCGCGGGCGGGTCGAGTACTTTGCATCCGGGTATCGGGCCGGGTTAAATTCGCTATTTTACGATCCGGGTCGACCCATTACTGTTAACGGGTTCGACCCGAACCCGAACCGGAAATTCGCGGGCCGGGTTAAACGAGCGGGTCGCAGGTCGACCCAGCCCATTTGCCATCCCTAAACTGAGGTCAAGATAACTAAACTAGGGGTGGATAACTATTATCCGAACCGACCAATCCGAACCAATCCAATCCGAACCGACCGGTTTTGAACCGAACCAATTGAGGGTTTGGATTGGATCGGTTCTTGATCTTCAATAACCAATTGGACCGGTTCAGTTGTTGGATGAGGCTTTCAAATAACCGATGAAACCGAACCGACCATACCTCTATGCATAAGTCCATAAAAAATATAGTTCTCCTTTAATTTCTTGAAAATACAAATAGTCATTTCTCATTTTCCTTGAGACACAAACAATTTTTTTAAATTTCTTTAATACAAACCGAACAGTTGTTCTACCTATATTTTGGTTCTCCATAATCCTATGTGTTATGTTGTTGAGAAATGCTTGATTTACAGTTTGACCCAACTTAACAAAATCATAAACCTGATGTAATATTTAGTAGTTACTTTAATCATGTCAAGCAGAAATTATTTTCTAAATCTTTTTTATTGTACCTGAAATTCAATTAGCTATGGTTATTGATGTTTCTTTTATGATAATAAACTAAGATTACAGAAGTATGCAAGTGAAAAAGCAGTTTATCTCACTCATTTAAACGTCACCATCTCAAACAATTAGTGCAAAATTCATTAGTGCAAAATTCATTAACAACTTGTGGTTTTATGAATCTTCATTTTAAATTCATTTCTGAATAACAAATAGCAGGTTATTTCTTAAGTTTGATTGAAGTTGATCTTTTAAATTTCAGCAAAATTATGAATGATGTTGAAGGTGAAAAGTAGCACGCCAAACCGACCATCCAATCCAATACAAACCGAGCTTAATCGGCTTGGATGGAAACCAATTCAATTAAGGTTCGGATTGGTTGCGGATGAGAAAATTAAAAAACCGATCTTCTTTGGATCGGTTGTGGATGGTCCATATTAGATCGGATACCGACCGATACCCACCCCTAAACTAAACCTCAGTGCATAATAACAACACAATTTCGTTCTTCAGACATATCATGGAGCGATGCAAATTAAGTCTGATTACATGTTCTTCTCTCTCCACTGTTTGATTCACTTCGTCATACTCGGCATTTCACTCCTACACACTCCTCATGCTCTCCATTGTTTCACCCAAAGCCAAATCAGGTTGTGAGTTCTTTACCGTGCGGACCATGACCACCCTACTTGTCTAAGTTATGAAAATGAACATTACCCACACAATGGCCAAAGCAGCTACAAGGCTATTACAAGAGTTGTCTTCTTCATTTGAGTTTGGGTCTGTGTTTGCAATTTGCATTTGACTGTTGTTTGTTCAGTTTTTTTCCATTTTCTGCTGTATGTTATACGAGGATTTATGATATGCCATCAAGAAAGGTAAAAAAGAAAATAAAACAATTTTTCAAAAAAAAAAAAAAAAACACGTATGTGATATGCCTCATAACTCTAGCAGGTTTTCGGAAATCAATTTATTTACTTCTTATACTTTTACTCCTTAAATCAGATTCTTACAACGCAAACCAAATACAAATCAACATTTTTCTGAATCAAACCACAATTACAAGACCAATACGACCACAAAGCAATTTGTTAAGTACCACACACAGTCCAATGCTCGTATCATATCCGATAAGGATAGAAATGAAGGAACGATCCATCTCAAGCATTCCACGTGGTCGAAGCTGCCAAATCAAGCACACTCAGACTCAGACTCAGTTAGCATCAATGAATCCAAAAAAAAAAAAAAATGTATGAAAGTATGCAGTAAAAAACACAAACACTTGGTAACAAACAGAAAACCAACTGTTTGATAAAATGCTTAATTTCATCGACTTACCACTCCGAGAAACGCTCCAGTACTTGTCATCATACCCCAACGCCCAGAAGAAATACCCTCCCAGCCCTCGCCCCTTCGCATACTGGATCTTCATCACTACTGACTTCGGGTCATCGTACCCAACCCAACTAGTCCCAGTGTACGAGTATGTTGACACAGTCGTGCCACTGTACACAACAGTCGCACTGTTATTCCTGTTGAACTCTACAGTATCTGAGTAGAGCAAAATGCCCTTGTCGCCAGGTCCCACTGCCACTGCAGGTGCTCCGATCCCGTTATCTGATGCGTTTTTCAGCTGCCACGTGTGGCCGTAGAGGGGGATGCCCATGGAAAGTTTGTGGGCTGGAACGCCAGCAGATATCCATGATTCGATGCCGTGGCTGGTGCTGATGTTGCTAGTCGGGTCATAGAGTGCGGCTGGCGCACCGGTTGCGGTTGTGTCCCAGCTGCCATGGTAGTCGTAGCACATGGCATTGATGAAGTCCAGGTTGAAGCCCATTGTAGATGCTGGGTAGGACCTGTTCGAGAAAATTTTATTAAATATTTAGTTGGTATGTACCGCAGCAAATTTCTAACTCTGAAGACTTTCCTGATCCATTCCCCCACAAAAAAAAAAATCAAAAATTTTAACCTTTGAAACACTGAATTAAATTCATCATGTAACAATTAATTCTAATGCTCCGGATGTTTGGACCTTCTCGAATCATGTTATTTGAATGGCCCGTAAACACTTTCAAATATGCATCTTATTTACTTGTTCTTGGATCCAAAACCCTGTTGCACAAGGTTTAACACAATATTACGCAACTAAGTCGGAATTGTCACAACCAATTTGGATATCGTGAATCGCTTCCGGCTCTTGTAGCTACTCTTCTCTTTGAAGACATGCATGATTAGTCATGACGGTGTTGTTTCAATTTTCTTTTTCAGTAGAGGTACTGTTTATTTTTGTGGCTCCTGTATTGTACTTTTGAGTTGGGGTTTTATTTGCTATAGCTTTTGCCATGACTAATACTTAAAAAAATAAAATAAATAAAAATCACTATGTTTAACTAAGGCACAGATTTGGTTGATGAGATGACTAGGTCAAAAACAAGGTATGCAATCTGGATGTAGGTGCTGCGTAGCTTTGTTATTTTGTGAGAAAAAAGTACATAGATAATAACGACATGGTCATCACTGAAAGCTTAAGTTGTTCTAAGATAAACTACTCTAGTACTCTTAGTGGATTTGGCCCACAATCAACTTAGAAGAGATAAACCAATGGAAAACGGTCAGACTCTTATATTATGGGAGAACACCAAACTCCATCGAAAATTAAAAAAATAATAATTCAAAAAATGACAATTATCATGAATAGTGAGTTATTTAGCCGTGAACACTTAATAATAACAACAAATTCTTTATCCTAAATTTTAGAGTTCCCAATTCACATTTATCACAGTAAGTTGAAACTTTTCAATTAACTATGTATAAGTTTTTCATCAAAAAATTAAAACTAAAATTTGTGAGGTGAAAATTCGGCTAGCTTGAACTACTTGAGACTCCCTGTTATTTCCGAGAGCTGCTACTTCATATAAAGATATTTCCAAGAGATGAGGACGGCTTTGTATGCACCCTTTTGTCTGTTCTGTTTTTCCAAAGAATCTTTCTCGTTTGAAATTTTCTTGATAGCTCCTTTTAGCTTTCACTTATGATGATCAGGGCCGGCCCTGAGTTCCGGGGGCCCTAGGCGAACTTCCGAAATGGGCCCTCCCTGCCCCATACATTTAAAAAAAACATGCAAAAAAAATTTTACGCGCGAAATGCGTGCCTATATTTACAAGGGAAGTTTGAAATTGGGGGCCCCTAAAATCGCGATTTCGGCGGGGGCCCGAGGCGGCCGCCTTGCCCGCCTACATATCAGGGCCGGCCCTGATGATGATCCAATCTAAAGTCCTCATTGTACAAAGTAATTAGAAAAGATTATTCATATTACATGCGAAAATAGCTTTTGCAAACTTCTAAGAGCATCTAGTCCTTAGACTCAAAATTTTCATATTTGTCATTTAGAAACAGGAATTTCTAGTTGGGCTTGTAGTCGTTGAAATTCAAAATTTGGTCCAACGGTGGATGATCATTTTAATTTTGAATCTCAGTCGTTGGTTATAAAAATAAAATCAGCCCAAAACATTTATAAAAAAATAAATTTGTACGCATACGAACAAATAATAATTCCTATAGGTCTATTCCATCTCATCCCTTAATCAAATAATCAAATCAATCTCAAATTAACATTATATGCATAAATAATCATATAGGCTCTATTCTATAGAAATTAAAAATACAAATGGGGGGAAAATATCAGGGACACTCGTCCGTCCCTTTTTTTTATTTTAAAATTTCACTCGGACGCAAGATGCGTCCGATTTCTTCAGTGGGGTTTTTTTTAGTCCGACTGACACATTTTTAAAATAAAAAAATATTATTTTATTTTTTTTAATTCTTCAAACGGCAGATCATCTTGCGTCTGAGACAATTTTTTAAAAACCGATGCAAGATGATCTTTTGATTCCTACATTGTGAATTTTCTATATCTTCTCTCAAATATAGACGACTACTATTCATTTTTTTCCAAAATTTGAAAATATCGTAAACAACTACAGTATCTGATTTCTATATTTTCCAAATTTTGGAAATATAAGGTTCGACTACAGATGCTCGAAATAAAAGTGCTCATAGTTGAAATTCACTGTTCATAATTTTTCTAGTAAAAGTCATGTTTTTTTAAAAAGTGAAATCAAATTAGATAAATAATACAGACAATACATTTGTTTTTTCTCCTATACTAGTTATTAGCCTACTCACAGGAATCGAGTTATAAAATAAACAGATGGAAAGTCCGAGCAAGAATGGGGGAACGGACTTTATTTTGTATTCTCCGATATTGTAACTTCTTTTGATGTCGTACAGTTAGATTGTTAAGATGCGACGTGATCGTAATTTATTTTGCTTTGTAATCAATTCTACTCTGTTTCGTTAATCATTCGTTAATGAAACGATGACTGACGAGATTATCTTTATTCTCCGAAGAAAAAAAAAAAAAAAAAAAAAAAACTTTCAACATGTAGCCTACCACCATTGTGATGAAATTGAATTACTAGAAGCAATCTTACAGTATCAATTATAAACTCAATCGAAACGGAGAACGTACACCAAGTCAATTAATCTAAGTGCACTAACCTTGTGACTCCCCCTAGTGGCACAGTCGATGCATAATAAACCGCGGCCGACAGCAACAGCCTCGGCCGCTTTGTCTCGACCGCCTCGTTGTCGACCGCCTTCCTCCACTCCAAAGCCAAACTCCCCAAGTCAGACATCTGCCCCACGTCCGCGGGATACTCCCAATCCAAATCCAATCCATCCAAACCAAACTTCCTCGCAACCTCAATAGTCGATTTAATAAAAGCGGCCCTATTGACCTCACTACTAGCCATGCTACCAAAAGTTGTGAGGTTGCTTGCCCCACCACCTACGGTCAACATGGCCTTGACAGCGTACTGGTCTGCGTGGGCCGCAGCGACAAAGCCCGGGATGGCTTCAGCGTCGAAGTCGGTGATGACGAGAGCGAAGGAGGTGGGGTCGGGCTGGACGAAGGCGTAGTAGACGTGAGTGAAGTAAGGGAAGTGGATGGAAGTGGCGGGAAAAGTGGAGTTGCGGTAGGACGGCCAGTAGCCGGCTTTGATTGACATTGTGGAGGGAAGGAAAGTGGAGGCTAGGAAGAGAAGGAGACAAGTGGAGGTAGAGTAGTAATTATGCATGGTTAGTTTTTGGTTTGATTGAGTGTTGATTTCTTTGTGGGATTAAGGGATTGGTGGAGGCAATAAGGATTGAGAAATTAGGAAGATTTTATAGGAAGAGAACGGGGGGTTTGGGAGCACCCGAAGCAGTGCCGTGGGGGTAATGCGGAAAATTTTGTTTGTACCCATGCTTTTGTGCTGATTAACTTTGTTTACTTTTTTTTCTTTTAATACATTGATGTTGGAGACAACTAATTTATTTTCATAAAAAAATGACTACAGTCATCTGCTTCATTAATGATAATTAACGAAACAGTCTACAATATTACATAGTATGCCTGTAGGCCCCAAAACAACCAAAAGTGTCCCAAAACAACGCTGCCGCCTCACTAGCCACACGAGGCAATCTACCAAAAGAAAACAAATAACAGCTACTCCTCAATCTCCCATATTCTAACTGTCGCTCAAATGTTGCCCTGCCTGATAGTCAGCTACTCCTCGTCCTCCTCCAAATGCAGTCTCTTATTGGATCCGAAGTACCCTGTCCATTCATGAATACAAAAGTAAATTTTGTGGATCAGAACTGAACATCTACGATCAATACAAAAAAACACAAGTCGTTTCAGTCTAGCCATAGGTTCCAAATCGTAGAAGCAACCACTATTTCCCAATCAACTCTATCCTCCTTCCCAGTACTATTAGATCTACGCATACCCCACACCTCCGTACTCGATTGAGGACACTCTACAATTCCAAATGAAGGACCCATAACCCCCCAGACCATTCTCACACGAGTGCAATTAAAAAGAATGTGATTCGTATCTTCCTCCTGGGTTTGACATCTAGCAGCAAACAATGTTGGAGACAACTATTACTCTCTCTTCTTTTTTAGTAAAGTTTAATATTTTACTTATGTCTATTTGTATGTCCTCTACATGTGGTTTTTTTTTTGGCTGGGTTATAAAAGTATGTTGCGAATTGTGATTTTTATGGAGCATAAAATGCCTATGATGTGCACTAATTTCTTTTTTTTAATAAGAGAAAATATGATATATAGTCACCTTGTTTTATTAATAAAAAAATTAACAAAGCAAATCCAAAATATTGGGCCAAATAAACAACCTACAGTACAGAAAATAAAACAGAACCACCAATTATACATGGGAGGGTGGGACAAATGGACAAAAACTGTAAAGCAACATGACCAGTACCGACAACAAGCTGTTTCTCCAACAAAATCCTTCAGGGTGGGCCATTGATCCGAAAGATAGCTATCTCTACGATAACACACTCGTTCTTTAAGTGATTTATGAAGCAACACGCTAGATGATAGGACAATCTGGACCCCTTCTTGGACCCGAAAGATAACCTCAAAACCTATACTAGATCTCATCCAAACCCCAATTAATTTCCTCTGTTATTGTACTAGCACCTATTCTCGACCCAGTCATAATAGCTTGGCCCATTATAAATGTATGTACGTCATTTTAATTTCGTGCGCCACTCACGTGGTACGCGCACACGCACCTAAAGTGAATCGGGCGAATTTTTTGGTGCCTAACCGTTTTGAAATTCAAAATTTGAAACGCCTGCTAACAGCGGAAAACACCTCTCCTATGAAGGCATAGTGCATCAACGAAGGCGTTGGCGATGGGGGGACCCTAACATTAGGCCCAACCCTCGCAGTCCTACTGCATCGGCTGTCGCTCACTCACCCGCACTGCCTGCCTCTCTAAGAAGAGCAGCCAGAAAGCGCCTTCATCTTCCAGATCTTCTTCACTCTCTCACTCAGACCCAAACTTAACCTCAATCTTCTCATCACACAATCACTCTTTCACTCCCACTCTCTCTCTTTCCCTCACAATTCACCACCATATAGAGTAGTGAGGAGCATATTATCCTCTCTCTCTCTCCCACACTCATAATTAACATCCATATAACAAAACACAAAGAAAGCTATCAAGTGGCTCTCCTTCAATCTCCCAAAATCAAAGGTCCAGATTTAATCTCACAAAACACATTCCCCCCCCCCCCCCCCCCAAAAAAAAAGTTTTTCCCAAAAACTCAAATTCAAATCCCCACTGCTTTATATATTTATCTCTCTCTCTCTCTCTCTCTCTCTCTCTCTCTCTCACTCTATATATATATATATATATATATATATATATATATATATATATAAACTTTTATACCACAATTTCTAATTATTTTTCAACATATACTAATGAAAACATGGACTTTTATTTACAACTAATTATTGTCATACTATTCAAACTTGAGTTATATAATTGTTGATCTATTGTTTACAGAGCTTTTCATATGCTATATCGTTCTGAAGGCGTGCCGTAGGCACGGGCCCACAGGAAAATCTAGTTCCTGTATACAATCCAAACAAATTCACACCTATAAAGATAGCAGTGAAGAGTAATTCTCCTCTCTCTAACTCACAACCAAATCCCAAACCAGCGCACATGCACCCAAGGTATAGATGCACGCTAATTTCTAAATACACTTTGGAAAGATAAGGTCGTCTACATACAAAAATATTAATAAATAATAGAATGACTATGGGACATGGATGGATGACTTAGAGCATCCACAATGGAGTTTTCTATTTTTTAGCAAAATGAAAAGTATAGGAATAGAATAGATGTGAACTTGTGCAATGGTGTTTTCTATATTTTAGAAGAACGAGATAACTTGTTTCGTCCTAGTGTTTAAAAAAAAAAAAAAAAAAATTAAAACCCATGGGACACAACATGATGTTGTGTCCGATCAAATTTGTGATCAAACGGGACATGTTGTCCCGTTTGAGGGGGTTTTAATTTTTTTTTTTTTTTTTTTTTTTTTTTTTTTTTTTTTGGTGGAAAGGACGATACAACATGCATGTATCGTCCGACCCTATTTATATATATATATATAGGGGTTGGTTCGGGTGAGAACCAACCCTGGGGTGAGAACCTAAGGGCCTCTCCCAACCACTCATCAAATCATTTTGTATGGCTGAGATTATGCAACTACATAATAAGGTAATAGATCACATTGTACAGATTTTTTTTTGTGTGACGGTTAAGGCAAATTTGGTCAAACTGGAGAGAGAAATAATTTATTTCCGTAAAATATGGGAGAAGATTTTGTATCCCAAATTAATAGCAACTGCAGAATCATTTAATTTTATTGATATGACAGTCAGTTTTTATTGTTGCTAAATATAAAATATTTGTTGCTACGTACAATGCAGTTAGTTGCTATTCAAAAAACATTCAGTTGCTATATGGAAACTGACAGCATGTAATTGATATGACAGTCAGTTTTTATTGTTGCTAAATATGAAATATTTGTTGCTACGTACAATGCAGTTAGTTGCTATTCAAAAAACATTCAGTTGCTATATGGAAACTAACAGCATGTACAACATAAATTTGCAAATTGATAAACAAACAATATATATATGTCGCGTAATAATCTGTGATCTTCATTCCTTTTATTTCGCGGTCAACAGCGCTTAATTAAAGGGATTCTCATCTTAATGCAAATATTAATTAATCTTATTGCTTAATTAAAGGGATTCCTTTTATTTCGCGGTCAACAGCGCTTAATTAAAGAGATTCCCATCTTAATGCAAATATTAATTAATCTTATTGTTTAATTGAAAAAAATCTTGACCGTTAAGATTAAGCAGATGAGTGGCTGGGATAGGCCCTTAAGATCTCACCCCAGGACATGGTTCTCACCTGAACCATATCCTATATATATATATATATACACACACACATACGGGACGAGACAAGTTGTCTCGTCCGATTGTAATAAAAAATATTAGATATATTGAGACGATACATCATGTATCGTCTTCTATATTCTCAAATTTGCTAGCCCACTTCTCAAATATGAGAATCGACTGTAGCTAGTTTGCTATTTTTTAACAAAATAGCAAACGACTGCAGATGTCGATTCTCATATTATTCTCATAATATGAGAATTTGAGAAATATAGCAAACAAATGTGGATGCGCTTAGTGTAGATATATAACATTTTGAGAGAAATTCGGAGTAAAGCATCAATCGCATTAATAATATATAACACCAATGTACATGAGCACAAATGAAAACAAACACAATTAACGCACTGGTTAATTTGAGATAAGAGAGAATTATAGCTGCCTACTATGATAAGCTAAAACTAGTGTTACCCTGTACAAACTGCACACTCTAAAATAGTTTTGCGGGACTTATAAAATTATACAGAACTCCAAAAAAGTGTAAGAGAATTGTGAGAAACTTATGAATACCATCCCTACCGTAATTACCGAAATCTTCATTATCATCCTCATATAAGCTGATGATTTAGAGAACCACTACTAAACCATAATGTTTTCTAATCTAATATTATTAAAGCTAAAAAAATGCATGCAATGAAAGATGTCGCAAGTTCAACTAATTTATGTTAACAGGTATATTATAACGTCATTAACATTCAGTTTATATGTTATACATTATAAACCATGTATTATAACACATGTAAGGATAAAGATGATATACTAAGAAAATCATATAAAATAATTTTATGAATTGTGTTTGCTTAAAAATCTAATTAATCTAAGTTAGGGTATGGAGGTGGGTTTGGGAAGAGACGTGAGATTTTGTGAGACTGAGAAATTGGGAGGAGAAGAGACTGCGTTTGAGGGTTGGGGTTTTTATTTTATTTTGATTTTTTAATAAAATCATGCGTAATGCACGTATTAGTTAAATAGAAATCTGTACTCTTTCTCTCCTTTATTTATTTTAAAATAGAGAAAGGAGAGAGTGGTTGACATTCTCTCATATTAGTATAATATATAGATATCATTATATTTTAACAATAAACAAAACTTAATTTTTGATAGTCCTTCCTCTTAATTATAACCGTAATCGGAAACAATATCTTTTTTCTAATCCACCAAATCTATAACCAATCATGTTTACACTACAAGAAATTTGCCATATACCAACGGACACCTATAGTGACGGATTACTAAAACCATGGGTATAGACATTGTATACCTACAGACGTATAATAAGCTGTGGGTATAGGTATCCTATAGCTTTAGAGTTTTTAATCCGTAGGTATAGATTTAGGCTTTAGGTTTTTAATCCGTAGATCTCCATCCATCTCATCTCTCTCCATCTCTCTCCTATCTCAAAACTACAGATCAAAACCCCTCAAATCTCTTCAAAACCCTAAATCCCCAAAATAAAAATTCTCTCCCTAAAATGTAGACCCGTCTCTCCCCAAAATCGAAACCCTATATCCCCGACAGATTGAAACCCTAAATCCCCAACAGATTGAAACCCATCTCTCCCCAAAATCGATCGACGTCCTCGACGCTGTCTCTCTCGCCGACGTAGACCTCATCCTCGATGGTCGACGACCTGATCCTCGACATCGTTGTCTCTCCTCGACGTCTGCCTCGAAATAAGACCTCGACTTCACTTCGTCACAGTCGCGCGTCTCTCCTCAACTTCGCTTTTGAGGGTGATGATTTATACCTTGTGTGATTGTTGTTTATAGTTAATTTGTTTGTCTGCTTAGCCTTTTCTGTCTGTATCTGTTTTCCTTTAATTGATGGTAACCCGTATGCGACTCAGGACTTTTATTTGGATTTAGTCGAGGAAAATCGGAGAATTACTCCACGTGATTATCTTGAGTTAGCATTGACGCCGATGCAAGGCGGAGGGCGAGACATATCTTCTAAGAATGAGGTAATTTATGCCTTCTTTATTATCTAATATGAGTGGTTTTATACTAGTGCCAGAAGAGTTTGATGGAAAATATGTTTTCTTCACATCACTATAATTATTACTGCCATATTCCTTCATGTTTAGTTGTTGATCTTCAATTATGGATAACAGATTCGGGAGTCTATTCGTGCTCTTTTCCCTGATAGAGAATGTTTTACACTTGTGCGACCTTTGAACAATGAAAAGGACCTCCAACGCCTCGACCAAATAGCTGTAAGTCATTTTTTATTTCCTTAAAATTTTGTTTCCTTAATTCTATTTATGTAGTTGCTTTTTTTGTGGAGCTTTTTAAATAATGTAGGTTTTAATGTTTTTTTTTAATTTTAAAAATTGTGTAGTTAGAGAGGTTGCGACCAGAATTTAAATCAGGCCTTGATGCATTGACAAATTTTGTGTTCGAAAGAACCAAGCCTAAACAACTGGGAGCTACTGTCATGACGGGTCCCATCCTGGCTGGTCTTACACAGTCTTTCTTGGATGCTATTAACAATGGTGCTGTGCCTACCATAACTTCTTCATGGCAGGTTAGTCTATCTTCAGAAGGTTGTATCTTCCTTTGACTTTCATTTTATATTTCATATTCGTTTTATTAATGAATCATTGTTTCTCATTCACTTTGTTGCTTACAATGATTGATGGCATTGGTTGAACGGGCATGATTAATTGTTTGTCAGTCTTGAACAAAGATGGAAAAATTATTCCAGAAGTGAGATGAATTAACCATTTGTTATTTGTGCCCCCCCCCTGTTCAATAGAAACTTCTGTAAGTGCCACCAGGTCTAATGGTAAGTCTCTTGGCTTGTGAGCAAGAGGTCTTACACAGGAGAGATTTGATTAGTTTTTCTTTATACTTCATTCCAAATGGAAATGAGTTTCTTTGAACATACATGGAGGGTTGTATGTCTGACTGAGATGAGTTTCACTTTTTATTATTTGATGTATCTGTATGAGACACCACAAATTTGTAAAATGTGAGGCATGTGTGACTTTCATCTGGTATGTCAGTTGATTGATTTTCTGGTATGCTTCTCCAGAACTACTCTGTAGGACTTACTGAATGATTTCTTATATGCATATTTGTTCAGAGTGTTGAAGAGGCAGAATGCCGCAGGGCTTATGATTCTGCTACAGAGATCTACACATCATCTTTTGATCGCACCAAGCCAGCAGATGAGGTATTTGTTATCCCTCTTTCACCTTATCTCTACTATATATGTACATGCAGATCATGATCAAATGTTCAGATTATATCAATTCATATTTCTTAAACCCTAGATCATCCATTTAGAACCTTGCATCATTTGATTCTTAGACATTCTAGATGGCATGTATCATATATTGTTTTTGCATCCTAGATCTAGATGATGTATATCTATTTGAATTGCCCCCCCCCCCTCTCTATATATACACACGGTCATATACATGTGTGCATGTACAATATATATGTGCATGGGTTAGTAATATTGTATAACCATGGCCATCATCATTTGTCTTCTCTCATAAATAGGGAGTAAGCCATAAAGCACAAGGATCCTTGATAGATGTGAGGATGTTTTCCAGCTGGCTGAGAACGTGATTTCTACCCTCTTTATTAGTGCAAGATTCTTGGCCAAGAAATTGTTATAGATTAGATCTGTTAAATTGATGTAATTGATGTGAATACTCTTTCTGCACAAAACACATTCGTCCAGGATGAGTTCAGGGAAGCACATGAAGATGCTGTGCAGAAAGCGCTTGCTGTTTTTAATTCTGATGCTGTTGGCACTGGCTCCGCACGTCTGAATTATGAAAAGCTTCTTCACAATTTCATCAGAAAGACGTTTGAGGTAGCTTCCAAATTCATTTTGCACTTCGATTTTTTAATTAGTGAGAAACCTCAATTTGGAGTTTCATATTTAAAAGGCAGATTATCTTGAGAAATTCTAATGCAATTCGACGCACTTGAAACATGACTTTATAGAAATCTTGAAGCAATTTGATGACTATTAAATTGTGATATATACTTACTCTATGGTATCTGTGTTAATGTATTTGTAAAAATCAACAGACATGTCACGAATTTCAAAGCCAATCCAATGGCTACAGTAGTGTGGACTTTTATCCTGTAGAGCTTGTATTTCCAACTCACATACACATTAGTGCACATTCTTCATTCTTATAGTTACTAATGACTGAAAAAGCAGCTCATGTTTTCACAAATATTAAAGTTATAGGTGCTGTATCTACTTAAATAGATTTGACAGAACTTTTGTAGTCCAACTTTCTATACAGACAAACACATGTTACATAAATGTGCAACGATCCTATTCCAGGTCATTAATCATTATCTGTCTAATCATTTTACATTTGTATTGGCATGCCAATGCTTTTTCTATATGAAAAATTCTCATAATTTGTTTTTGGACATGCAACAAGTAAACTAAACTAAGAATATGGTTGAAACTTAACTATCTCTATAGCTGTGTGAAGAAAATTACTGCCTTTCTGTCAATAATTTGTATCCAGTTCTAGAACTTTGTATTTGATTAGAATACACTTCATTACATTCACAAACTCTTATCAACTGGAGTAGCATGAGAAGGTCATTCTTTTAGCACAGTTTAAGTATATTTGACCAAGGCAATTTGTTAAGAAAATAACATTGCTGCGAAATAAAATAGAAAATTCAGAAAGAGAACAAGATCCTAGATTTACTTTATTCGGTCAATGTGACCAACATACAGAACAAGCCCCCAAACAACAATACACACTGCCACTGAAAGAGTTACAATCTGCAATCCTCGGCACTTCTTACAGCATCTCTCTGATTTCTTTTTTCCTCTCTTTGTTTTCTAATTACATTGACTGCATAACTATGGTGAGGGAAGTTCCTCCTCTATAGTGTATGCCTTCAAATCATTATCCTTACTACAGTCACGTACCTTACAAACTCTCCCAGAGTTCCTATTACGTAATCTTTATTTTTCTCTTTTGGGTTTATAATTTGTGTCAATGTTTCCAGGGACAACTAAGATTAAGAACTTGAATGACAACATCGGCTCTTTGGAAGTGAAGCTAACAAGCGAGGACTTGAAAGAAATTTCGGATGCAGTGTCTTCTCAAAATGCAGCTGGAACTAGATCCTTTGGTGTCAGAGAATCTTACACCTGGAAGTACGCGAATACACCTGCACCTGGTAGTAATCCACCAGCATAAAATTTATGTTATGAGAAGAGTAAACATGTCCTCTACTGGGATTTATGAGAAGAGTAAATTTATGTTATTTAAATAATTTTTGTAATCTGAATTTGACATGCTTGTAATACTTCATTAATTTTTAATATGATTGAAGTTTAATTTTATTTAATTTTGTTTCATAAACACATGTATTTATTTCATTGTGTATTTGGTTTATAATTGAATTAATATTATAAAAGAAAATATTAAATTATCATAAGCGTAATTAATAAGAAAAAATTGTGTATAGAGCGATGGGTATATATTCAAATAATTAGATGCGAAAACCATCGCTAAAACCTATAGCAATGGAGCTTCAACCGTGGGTATAGGAAAGCAAAATGTGTCTTTAAAACCTATACCAACGGATACGAAACCGTGGGTATAACTCCAAGGTTTTGTCCAACGGGTGAAAAAACCGTCGCTATAGGCTATAGTGACGGCATTTTGCCGTGGGTATAGCTAATTAAAAACGACGGAAAAAAATGTCCGTTGGTATAGGTTTTACGGGCTATACCTACGGTTTTGCGCCTTTTACCTACGAATTTTTGCTGTCACTATATGTCAAATTCCTTGTAGTGTTAATTCAAAGGTGCTCAATGCTTATCCTGAAGGTATCACATAATTATAAAGTTTCATGATAAAATGAGGAGTTAAGAGTCACATCGATTTAAGTCGGTGAGAAGATGTATTTGGAAAACTAAAGAATAGAACTGATCATTAAGTTCACTCTTTTTCAGCTTCCAATACTCAGCAAACTCTAATATTGACCATTAATAAAAGATACATTTTTCCTGCACATTTCTTCCTTCATCTATTGGGCTGCTTTTGTGTTTAAATGCTTAGATCTGTAGTGGTTTAAACTCAAAATTCTATATTTGGCTTTTAGAAATAGAAATTTTGAGTTGCACTTGTAGTTGTTGAAATTCAAATTTTTGTTCAACGGTGGATGATCGTTTTAATTTTGAATCTCAGCTATTGGTTTTAAAATAGAGTAATGCTACATCCACTACCAATTTCACTATATTTCATTTCACTGCCTTAAGTGGCACATTCCAATAGGTAGGAGAAGATAGAGTAGGTGGAAGAACTCTACAATAGGAGTATGCCACCTAAGGTAGTGAAGAAAATTGTAGTGAAATTGGTAGTGGCTAAAGCATTACTCTTTAAAATAATAAAAAAATGGGTTTATAACATGTATATCCCTAATAAATATTTGAATATCACATATACCCCTCACAAAGTGTATTTTCACATTTACCCCTAACAATGTGTATCCAACTTCTTAGTTACCCCTTAAGTTAAAACTACTCTAAAAACATAAAAATATATGAAATATACAGTTATGTTTAATAGATTTTATGTAAAATGGCTGAAATACCCTTCCTCTACTAGTTAAGCTTATTCCTCTTACTTTTTATAAACTAAATCGTCTTTAAAACCAATTGAAACACGTCAATCATTCTCAATTTTTCTACAGTTTTCTTAATAAATGGACAAATCTACAATATATCTTTATAATTTCATCTTCATCATCATGTTTTCTAGCCAAATTCGCCACTAATCATATAAGTTTTAAATACACGTAATTTGAGGATAAATAAGAAATGAGCTCATATTGTTAGGGGCATATATGAAAATATACATTTTTGAAGGGTATATATGATATTAACATATTTGTTTGGGTTATGTGTTAAAAATCCTTAAAAAATTGAGTCCAAAACATTTATAAAAAAAAATTGTACACATATGAACACATAACAATTCTTATAGGCTCATTCTATCTTATCCCTTGATCAAATAATCAAACCAATCTTAAAATAACTTTATATGCATAAATAATCCTATAGGCTCTATTCAATATAAATTAAAAATACAAAAAGGGGAAAAATCTCAGGGATGTTGCGTCCGTCCCTTTTTTCTATAAAAAAAATTCGCTCGGACGCAAGATCGTCCGATTTCTTCAACAATTTTTTTTTCTTTTAGTCAGACGCAAAATGATTTTGCGCCCGACACATTTTTTTAAAAAAAAATTGATCAGATTCAAGATCATCTTGCGTCCGATCTGTTTATTTATTTGTTTTTTTAATTCTTCATACGTAATGCGTTTAAAAAAAATGATCGGATGCAAGATCATCTTGTGTCCGGTCTGTTTATTTATTTGTTTTTTTTAATTCTTCATTCGCAACGCGTTCGAGAAAATTTTTTAGAACGTACGCAAGATGATTTTGCGATTCCTATATTTGAAAATTTCCTATACATTCTCTCGAATATAGACGGCTACTGTTCAAAATTTTCCAATATTTGAAAATATAGAAAACAACTATAGTGTCGTTCCCTATATTTTCCAAAATTTGAAAATATAGGGAACGAACTACTGATGCTCTTACAATGCTTTCTTCACTATATACTCAATTCCATCAACTACAAAATATGTGGTTGTTACAAAGTTGCATCAAATTCATTATATGAAATTCTTAAGTTATTGCAATCTGTTAATTGTCATGGTAGTGTGTGTGTGTGTATATATATATATATGTCATAGTAGTGTGTGTGTGTGTCTATATATATATATATATATATATATATATATATATATATATATATATATATATATATATATATATATATATATATATATATAAGGTTTGCCCGTTGACACGTGCCTACGGCACGTCTTCGGAACGATGCATCTTGTTTGATCATATAAAATAGTTTTGGAGGTCCAGGAAATTAAATGAAGTAGCAAACATAGAGAAACTTTTGAGGGTCCAGCAAAAAATATTTTATATGATTTTTTTTTGTTTTTTTTTGAATTATTTTTAAATTTCTTAAAGTTTTTAATTTTTTAAAAATTTCTGATATTTTTATTTTCTTAATTTTTTTGAATAGAAGAGGGAGGGAGAGAGAGAGAGAGAATTTTTTTTTAAAAATAAATATAGGAGTTGTTTTGGGTGGGGAATTTGAATTTGAGTTTTGGGGAGAAACTTTTCGGAGGGGGGGGGGGGGGGGAATATGTTTTGTGAGGTTAGATCTTGGCCTTTAAATTTTGAAGGGATTGAAGGAGAGCCACTTGATAGCTTTCTTTGTGTTTTATTTATATATTATATACTAGATTTGTCCGTGGGCACGTGCCTACGGCACGTCTTCGGAACGATACAAAACACGAAAAGCTCTGTAAACAATAAAACAACAATTATGTAGCTTAAGTTTGAATAGTATGACCATAATTAGTTGCAAATAAAAGTTCATGTTTCCATTAGTATATGTTGAAAAATAATTATAAATGGGGTTGTAAAATCTAACTTCTTATAACTTTAAGTGTGGAAATGATGAAATTTAACTGTTGAAGAGTTATTTGCTATTTAATATAACATTGCCAAAAAAACTATAAAAATTCTGAAAATTTACAAACCTGAAATCTTAAAATCTAAATTTCTAAGTAAATAAAGAAAGAATGGGAGAGAGAAATAGGGAGAGAGAAAAAGAGAGAAATATGAAAAAGTGAATAGAGAGAAGAGAGAGATAGTAATAAAGTAATGGGTTTTTTTAGTTTTGGGGGAAAATATTTGGTTTTGGGGTTTGAAATTTTGGGGGGAAAATATGTTTTGTGAGATTAGATCTAGACCTTAGATTTTGGGGGGATTGAATGTGAGCCACTTGATAGCTTTCTTTGTGTTTTATTATATATATATATATATATATATATATATATATATATATATATATATATATATATATATATATATATATATATATATATATATATATATAGTACGACCGATGGCGCTGGGAAGGCTACCGATGGACTGCAACAGAGGGAATTTCAGGGAAATTTGGGAGAGAAAGAGTGAGCATTTTTTTTAGGTTTTTTCTTCTCTTTTGTTAATTAAAATATGTGTATTATACGTGCTAATGTAGATGTAAATTTCTACATTTACTCTCATTTCTCGATTTCAAAATAGAGAAACAAAAGATGAGGTAGACCTACTAGTATAATATATATAGTATAGTATGGTATAAGCGAAGAATCGAAGAGTTGTTAACTCTAAAATTTAGCTACTACATCCGCTAATAACAACTTCCAACGTGCTAAATTAATGAGGAGAAGAAGAAATTTGTATATGAAATTAACTGAACCTCACCTAGTTTATATTCAATATCGAAAAAAGGATACACCAACCACACACATAAATCTACATCAGTTTGATGTTAATCTTTTTATTTTTATTTTTAAATGACATCATCATTGTTTAATTAATAAAATAATAACGAAACGGATAGCATATATTATACTAAATCAAAATCTAACATAATCAAAATGACATTACAACTAACTACAACAACCAATCAAAATAAGACATAAGAGTTGTGCCCTCCCTTTTGCGTGATGTGCCCTCCGGTCCTATTGCTCCTCCAAGTACAACCGCTTTTTTGTTCCTGCCTGGCCTGTCCGAGCGTGAATAGAAACAAAGATTTTATGCATTATAATCGAAAATTTATTATTAATATTGCGAAAACAAAGTTCATTACGGTCTAGCCATAATTTTCACATGGTTGCAGCCACTAAAATATCCCAGGATATTCTGTCATTTTTGTTGACTATGTTTTCTCTCAAATGTCCCCATACCTCTATAATCGAACAAGGTACCTCCATACTCCCAAAACCTAGACATAGAACTTCCCACGTTATCCTGGCCCTATGACAGATGAATAAAATATGATTACTATCTTCTTCACCATTGGCGCATCTAGAACAACTCACACCAATCTGCATATTTTGTTTCTGTAAGTTGACCCTATATAAGATAGCATCCTTGTCCACCAACAATAGAAATGCCTAACTTTTTCGGACGCGTTTGTATTCCAAATAATATTAGCTTCATTACTTTATATTCCTCCGTCATTTAGCCATCTATACATTGATGTCAACAAGAACGTTTCCGTCGATCCTATATTCCAGATTCTCTCATCCTTGTATCCTGGGTACATTGATGTTAATCTTTTGCGGATTTGTGGTGAACGAAATAGATCCATAGCCCTAGATGACCCTTCTTATTTCCCCAAATAATTAGAGGATCATATTTTGTCCTACTCGAATAAATATTAAAAAAAGTCAGTGGAACTCTTCCAACTCCATCGAAGAACTTTATATATGTCTTAGTAATATTGATTATACTACAATATCAAAACACTTTTTAGTACTATGCAACTCTCAATATTTTTTTACCAATTAGAATTTCTCCCATTCTCTATGACTATATGGTGACATGATGACATTTGGTGGTTTTAAATTCTTCTACTTAAAATCTGTACTCCGTGCATATATCTGTTTGTGATTGGAAGTTGGAAGTTGGAACCATCCAATTTAGAAGTGGTCAGGGAAATTTGAGGAGGTCCAATTTAAGTCTGCTAGGCTCCAAATTACGATTTGGCTAATCAATAATTTTTTAATTTTTTTAAGAGACCATGTCATACCGTTTTCTTTGAGATGCGCATTCGCATACTCGTAACAATATAGTTATAAATCCCGTAATCTTCATCGTAACTATGAAATTTTGATATAGCATGCAGCAGAAAACTGATCTTAAGGCTCTGTTTGGTTCAAAGGAGGGAAGGAGAAGGGAGGGGAGGGGAGGGAAAGGGAGGGAAGAGATTTAATGAAGACTCTGTTTGGTTCAAATGAGGGAAGGGGAGGGAAAATAATTATCTTCTTGTTTGGTTCACAAGGGGAGGGAATGAATTTTATAATAAAATTACTTTTATACCCTTCACAAGGTCATCGATATGTCCAATCGAACTCTCAAATTGCTTTGGCTATTGGACATTCAAACACGGTATGATTTAGGTTTTCAGAGGAACACAAATTTGAAGTCACATTCAATTGAGGCATGGTTCTCTCTAATCATTCTTCACGATTGAAAGATTATAAGGAACAAGGAAGTAGGCAGCTATTAATTGATATCGATGAAGTTATTTTACTACATTTAGTGTCGTTTTAAGGGTATGATCAAATTGGAAGTATCATTATAAAATGATCAATATATCATCAATCTGAGCACATTGCTCCTGAGTTCAAGATGCTTGTTTGTTTGCTTTGGCAAATATTGAGTTTTTCTTACCGAATTATTTTGGCCATATCTCATATACCTAACTTGTTTGAACATTCTGGTTGATACTTTCACTATTTCAAATTTTGAATGTCAGCATCATAGACAAAGTATTGTCATCAAAGGGGGATAGCCAAGTCCTTTTGAAACTCCTAATAAGAGCATGATGTAGATCCTTATCACAATCACTTTAAATGTCAAAATTTTATTAACCTTCAACTGTTCGAATTTCTTGAAACTATTCTGTGCTGACAACTCTTGAATACAACAACCGCTACACTGTAGGACATGCTGTATGTACGAGACACAAGCCAAGAGGCTTATAGATCATGTATTTATGCTGTATGTTCGAATTTTTTTGTTTTATAGATGAAATTGGAGTAGTTCACGGAAGGGTTGAAGAAGATGAAACATGAGTACATAGATGAACTTCCTATTAATGAAGATTGAAGAGGAAAAATATCAAAATGAACTAACTAAAAGGACACTTTAGTCCATTCACATTAAATAGGGGTTCTGCAACCCTCCACCTTACTATGCCTATAGTGCATTGGCACTAAAGAAATTTCTTTTCTTTTTCCCTTTTGTTTTTCTTGCGATTGTAACGTGGGATGCCAATCGGAGACCGTGTTTGGCCGGCATCTTTATGTTGTATATATAGTTTTATGTATGCTAGGAAAAACAAAGGACAGTACAAATTAAGACTCAAAACCGGGAAAGTAAACCTTTCGGGCAAAATTGTTTGTCTGTATATAATATATTTCGGAGTTATGTCCTTGAATATTCCAATCACAAAAATCTCTGTCAACTGTTCTGAACAATTTACGTTTCTTTTCTTCTTGAATTGATTTAAAAAATAATCTTTTGCAAAAGAAAATCTAAACAACCTCTAATGGTATTCGGTGTTGTCATCAAGAATCCACTTAAAATTTTGTTTCACTACAAAAGAAAGTAGCTTTCCCGGCGATTATTTTCCGGCGTTTTACTAGTAGCGCCGGGGTAGGGAGCGAGTAGGAATTGGGCGCCAGATGGGATGGTCATACACCGGCGGTCGATTTAAAACGCCGGGGAATGTTAGTATTCACCGGCGTTTTACCTAAACACGCTGGTGAAGTTTATTATTCACCGGCGTGTTTTATTATAAACGCCGGCGAATATACGGGCACATTCACCGGCGTTTCCAATTAAAACGCCGGTGAATAACTGGGAATAAAACCCGCGAACCCTAATCTTTCGCTCGCCATTTACCCATTACCCAAAAAAAAAAAAAAAGGGAAAAAGGCGCTTCGTTTCCCTCCTTCCTCGCTCTATTTCCCGCGCGTTTGCCTCCGCCGCTTCGTCCTCTTCGACGGCCTTCGACCATTCGAAATCGTCCCTTATTCCCTTCGTCCTTTTCGATTTCCTTCTTCCCTCTCTCTATCTGGAGGTGAATCGGCGGTCGCCCCCTCTCTCTCTCTCTTACGCCCCCGCCCTCGTCGCCCCGCTCCCTCCCTCTCTCTTCGGTATGATCTCTTGATTTCCCTTATTTTCCAAAAAAGGCAGCTTTTTTCAGTTTATTCATTTCGATTTCCTTAGCATGAACGGTTTAGTTGAGATGAAGAATTAATAGAAAAATATATGCTTAGATAATGGAAATTTTCATCTTCTTTTACTGTTAATGAAGCTGATTTCATGCATCTGATTGTCTTCATGGCATGTTTGTTTTTTTACCCAAAATGGGTTCACTGTGAACTGAGGATATTGTATAGGTACGTATGCCAAAATTCTCTGGCCGGATATGCACCACACTTGGGTTTTAGATTTAGTTGGGCACAGTGAATTAGTAGAGCAACATATAAGCTCAGTTAATGGGAAATTTTCATTTTCAGATACTATTAAAGTAACATGATTGCAATCTTTGGCATGGTTTTTAACACAAAATGGGTTCACTTCCAAACTAAGTATGCTGCATAGCATACCCGTTTTCTTTCACATTTAATGAAGCTGATTTCATGCATCTGATTGTCTTCTTGGCATGCATGTTTTTTTACCCAAAATGGGTTCACTGTGAACTGAGGATGCTATAGGTACGTATGCCAAAATCCTTCGGCCGGATATGCACAACAATTGGATTTTAGATTTAGTTGGGCTAAAGAAGTAGTAGAGCAACATATAAGCTCAGATAATGGGAAATTTTCATTTTCAGATACCGTTAAAGTAACCTGATTGCAATCTTTGGCATGGTTTTTTAACACAAAATGGGTTCACTTCCAAACTAAGTATGCTGCATGCATAGCATCCCCAGTTTCTATAGGTTCACTTCCAGACTAAGTGAACTGAGGATGCTATAGGTACGTATGCCAAAATCCTTCGGATACGCACAACAATTGGGTTTTAGATTTAGTTGGGTTGAAGAAGTAGTATAGCAACATATAAGCTCTGATAATGGAAAATTTATCATTTTCAAATACTGTTAAAGTAACCTGATTGTCAATCTTTGGCATGGTTTTTTATACGAAAATGGGTTAACTTCCAATCTAAGTATGCTGCTAGCATCCCCATTTTCTTTTTTTGTTGTTAGTGAAGCTTATTTTCATGCATCTGATTGTCATCTTGGCATGTTTTTTTTACCAAAATGGGTTCACTGTGAACTGAGGATGGTATAGGTACGTATGCCAAAATCCTCTGGCCGGATATGCGGCTACAATTGGGTTTTAGATTTAGTTAGGATGAAGAAGTAGTAGAGCAACATATAAGCTCAGATAATGGGAAATTTTTCATTTTCAGATACTGTTAAAGTAACCTGACTGGAATCATTGGCATGGTTTTTTAACAAAATGGATTCACTTCGTAACTAAGTATGCTGCATAGCATCCCCAGTTTCTTTCACTGTTAATTAATTGAAGCTTATCCCATGCATCTGATTGTCATTTTGGCATGTTTTTTTGACCAAACTGGGTTCACTGTGAACTGAGGATGCTATAGCTCTATGCCAAAATCCTCCGGCTATGTACAACAATTGGTTCAGTCTGCAAAATATATGCTTACATACTAGACATTTTAATTTTTCTTTTATTGTTTCTTTTGTTTAGTATTATTATTATTATTATTATTATTATTATTATTATTATTATTATTATGAGATAAGTGATTATTAGTAGTCATGAACAGAATAGTTCATGAGTCATCAGATCTTCTTGTCACCGTAGTTACAGCACGACGCACTCATTATTCGGCCGATTCCTCTTCATCAGCAAAATACCCTTTACCATCATCATCTCCTTGAACGGAAAGCCAAATACAGGGGAGACTATAGTCGATTTTTTTTATGCTCGAACACAGGGAGTGCGATAAAATACCGTCTAAGGTGGTTGTGATCATTTCCACAAAAGGTCGTTTAGGGTTTGGTGAATAGAGTAGATTGTGTTAAGAAGTAGTTTTTTTTTGTACATTTTTTAGAGCCACAATTTTTTTATTTTACAGTTAAAGATTATATCGTTTATTTATTTGCAGCTAGGGATGGTTTTCAAATAGGTGAAATTTAATATACAAAATGCCTTTTACTGTTATTACTATTTAATATATCAAATTTTAATTTCAGACTGTGTACTATTGATATAATGGATAGAAGTTGGATTAGTAAACCACGATTATCCAAGGAGTACCGTGATGGTATTAAAGATTTTATTATCTTTGCCAAACGACATTCCCGTGATCCCAACCTAATCCTTTGTCCATGCCTTCACTGTACAAATTGTATGCTGAGGACATGTGACGTAGTACATACACACTTGGCTGTCAACGGTTTTCTTCAAGGGTACACAAGGTGGTTTTGTCATGGAGAGGATCATACGGCAGCTCCTGTTCATCCGGTTGTATTAGAAAATGAGGCTGAGCCCTTAGTGAACGAAGACTTAAGCGTTCCCGATGAGATGCATGCTTTGTTACAAGATGCCATGGGGATTCATAATGTTCCTTTCCACACCAATGACCCAACAACCGAAGTTCACAATGAGTCAATAGAAACAAACCAGATTGGTGGTGGGGTGGACGAGGAAATGTCTGGCCCCACCCATGAAAATAATAAGCAGCAAGAATCCTTCACTAAGTTACTTGAAGATGCTAGTATCCCGTTGTACCGCGACTGCACCAAATTTTCTAAGTTCTCATTCATTGTCAGACTATTTCAGATTAAATGTTTAAACGGGTGGTCTGCTAAGTCCTTCACTATGCTACTTGAATTGTTGAATGAAGCATTTCCTGAAATCTGTATTCCAAACTCAGCATATAAAATCAAAAAATTCCTAAGTTCTCTCGATCTAGGATATGAGAAGATAGCAGCATGTCCAAATGACTGTATGCTTTTCACGAGTGGTAAGGAAAGTCTGGAGAATTGCGAAGTGTGTGGTTCTTCGAAATGGAAAGAAAGACCAAATCAAGACGAGGGAGCCAGTGGATCTACTAAGCGAAGTAGGAAAAAGAAGCCTGCCAAAACATTGCGTTACTTTCCTCTGATCCCTAGGTTACAAAGGTTGTTTATGCCCACGAAAACTTCTTCTGATATGAAATGGCATGCTGAAGGCCGCACTAATGATGGGATTCTTAGACAACCTACTGATTCTCAATCTTGGAAAAGATTTGATGAAAGATATCCTGATTTTGCGGAAGATCCTCGAAATGTGAGACTTGGACTAGCTAGTGATGGTTTCAACCCTTTCAGGCAAATGAGTAGTACATACAGCATATGGCCGGTTGTGTTGATACCATACAATTTGCCGCCTTGGAAATGCATGAAGCAGTCCTCATTTATTTTGTCCATGATAGTTCCTGGACCGAAAGAGCCTGGAAATGATATAGATGTGTACCTACAACCGTTAATAGATGAACTTCAGAAGTTGTGGGTGGGTGTTCCAACCTATGATGCTGTGGCTAAAGAAACATTTTCTCTTCTTGCCGTGCTGTCTTGGACAATCAATGATTTTCCAGCATATGCAAATTTATCTGGATATAGTACTAAAGGACGTTATGCATGTCCATGTTGTGCTGACCAAACTAGTTCAAG
The DNA here is from genome assembly GCA_017893485.1 of Hemerocallis citrina. Taxonomy (NCBI): domain Eukaryota; kingdom Viridiplantae; phylum Streptophyta; class Magnoliopsida; order Asparagales; family Asphodelaceae; genus Hemerocallis; species Hemerocallis citrina. Next base: position 39,668,081 of record CM030361.1, read on the forward strand.
GTGGTTGTACAATGGTAGAAAGTTTTGCTATATGGGTCATAGGAGATGGTTGCCTGACACACATATATTTCGGGCAGAGGCAGCGACATTTGATGGCACCGACGAGTGGGAACATGCTCCTGGGTCTTCCTCTGGTTCAGATATTTTGAGGCGGGTAGATGGTCATCAATTCAAATATGGAAAGGAACCAGAAGTCAGGACAAAGGGCAAGAAAAGGGCAAGGCCAGAGCAAGATGAGGAGACCAATCTATATGGCGAGGATGAGGATCAAAACTTGACGAGTTTAGGTGCATGGAAGAAGAAGAGTATTTTCTTCAAGTTGCCGTATTGGGAATTCAACTTACTGAGACATAATTTAGATGTGATGCATATCGGCAAAAATATAGGGGAGAATTATATAGGAACAGTTATGGGAGATGATCGGAAGACAAAGGACAATCTCAAGAGCCGACTTGATTTGAAGTCAATGGGCATCCGACATGAGTTGCACCCAGAAGAATTGCCGAACGGGAAGTGCTCCTACCTCCTGCAATCTATTCAATGTCAAAATCGGAGTTGGAGTTGTTTTGCAAAGTACTACTTGAACTGAAAGTCCCCGATAGCTATTCTTCTAACATGGCAAAATGTGTCAACTTTAAAGAGAAGAGGCTTCAGGGGCTAAAGTCACACGACTACCACATCCTAATGCAGGATCTCCTTCCTGTGGCCCTAAGGTCTTCAATGTGTGAGCAAGTTACTACTGTCCTGAAAGATCTTTGTAGCATATATAAAGGTATTTGCTCAAGAATGTTTCGTGTTGAAGATCTGGACCAATTGGAGCAGCAGGCGGCATTGACACTTAGTAAAATGGAGATGATATTTCCTCCATCGTTTTTCACTATTATGATTCACTTGATAATCCACCTTGCGGGTGAAGCCAGAATCGGTGGTCCTATTCACTATCGGTGGATGTACCCCATTGAGAGGTAAAATAATTCGTTCATCTTACGAAATTGAATTTTTAAAAGCTCATTTCTTTTAATCCCCTAAACCGCTCTAGTTTATTAATTGTACATGTTCAGGTACCTATACCGGCTAAAGGGTTATATGAAAAATAGAGCATATCCTGAAGGGTCAATAGCCCAGGGATATCTATCAAAGGAGTGCTCAAATTTTTTTTCCAGGTATTTGCCTGGTGTGGAGACATCTTCCAGTAGACCACGTAGAAATCCGGACATTTCCAACCTTGATGGTGCACAATATCTTTTTGATACCGCTGGCACCACTGTTGGTAAAGTTGATGCATTTGAGCTCGATAGCTTAGCGTGGGAACAGGCATATCGATATGTGCTAGACCATCATGCATCAGTGGAACCATTTCGAAAGTAAGTTGCTTTTAAATGTAAATCGAATACAGTGAAAACCGCGGAGTTCGATATTTTTGATACTTTTGTTATTCCTAATTTCAATTGCTTGTTTTTTAGCGAATTTGTCAGGGACATCAAACGAAGGGCTAGACCAAGAAGACTACCACCACGTGAACAAAACAAGCTGATGAATGAAAAATTTCATAAGTGGTTTGAATCTCATGTAGGTGAATTACAGTTATGCAAGTTAATCTTTATTATATCTACATTTTCTATGGTGTTGATACGATTTGCGCAAAATTAATAGGTACATTCTTTGGGTCCTGAAGGTGCGTCATCTGAAATACAAGTACTTGCCAAAGGTCCCTATCAGATGACCAAAAGATACGGAGGATACATATTCAATGGTTTTAGATTTCGTACTAAGGATCGTGAATCTAATTTGAAGTCTCAAAATAGTGGAATGGTAGTGACGTCTAAGACTAGAAGTTATGCTTCCAAATCGGACACGAGGCCTGTAGATGGGGATCTCGACTACTATGGAGTGCTCACGGATATCATTGAGTTGAATTATTTTGGCCATTTCCGTGTTGTCTTATTTCGTGGGGATTGGGCTGAGTTTGATAGGAATTTTGCTAACAACAAGGACAAACTTGGCTTCACAGTTGTAAACTTCTCAAAATTGATTCACATCGGTACACACATTAGCCATGAGCCATTTGTGTTTCCATCCCAAGTGCAACAAGTGTTCTACATTGCAGATCCAACCCTGCCAAAATCGTATGTGGCTATCCCTATGCAACCAAGAGATGTATTCCAACTGGGCGATACTTCAGACGATGAAGACGGTGAAGACATGAACAGTTACATTGCTTCTGAGTTTCCTGTGTTTGATGTAAACACAACCGATGTTGGAATTTGCGGGACTTGGCTCCGCAAGGATGGAGAAGAGGGCGATGTACTGGAAGATGTCGTATTGTAGTTTACATGATTTTTTTTGCAAGTTTATTATATATCTGTAATTTTATGTCTTAAATCTTGTTGTAATATTATGTCTGTAATTTCGAATATGTTCATTGTGAATTTAATACACTGGTTTAATTGTCTTTCTATTTTCTACTGCTTGGTATTATTTACATTAAACTATGCTTAGTGTCATTTGAACCAAACTATCGTTGTCATTTGAACCAAACTATCATTTGAACCAAGTTATCGGATTCTTGACAGGTACAACATGCCGAGGCGTGGAAAGAGGGTAAATATAAATGATGGCAACGAGAGCCATGGGGATGAGCAGCCACTAAATAATAGTGGCAGGCAAACATATGAGAGTGAGGGTAGCACGCCGCCCACTGTCAAAAAACATCGGTAAGTCTTCAAAATTGGTATTTTTAAAGAGATTATGTTACTTGAATGCATGAAAGACACGTACTAGTGTTTGTGAGTCTGCATTGTGGCTGTCGTCTATAAGTATTTCGTCTATGTTTCTTAAGTGGGCTGTGATTAGAAAGAAAGGGCTGGAGTGGAGATCTGGAAACCCAAAATAGAGACATCTTGTTTATTATAATCTACACTTATTGTTGGACCAACCCCCTCTTGCTGTTGTTGCTGATGTCTCTTTGTGTGCGTGTGTTGAAGAGAATGAAGGGATGAGAGAGAGATGAGGAAAATGCCGCTATGTTAGCCTGGTGTATCCTTATTCTCTACCATCCCTCTTTCTGGCTCCATATATGGCTTCTATATTAAATTGGTTTCCTTCCACGATGACAGTCCGTAATACTACACTTGATATGAGCCCATGTTCATAGCTGCATCCTATTGCATACTCATAAACAACTAATACTTGTCGGCCTTGCATCGCATGCCCAACCCCATTTTGGCACATAACCTGGTATAGATGACATTGTACTGATTTGGAGCAACTGAAAATGGGACCATAAAATAGCTTAAGAAGACCATCAGGTTTGTGAAATAAGCTTCACTAACAGTGAAAGAAACTGGGGATGCTATGCAGCATACTTAGTTTGGAAGTAGTCCCATTTTGTGTTAAAAAAACCATGCCAAAGATTGCAATCAGATGCATGAAATCAGCTTCTTTAACAGTATCTGAAAATGAAAATTTTTCATAATCTGAGCATATATGTTTCTTTAACAGTGACTATGAACAATTGTTCTTAATTGGGCTGTGATTAGAAAGAGACGAGTTGGAGTGGAGATCTGGAAACCCATATAGAGACATCTTGTTCATAATAATTTATTATTGTTGTTGTTCGTGTCGCTCTTGCTGTTGTTGCTGATGTCTCTATGTGTTCGTGTGCTGAAGGGAAAGAAGGGATGAGAGAGAGATGAGGAAAATGGCGCTATGTTAGCCTGGTGTATCCTCATTCTCTACCATTCCTCTTTCCGGCTTCTATGTTTGGTTTCCTTCCACGATGACAATTCCAGTTAAAACTACACTTGCTATGAGCCCTATTCGTATTTTTCTTCCATGAAGAATTGATCTATGACCACAATCTCCATTCAAAACCCAATTGTTCACTCAAACATGCCCCTTGTATCTGAACTCAAACATCACATTAATAAACATCTTTTCTAATAATGGCTACACTTGTGGAAGCTCTCTCTAAGCCTCAATTCTTCAAGGTTTTGTTGCCTACTTCTTTACAGAAGCTGGTACTCTATTCTTCTTTAAAGAGAGGAGAATGGAGTACCAACTTCTGTAAAGAAGTAGGCAACAAAACCTTGAAGAATTGAGGCTTAGAGAGAGCTTCCACAAGTGTAGCCATTATTAGAAAAGATGTTTATTAATGTCATGTTTGAGTTCAGAAACAAGGGGCATGTTTGAGTGAACAATTTTCCAAACAAGCTTCACTAACAGTGAAAGAAACTGGGGATGCTATGCAGCCTACTTAGTTTCTTTAACAGTGACTGAAAATTTCCATAATCTGAGCATATAAATTTTTCATAATCTGAGCATATATGTTTCTTTAACAGTGACTGTGAACAATTGTTCTTAATTGGGCTGTGATTAGAAAGAGACGAGTTGGAGTGGAGAAGGGAAAGAAGGGGTGAGAGAGAGATGAGGAAAATGCCGCTATGTTAGCCTGGTGTATCCTCATTCTCTACCATTCCTCTTTCTGGCTTCTATATTTGGTTTCCTTCCACGATGACAATTCCAGTTAAAACTACACTTGCTATGAGCCCTATTCGTATTTTTCTTCCATGAACTGAGGATGGTATATAGGTACGTATGCCAAAATCCTCCGGCCGGATATGCACCACACTTGGGTTTTGCGATATAGTTGGGCTGAAAAAGTAGTAGAGCAACATATAAGCTCAGATAATGGAGAAATTTTCTTTTTCGGGCACTGTCAATGTAACTTGATTGCAATATTTGGCATGGTTTTTTTAACACAAAATGGGTTCACTTCCAATATGAGTATGCTGCATAGCATCCCCAGTTTCTTTCACTGTTAGTGAAGCTTATTTCACAAACCTGATGGTCTTCTTAAGCTATTTTATGGTCCCAATTTCACTAACTGTTAGTGAAGCTGATTTCAAGCACCTGATTGTCTTCTTGGCATGTATGTTTTTATACCAAAAATGGGTTCACTGTGGTCATCAGATGATGGAGAAATTTTCATTTTCAAATACTGTCAATGTAACCGGTTTTTTTAACACAAAATGGGTTCACTTCCAAAATGTGTATGCTGCATAGCATCCCCAGTTTCTTTCACTGTTAGTGAAGCTTACTTCACAAACCTGATGGTCTTCTTAAGCTATTTTATGGTCCCATTTTCACTAACTGTTAGTGAAGCTCATTTCAAGCACCTGATTATCTTCTTGGCATGTATGTTTTTACACCGAAAATGGGTTCACTGTGAACTGAGGATATTGTATAGGTACGTATGCCAAAATTCTCCGGCCGGATATGCACCACACTTGGGTTTTGCGATATAGTTGGGCTAAAAAAGTAGTAGAGCAACATATAAGCTCAGATAATGGAGAAATTTTCTTTTTCGGGCACTGTCAATGTAACCTGATTGCAATATTTGGCATGGTTTTTTTAACACAAAATGGGTTCACTTCCAATATGAGTATGCTGCATAGCATCCCCAGTTTCTTTCACTGTTAGTGAAGCTTATTTCACAAACCTGATGGTCTTCTTAAGCTATTTTATGGTCCCATTTTCACTAACTGTTAGTGAAGCTGATTTCAAGCACCTGATTGTCTTCTTGGCATGTATGTTTTTATACCAAAAATGGGTTCACTGTGGTCATCAGATGATGGAGAAATTTTCATTTTCAAATACTGTCAATGTAACCGGTTTTTTTAACACAAAATGGGTTCACTTCCAAAATGAGTATGCTGCATAGCATCCCCAGTTTCTTTCACTGTTAGTGAAGCTTACTTCACAAACCTGATGGTCTTCTTAAGCTATTTTATGGTCCCATTTTCACTAACTGTTAGTGAAGCTCATTTCAAGCACCTGATTGTCTTCTTGGCATGTATGTTTTTACACCGAAAATGGGTTCACTGTGAACTGAGGATATTGTATAGGTACGTATGCCAAAATTCTCCGGCCGGATATGCACCACACTTGGGTTTTGCGATATAGTTGGGCTAAAAAAGTAGTAGAGCAACATATAAGCTCAGATAATGGAGAAATTTTCTTTTTCGGGCACTGTCAATGTAACCTGATTGCAATCTTTGGCATGGTTTTTTTAACACGATGGGTTCACTTCCAAAATGAGTATGCTGCATAGCATCCCCAGTTTCTATCACAGTTAGTGAAGCTTACTTCACAAACCTGATGGTCTTCTTAAGCTATTTTATGGTCCCATTTTCACTAACTGTTAGTGAAGTTCATTTCATGCACCTGATTGTCTTCTTGGCATGTATGTTTTTATACCAAAAATGGGTTCACTGTGAACTGAGGATATTGTATAGGTACGTATGCCAAAATTCTCCGGCCGGATATGCACCACACTTGGGTTTTGCGATATAGTTGGGCTAAAAAAGTAGTAGATCAACATATAAGCTCAGATAATGGAGAAATTTTCATTTTCGGATACTGTCAATGTAACCTGATTGCAATCTTTGGCATGGTTTTTTTAACACAAAATGGGTTCACTTCCAAAATGAGTATGCTGCATAGCATCCCCAGTTTCTACCACTGTTAGTGAAGCTTACTTCACAAACCTGATGGTCTTCTTAAGCTATTTTATGGTCCCATTTTCACTAACTGTTAGTGAAGCTGATTTCAAGCACCTGATTGTCTTCTTGGCATGTATGTTTTTATACCAAAAATGGGTTCACTGTGAACTGAGGATATTGTATAGGTACGTATGCTAAAATTCTCCGGCCGGATATGCACCACACTTGGGTTTTGATTGGATTGTTTAGTGGATGTTGTCTATGTTCTTAATTGGGCTGTGATTAGAAAGAGTGGGCTCGAGTGGAGAACTGGAAACCCATATAGAGACATCTTGTTCATAATAATTTATTATTATTGTTGTTCTTGTCGGTCTTAAGGTGGTTGCTGATGTCTCTTTCTGTTCGTGTGCTGAAGGGAAATAAGGGATGAGAGAGAGATGAGGAAAATGCCGCTATGGTAGCCTGGTGTATCCAAAGTCTCTACCTTTCTTCTTTCTGTTTCCATTTCTGGCTTCTATATATATTTGGTTTCCTTCCACGATGACAGTTTCCTAAAAATACACTTGATATGAGCCCTATCTTATTTTTCTTTTTTTTCTTATATTTGGTTTCCGTCCACGATGACAGTTTCATGGATTGTCTGAACAATCCATGAAGGACATGCTTAGATACTGAATTTTTATTTGTTTTATTGTTTTAGATAGTGGATATTCCCAATCAGAGGAGAATATAAAGGTTTCAAGTTAGATACTGAATTTTCATTTGTTTTGTTATTTTAGATATATTTAAAAACAAAATTAAGTACGGAATTTTTAGCATTGCAATGTAATTATTTTACCTCTGTATATATCATTAACAATTCCATTTGCAGTTGGCACTTTGATCTTATAATTCGAGACACAGGTAGTTCTTTTTGCAAGTTCAAAAAATATGTATATTCTGTATTGTGATCTACTGTTCAATTAAACTACTGTTTTTTATTCACAGAGCGGTCGTCAAGATGAAGGAAATGCAGATGATCAGAGCTGAAGCTACTCGAGGGGTATGAATCTGCGGTCCTCCTTGCTGTTCTTATGTCCTCCTTGCTATATGGTTGTTGTTCTTATGTCCTCCTCCTTGCTGTTGTTATGTCAGACTGGTTTTTTTTTATGAGAGTTATGTCATACTTTGAATTTGGGATATTTTGGATATTTGTCAGACTGGTTTGTTTGGATATTTTGGATGTTAGTCTCTATATTAATTTGTTAATTATGACACTGTTAATTAATCAATGAATTTGGACGTTGATATGACACGTGTGAAACTTGATTATCTTTAATTATTCTTGTGTTTGGTTGTGGTTTGCGCAGTAGTATGCAACGAAATTGATTGAATCAGTTGTGAGAATTAGTTTACAGGTTTTGTAAATGAAGCTGTGAATTGAAATCGAACGGAAAAGCGGAGTATCGAAAATAAACGGGCATAGCCAGAACGGCGTTTTAAAAAACGGCGGTGTATATAATTTAATTGTTGGAGTGTGTGATACACCGGCGTTTCAACGCACGCCGGTGAAAGTTTTCAGCTGTAACGGCATAGGCGTACACCGGCGTTTAATATACGCCGGCGTATATAACTACACCGGCGGTTTTTGGTCGCGCCGGTGTTCGTAAACAGGGAAAAGCAGGCGCTCATAAACGCATATACACCGGCGTTTCTTGACCGCCGGTATACTTTCGATCTACACCGGCGTTTTTATTTATGCCGGTGAATGTATAAATACCGGCGGTTTACAACCGCCGGTGTATGTATATAGGTGCACAAGAATGGCACCCAGAAACCGATATACACCGGCGTTTGATGACCGCCGGTGTAGTCCTAATCTTTACCGGCGTCCACCAAAAACGCCGGTGTAGACCCCTTCGTTTCAGCGATGCCCGCTTCGGCGGCAGTTGGACCGACGTTATTGTAAACGCCGGTGAAAGTTTCCCCGGTGTAAAAAAACGCCGGTATAGACGGAAAAAGCGCCGGGAAAGCTACTTTCTTTTGTAGTGTTTAGTGTCTAAAACGGTGATCACCTATTAGGTGGATGTCCACCTATTCAGGTAGCGGATTAATCACATTACCAAACTCTACCCTAACTTTCCTCTTATACATATGTTATGAATAAAGAGACGATGATTGATTCGGCTACACATATCTATCTGTCTCTTTTATAACATGTTATCAGCACAATGCCTCGAAGAAAGCAAGAGCGTCGCCAGCTCAGTTGCCGCCCTCTGTATTTTCCCCCGACGCCAGCCAAAACCCCTACTGGTGCCGACCACCACCTCCAACACCGGCCGCCACCGTGGCCGAGCCTCCTCACTTGGTAACCGATATGCATCCCTTCTCTTCTCTCGACTTGTTTTTTACCCATGATGGGTAATGATCGTGATAACTTGATATGGAGAACATGAACATGTGTGAATGATTTGGAGGTTTAATTCTTGTGGAAAGTTTTGATTTTGATAAGTGGGAGTCAATTATTAAGAAAATTTGGTTCTTTCTTATGTATGATTAATATTTGTGTGAAATCATCCATTAAGTTGAGATTTTGAAGTTATATCAATGGTGTTTTGATGGGTTATTCTCATATGTTTGTAGAACGGAGTTGATGAACGTATGCACGTGCAACCTTGAACTTGATTTTTTTAAAAAAATGAATATGTTCATATATGCATGTTTGGTCGTGAATAAAAACTGATATGTTCATGTTGAATAATCCATGCGAAATATTTAGGATAAAAACAACGACGTTACTCTATGAAAATCAATTTTTTTTTATACAAAGCTTGAATTTTTTATGTTTTTATAGATCCATATAGCAAACATTTGTTTAATTGCCTATATAGAGTATATGTTTGAGTTTTGACACTTTACCAATGATTTACGTTTTTAGCTAGACATTGTAATCTGGTTTGATCAAATCATCTACAACTCATCCGTATCCATATGCATACTGCTCATTTGCTAACCTAGAGGTTAATTAGTTGGATATTATCTAAGTACTTAGATTGAATGGAATTGAATTGCACTTATACAAAACAAAGCAGCTTACTATTTTTTTTTTGATGAGATCCATGTTAGATTAATCAATCAAATTATTTTATGATGATGAGATACATGTTAGATTTACTAATATTACTTATTCTGATTAATATTTTGTTGATATTGATCACTTTATTTTGTGTTTTTAAAGTCGGTGAACTTTGTGAATTTTCTTCATTTTTCTTCTATTCGGACCTAACTTTGGATAAAACCCTAATAATGTTGGTCTATACATGATATTTGTTTATTAATTTTGAATCTTGAAAAAGTAGAGAAGAGTTTGGCATAAGTAGAGAAGATTTTTTTTTAACTGTTGTATTATGCACCCTTATACCAATCCAATATAATGTCTCATTTGAAAATAAATAAATAAATAAAAACTTTTTTATTTAAAATCTTCCATACTAGAAAATTCCTTTGTCTGCCAGTGGATATATTGATACCAGGTACTGTTAGAACCCGAATATATAAATAATAGAAAAATCCCAACAGAAATTGTGAAGAAATGAAATACAGGGAAGAAAACAGTAAGTTAAAGAATTTGCACAGAGTCGAGACTGATAATCTCTGTCCTTAAAGCAGAATTCGCCCCGTAGTGTGACGGTTACCGGCGAATTGCTTCCCAGGATACAATTGTACCTTCTCTAAAGAGCGCAGCACCCTTGCTTCAGAGATTCAGCGAACCACTGTCTTTGATGTACTCTCAGTTGACACTGACACAGAGGAGAAGAAGAAGAAGAAGAACAAAAAAAATTCTCTACCTGTATAAAAGACTCTGTCTGGATTTATAGAGGAAAAATTGGAGACTAGAGACTGTTCAGATGCCATTACTCTGTAACAGCAGAGTAATGGGGACTCTTCAGATTCATAACTGGTGAGCCATTACTCTGTTGGGTGCCAGTTACTGAATCTGAAAAGATCTTTCAGTTCAGTAGGGGAAGAGGTTTTGTCTGGGCAAAAAAAAAAATTTAAGCCAGACCAAGCCGAACCGAACCGAGCCGAAGCCGGGGCCGGGCCGGGCCCGGCCGGGTACGCTCGCGTGCGTGTTTGTCATTTTGGCTAAGTCCTCTCTCCACTACACGTTAGTGGTAACCCCCAGGCCACGCCCTTTAGTCCAGTTTTCTAGTATATATACTAGAAAAAATCTTTTTCAATTTCCGATATGGGACTATCCATTTTCTCCATGTTGCCAAGTTAGTACCTTTCAAGTACCCAACTTTGGACCAACATTTCTCATTCATACGGAATTCGTTTTTGGCAAGTGAGTATACTACGGAATAGTACTCGTCGAGAGGATCGCAATCCACTCATTTTCCGGTGCCGCCGGTGGCCGGAGCCTGCCGGAATCTGGCCCGAAAAACTGCAAAAATTAATTCCAACAATCCCGCACATGAATGGAAATTACCAGACCATGTAATCCAGACACGACAGAAAACAAAAAACATGACAGAAAGACTCGGAGAGTACAATCGGAAAATCACTGCATCAGGAATGGTAGTAATTTTTCAACTTTGAACCACCCTTAGTAGTTAGCTATCGGATTAACTTGACCAGGTAGTGATCATGATGTCTTGAACTACCCGGGCTTTGATGTGAACCTAGATAATAACTATCACACAGTTTCATCTCCTCACAAAACTAAGTTATCTTGTTGTGTTCATTTTGGCCTTGAACATCCCTGGTTAATCGTGAGTGAACTTGGAGAATGTAGCCTCTCTTCATTCTCCTAGAAATGGCCCTATTTCACACTCACAAGGTGATTGCCCATAAAGAGTATCCTGCTATACCCCACTTTTATTTCAAAGCTATGGGAATCATTAAAAGCCAAGCTTATCCTAACTCTTTGCAGGCAGTACTGTTTTATCATCCTAAGAGTGGGTATGAGATTTTAATCTCTCAGTGCTTCTGTCAATTCAACAAGATTTAGTTGTCCCTTTGAACCTAGATCTTGGGATCTCCAATTCCTAGGTAGGGTTTCCATCAAGTATCCTCTTTCGTCATAGGCTTTAAACCCATTCCTCTTGATGATCTCACAACCTGCTCTCACGACAGACCTTTAGTAAATGGATCCGCTGGGTTGTCGGCTGATTTTATATATTCTATAGAGATTACTCCATTTGAGAGCAGTTGTCTAATGGTTTTGTGTCGCTTCTGATATGACGAGACTTACCATTATACATACAACTCAGTGCCCGTGCTATAGCCGATTGGCTGTCACAGTGTACACATAAGGCATGCACTGATTTTTTCCACATAGGAATATCCTCTAAGAAGTTTCGAAGCCATTCTGCTTCCTCTGCCGCTTTGTCAGATTCTATGGTGGATCTGACCAATAGCATTTGTTTAGAGGATTTCCATGACACAGCTGCACCACCAAGTGTGAAAACATATCCACTTGTGGATTTTGAGTTCTTGGAGTCCGATATCCAATTGGCATCACTGTAGCCTTCCAGTACTGCTGGATATCTGGTGTAATGCAGTGCATAATTCTGAGTATGTCGTAAGTAATTCAATAGTCTAGTTATTCCTTTCCAGTGACTTCATCCTGGATTACTCGTGTATCGGCTCAGTACGTTTACCGAATGTGCTAGGTCCGGTCTTGTACAATTTGTTAGGTACATCAGACTACCAATTACACGTACATATTCCAGAGAATATGTATTGAAGAAATCTAGGCCTTCTTTTTGCCTAAATCCTTGTACCACAAGTCTAGTCTTATGCTTCTCTATTGAACCATCTGGTTTCAATTTTTGTTTGAAAATCCATTTGCATCCTAGAGCTTTACATCCAAAAGGCAAGTCGACTAACTCCCATGTATGATTTTGCATAATGGAGTCTATTTCACTTTTGATTGCTTCCTTCCACACAGGAGCATCAGGCATAGACATGGCTTCCTTGAAAGTTCTGGGCTCATTCTCTAACAGAAAGGCCGTCACAAAGTCAGGACCAAATGATTTTGATGTTCTAGCCCGTTTACTTCGTCTAGGCTCATCAGTATCATGTTCTGGTTCATCAACTGAAGTGCTTGCATTCCCTTGTTCACGTGTACGTTTGGGATACGTAGTATCCTTGCATGGAAACACGTGTTCAAAGAAGGAAGCATTCCTAGATTCCATTATTGTATTCTCATGGATATCCGGTATATCCGATTTGTATACCAAGAACTGATATGCACTACTGTTGTGTGCATAGCCTATGAATATGCAATCAATCGTCTTAGGTTCGATGGTGACCTGTTTCGGGTTAGGTACTGCCACTTTTGCTAGACACCCCCACACTTTGAGTATTTATACGAAGGTAAGTTACCTTTCCACAGTTCGTATGGTGTCTTGTCGGTTTTCTTGTGAGGTATTTTATTAAGAATGTAGTTGGCAGTCAGCAACGCTTCCCCCCACATATTTTGGGGTAAGCCAGAATTCAATAACAAGGCATTCATCATCTCCTTTAGAGTTTGGTTCTTGCGCTCGGCAGTACCGTTTGATTCGGGTGAGTAGGGAGCAGTTGTCTGATGAACTATTCTATGTTCCGAGCAGAACATATTAAATGGTGCATTATATTCTCCTCCTCTATCACTTCTAACGATTTTAATCGTTTTGCCAAGTTGATTCTCAACCTCAAGTTTATATTCTTTGAATTTATCCAAAGCCTCATTTTTGCTATGTAACAAATATACATAACAGAATTTTGTGCAATCGTCTATGAAAGTCACAAAGTACCTTTTGCCTCCTCTGGTCTGCACATATTTTAAATCACACAGATCCGTGTGAATTAGACCTAGAGTTTCTGTGTTTCTTTCTACAGAACGTGATGGAGTTTTTGTGAGTTTGGCCTTCGTGCAAACTTCACATTTCTCTGAGTTATCTACCTTAAATTTTGGTAGCAAATTCATGTTAATTAATTTACAAATAGAATTGACATTAACATGCCTAGTCTTTCATGCCAAACAGAGGAAGACTCAACAACATAGGTAATAGGAGTTATTTCATTAACTTTGGAAATAGCAGGAACAATAGTTTTAGGAATGACTGTCATTACATTAAACATGAACAGTCCATCCTTTACATATCCTTTACCCAAGTATACCCCATTTTTAGACAATACAAAATTATCAGAAACAAGAACAACTTTAAATCCATTCTTGCTTAGCAAAGAACCTGATATTAAGTTCTTTCTAATGTCTGGAACATGCAGCACATTTGTGAGTGTTAGCTCTTTGCCTGAAGTCATTTTCAGCACTATCTTCCCTGTTCCTTCAATTTTGGAGGTGGAAGAGTTTCCCATGAACAGCTGTTCATTTTTGTTGCACTTCTGGTATGAAGTGAACATCTCCTTGTCCGAGCAGATATGCTTGGTGGCCCCAGTATCGTACCACCATTCACGAGGAGTGCTCCCCACAAGATTTACCTCTGACACTACAACACAGAGGTCCAGGTCAGAGAGACCAGTGGACAAGTTCTCAGCTATGTGTGCGTGAGATTTTTCATTCCCCTTTACATGTCCTGTTCCTAAACGATTACGGTCCTTGCTGCGACACTCAGAAATTTTGTGCTCCAGCTTACCACAATTGTGGCATTTTTCAGCAAACCTCTTTGCAAGAGGTTTTTTGTTTGAGGTTTGTGGCAGAAACTTTCTCTTCTTGCCCTTTTGTTCGTGCTCCACCACGTTGGCCTTTTCTATGGACTGATTTTCATAGGACCTATCAGTCTTGTGATTCTCCTCTTCGATCCGCAACCTGACAATTAGATCTTCAAGAGACATCTCCTTTCGCTTGTGTTTGAGGTAGTTCTTGAAGTCTTTCCACCCAGGTGGAAGTTTTTCAATGAACGCTGCAACCTGGAATGGTTCGCACAGCGTCATATTTTCTGCAGCAATATCGTGCATTATAACCTGCAATTCTTGTACTTGACTCACAACAGTTTTGGAGTCAATCATCTTGTAGTCTAGAAATTTTTCGACAACAAATTTCTTGGACCCGGCGTCTTCTGTTTTGTACTTCTTTTCCAGGGATCCCCACAGGAGTTTGGACGTCTTGAAGACACAGTAGACGTTGTACAGGGGGTCTACCAAGCCATTCAGGATGTAGTTCCTGCAGAGGTAGCCACCCAGAGTCCACGCATCAACTGCAGCAACGGAGTGTGCATCCATTGGCGCCAGCATCGGGGCAGATTCAGTGAGGAATCAGTCCAGCTTCAATATGGTCAGGTAGAACTGCATCTTCCCTTGCCACTTTTTGAATCCAATTCCATTGAACTTCTCCGGTTTTTCTCCCACGGTTATGTGCGTGGGTAGAACGACCGAATGTGCCGCAACCGATTGTGTAGTCACATTTTGGGTCACCGGTGTTTCGGTACTGAAAAGCCCATTAGCAATGTCAGTTGGTGTGTTCTCCGTGTTCTTATTTTCGCTTCTCTGAAATTGTTTGAAACAGAAACTGTTAGTTGTTTTTTTCCGAACAGCACCTGTAAATAGACTTCACAAAACGGTTAGAATCTGTGAGGAAATAATTCTGCTTTAAGATTGTTAAATATATAATTAATAGAAAAATTCCAACAGGAATTGTGAAGAAATGAAATACAGGGAAGAAAACAGTAAGTTAAAGAATTTGCACAGAGTCGAGACTGATAATCTCTGTCCTTAAAGCAGAATTCGCCCCATAGTGTGATGGTTACTGGCGAATTGCTTCCCAGGATACAACTGTACCTTCTCTGAAGAGCGCAGCACCCTTGCTTCAGAGATTCAGCAAACCGTTGTCTGTGATGTACTCTCAATTGACACTGACACAGAGGAGAAGAAGAAGAAGAACAAAAAAAAATCTCTACCTGTATAAAAGACACTGTCTGGATTTATAGAGGAAAAATTGGAGACTGGAGACTATTCAGATGCCATTACTCTGTAACAGCAGAGTAATGAGGACTCTTCAGATTCATAACTGGTGAGAGGGTACCAGTTACTGAATCTGAAAAGCCTTTTCAGTTCA
This sequence comes from Hemerocallis citrina, assembly GCA_017893485.1. NCBI lineage: Eukaryota > Viridiplantae > Streptophyta > Magnoliopsida > Asparagales > Asphodelaceae > Hemerocallis > Hemerocallis citrina. Next base: position 39,683,627 of record CM030361.1, read on the forward strand.
GTAGGGGAAGAGTTTTTGTCTGGGCAAAAAAAAAATTAAGCCAGACCAAACCGAGCCGAGGCAGGAGCCGGGCCGGGCCGGGCGCGCGCGCGTGCGTGTGTTTGTCATTTTGGCTAAGTCCTCTCTCCACTACACGTTAGTGGTAACCCCCGGGCCAAGCCCTTTAGTCCAGTTTTCTAGTATATATATTAGAAAAAATCTTTTCCAATTTCCGATATGGGACTATCCATTTTCTCCAAGTTGCCAAGTTAGTACCTTTCAAGTACCCAACTTTGGACCAACATTTCTCATTCATACGGAATTCATTTTTGGCAAGTGAGTATTCTACAGAATAGTACTCGTCGAGAGGATCGCAATCCACTCATTTTCCGGCGCCGCCGGTGGCCGGATCCTGCCGGAATCCGGCCCGGAAAACTGCAAAAATTAATTCCAACAGGTACCTCTACATGTTATGCACAATATTAAGTTTATAGACAAAAGTTTGTATCTTTTGTATAAATAAAACCTAAATACTCACCACAAATTCCTTTCCCATTTGTGCTATGGTGTAATGAAACCACAACAAGACAAATTTAGTTCAAACATGATGCATTTCAGAACTAAAGCATGCTAGATGCATCTGCGATAACTAGTACTTGCATGGTACTTTAGGTTATAAATTGTTTTCATCATTCTATTCATCTATTAATGGGAATCTGCCTTATGACTCCATATCAGATGTATTTGTTAAATAGTTAATTTGAATCTTACATCTGGTGACAGTTGAGTTATTATTGTCTCCATTTGTTATTCTACTGACTTGCATAGTGTCACAAGACTCACAACATAGAGGTGTTTCATGCTTTGAATCATTATAGGGTGCAATTGAGGTGTATATGGATGAAATATTCTCTGGAAGATCCTTTTACTCTTGAGGTCATTTTTCAGAAAAATTAGAGAAAGAGGTACACGAAGTTGGAATAAAAGGGGAATATGTATAAAGTTCTACTATGCTTTCATAGTGATATGACTTCATTGAAATAGACTCTGATCACACTTTTGCATCATATGTTGAGGGATCACTTTAAGAACCGTGTAATACCTTATTTTTCAATTGCCGCTCGTAAAATTGATTCAAGGAGAATCCACTTGTAAATTTTAACTGTGTTTGTATTTATAGTGAATAAATAAGTTAAACATCAAGTATGTGACTAGTCTGTGGCCTGGAGGGCCTCAAAATTTTCACGAATTACCAGGCAATTACAAAGAGTCTATGCTGGAATCTATGGGAAAACTAGATAGAGACAGCTTCTGTCTGATTGACAGTGCTACTACCCTCACCATCCTTAAGAATATGTTCTTTTTCTTCAATAATTATAGTTCAAACATAGTATCCATGATAACTGGTCCTGTTCACATTATTGAAGGCTCCGGCAGTGCACATTTAATTTTACCCAATGGAACCCATCACTTATTCAGAATGCCTTATACTCTTGTAATTTTAGAAGAAATTTACTGAGTTTTAAGGACATAAGGGCAAGCGAGTATTATATTGAAACCTTGAGCGACGAAAATAAAGAATATCTTTGTGTAACCTCTTGTATAGGGAACCGAAGTTCATTTTAGAGAAATTCTCTAGCTTGTCATTAAGGATCTACTTCACTCACATTTGGATAGTCGAGTCACATACCACTATGAGCCAACAACTCACTCCTAATCAATGACCTATTATTGGTCAGACACTAAAGGATTCCCTCCTTGTTAGTCATATATACACAAACTCGATATCTACAAATTCCTTTTGGGATTATCAGTAGCTTAGTTTTATTTATTTAACATTGCACTACTTGACATTGGAACTTCATGACTTATGTTGATATTTTTGGAACTACGTTTTTAACACTTATTATTTGGGAACAATATTTCTTTAGAATTTATTGAGGAACTAGGTTTGCCCATTGATACGTGCCTACGGCATGCCTTCGGAACGGTGCACCTTATTTAATCATATAAAATAATTTTGGAGGTCCAGCAAATTAATTGAAGTAGCAAACATATTATATTAGAAACTTTTGGGGATCCAGCAAAAAAACATATTATATGAATTTTTTGAATTTTTTTTTATTTTTTGAATTATTTTTAAAGTTTTTTATTTTTTAGATTTTTATATTTTTTTATTTTTTAATTTAAATTTTTTAAAATTTTTTAAAATTTTTATTCTCTTAATTTTTTGAATAGAAGAGAGAGGGAGAAAGAGAGAGAAAAAAATAATTAAATAAATATAGGAGTTGTTTTGGGTGGGGATTTGAATTTGAGTTTTAGGGGAAAACTTTTTGGAGGGAAAAATATGTTTTGTGAGGTTAGATCTGGACCTTTAATTTTTGAGAGAATTGAAGGAGAGCCACTTGATAGCTTTCTTTGTGTTTTATTATATAGATAATTTCTATTCGCCTCTGCTGATTAAATATTGCATTTTTAGATACTTTATGATATTACTTGATACTTCAATTAGAACACGTTTTTCTAGTCTATTGACTCAAATCATCAATTTCTCTGAATAAGCTATCAAATCAATAAGACTAGACAATACAGTTGAATTTACCTCACAGACCTTCAATAATTTTTGTATACCCTTAGGAATAGAGATTGAGCATTCTATTTCGATGAGACAATATTCTCGCCATTAGGGGGAGATAAAAAGAAAGATAAATGCTTCATTCCAGAATAACGTTGTGAATTATCGAAATACCCAAAGAACCAAATAAAGAAACAAATGAAACAGTTCTACATCAAAAAACATGGAAGACCTAAATGTTCTAAAGATTCAAATCCCCCGAATAGGAGATTGAATAACATAACACACCCTAATGCTCTTGAAGAAGTAGCTCCTGAAGTAGCATCTTCTGTAGAGAGAGTAAGAAGCAACTACTGAAGTAGCATCATCTCCTGTAGAAAGAGTTCATGACTGTATGGAAGATGTCTTGAACCAATGATTTAATTTCTCAAAACAAAGCATTTTTCTCCAGTCGAGGCTATACCTCAGATCTCAAAAGCAACTGAGAAAGATGTACCGGTACTCAACAATAATGAGCAATATGTGTTTTATATATACTCAGGAGAAACTTGGAATCGAAATGAATTTGTCATAGATGACATTTTTCTCATATGCAGGAGTAGATGAGATTAAAAAGGGTGATGAAAATGAGGATAACATTGAACCGCAAACAATCCTTGAATGTCAAAAAAGACAAGATTGGCCAAAATGAAAGGATGCGATTCAATCGGAACTAGATTTTCTCGCAAAAGCTGGAGTGTTTAGTCTTCTGGTACAAACCCCAAAAGGAATAAACCCTGTTAGTTTTAAATTGGTGTTTGTAAGAGATCCAACGGTATAAAGCACAATTGGTTGCTTAAGGATTCTCAGAATGACCATGAATAGATTATGAAGAAACATATTCCTCGATCGTGGACATCATCACATTTAGACAAATCTCGTTGTTTCTGAAAAACTTGATATGAGACTCATGGATGTGATGACATACCTATATGGTAACCTAGACAGTGAAATATATATATATATATATATATATATATATATATATATATATATCCCCGAAGGATTTAAATTACCAGAAATCAAGTCTAGAAATGCACACTGTATTATATTAAAACGAGCCCTAAGCGGACTAAAACAATCCAGAAGAATGTGGAACAATAGGCTTAGATGTCTAGGAAAAAATATAAACTTCATCGGATCTCCTGAAGAGATTGAAAAAGCTACTAGCTATCTTAAGAATGAATTTGAGATGAAAGACTTGGGTGAAACAAAGAAAATTTCTCGGCCTACAGATCGAGTACATTAAAAATGAAATTTTACTACATCGAGCAAAATATGCCAAAAATCTCCGAGAGATTCAATATCAGTGATTGTCATATACTCAGTACACATATGGTGATCAGGTCACTAGAAGTTGACCGGGATTCTTTTCGGCCGAAAGAACAAAAATGACGATATTCTGGGTCCTGAAGTACCATATTTGAGTGCAATAGGCGCACTCAAATAGCACAAGGCACGGGATCTTGGTTTATAGTATTCATGTGAATGTGCTGACCTTGTTGGATATATAGACACAGGTTATTTATTTGATTCTCATTATGGGGGATCACAAACATGATATGTTATTCTTAACAGCGGTGCAACTATTTCATGGAGATTAATTAGATAAACAATTGTAGCAACATCGATCAATCATTCTAAGATAATGACACAGGTCCCATTGAGCCGGAAGGCCGTGTTCATTTCATGAAGCAAGTAGAGAATGTGTATGGTCAATGCATCTAGTTCAACATATCGGGGGGAGTTGCGAGCTCCCAAAACTCACAAACAAGCCTAGAATCATTTATGAGGATAATGTAGCTTGTATAAAGCAAATTCAAGAATGCTTCATCAATGGAGACATGACGAAGCACATCTCACAATTTTTTCACCCACCAGCTTCAACAAGAAAAGATGATTAATGTAAAGCAGATCAAGTCTACGAAGAACCTTGCAGATCTCTTCACAAAATCTTTCACAAAGTCCAGATTTCAAGAGTTAGTAATCAAGATTGGCATGAAAAGAGTTCAGCAGATAGACATATGAATGTATAGGCTGATAAATTTTGGGCTGGGATGTCATGACCAAATGTATTATTTTTGGAGGGGGGTGATTTCTCATTTAAGTTGATGTAAGAACTAAATGTAATAAATTTTAGTGTTTTTTAGGGGTAGCATCCTGCAGGTGAAAGCATCCTAAAGATGCAAATGGAGACATCCTGAAGAATGTATTTGTGCATTCTCTTTTCCTTTGATGATGTATTTTTCACACTGGGTTTTTCCTCTTTGAAACGTTTTTCTTTTTTCTTTCATTACGGATTTTTCCCAAATGTGGGTTTTTCCTTTAAAAAGTTTTTAATGAGGTAATGTTTTAAAGTGAGCATCGGGGGGGGGGGGGGGGGTTGTGAAATGGTAACCACCTATTAGGTAGATTCACCTATTAAAGTGGCGGCCTAAGCCCACCTGAAACCTATTCAGGTGGCGGCCTAACCACACTACCAAACCCTAACCCTACATAGTAGCTCTTGTTAGCTTTTTTATGGGATTTAACGGTAAACAGCTAGTAAGGTTGTAGAACCATCCATTTTGGTTAGGGACATTGACCCGGATTTTTCCATATAACTCTCTTAATTCATGCGTATGCTATTAGTGATATTTTTTTAATATGTCACTTTTCGAAACTATTTATAGAAAAAGGACAATTGCCAAAGTATTTGTGCTTGTTGACTCAACAACTAAACTCGCCGTTTCCAACGGCGAGTTTAGTTATTTCATGATTGCCGTTGGAACAAGGCGTGTGTATCTTTTTTTTTTAGAAACTCGTCATGTCCCAATGGCAAACATGAAACAATTAAACTCGCCGTGTCCCAACGGCGAGCATGAAACAACTAAACTCGTCGTTGGGAACGATTTTTAGTTGTTGAGGCCATGAGCGCAAATACTTTGGTAACTTTCCTCTTTCTATAAATAGTTTCGAAAAGTGGCATATTAAAAAAAAATAAATTTATGCTATTAGCTCCCTAAACTCGCTGTGTTCACCAATTTAAGTTCTTCAGTTGCAGTAGATCCAATTATAATATGGGTTAAATGTTAAAGGAACTATGCTATATTATTTCCCAAAATTTCAAAATTATTTTAAACAATCAAGGGTTGTTAATTGAGTTGAACGAGCTGAACACGAGTTAAGCCTCATTTGGCTAGTTTATATGAAAGCTCTATTCAAGCTTGGCTTGAGCTCATTAACCAGTAGATTTGGATCAACTTGGATCGTGTCCTAAATATACAAGGCTCTGTTAGGAATTGTGGCCTCAAATACACGTAGGCAATGAGTACTTGAAGTTAGAGAAGAAGTGGATGAAACAAAGAAGCAAGAGAAGATAAGCAGCGAGTAGAAGAATGCAGCCTGGAGAGTTGCGATCGACCGACCTAGTCTGCTGAGAGTTCTTCGAGTGTAAAGGTCCAACGGAGGAGAGGAAGGTCGACCGACCTTGGGGGTGCAGACAACCGATCAGCTCTCGGGTCTGGACTTACACGTTGCGGTCGACCGACCTTGGGGGTGCAGTCGACTGACTTCGGTGGCTGATTGTTTTTGGGCTTACGAGTTTAAGGCCCAATTGCTAAATTTGTGTTTATCTTTTAGAGTTTACTTGGGAACTATATATATGGCCGTAAACTCTAGGGTTAGAATCAATTTGTGTAATCAAGAGGTGAACCGTTATCATTGTTCAACTTCAAGAGGAGATTGTGCCGAGTGTTTCAAAGGTGAGAGAGAGATTGAGAGTTGTAATCTCTTTGTAGTCTTTCTATTTCTTGGGGAATAAGAAGTATTGGTTATCTCTGCATATTGATTGTGTTCTTGTGAGATTTTACATATATTGTGGTGGCTTGTTCTTGGTTCATCTAAGTCTTGGGAGTTTCTATTGCTTGTGGTGTGTTTCCGCTATTAGCACTACAAGTTGTGGGGTAGATTCTTCAACAAGTGGTATCAGAACAGTTGGTTCGAGATGGCCGATAACAAGATGAAGATCGAGAAATTTGATGGGAGTGACTTCGTGAAGTGGAAGATTCAGATGATAGCGTATCTTCGTCAGAAAGATCTTGATGGTCCATTGTTTGATGAGAAGTCGATAGGTGCAAACAAGTATGCGAAGGTCTTGGCAGATTTGAATCTTTTAGATCAGAAGGCACTGGGACAGATTCAGTTGAGGCTGAGTAGGAATGCGTTATTTCATATCTCGAAGGCAAAGACCACAAATGAGGCTATGGAGATTCTCATGGATATGTATGAGAAACCGTCGGTATCTAATCAAATTCTTCATCTGAAGAAATTGGTTAATATGAAGTTGAGGGAAGGGGGTTCAATAGCAAAGCATGTGAACAATTACTGTATGGTTTACAACCGGATGGAAGCTACAGGTTTGAAGTTTTCAGAGAGGGGGTAGTCATTGTTACTTCTATCTACTTTACCCGATAATTATGGTACGGTGGTACAGACTATTACAGGCACTATGACAGATTCGACGACTCTACAGGATGTGGTGAGTAGCATTCTGAATGAGGATATGAGAAGGGTGAGAAACAAGGGATATCCATCATCATCTTCTAGAGATTCCGCCATGTACGTTGAGAAGAGACGTAGGAGATCTAAGAGCAGTCGAAAAAGAAAGGATCAGAGTAGTTTATCTTAGAGTGGGTCTGATGACAGCGATGGGAGACATGGGCTTGAGTGCTGGTATTGTCACAAGAAGGGTCACATGATGCACAGTTGCAAGACTTATATGAAGAAGAAGTCAGAGAAACTAAAGAATGATATCCCAAAGAAAACTCAAGTGGGGCTTGTTGAGAATCTATGCTTATCAGCTCGGGAGGAGTTGGGCACTCAAGATTGGTGTATTGATTCGGGAGCTTCTTTTTATTGCACTCCGAAGAGAGAGGTATTTGATGACTACGAGGAGGGTTCTTTTGGAGATGTGATCGTGGGGAATGGTCACCGGTGTTCTGTACGTGGGGTTGGTACTGTTCGTGTGAACACCATTGATGGTCAAAGTATTGTCTTGCGGGAGACAAGGCATGTTCCAGACTTGAAGGAAAATCTTATCTCGATTGGAAGACTAGACAAGGATGGTTTGTCTAGTACAGTTAGTAGTAGGGAGTGGTGTATAGCTACAGGTTCAAAGGTGATTGCAAAGGGAAGCGTGAAGGAACGTTGTATTTGCTTAGAAACGTGAAGGGTGTTTCTCCTGTAGTTGACTCTCAGCCGGAATCGAGTAGTAGGTTGTGTGGGGTGCAACCGAGTTCTTTCAGTTATGGAGGGGATGTTACTAATTTAGTGGGAGCTGCTAGCCATGGAAGTGATCTTAGAGGGCAAGACGTTGCTGCGGTGATGGTACTTTGCGAATTGGCAGTTGAAGCTTCAAGTCACTCTTGTGAAGTAGAGAACACTGGTATCGATATGCAGGGTGATGTCGATGAGGGTAACCAAATTGGGACTATAGGGGTTGAACATTTTGCGGAGTTTGTGGAGGTGTCGTCCACGGAGACTTCTAATGTAGAGGGTGCAATGAGAGGTTTTGAACCATGTCCGGTGTTGATGGAGATTCTGCAAGTTGGGGAGTCTCATAACACGGAATCCGACACGGGAGATTATTCTTTGATATTCGTGCTCTATGCGATTGGTGGAGCACATCCTTCATGAGGCGATAAGGGGTGGTTGGTGCACTTCACGTGGTAGAGTGGCGGAGGTGCTCTTCATGAGAGTGGGGAGTACTTGGGTCTTCCATGAAAGTGGAAGATTGGCAGAGATAATGCGAGGTGAAGATTGCAACAACTTTGAAGCGTTGGGTATTTAGTCCAAGTGGAAGATTGTTAGGAATTGTGGCCTCAAATACACATAGGCACTGAGTACTTGAAGTTGGAGAAGAAGAGGATGAGACAAAGAAGCAAGAGAAGACAATCAGCGAGTAGAAGAATGCAACCTGGAGAGTTGCAGTCGACCGACCTGGGGGTGCGGTCGACTGACCTAGTCTGCTGAGAGTTCTTCGAGTGTAAAGGTCCAACAGAGGAGAGGACGGTCGACCGACCTTGGGGGTGCAGTCGACCGGTCAGCTCTCGGGTCTGGACTTACACCTTGCGGCGACCGACTTCAGCGGCTGATTATTTTTGGGCTTGCGAGTTTAAGGCCCAATTGCTAGATTTGTGTTTATCTTTTAGGGTTTACTTGGGGGCTATATATATGGCCGTAAACTCTAGGGTTAGAATCAATTTGTGTAATCAAGAGGTGAGCCGTTATCAATGTTCAACTTCAAGAGGGGATTGTGCCGAGTGTTTCAAAGGTGAGAGAGAGAGATTGAGAGTTGTAATCTTTCTATTTCTTGGGGAATAAGAAGTATTGGTTATCTCTGCATATTGATTGTATTCTTGTGAGATTTTGCATATATTGTGGTGGCTTGTTCTTGAGAGTTTCTATTGTTTGTGGTGTGTTTTCGCTATTAGCACTACGAGTTGTGGGGTAGATTTTTCAACAGGCTGAGCTCTTTTGGTTGGTGCTTGAAGTTCCGTTCACTTGAGCTTGATAGCTTATTTGTTTAAAGCTTGACCCGAGTTTGCTTCGGATAGTTATAAAGTGAAGTAAGGATAGTTTTTTTATTTTTCTTTAATATACAGGAAATCAAACAAACACCATTACATCCTATCCTATTGTATATGTGTCAACTATGCAGAAAAATCATGAGGAGATACAGAATTTAAAACCAAACCTCTTCCTTCCCCACTCGACATCTATCTATTCGCTATCCAATTTGCAGCTTGATTCCCTGCACACAGAATGTGCCACACGTGTTGAACCAAATTGTTGGAGCATCCGCTTTGTATCTAGTAGAAGTGGTAGCATACTTTGGCATTCATCTCCTTGCAGAAATTCAATACAATAAAGATATATATGATTATCTCCTTCAACCCAGGCTGAAAGTGTGTGAATGTACGAAATAACTCACACACAAACCCGACCATACAACCAAGATTCGGTCTCTGCTGCCAGCAACATCCACCAAAACTGAATGAGCTTCAACAGGTCCAGTACCTAGTCCAGTATCCAGTCCAGTATCTGATAACAAGCCCTGCATCACCTGATTTCAATTCACAACCAAAAGAACTGACACATTTGGAGGCTCCTAGAAAAAGAAAAATTATATCAGACTAAGAACTCCTCTACTGGGCAATAGTAACAGTATCAGTGAACTCCCTTGCTAGCTTTGAAGCACCTGAAGCAATATCTAAAAGGCCATCTACGACTACAACTCCCTCAAATGTAATCAGGTTCCTTCTCTTCTAGATCAACCATGCATGTAACATAATTAACATATAATACACTGATAAAAGCATTCTTCATGAAACATCCCCAGTACCATTTCTCAAAATCAATAAACACCCGATCCATATTCATCAGTCATAACTGACTCCCATACCCTCTTAGGAGTAAGAAGTAGGGCATGTTAGAAAATGAGTATTTTATACACCATTTACGAATCAGTTTTTGAGCAATTTTTTGAGTAAAATTCTCTATGAATTAGAGAGAGATCTTGATGGATTTGTGATCTCCTTCGTGATTAGATCAAAATCATATATTTATTTGCTCAAAACGGTTATCGGCTGAATGAGAAATTGTCTCCCAAGGTAAGACATTTTCATCTCTGCAAATGAGTTGAGGAATTTTAGTCCCACATCACAAAAAACAAAGAAAATAGAAGATGATATATAATAACCACTTTCTTTGCATTGTAAAATAGCAAGCCAAGAAACTCTCTCTCACGTGTGCAAGGGGGTGCAAATCTTGGGCCGGATTGCATGCGACTTGTGTGCAGACGAGAATGTCGGGCCGATACCCACCCCGAATGTGCGGATGCGAATGCCGGGCTGACGTGTGGGTACCCACCCCGTGCAGAGTGACTTTTTGCTATATTATTTTTTGCCGATCTGTAATTGCTGAATTAAACGTAGAAACGGTTTTGTCTGCCATTTATTCACGTATCGGTTTTTGTTCGCCGTTACAGTACTGCATTCAAACCTCTGTCTTCCGTTATAGCTGGTGCATTAAGGAATTGTCTGCCGTTACAGTGGATGCAATCATTGCGTTGTTTGCCGTTACAACGGACGAGAATGTCGGGCCGATACCCACCCCGAATGTGCAGGAGTGAATGCCGGGCCGACGTGTGGGTACCCACCCCGTGCAGAGCCACTTTTTGCTACAGTTTTTTTTCCCGATCTATAACGGCTGAATTAAACATAGAAACAGTTTTATCTGCCATTTATTCACGTACCGGTTTTGTCCGCCGTTATACCACATTCAAACATCTGTCTGCCGTTAGAGCTGATGCATTAAGGAATTGTCTACCGTTACAGTGGATGCAGTCACTGCATTGTCTGCTGTTACAATGGATGCAGTCACTGCGTTGTCTGCCGTTACAATTCTCACCTTGGCCTTATAAATAGAGGCCCCCTCTCTCTTGAATGATTACACCAGAAACTCTTCTCTTCTCCCTATGTTCTGTGCTTCAAAGTCAGCTTCCATCCTTAGTCGTTCAGTGATAGATTTCAGACGCTGCCTAGTTCGATATTGTGTGGTACACAAGCCTCGACATAAACTGGTTTGTTTTTGTATTTTTTTAAAAGTTACATGCTATGTGGGCATTGGAAAGAAAGCAAATGTCGAAGCCAATCACAATTGATTAAAAATATAATGCGCTTAATTTTTCCAAATAAATTTAAAAAGTTACATGGTATTTGGCCATTAAAAAGAAAAAAATGTTGAAGCCATTTACTTAAAAAGGAAAAAATGTTGAAGTCATTTACACAATTGATTAAAAATATACTGCGCTAGAAGGAGGGCTTGAACCTCCGACCTTGTGGTTAACAGCCACATGCTCTAACCAACTGAGCTATTCCAGCTTGCTGACTTACTTTTCATGGTAACCATGATACTTAAGTTTTCCTTGATTCTCTCAAATCAATATACTTAGGTTGATATTTTACTCAAATCCCTTGTGGCCATAAAAAAAAAGAACTCAGTTACAAGCTATGTGGGCATTAAAAAGAAAAAAAGTGTTGAAGTCAGTCACAGATCGTTAAAAATGTAATGCGCTTGATTTTTTCAAATAAATTTAAAAAGTTACATGCTATTTGGCCATTAAAAAAAAATGTTGAAGCCAGTTACACAATTGATAAAAAATATAATGCGCTAGTCACAAATCATTACATGCTATGCGGGCATTAAAAAGAAAAATAGTGTTGAAGCCAGTCATAAATCATTAAAAATGTAATGCGCTTGATTTTTTCCAATAAATTTTAAAAGTTACATGCTATTTTTCATGGTAACCATGATACTTAAGTTTTCCTTGATTCTCTCAAATCAATATACTTGGATTGATATTTACTCAAATCTCTTGTGGCCATAAAAAAAAATTGAAGTCAGTTACATGCTATGTGGGCATTAAAAAGAAAAAAAGTGTTGAAGCCAGTCACAAATCATTAAAAATAAATTTAAAAAGTTACATGGGTTGATATTTTACTCAAATCTCTTGTGGCCAAAAAAATAAATTGAAGTCAGTTGCATGCTATGTGGGCATTAAAAAGAAAAAAAGTGTTGAAGCCAGTCACAAATCATTAAAACTGTAATGCGCTAAATTTTTCCAAATAAATTTAAAAAGTTACATGCTATTTGGCCATTAAAAAGAAGAAAAAAAATGTTGAAGCCAGTTACACAATTGATAAAAAATATAATGCGCTAGAAGGAAGGCTTGAAACCTCCAACCTTGTGGTTAACAACCAAACGCTCTAACCAACTGAGCTATTCCAGCTTCTTATTTTTCAGACGTTGCCCAGTTCAATATTTTGTGGTACACAAGCCTCAACATAAACTGGTTAGGTTTTGTATTTGTTAAAAAGTTACATGCTATGTGGGCATTAGAAAGAAAACAAATGTTGAAGCCAATCACAATTGATTAAAAATATAATGCGATTGATTTTTCCAAATAAATTTAAAAAGTTATATGGTATTTGGCCATTAAAAAGAAAAAAATGTTGAAGTCATTTACACAATTGATTAAAAATATACTGCGCTAGAAGGAGGGCTTAAACCTCCGACCTTGTGGTTAACAGCCACACACTCTAACCAACTGAGCTATTCCAGCTTGCTAACTTATTTTCATTATAACCATGATACTTAAGTTTTCCTTGATTCTCTCAAATCAATATACTTGGGTTGATGTTTTACTCAAATCTCTTGTGGCCATAAAAAAAATGAAGTCAGTTACAAGCTATGTGGACATTAAAAAGAAAAAAAATGTTGAAGCCAATCACAAATCATTACAAATGTAATGCGATTGATTTTTCCAAATAAATTTAAAAAGTTACATGCTATTTGGCCATTAAAAATAAAAAATGTTGAAGCCAGTTACACAATTGATAAAAAAATATAATGCGCTAGTCACAAATCATTACATGCTATGTGGGCATTAAAAAGAAAAACAGTGTTGAAGCCAGTCACAAATCATTAAAAATGTAATGCGATTGATTTTTCCAAATAAATTTAAAAAGTTACATGCTATTTTTCATGGTAACCATGATACTTAAGTTTTCCTTGATTCTCTTAAATCAATATAATTGGGTTGATATTTTACTCAAATCTGTTGTGGCCAAAAAAATAAAAAACTGAAGTCAGTTACATTTTACGTAGGCATTAAAAAGAAAAAAAGTGTTGGAGCCGGTCACAAATCATTAAAAATGTAATGCACTTGATTTTTCCAAATAAAATTTGGCCATTAAAAAGAAAAAAATGTTGAAGCCAGTTACATAATTGATAAAAAAATTCACTAAAAATGTAATTCACTTGATTTTTCCAAATAAATTTTGGCCATTAAAAAGAAAAAAATGTTGAAGCCAGTTACACAATTTATAAAAAAATATAATGCGCGGGAAGGAAGACCGAATGCTTGACTTCGACCTTGTGGTTAACAACCAAACACTCTAACCAACTGAGCTATTCCAACTTGCTAACTTATTTTTCATGGTAACCATGATACTTATTTCCCTTGATTCTCTCAAATCAAAATACTTGGGTTGATATTTTACTCAAATCTCTTGTGGCCAAACAAAAAAAATTGAAGTTGGTTACATGCTATGTGGGCATTAAAAAGAAAAAAAAATGTTCAAACCTTTGTCTACTGTTATAGTGGATGCAGTCACTGCGTTATCTGCCGTTATAGTGGATGCAGTCACTGCGTTTTCTGCCATTACAATTTTCACCCTGGCCCGATAAATAGAGGACCCTTCTCTCCTGAATGATTACACCAGAAACTTTTCTCTTCCCCCTCTGTTCTGTGCTTCAAAGACAACTTCCATCCTTAGTCGTTCGTTGATAGATTTCAGACGCTGCCCAGTTCGAGATTGTGTGGTACACAAGCCTCGACATAAACTGGTTTGGTTTTGTAATTTTCATTTTCTTTTTAATTTTATTGGTTTTTCTTCTTCTCCTCATCCCTTTCTGATTTTGTGCCCCGAACATCAAACTTTGATTTTATTATAAACATTTTTTGTCACAGGGCATACATGTATCATATGAGAAACTGTCTTCCACAGCCAAATTGCACCCTGGACAAAAGTACAGATCTAGACTGGACTGCATTATGCTGAAATTTCCTCAAAAACTACCTTCACTTTAGGTACTTTTTTGAGTAATTTAAATGGCCATTCGAAAACTTGGACGTGGAAACACAGCTTGCATGTTTTAACAGGCAAAGGTATGATTACAAATCAATGACCTAAGTTTTACCAACCGGAGTACCACACTTGAGCAAGAAGTTACCATCACCAGCTTTACTACTTGGTATATGCTTAATTGAGTTACACAGCTCTTCCCCAAACCTGCTGCATGTACAAGTCACTCACATCCCATTCTCTCAGTAAGAGCATCTGTAATCGTTGGCTATAAAACTATTTTTTGCAAAATTTGACCAAAAAAGTCTCACAGTTGTTGGCCAAATACACAAAATTTGAGTTTGAGAGGAACAATAGTCTTCTATATTTGGGAAGAGAAATAGAAATTTGAAAATTATGGCTCACGAAACTTGATATTTCGTCCGTTCAAAATTTCCCCCCTAAATTGTATTGGACGGTATTTGATCTCCCATCCGTGACTTTTTGTTATGTGTCGGACGGGATTTGATCTCCCGTCCGTAACTTTTTTAAATTAAAAAAATAATATCGCCTCTGACTTTTTTTTTAAATTAAAAAAAAAGGTCATTTTTGGGTTCAAATGACTACAACTACAGCTCCGAATTCATATTTATAAATGCCAAATACTCAAATTTTGAGTTGGGACCGCTACATGCTCAAAATAAATTCATACAACATATGCAACTGTCACTATTTAAGTGTGGCACTGTGGTCTAGCTAGTGAGTACAAAATCATAGGTTCAGTCACCCATAGCATCATTCTTTTACTATGGGATTATTGCCTCACCCACAACATCATTCTTTTATTATGGAATTATTGTGAGAGTATATGTGAGCGGTGTGCATGTGTGGCTTTGGTATTGTTTTTTTTTTTTTTTTTAATAACGAGGATAGAGTCATAAGACTCCAGCACAAATATATTAAAAAAGAAGAACTATACACACAAATAATTTTACACGGTGTAAAACTCGCAACAGAGAAATAGAAGAAATTACAACTCAAACAACACCAATGAAGCCATGAAAAGCATAGCCCAAAACACAATAGCCAGCGTCGAAACTGGCATACATAAGCTAACGACCGATTCGGAAAAGTCAGTGAGCGACCGACTGGAAAGGAAGCTTCAGCCAAAACAAGCACAGACCAGACTCAAACGACCGAAACCCACAAGTAGCCAGAATGACCCATCCGAAAGAAAAGGCACCCACTGTGTACAAAGAGCTCAGCAAAATTCCACCCAGATAAGCCAAACAATCCATCGAAATGAACAAACCTGCGATAAAGCAACATGAACAGGAAATGCAAAGTGACAACAACATACAAAATAAACCAACAGACCAACGCACCCAACAACGGGGTGAAGATAAGCTAATCAAAAATATGCCTCAATAAAACAGCCACCTGAAAGAAAAGGCCAAACAACTCAATAGGAAAACCGCAGCAAAATAACCACGGAGAGCATCAAAACAAGATAGTAAACGAGAATATAGGAACATAGAAAAGTAACACAGTTAAGAGGCTAAAAGATTACAATAATCAGTATAGTAGCAACAAAAAGAAAATATTAGGAATGAAAAGAGTGATTAACAGTGCATGCAAAATCGACAACCACCAAAATGGAAGGGCGCTGATCAAGTAGCATAACAGCTCAAAATTAAGAGAAAGTCCACAACCTAGACCGCGAAAGTCCAGTGTGGAAAAGGAGGAACGGATGCCGCCAAAATCAATTCTGCAAAAGAGACAATATTGAGAAGATTAATATAGAAAAATAAAACTCAAGGAGGAAAAAAATTAGAAATACGAAATTTAAAGGCTGCCTCCTAAAGGCATTGAAGATGCAGTGCATCCACTTTAACATGCGGTAAAATGGAAGACCAAAACTTGGTGAAGAAAATCAACTCATCAATAAGACTAGCAATAGGACGAGAGGTGTTAGAGAAAATTCGATTGTTTCTTTCTTTCCAGATAATCCAGATGAGCGCCATCATGGAGAGTCCCAAGAGATCAAAAACATTTTCTTAACAAAGAGGGACCTCCAGCTGGTCCACCAAACCAGTATGGAGGAGGGGATAGAGTGGACCTGCCACGCATCCATGCAAATCATCCATAACGGACGAATGAAGACACAATGCAGAAATAGATGTTTCGCATCTTCATGAGTCGTAAGACACAGAGAACACAATTGGCCAATAGCTAAATTCATCTTATTGAGATTCTCAACCGTTAATAACTTGTTGTTAATGGTAAGCCAAGCTAGAATTTTAACTTTTAACGGAGCACAACTACTCCATATAATCTTGGCAAAAGGAGACTCTACACCTCCATGGTTTAGAAACTGGTAAAAGGATTTAACCGAATAAGAACCAGAGCTCGTCCAACGCCAGAAGACATCATCTTTTGGATGCCAGGAATAAGAGTTTAAACTAGAGATGAGAAGTATGTAATTAGGGATTAGAGAATGAGGAAGAGTAGTATTGAAAGGAATGTGTCATTCCTTAAGATCATCGAGAACAGTGAGATATTCTGCCACTGTAGCAAGAGGATTGAGAGCAAGACGGAAGAGATCCGGAAAGACAGAAGCAATCTTGTAATTACCAATCCATAGATCAGTCCAGAACTTGGCCTTTGAACCATTTGCACATACATTGAACAACCCACACTGAAAAGGAGCTACAACCTTCCACACATCCTTCCAGAAAGGAGAAGCCGAAGAGGAAAGAGACGGGAAAAGTTCCCAAACCTTATGACGAATATGATATTTATTAGTACTCAGATGAGCCCAGGGCAAGTTATCATCTTTCGAAATTCTCCATAACTATTTACCCAGAAGAGCTAAATTTTGGTTCCTCAGATCAAGGACACCCAAGCCTCCTGCTGACTTGGAAGAACAAACGATCTTCCAGTTACCGAGATGGGTCCCTTGTCTATAACAGTCAGAGCCTGACCAGAAAAAGTTCCTTCTGATCTGATCTATCCTCTTGATAACCCAGGAAGGGACATAGAAAAAGGACATCATATATAGAGGAATCGAAGTGAGAACAGAGTTAACCAAGATCAATCTACCTCCTCGAGATAATTGTCTTCCGGACCAGACATTAAGTCTGGATTCCACTTTATCAATCATAGGAAACCAATCAGAATTATGTAACTTTCCCCATCTCAAAGGAATACCAAGATAAAGAACCGAGAATGAAGCGGAAGTACAGTTGAAAAATTGGGCAATCTCATTCTGCCGGTTGCTAAAGCCACCTAACCAAAGAACGGATGTTTTATTGATATTAATCGATAAGCCGGAGGCCATTTCGAAGATAAAGAGGAGTTTAAGGTTCCGGAGGGTATAGCCATCGGGATTAGAGAAAATAATGGTGTCATCAGCATACTGCAAATTAAGAACACTACGGATGCTGTGGGACCCACCTAAACCTTCGATAACATTAGCATCCCAAGCATTACAAAGAAGTTTACTGAAAACATCAGCAACAAGGGCGAATAAAAGGGAAGAGATTGGATCAACTTGATGAAGACCACGCTTGCATTTGAATTTGTTCCCTTCCGTACCATTAATGAGGATGGAGGAAGTGCCAGCAAAAAGACTGGACTTAATCCAGGCTATCCACTTAAGCCCGAAACCTCGGTGGAAAATGATGTCTAAAAGAAAATCCCAACTCACTTTGTCGTACGCTTTTTAAAAATCTGATCTTAAAAGAATGCCCTTGGAGTTGGATCTATGGCATTTCAAAATAATTTCTTGGGCACAAGCCACACTGTCAAGAAAAAAACGATCCTTAATAAAACCCGACTGGGTGGGATCAATAAGAGGGGAGAATACTAAACTGAGACGGCTAGAAAGAACTTTCATAATGATCTTAAACGTTGTGTTCAGAAGACTTATAGGAAGGAAAGCAGAAACTGAATTAGCACCCAAGATTTTGGGAATAAGAACGATATGTGCATAGTTAATACGGTCAAAGGAAAAAATACCTTGGTGTAGGTCAACGAACATATCAAGGAGGTCTTCTTTTAGGAAATCCCAAAAATTTGGAAGAAAAAGGAAGGGAAGCCATCCGATCCAGGAGCAAAGTCGCTCCTTAAAGAGAAAACAACAGATTTAATCTCTTCCAATGAGAAAGGAACTTCAAGGCTAGACAGATCATGCGATTCGTTACCATATAGTTGTGTCTAGTCCAGGAGGATTGAACGAAGTTTGGAAGAACCTAAAAGGGTTTTGTAGAATTGTAAAAAGGTAACATGGAAGTCAGAATTGGAGTTATATTTAATTTCTGAATAATTTTCTGTATTTCGAATTATTTATAAATTTAGTTGTTTTAAATTCATTTTAAATTTTCTATTAAAATATTTTCTAATCGGGAATTATGGTTATTTCGAATAAGGGTATATTTTACTTTACTTTCTATTTTATAATTGATCGACTATTTATATTTTAGCCAAATCAAAAATATTCGGATTTACTTTAATAAATTGTTAAACTAAAATTCCTATATTTTTATGTAATCTTGTTGCCATCATTTTATTGTTTTGCTATTATTATTATTATTGCGAGTGTTATTATTATTACTATTATTATTATTATTATTGGTAGTACTATTATTGCTACTACCATTATTATTAATGTTCGTGTTTTCATTATTTGTGTTATTATTATTATTTTTGTTAAAGCCCAGTTTTGATCTATATTATATTATCTAATTATTTAAATTAAAGCCCATTGATTTGATCTACATTGTATTATTAACTATTAATTTGAAGCCCAAAATTTAGCCCATCTCCTATTGAATTTTAACCCAAACCCATATCTGTCTCTTATTGGATTCTAGCCTACTCTAAACCCAATACCCATAACCCAATTCCCCTCCTATTTGTGTATTGACCAAATCAATTCTACTCCAACAATCAATCCCAAGAATCTCTCCTAATCACCCCCAGATCCTGTAACCCCCAAATTAATATCCCTAATAATCAGCATTCCCGTAACCCCCTCCTCTAAATAACTTTCCTCCTTATTATTATATTACTATATACATTTATTTTAATTTAATCCCTCCCCCGTGCTACTCTCTCTCCTCGTCTCCCTCACTCTCTGTTTTCCCATTAAACCAAAATAGAGATACCCTCTCGCCTCATCTCCTCCATGAACCCATTCT
Source organism: Hemerocallis citrina (assembly GCA_017893485.1). NCBI lineage: Eukaryota > Viridiplantae > Streptophyta > Magnoliopsida > Asparagales > Asphodelaceae > Hemerocallis > Hemerocallis citrina. The sequence goes on from CM030361.1 coordinate 39,703,090, forward strand.
GCCATTGCTCCACCACCACATCTCCTCCACCTCCGCCCTGGCCTCCCGCCATTGCCAAAGTCAGAAACTCTGCCTCCCCTCACCGCCTCTCCTCGTCAGCATCGCCATTGCCGAGCGCCCCACCATCGACCTTCCCCCATCACCTTCGCGACTCCACTTCCGAGTCCCACGCCGCTCGACCACAGAAGCCCCGACTCCTCGTCTTCCTCCTCACGACTCTGCCGTAGTCGCCCTCCTCCTCCGGCATCGCAGCATCCCCGCGCCTCCGTTGCTCTCCAACATCCTCCCGAGCACTAATGGAGCTCATCCCTTACCTCCGAACACCCACTTCGCCTGCACCCCACTCCTCATCGTCGCCATCCCTCTCTCTCAACCTCTAGCGAACCCCCCCCCCCCCTCATCGCTCTCGTCATTGCCGTTTAAGCCCCAAGTCGCCAGTTCCGTCTCCCCTATTTCGGAAGAGAAACAGAGCTCTCGACATCATAGTGCTCGCCGTCGCACTCGCTGTCGCGTCGCTTCCCGACCATAGCACCGCCGTCCCGCCTCGCTGTGGTACCGCAGTCGCGCCATCGCCAGTCGTGCTGCCTCGCTGGTTGCCATTCCCTCTCTCGCAGTTCTTCTCTTTCTCTGTCGAAAGGAAGAAGACGGAGCAGTAGTGGCCGAAATCGTTGTTAGCTGTTTTGTGTGTGTGGGATCTGTCTTTGCTGTTTGCTGTTCGGCTGAAGAAGGAGGCTGATTGGTTATTTCCCTATTTGGTGTTTTGGCGAAGTGGGATTGGTCAATTCCGCTATCTGCTGTTCAGGTACAGTGAATCCGGAGGGAGTCATTTGCTGTTGGGAGGGATCCAGTGTTGATCTTATTATTGTTGTGCTATTGATCTTGTGTTCTTTGTTGTTCGGTGTTGGCACGTAACTCGCACGTGTCTTGGATCTTATATTTATCGGATCTAATTATTAAATCAGGCAAGTATCTCTTGTACAAATTTGTTGTTCTAGTACAAGCTTCTTTGCATAAATACCGCATGTATATTCTTTAATTCTAATTCGCATTCATAAGTCAAATTGAAATCTGTTTCTATACCTAATCTGTCGATCCCGTATTTGCACATGATCGCAAATGCCTTATTGTCATATGCATTACATGGACACGATTGATACACACATATGTACTCTTAAGATTATTCATGATTATGTGTATGATTGTTTTGCCCGCGATAGTAGTTAAATATGATATTTTATTCTTGTTGGTTAAAATTAATAAAAGTAACAAGCCGGGGTTTAAGAGAAAGACCATAGTAGTGGACAATATAGGTAAGTATACTCGGAAGGGGGCCCGTGTTTTCCATGATCACAAGTTATATGGAACTAAGTACCACGTAGAACTAAGTGCCACGTCAGGGGTTGACGGGGGCCACCTCTAGAATCTACGGGGGCCACCTCTAGAATCTACGGGGGCCACCTCTAGAATCCATTACATGATTACATGTTTACATGTTTCACGCTACAAGTTTACACTCCACATGTTCCACGTTACAAGTTTGCACGTATCTCGAACAAGATACAATTGACATGTTTTTCCGAGTACATGACCTATAAAATCTATCACTAGGCCTAAATGTAACTGATTGTATGTAGCAACCATGTAGTAAAAAGATGGATGCATGAAGTGCTACCTAGTTAGAATCAAACATTAGACTTAAGATTAGCACGTGCACTTGCATGATCCAATTATATGTTATATGTTCATGTTGACTTGATATTTATTTACTTGATTACTTATTTACATGCCACTTGTTCCATAATGCTATATTCATAATCATGTTTACACATTGCATTTTCCCTATTACATAACTCTCGATTTCTTGCTCTTTTCCTGTTTTCCTTTTGTTTAGTTTTGTACATGTCCCTTTAGCTTGTACCACTTGCGGCCCGTGACTTGTATTAACGGGCGTCTTCTTGTTTTCTTTTTCTTCTTTTTGTAATAATGTACTTGCAGGCCCGGATGGAGAGTTACCAGAAGGTGTTGCTGATCAAGTGTTTTAGCTTTGTTTATTTTTTATGTTATTTTTAGTTTACGTTTTATTTCATGCTACTCTTTATTGTAATCCGGGCTTGTTTGACCCGTAACTTTTTGTATTTCCCAGTTGTTGGTTATGTTATGGACTATGTCATGAACTTTCATTATTATATTGTGATTTTACATGCCTGTGTGGTTTATTTTGTTACCTTATTGTTAAGTTGCCTGTACAGCTTATGAATGGTGTATTCGCACCATTCACTGGGCCTTAGTCATGGACTCGTATTCATGTATTTTGGGAAGCGGGGCATGACAATACCACTGTCTACAATGGAAGAAATATGATTGCATCGCTGACGATGTGACGCAAAATTATGGAAGAAAGAGGTGTTGCTGTTACCCTCCTTGAGCCAACGAATCTTAACCCTTTGAGCCCATTTGATATGATCAAGGTTAAGAAGAGAGGAAAACTCTCGTTTGCAAGAATTACGTTCGAAACGAAGGGAATCTGAGGTGGGACCAATCTCTTCAAGTTGATCAATAGAATTAATCGAGGACAAGAAATAATTTTAAAGAGAATTGGCATTAGCGAATCTCTCATTACGCCAAGTTTTGCAACCATGTTTGACAGCATGAAGTTTGAGCAGAATACGACTCAGGCCATGGGAGCCTGTGACCGTGGAGAGACAATTGATGATGAGGTTAACGAAAATGTGGTCTTGCAACCAGAATTTTTCAAAGCGAAACTTGAACGGTTTAGAGAAGTTATAGTTAGAGTGTAGAGCAATAGGCACATGGTCCGAAGAGGGGTTCGGCAGTGCACGAATGAAAGAGTTGTGAAAGTAGGAAATCCAATCCTGAGAGACAAGGAAGCGATCAATCTTGGCCATAGATGGAGTGAGCCTCATATTAGACCAAGTAAAGGATTTACCATTAAGTGGTAGATCAAAAAGGTTGAGCGAGCGAATGCAATCATTGAAGCGGTTTGAATCCGCGCTAGAGGATGGATTCCCCATCATTTCGTGGGAAAATCTCGTGACATTAAAATCACCAAAAAATCTATTAATACAGTTCCGAAAGGAGTTCAATTCACTCCAAAACAAGTTGCGACGATCTACAATTGAAGGACCGTAAACCGAAACTACAGTTTGGCAACAATTGAATTCAGCCCAATGCAAGCAAACAACGAGGAAGAAATTTAGACGACAAACCGAAATAAGAGAGAAGCTGGGAGTCCTTAAAACCGAAAAGGATCCCACCACAAGAACCTATAGCGTTAAGCGGAATTCAGTTAGGATTTATAGAACCACCGATGGAGCGCAGAAGCGCTAGGGAAATGGAGTCTAGTTTCGATTCCTGAATAGAAATCAAATCTCACCCGGATGATGCAATAAGATGGAACAAAGCTTGCTGCTTAGTTAAACTTCGCAGCCCACGAATATTCCAAGAAATGCTAATCATGAGTACGATTTGCCTCAAAAGCTCTCAAAAATCCAAGGTGACATATGGAATCTATGTCCGACAAATGGTCCGATTCAAAAACAAAACCCATGCTAGAAGCAAGGTGGATAATGTCCGAATTAGATAAAGAGTCGAAATGAACTTGATATACTGAACCGAAAGAAGAATAGTCCATTCTATCCGGTACAAAGGGGAAAATTTCTAAGTTACGAATCTGCGCAGTTAGGAAAGCCTTGGACGTTGTAGAAAAGTGCGCTTCTTTTTTGGCACAGATACGAGCACTAGAGTGAATAATAGGAAAAGTGGAAGAATGCTTCTTAGAAGATAGATGCTTCTTAGGAGAAGCAAAAGAATGTTTAAAAGATGACTTAACAGGAGAAACATTAGGGGAAGAAGTAAGGACCGTTTGGGCAGCAAAGTTGGAGGGGGGGAGAATAGTCAAGATTCGGGGACCTATTGACATGAATAAGAGGCCCCCAAGCAGGGTGATTGTAGGGAGGAGAAGGCGCTGTGAGAGTCAACGGGGTAAAATGAGGTATCGAAGAGTACGATAGAGGAGACTCTTCTCTACTCCAAGAAAGACTACAAGCATTAAGAATATAACCTGGGAGGTCTCGGCAACAGATAAGAAAATTAACAGAAAAATGAAAGTAAGAAAGTGCATAACTAGATAGAAAATGAGAACCATGATCCAAACGTAATGTGTAACGATACTTCAATCCATTGAAAGACAGTGAATAAAAATAAAACACTGAAGAAGTAACGGGGATAAGTACCTTATATCGAGGGTTCGGGTTAGCCAGATCCTTTTCTTCCTCCTCTAGAAGGTTGTCCGACTCAGTCCACGCATCCAAAGGGAGAGGAACAGGTGCAAAGGATTTCAGAGAAGTCAACTGAGCCTTGTGGGCAGGAGAAGGAGAAATTTGCACTGTTTTTTTGTAATTATCCCAATCCTTCGAAAAGTTCGGATTGACATTCCAAGCCGGCCATTTGGAAACAAGTTCTGCAGTAAGACCCTCTTTCAGGAGCGTAGTCGGAGCCTCGTTAGAGGTGGTGGCAGGGGTCGATAAAGAAGAGGGAATGGTAGTTAGGGGAAGTGTAGGCAGAGGACCAGATGAGCCAACATCAGATGAAGAAACAGGTTAGTACCAGACTGTGGGGTGAAAGCAGGGTTAAGCCAGACTAAGTTAGGGGGCTTCAATGGCGAAATAGTGGATTCAGTGGGAGTGGCCACTTTAGAACGGTTGAAGGAGAAGTCCTTTTTGAACCGGGCCTTATGACTGCCTCTTGGTTTGAATGGCTGAGCAGTGAGCGAGAGGAGGCACCAATTGTAGAATGTTTAGGAGGGAGGTCTATATGCAAGACAGTAGAAAAGATAGCAAGTTGAGTAGGAGCCGGAGCAGCACCAGAATGAGGAGCGTCATGATAATTGACAGAGATAGAGAATATCGATTGTCCAACTCTAAGAGAGTAAGCCAATACTCTTTTATGCAAAGAAGGACGAAGGTATTCTACTTCAACCTGGAGGCAACCAGATGCCAACAAAGATGTGGAGGAGGTGCAGGTCAAGTCACCAATACATTTTGACATATCAGCCACTAGCCGAGGAGAATCACAGAACGGTGGTAACCCCAAAATAGTGACTTTGATGGGAATAGGAAGTAGAACATGAGTGGGAAAGCCTAGATGAATCCATTTGCGGATAGATAAATTAATGGATCCAATAGAGAAAGATTTGTTAGCGACCAAATCGTCTAGGATTTTGGTGCTGGGACAGTTAATCACTACATCACCGTTAGAACAGGCGTTCACTGCCCAAGTCCAGTCAGTGACGTTACAAATATTGCACAGAAAAGAATCTAAGGAGTAACTAGAGATGGAACCACCATGGAACGAGACAGCGCCATAACAATCCAATTTGGACATCTTTGCTGTGATGTCAGGAGAAGGAACGTAAACTAGAGTAACTGACGATTTCTCAATCGTAGAAGACGGAGCCACAAGAGTAGACTGTGGCGGAGGGTTGGAAAGGGCTTTCGCAGTGAGGAGCTGAGATGCTGGCGGGGAAGGGAGAAAGGGAGAATCAACAGCCAGTTTGATCCTCTTAGATTTAATGGCATGTATATCCGAAAGTTTAGATTGGAGGGAAGGAAAATCCAGAGCGGCCAAGACCTGATCAGAGATGGGCACGCCTAAAAAGAGACCAAGTAATTGCTGAAGAGAGAAGCATCTATTACGAGAATGACCCGATTTGATGCAGAAAAGGCACTTCAAAGAGGTGCATCTGATGCCCCTAGAAAGTTCTGGTGGATGGGCCGGTTAGGGATAAGGCCACCGTAGATTCTTTTCTTTTACTTTTACTTTTTACCACGTCGACCCAAGAAGAGCCCATCGCAAGGCCCAAGCCTAGGACAGGGGAAGGTAGGGAATAGAAAAATAAAACCCTAAAAAAAGAAACCTCTACTGTAGAAATAAAGAGATCGGGAAGACGAACTGGAACAACAATAGAAAAAGGGAAAGAGGGGAAATCCACTTGCCCAGAAGATCCGAAGTAAGACAAGAAGAAGAAATAAGAACAGTAAAACACAGAGAAATAATAGTTAGAGCACCGGAGATCCCAAGCAGTGAATAGCGCTTAGTGAATCGCACTTAGTAGGAGAAAGAGAGAAATCAAGCCAAAACCAAAAAACCAAGCCAAGAAGAAAAGCACAAAACTCAGTGAAAACAATAGAACAATGAATTGATAACAACAAAGACTTACAGTGAATAAGTAACAAAAGATAGGGGAAGCAGGGAAGCAAACCCGAACAACCAGAACCACAATCCTTCAGCAGAGGTCTCGATCTGACGGAGAAGTAGTAGCCCGGAGCACAACAGTGAACGGCACTGCACATGCCCAAGCAGCTGGGCCCAAAAGGAGCAGTCTAAGCCAGGTCAAACCGGTGGCCAAGGAGCTTTAGGCAATAACAGCTGGCCGAAGAGCAAACCGAGGAGCGAAAAAGGAAGCCGGAGGTGGAAGGAGAGAGTAGGGCACTGAAGGAGGAGAGATGATGGAGGTCAGGGAGAAAGTGTGGAGAAGGTGGAAAAAAAGGAGATGGGCTGGAGAGGAAGACGCAACAAACAACTATAATGAAGAGAGGAGTGGGAGATGGGGCTTTGGGGAGCGGGATCTGGAAGGAGAAGAAGGCTAAAGAGGAAGGAAATTTTAAATCGCCATTTTTAGTGAAAGAGCACGTTTATTGATGAGTCACGATGTATGAATTCTTATTTCTCTCATGGCTTTGGTTTGGTTGAAAATCTAAATAAATAAAATAAAAACTGAGACAATATGTAGGATGCATATGAGTGGAAGATAACGACATCAAGGGTCCTCTAAAAGTTTGATACCCTTACCTAAAGCCACATATCATCTCACAAGCCACCACACACAAGCGTATAACTCTGTTGAATAGCATCCCAAGCTGGAGTTTCACCTTGTTTCCTTTGCCACTGCCAAATATTCTAACCGAGCTTATACAACACTCTTGGATTTTTGTCTCACATTTGAACATATAGAAGAAGAAGAAAAAAAAAAATCCACAAGCCTGAGAAAAATATATTAGATGTAATGTTACAGTTGACCTAGACTTTCCCCATCATGGATGGATTTGAAGAATTTCGGAATTGGATATTTAAATGAAAAAGTTAATTAGGGTCATTGTTTGGCTTTTAACTTTCAGCTTGGCTTGGGCATGGACGTGGATATATTTAGAGATAATTATGCAGATATGTCTATACATCTGTATGTACTTATTTGACCTCCATGAGAGTTTATTACAGATTATCTTCTAGACAAATCCATTCTTAATGAGAAAGTTATTTGTAACCGCTTGTTAAATAAAATCTCAGTATTTCTCTCTTGAGAAAAAATCGTGTTTGGTAGATCTATTTTTCTTCTTGATTCTTTGAACTCGATCTGTTGTCGTTCTCGTTCCGTTTAGTTGCAATGCATTGCCGAATTTCCTAATAAGTAGGAGTGGTTTCTTTTATTTTATTTTTAAAAAAATTTGTTGCTAAAAAGTAGGTTGCAAAAGTAGGAGGAGTAGTCTGGTCACCGGAAAATTTATGGGTGCTTGGTACGCAGTATACAAGGGAATCTAAGATTATCCTTTAGATTACCTGGTTTGGTAAGATATGAATATAATTTTGGAAGAATTTAAAAATTCATATGAGAATCAATATCCTTTGTTTAGATTGATATACATTCTTCTTTAAAAGGATGGGATTTGTGTATTTCTCCACATAAAAAATAACCGTGATTATCACGGTACCAAATCACCTTCCGGATTTTTAATAATCTTTATGCTTTATTAAATTGCCGCTCTATGTTCTCTCGAACAAATTTGTTACTTTCATGATGTGATTTGTGTATATTTATATATAAAGAGGAACATCAAATTAGAGACTTGACATAATTAAATAAGTATGATACATGTTTCAGTATAATATATCAATTTTAACAATAGTACCCACCATTATTAATTAAAAAATTGAAGGGAAAACCTCTGTCTACTAAGTCATAAATAATTTATTTCAATGATAGTTATAATCCATGTATGCTTGTGATCGTATGTTTGTACAACATGCATTTTATTTTTTTTACTTTTTTAATGTTTTTTATCTACCTCGTTGAAATATATTAAAATCATAATGTAACTTTTTGAGTCATCTATTTGTTACTGTACTCATGTTTATAAAATATATATCAGTATTGGTTTTGCACGTGTCATGCATATGCATCGATTACTAAAGTAGATGACAATTATGTTGGTTTTTTAAAATAAAGCCAAAAAGGTATTTTCGGTAATGTCTACTAGCAAATGATTTATGAGAGTGAATTGGTCTATATCAAACACAGTAATAAAATATTTCTTGGATGCAATGTCTTGTACCAAATGTAGTATTATAACGTTTCTGAGAATAATGATTTCTACTCTCACGTTTCCGGGAATCCGCCCATTTCAAGAAATTCTCTTATCCACGAACTAAACGCCCATCCTATGGTAAAAAATAAAGGGTATACACCTACTACCAATCTACTACTTTTCTTTTTACTATTTTAGGTGGCACACTACTATTGGATATTTCTATCACCTATTCTACAATAACCACCACTAATAATGTACCATCTAAGGTAGTAAAGAAAGATGTAGGTAGCAGGTATAGCATTACCCAAAAAGAAAAGGGTTTTTCTCAAATGGGTCCTTAACAAATGTTTCAATTCCATATTCCTCACTCATAAATATCTAATTCCATATAACTCACTTATAATATAAAATCAATCCCAAATAACCACTTTTGTTACTAAAAATTAATCTCATATAACTCACTCAAAAGTGCCTAAATGGCTTAAATATTTTTGAGTGAGGTCTATGGTATTAAAATATTTGTTAGTGATACATATGAGAAAAACCCAAAATAAAAACATATTCAGTCCTAGCGCTGGTATCGCGTCCTATCGGTTCTTGTCCTCCACTACTCGGACCCGGACCTGATATCTCATGGGTCAAAAAATTGGACCCAGACCCGGACTTGTGAGAATCGGGCCCGGGTTCGGATCCTTCTTAAAAAAATATACTTGTCGGGTCCGATAGCAGAGAATAAGTATTTGCACCTATAAGTGTTTTTGCACCCGGTACCCTACGGTTCCAATAATTTTTGCATTTAAGTACATAAATAAATATTATATTTACACATCTATCTTCAACAATTACTACTTACATATATATCCTATAACCCTATTATTCAAATTCCAAATAGTTGGGGGTATTTTTTAACAGGTCCGGGTCCGAGTCCGGGTCCGGGTCGGGTATATTTTGAGCGTACTCGGATCCGGGCCTGATAGTGCATTGGGTCTTATTTTAGAACCCGGACCCGTATAGATCGGGTCGGGCTCCGATCCAATGCCGGGTTCAGGTCGGGTCCGGATCGTGTCCGGGTATCGGGTCAAAGTAACAGCTCTCATATTATTTATCAGTCCAACTCGATTAGGGCTTGGGCCGGATGAATTGGAGATTGTAGACTCAACAAATCATTTTCTTCTCTTGCTTGCTTGCAGATCAAGAGAACACACCAAAGCCTAAACGCCCAACGCCGACTTCTTCTTCAATCTCGCTTTCCTTCCTTCTCTCGTCGAGCTATCAACCATGGGCGATTGGGTTTATGAGAACAACGGAGGGTAAGAACCCGCCCTTCTGCAAATCCTTTTTTTTGAAACCCTAATTTCATACTTTTTCTTCGATTTCGATTTCGCAGCACTTGCGTCGCAATCGCCGGATTGGATTACTGCGTGGTCGCTGCCGACACTCGCCTCTCCGTCGGATACAGCATCTACACTCGCGATTACTCCAAGATCTCCCAACTGTGAGTTTGTTGATCTGTTTTGTTGTTTTGTTGTAATTTAGCCCCAGAAATTGTTTAAGGTTTGGGTTTGGATTTGGAACTTTGTGTACTAATTGGAGATATACGAGGTGGGATTATGCCCGGATTCAAAGTTTAACCTTGACAATTGGATCATTTAACTTAGATTTTGATTTGGGAAAATTTAACGGAATCGAATCATCCGAATTATGGAAAATTTAATTAGAACTAGCTTGGGTGTAGTTGTTGTTTTAGTTAAGTTGCAGTTTAGAAAGAGATACAATATCGTCAATTCACATGTACTGAGTTTATTGTCCAAAAGTAACTTGATTATATGAACCATGTGAGATTGGTATGAGTTTTTGCTGAAGCCTACAATTCGAACTTAAATCTTTATTAGGTTCAATGTTAACAAATCACAATTTTGCTGTACATTCTTTGAATTATATATATATATATATATATATATATATATATATTTCAGAGAGGTTATTGTTATTTTTGTTTAATCGAATTAAAACACTAAGCTTTTGTTCATCTAACACTGGAAGTTATTCTATTATTCAATAATAGAGCTAATTATAAGATTGATAAAGTTATAGTTGACAAAGTAAGGAGGATGGGTAGGAGTTTTTTCATGGAGCAATTTTAAAGGATATGGTAGTTTCTAATTTTACGTAGAATATGAATCTTAACAAATGTGAATATAAATTAGGAGGATTCATGTAACCAATCACAAAGATTTGGGATGAACGCTTTGTGAATAATTTATATTGCTATTTTAATTGTTTATATATATATATATATATATATATAATCTCTACTACTATAAAAGAACCAATAGTTTTTCTTGAATATGTCGGAAGTAGATCCCAGCGATTGATGCATTATATTAATATTATGATCAACATCTAACATGATTCTAAGTATTTACTTTTCCACCATCAGTAAATTCACCACTTAAATAGTTATATATATATATCTGTTGCTTCCTTTCTCAATCCCTTCATAATCACAATCATAATCCTCTTTTTCAACATACTCTGATTTTCAATTAAGTTCCTCAACCTGATATCATTTCATCTTCTTATGTACTTTCTTTATCTCTCTGTCAAGTTTATCCATTGACTGCCATTGAAAAGCTTCTGGCTCGTTTCCTTTTATTCCAGTTGGATAAGTATTGCAAAAATGTCTTACTTTCACAATTACGGTTTTACTAGAGCCGTTACTTCGACCCGATATTCAGACCCAGTTCGGACCCAACATTGGACCGGACCGGAACCGACCCGATCTATACGGTTCCGGGTCTGGATCCTAAAATAAGATCCGATGCACTTCCAGGTCCGGGTCCGCTCAAAATAGATTCGACCCGGATCTGGACCTGTTAAAAAATACCCCCCAAATATTCGGGATTTGAATAATAGGTTTATAGGATATACATGTAAATAGTAATTGTTGAAGATAGGTGTGTAAATATAATATTTATTCTTGTACTTATGTACAAAAATTGTTGGAACCGTAGGGTATCGGATTCAAAAACACTTAACTGCAAATATTTATTCCCTGTAATCGGACCTGACGGGTATATTTTTTTAAGGAGGACACGGAGGCAATTTTTGAACCCATGAGGTATCAGGTCCGGGTCCGGGTAGTGGAGGACCCGAACCGATAGGACCCGATACCAATGCGAGGTTTTACATTTGAATTGCTTACTATTCTACCTTTCTTTCTAGCTTGTAGATGAAGTTGGAAATTTTGTTGTAATTCTCAAGCTGTCATGCTTGTTATGATTTTCATTTAATAATTATTAGTTATATGGTTCTAAAATCTTTTAGAACAGTTATGTGAGGAGGAGTTTTTGTTTGATTATTTCCCTTTTTTTTCTTTCTTATGCAACTGATACAATAACCAAATGTCAAGGGACTACGTATTTTGAGACTAATCAACTACATTAAAAATTGCTAGAAAAACTTTTTAAGTGAAAATAAGAGAAAATAGAAAGATCTCTCATGGTTTTATCGACATATTTGAACATTTTTCATGAGTGCAACTGAATTATAATTTTTTTTATAAGCTTCATTATCTATGACATAACGGCTGGGTTAATAATTGTTCTGTCTCTCTCTCTCTTTGGGGATGTGAGAGAATATACACCTTTTGTTCAAGTATACTTCTGAACAATCGTTTGTAGCTTCATATTTTCGTTTGCATCGATAGAACTATATATAACTTGCAAGAAATCGTATAAATAATTTTATAAGTGGCATTTCGAGTTACAAGTATACTTCATATTGACAGTCCTCTACCTGCTTTATTTTATTTTGCTGCACCTTCAATTAGTACGTTTAGTCATATGATTAAATAGATGTTTCTTATTCAACTATTTACCATAGTAGAAATGTTAAGAATTAGAGTTGGTTAATTGCCTAACAATATACAACTATTATTTTGGTTACTCTAATAAAATTTCTATTAGTTCACGTCAAAATGTTTTGAAGTGGAGAAACGAGTAGCTTGTATCAGATCAATAATCTACGTCTTTATACAACAAAGATGAGTCTGTGAGGCTTTTAATTCTCCTTGGGTTTTTTCCCCTCCTTAGGAAAGAGTTGTCATTCCGCTTTCAACCGATCATACAACTGATCATGTAGACTTGTTTGGTTACTTGTTGTAGTTGTTGTGGTTTTTCTTCTTTTTTCTTCTTTTGACTAAAAGATGATGGGAGTAAAACATCTATGGCATTCAAGAGCAACCGTGTTTCGATAGGTTAAAATAAGTCCAAGTGTATAGAGTGACTGGCCTGTGCTTGAGAGGTGGGAGAAACACTGCTAGACGATAGTTGTGGAAAGGATGTCAGATTAGAAGAATGTTGCCTACATGCTGGTTGTTGTTCAGCCAAAAATAAAAGAGATGAAAGAATGCAATATGCATCAACTTGCATGTATTATAAGAAATCAGGTTGGGGTCTCATTTCTCATTATAGGTCTGTTTATTATGCCCACATAACTTAATTAAATGAGACTGGGGGTGAGATTGACATAAGTTTGGGCTGAAGTTTACACCTCGCACATACATCTCTGTTAGGTTCAAGGGGAACAAATCACGATTTGACTGCACATGCTTATTTTTTTTTTCCGCTTCCTTTCCAGTAGGTTTTTTCTGTATTATTGCATTCAAACACTCCAGAATTTGTTCATCTAACATAGGACTTTATGTTATTCTCCAATAATATAGCTAACTAAAAGAGTAATAAAGGTGTAGTTAATAAATTAAGGAGGATGAAAGGTAGATGTAAACAGCTTTTTAGTGGAGCAATTAAAAGGGATACGATAGTTGCGAAGACGATGGATTTAACAAAAATAAATGCAGATCGGGAGATTTTTGTAGCTGACCACAAAGATTTGGGATGAACAATTTGTTGATGATTTAAAGTACTATGTTATTCGTTAAAATTTATATGTTAACTACCGAAACTAAAAGCAAAACATGAAATGATGCCTACTACAACTAATGATATCTAGTATAACCCACAAATCTTGGAGGACCAAGGACAGAACTGATACTTCTTGAAGCTTGCTTCCAGCATGAATACACCTTAACTCTTTAAGACAGGTCTATATATTATTAATTGTTTGTGTATAAAGAAAAACACTCCCTAGTGTTTTTTACACAATTTAAAAGTCTCCCTAACATTTGGTTTGAGTCAAAAGACCCACCGTTAATGCACCGTTATAATAGGACAATTTTACCATTTTATCGTTTAGGGTACAAAGCAAAAAAACGCCATAACATTTTTTACATAACTTAAAAATTCCCTAACGTTTGTTTTGATTCAGTAACTATTACTAAAAGGTGAAAGGGTAAAATTGTCATATTTTAACGGCGCAATAACACTGGGGAGTCCTATTTTAACGCGCAATAGCGGTGGGGAGTCTTTTGACTGAAAACAAACGTTATGGTTTTTTTTAATTATGTTAAAAACCGTTATTTTATTTATATTTATATTTATATTTATATTTATATTTTTTAGCCAAATTGTTTTAATCTCTTCAATCCTCTCGCAAGACATTGGTTTAAATTCTCCAATCTTGTGGTTGACTGTTATTGACAACTAATATAATGGTTTTCATTTCCCTAATCCTCAACTTTCTTGAGCATGTCTGCAAGTACTGAACTGCCTCCTTCCTGTATCTTCCTGATGTTTAATCAAGTTCAGAACTCTTAAAAAAAATGAAAAACAAATCTGAAATTAGAGTTTCAGGAGGCAATGAGAAACTTTTCATTTGAACCATTTGCCTATGGTCTCTATAATGGCCAATTTTGCAGTTAAGCTATCTTAGGAATTGAGAGAGCACGGTTTACGTCTAAATATTGTTACACATACTAATTAATTGCTGTGATCCTAGCCCATCTTGCACTAGGTGGAATAGGCTTTGATCCGCGTTCCAAATCAACTGCATTAGCTCGATGTTAATGTTCCCACATGTGCAAACATGCAAATTGCAGTTTTTAGTCAAACTTAGTTGCTGTTGCCATACATTTTTTGAGATTTGATTCATGGTATACATGTATATATGCAGAGCGGAGAAAAGCATACTGGCATCCTCTGGATTCCAGGGTGACATTAAAGCTTTGCAGAAGAACTTAACTGCAAAACACTTGGTGAGTACTCTGGAACAGATACTATCAGATAATATGTATTTTCTCTCTTCAGCTGGTTGCTAATAATAGTTTGTATCATTTTCTACTGTTAATACAGTTGTCTACAACTGTGAATGAGGCAGTCTACACTTTTGCACTATAACTTTCGTCTATGTTGGTGACTGCATTATTTATTTGCATGATACTAGTAGAAGATATAATAATTGTACATGTCGCTTTATTTATCAGTTGTTGTCTGACATCTGTTTCTGTTTCGTTGATTTCTACGAAAATGGTGCCTCTTTTTTAAAGATAATTTGAATGACATCATTGCAATTTATTTTCTATCAACGGACGTATATCTTAGTTGCTAGCATGTAATTATTTCATATTCGTGAGGATGTTATTATAGAAAGGGCATGTATCTCCCTAAAGGAATTTGAAGTAGGAATGTTATGGTGTGGAGCTGAATCACTGTCACCCTGAAATAAAAAGGATACAGTTAAGAGAAAGTGAGAAACAATAATGGTCGCCTTATTAGTTGACTCTTTGTATATTAATAAATAATAATTCAACTTAAGATGGCTTTCGGATTTGCATAAGTTGATAGATCAATATATCTTTCATATATGTGACAAGTCTCGACTCTGGAATTGTCGATAGGTACTATGGATTCTCATTAAATTGAGTTCCACGTAGACTTTTCTGATTGGCGAGTTCTAGATCATGCACCTTTCTGAGATTTTTTTTTTCTAATTTAGTTAGAGAACTTCAAGGTAGATATTTCTTGTGCAAGCAGACAAAGTAATATGATTTTATAATAATGAATTTCCCAAGCTCATCTCTTTTTGAGTTACAAGCTCTTATTAGCCTTTAGCCTATTACTTTTCATTTTTTATTTTTTTCCATCACCATTTAACGGTTTGATGAAGATATGCTAATCATTTGTTAATCAATTAATAAGTAAAGATTTATTATGCATTAATCTAAAATAAGTATATGACTAAGACAGGAGATTAGGCACATATAGGTGGCCTGATTTGTTGATCCATTGTTGTGTGTCAGTAAAGGCCAATAGGACTAGCGTAGTGGCCTATCTGTCTAGGTTTACATCGTGCCGAGGCCTATGATTGTCTTGATCCAAGCACAACCCAGTTCCACTTCTAGTGGTTATGGAGGGTGTCTGGTTATCTTATAGATTCTTTTGAACTGCTTGGTTTCTGAGTTATGCTTGATAGCTGACGACCTTAATATGGAACCAGGGTTTGAACTTTTAACTAAGACTTGTTGGTAACCCAATTTTGAAATTTAATTAAATCTTAAGTATAAATCTTCCTAGTTCCTCATATTTTATCAAATATGCTGCTAATATTATTGCCTGTGCTATTTACAAAGATTATTCCATGTTACATTAAAAGGATATTCAATACTTAGTCAAATGTAGAATCTGTGGTCGGTTTTTTAGATGATCTGTAGAGATGGCCATTTTCCAATATCAGATTTAGGATCTGGTCATTTTAAAATCTCCTTTCATCTTCTACAATATTCTTTGATGTTTGAATTCATGCAGATATATCAACATCAACATAATAAACAAATGAGCTGCCCTGCGATGGCTCAACTTCTCTCAAATACGCTTTACTACAAGCGCTTCTTCCCTTATTATGCTTTCAATGTTCTTGGTGGTCTCGACAATGAAGGTTCTATTGCTCGTTTAAAATTTTCAATTTTTCTGAACTGTCTTCTACTATTTTACTCTCAATGCATATTCTCATTTTCTATTATTCAGGTAAGGGTTGTGTGTTCACATATGATGCTGTTGGATCCTATGAGAGGGTTGGTTACAGTGCCCAAGGTTCAGGATCCACACTTATCATGCCAGTATTAGACAATCAACTGAAATCTCCGAGTCCACTCTTACTTCCATCAAAGGTAGCAACTTTAAATTCACATCCCAATTCATTTAAATTTACGTGGTAGACATGTTAACAAAAACCAACTTTTCTCATTCTTTTTAAATTTTAACCAGGATGCTGTGACTCCACTTTCTGAATCTGAAGCTGTCGATATGGTCAAAGATGTTTTCGCTTCGGCAACTGAAAGAGATATATATTCTGTATGTTTGTTGAAACAAGTGTGCTGTGATTATTTGGAGCACTTTTTATATATGTTTGGAACTTATTTTCTTTTGTGGGATTTCTGCAGGGAGATAAAGTTGAAATAGTTGTCATCAACGCCGCAGGCATATGCCGTGAATTTATTGAGCTCAGGAAAGATTAGCTTCAGTTCATTGCACCAGCATGTTGGGGGCTAGTTCCAGATATTGTCTCAGTGGGCTGTACTTTTAGCCTTAACTTTATCATTCCAAGAACTGAAACAATTTGTTTGGACACCCAATTTCATTTTGTGTATCATTTACTTATTATACTAAACCAGGATGCTTGGTTCTGTCTTGTTATTCTGTAATACTTAATTTCTTAGTGTAGAGCTGCATTGTCTCTCATAAAACTCGATTTAGAATTCTGATTCATTGCGACTAGATTTTGTCTTGGTCTAATATATGGCCAAAGCTGATTGATTGAAGTTGGCTAAGCGCACACATTGTGTTCTCCACATGCAGCCATCCAGCACATCTTTGATGCTCCTTGTTGGGTATATGTCTGAAGCTAATAGTTACTGGTCATGTTCAATTAGTTTTGTTATCCTTGTGCTGCGACCTGTTGTTTGAAAACAAGAATGATTTATCTAATTTATTGAAGTTCTACTGCATGGTACAGTCATATACTAAAGCACTTGCTTCTAGAAACCTTCACGGATTCTTATGGCGTGCTGAACAAGCAGCAAGCTCGAAGAAGTGCTTGAATGGGGTATGATTTGTATGGTGCTGAGCTAGCTTTTCTGTGCACGAGTGTTCTTACTTCTTAGCTTTGAATTGCAACAATACCTTGATTGGTGCTTGTTTTTTGTTTCATTTTATTTCCACTGGCCTTTACCATTGACGCTTTAGTTTAACTTAGCGTTTCACTGATCCTGAAGAATTGGAGAAAATTTTGCCCTCCAAATGAAAAGCCTCTTAAAACTCATTTCCCCTTTCAGGAGAAGCGATTTACTTCTTTCTAATGGCTTTAGAGGGTTATTTCATCTGAATGATGAGAAGCTTGAAGAAAAAAGGATGATAGGAGAATAGTAGAAGCTAATGCAATAGACTTAGTTATATGATATCTGATCCGCTAAATACCACTGTGGAGGTACTTTTTCTCTTAATCGTTCTTCAGCTCATAGAACAAAGTGAAATCTTACATTATTGACATCCATATTCTCTCTCAAATATCTACTTCTCTCTCATTGATATTCTTACCGGAAGTCTTTCAGAGTTAGATGCGATGTCTATCTTATGGTAATCAAACCTACTAGACTTGGTTGTTCTGTCAGAGCTGGGACAATGAACTCCTTATACGGAGAAATGAACATACTGGTATGATGATTGCAAATTGTACTGGCGTTATTATTCCATATAAGATTTATAAATAAAAAAAAAGATTCATGTTATGTTGAAATCTCCTTTATTATGACAAATTTTCCCGTTTGAATGGCTTCAAAGTTGAAAACTATATGAGAAAGATCCTTAGGGATCTCCACTGTGACTAGTCATAAGGTGTCTCTTCGCAAAGCTGCTACTATTAAGTTCTCACAACCTTATGAGACATCATTTCAGGATTTGTAATACACTTGAAAGTCTGTTTGGCATCCACCAACTGAAGGTTAGTTATATGCTAGCGATCCTCGCGGAGAGCCTATACGGTAAATTCATAATAGATTGGGCTGGTTATTTGTTTGTTTGCTGCAATTTTTTTTTAATCATGAACGGGTGGGTCATAAACCCCCCGCATTTCATTAAAAAGGTTTAACAAAACAAACAACCAAGATACGAGAAATGATGTTCATGTGTCCCCACAAGCGGGCCATGATACTCATACCCCGTCCAAAAAGAGAACTCATTCCATATAAGATAGCTTTCTGCCCAAAAGCAATGTAGATACATATAAATACATAACTACAAAGCACACCACCCAAAAAAACCGGATCTTCTCAAAAAGTTGCTAGCCAACAAGAAGCGGTCGCTCATATGTGTCTTCCACATGCCAATCACTCGTCCTCCGTTGACCCTCCCCTTTTCTCGGACTGTGCCTCATTAGGTGAGTTGCTCATATCTGCGTACATTTTCTTGATTTTCTTTGACTGTTCTGCACCTACCGTTTGAGACCAGAATATGATATTAGCAATAATCTTGAATAACAATTGTTGATGCATACTGTGTTTGTGTGTTGGTTTAAAAATTCTATTATTCCGCTTTAACCATATCCCCAACAGATAGCCGCTATCCCAATACCCCATATATCCGTGTACCCTTTGCGCACATGGTCATCCCTCCAATCCCCCAGACGTCTTCCAATGTCTGTGGGGTGGGCCCTGTGATGCGGAATCTGTGGAGTAAATCCACCCAAATATGTCTAACAAACGGACATGTAACGAAAAGGTAATCCACCGTTTCGCTATCCAGTTGGCACATCACACAGTGACCCGGTCCTTGCCACATTCGTCTCGCCAAGTTATCACGAGTGAGCATGGCATTTCTAGTTACCAGCCAATTGAAAGCCCTAATTTTAAGTGGGACTTTAATCTTCCACACTGGGTCGTGAGTCTTGACTCCTGCATCGTTTAGCTGTCTGTACATTGATTTAACCGAAAAGATGTCCCCTTTTTCCTCCTACCAGATTTAAATGGGTAACCGGCGGCCATTTTCTTTTCGTCTTTCTTTTTTTTTTCTCTCAACATTCCTTTGATTATAATGGTTATTATAAAGGTGAATTTCTTCCTGTAGTTCTGATAGGTTCCTCTGACAAGTATTTGGAATTCATGTAAAAAATGATGCAGCAAACAAGTATTTGGAGTTATATAGAATGATGGTGAATACATTTGATAGAAAGTTGTCCCATTTTTAGTTCTAAAACAATGAAAATGAAGGAGGAAATGGGTTTTAGTTAATAGAGATTGACTCTTCCAGGAACCAGTAACGCATGAACCATGTCAAACCAACACCGATCAATACTAGAACAGAACAAATTCGAAAAAACATTTGATAGAATTTGTCCTTGTTCCAGGGAAGAACGGTGGTTCTTCTTGGAAACTGCAGTCACTGTTTTGCTATATTGTGGCTTTCAAAATAATTCAAAAAATGACGGGGGCGTGCGGGTAAAGGACCCACTTTGGAGGGCCAAAGTCCCACTCAAGATTCGCACATTTAAATAGCTGGCAAGCATAAATGCCATACTGACTTGGGACAATCTCTTTTGGGACAATCTCCTTAGGTGCAAATGGCAAGGACCGGGGTATTGTGTCTAGCATTAGTATCGGGTCGGGTCGGGTCCTTCACTACCCGGACCCGGTCCCCTACGGGTCCAAAAATTGGACCCGTACCCGGACCCGTGAGGACCGGGTCTGGTTCCGGGTTCTATTAAAATATTCCTACCCGTTCGGGTAGGAGCGGGAGTGTGAGCGACGAGCAGAGACGGCGAGTGGAGGGTTTAGAATAGATGAGAGAAGAAAAAAGGCATGAGTTTTGAGTTTGGAATAGGAATATTTAGAATTGAGGAGGAAGGAGGGGAGAGATGAAGATAAAATATTTATTTTTATGTTGATTTTTTGGGTTTTTTTTAACTGGTGCGGGTTGGATCTCTTTTGAGCGTACCCGGACCCAGACCCGAAAGTACAACAGGTCTCATTTTAGGACCCAGACCCGGATAGGCCGGGTCGGTTCCGGTCCAATGTCGGGTCCGGGTCGGATCCGAGTTTCGGGTATTTATACCTGTTAGAAAATGAGTGTTTTATACACCATTTACGAACCGATTTTTTAGCAAATTTTTGAGTAAGATCGTCAATGAATTATTGAGAAATCTTGATTGATTTGTGTTCTCCTTCGTGAGTAGATCAAAATCATATATTGGTTTGCTAAAATCGGTTAAGGGATGAATGAGAAATTGTCTCTCAAAGTGAGTAGTTTTCATTCTTGAAATGGGTTAAGGGAACATAGTCCCACATCGGAAAAATCAAAGAAAATAGAAAAGGATATATAGCAACCTCCTTCTTATCATTGTAAGATAGCTAGAAGAGAGGCTCTCTCTCGCGCGCGCAGGGGTGGGGGTGCAAATCTCGGACCGGATTGCATGCGACTTGTGTGCGCCCGCACGACCTGCGGACACGAATGCCGGACCGACTTGACCCCACCCCGTTATAGTCTCGGCATTCAATTGGTTGTCTGCCGTTACAATGAAGGCATTAACAACCTTGTCTGTCGTTACGGTTTTAACCCAGCCCCTATAAATAGAGGCCTCCCCTCTACTTTCTTCCCTGCACAGCAGATCTTCTTTCTCTCCTTCTCTAGGTACTGTTCGGTTCATCTTTTCTGGTTTTTATTGGTAAGTCGGTGATAGGGTTCAAGCGCTGCTGCTCAGTTCGGGAGTGCTACGTGGTGCCTACGTGATCGTTCCAGTCGTTGTATCCTGGGAGACAGACGCCTTAGTTCATTCCAGCAACCGGAAGAGGCAAAATCTGTTTTAAGGACACTGTGTGATACACATGCCTCGACTTCTCAAATTGTAATCTGAGATTACTTCTTGTAAGTTGTTTATTTAATTTTTCCTTTTCTTTTCTTTCGTTTTTCCTTCTCTTCTGTTCCCTTCTCAGTTTTCTGTGCCTCTCAATCCTTTTATTGTAAAAAAGAATTTTGTAAAGAATATTTGTAACAAACTTAAAACAGATTTTGGATTTCTTTGATTTCCAGTTTTCAGGCACGGTTTTTTCTTTTTATTTCTTTAATCTGGAAAACTTATACTCGTGTTGTGTAAATTTCAGAATCAAAATGACTACTGCATCGGACAATGCTACTGTGTCTAAAACGGTCTACGTGCCGGTTGCTGATACGACGCGAGAACCGAATGCTGCTGCGGCACGAGTGCCAATGCCCACCGTTGTACATGTCTCAGTCTCCCATGGGGAGAAACCTGAGAAGTTCAATGGGCAGAACTTTAAAAGGTGGCAACAGAAGATGATGTTCTATTTGACCACACTGAATCTTGCAAGATTCTTGAACGAAGATGCTCCAAATCTTAAGAAAAATGAGCAAGATAACCAAGTCATTGCCGCTGTGGAAGCTTGGAAAAATGCTGATTACTTGTGTAGAAATTACATAATAAACGGATTAGCCGATTCTTTGTATGATGTATACATTGACAAAAGAACAGCTAAAGAACTTTGGGAATCACTAGACCATAAGTATACAACTGAGGATGTCAGAGACAAGAAATTTATTGTGGGCCGCTTCCTAGACTATAAAATGGTAGTTTCTAAAACAGTGATCAGTCAAGTTCAAGAACTACAACTCATCTTGCATGAGATTCATGCTGAAGGTATGAACTTAAGTGAAAGTTTCCAAGTGACATGTATAATTGAAAAACTACCACAAGGTTGGAAAGACTTTAAGAATTACCTAAAGCATAAGCGAAAAGAAATGGGCATTGAAGATCTCATTGTCAGGCTTCACATTGAAGAAGACAATAGAGGATCTGAAAAGGTTGGACTCGTCAGTCATGCAGCTAAGGCAAATATAATGGAACATAAACAACGTTCTAACAAGCACAACAAAGGTCCCAAGTTGGGGCCCAAGAGAGGGATCTCCAAGAAGCCGAAGTTTCAAGGCAAGTGCTTCAATTGTGACAAAATGGGTCACAAGTCCACTGAATGCAGACTTCCCAAGAGGAACAGGAACAGAGAAGCAAACTTGATTCAAGGAATTGCTCAAGATGTTTCCGATATCAACCTCTCAGCTGTGATATCAGAGGTGAATATGTTAGGTTCAAATCCGAAGAAATGGTGGATTGACACTGGAGCTACTCGACATGTGTGCTCCAATAGAAGTATGTTCTCCACTTTCGAACCATGCATTAGAGAATGGGGAGAAAATGTTCATGGGGAACTCGGCTACTTCAGAAATAAAGGACCAAGGCAAAGTGATCTTGAAGATGACTTCTGGAAAGGAACTGACTCTGAACAATGTTGCATATGTTCCTGAAATCCGTAAGAACCTGGTATCTGGTTCGTTGCTTAATAACCACGGTTTTCATTTAGTGTTCGAGTCGAACAAATTTGTTTTGTCAAAAAGTGGAATGTATGTTGGTAGAGGATATATGAGTGGTGGAATGTTTAAACTCAATGTAATGACCATGGTCAAGAATATGAATAAAGCTAGCTCTTCTACTTATTTGCTTGAGTCTTCCAATTTATGGCATGGTAGACTAGGACATGTTAATTATAATACTTTGCGAAGACTAATTAACTTGAATCACATACCAACATTCCAAATTGATTCCAAACACAAATGTGAAACTTGTGTTGAGGCAAAACTAACAAGATCATCGTTTAAAAGTGTTGAAAGAAATACCGAACCACTTGATCTAATTCACACTGATAATTGTGATTTGAAAATGATACAAACAAGAGGTGGTAATAAATATTTTATTACCTTCATTGATGATAGTACAAAATATTGCTATGTATACCTGCTTAAAAGCAAGGATGAATTTATAGAGAAATTTGTTCTCTATAAAAATGAGGTTGAAAACCAACTCAATAAGAAAATTAAGGCGCTAAGAAGCGACCGAGGTGGAGAGTATGAATCGCCATTTGCTGACACATGTGCTAAGCATGGGATTATACATGAAACGACAGCACCTTATTCTCCTCAGTCCAACGGTGTTGCTGAGAGAAAGAATCGTACATTGAAAGAAATGATGAATGCAATGTTAATAAGTTCTGGTTTGCCACCAAACTTGTGGGGAGAAGCTATTCTTTCAGCTAACTACCTTTTGAATAAGGTGCCCAAAAAGAAAGAAGAGAAAACTCCATATGAATTATGGAAAGGAAGAAAGTCATCCTACAATTACTTGCGAATGTGGGGATGTCTTGCCAAGGTGGCAGTACCTCCACCTAAGAAAATAAAAATAGGACCAAAAACAGTTGATTGTATTTTTATTGGCTATGCACTTAACAGTATTGCCTATCGGTTCTTGGTGTACAAATCCGATATCACTGATATATCAAAGAACACGATAATGAAATCTAGAAATGCATCGTTCTTTGAAGATGTATTTCCATGTAAGTCAAAGGAGGAACCAAGTTCCTCCAAACGAACACATGAGACTATCAGTGAAGATAGTGAAGACCAAGATGAAGAAGTTGAGGAGGAACCTCGACGCAGTAAAAGAACAAGAACGGAAAAATCTTTTGGTCCGGATTTCTTGACTTTTATGCTTGAAGGAGAACCTCAAACCTTCATGGAAGCGGTGAACTCTAGTGATGGTCCTCAATGGAAAGAAGCCATCAAGAGTGAAATTGATTCTATCTTGCAAAATCATACTTGGGAACTAGTGGATCTTCCACCGGGTAGTAAACCTTTAGGTTCCAAGTGGATCTTCAAGAGAAAAATAAAACCTGATGGATCAATTGATAAATACAAGGCAAGACATGTAATTAAAGGTTATAAACAAAAGGAAGGTCTTGATTATTTTGATACATATTCTCCTGTGACGAGAATAAATTCCATTAGGATGGTACTTGCCGTAGCAGCTCTACGCAATCTTGAAGTACATCAAATGGATGTAAAAACAGCTTTTCTTAATGGAGATTTAGATGAAGAAATCTACATGGAACAACCTGAGGGTTTTTCAGCTCCAGGATATGAAAAGAAAGTGTGTCAACTGGTGAAGTCATTATATGGCTTGAAACAAGCTCCAAAATAGTGGCATGAAAAATTTGACAATGTCATTATGACAAATGGCTTCAAGATCAATGAATGTGACAAATGTGTATATGTCAAAGACACAGAAGATGGATATGTCATTATATGTTTATATGTAGATGACATGCTTATTATTGGAAGCAATGATCAGATAATTAAATCTGTTAAAAATATGTTAAACTCGAGGTTTGATATGAAAGACATGGGACTAGCTGATGTTATATTGGGAATTAAAATTACAAGAACATCAGACGAGCTTATTGTAAGTCAGTCACATTATGTTGACAACATTCTTGGAAAATTTGATAAAGATAATTCTGGAATTGCCAGAACTCCAATAGATCTAACTTTACATTTATCCAAGAATAAAGGGGAGAGTATTTCTCAAGTAGAATACTCTAGAATCATAGGCAGTCTAAT
The DNA here is from genome assembly GCA_017893485.1 of Hemerocallis citrina. Classification (NCBI taxonomy): domain Eukaryota; kingdom Viridiplantae; phylum Streptophyta; class Magnoliopsida; order Asparagales; family Asphodelaceae; genus Hemerocallis; species Hemerocallis citrina. The sequence continues at coordinate 39,727,880 of CM030361.1, forward strand.
GTACTTAATGAGTTGTACAAGACCAGACATAGCCTATGCCGTAAGTAAATTAAGTAGATACACGAGTAATCCTGGAAGCGAGCATTGGCAAACAATTATAAGAGTACTGAAGAACTTGCATTTTACTCGTAACTACGGGCTGTACTATACAAGATACCCGGCTGTACTTGAAGGATACAGTGATGCGAACTGGATATCAAGTGATAATTCAAAATCCACTAGTGGCTATGTGTTTACACTAGGTGGTGCAGCAGTTTCTTGAAAATCCTCGAAACAAACAGTGATCGCTAAATCCACGATGGAATCAGAATTTATTGCATTGGACAAATGTGGGGAAGAGGCTGAATGATGACGTCACTTCCTTGAGAATATTCCAAGGTGGACGAAGCCTGTACCTCCAATCTGCATACATTCAGATAGTCAATCTACAATTTGTAGAGCACAGAGCAATATGTATAATGGTAAATCTAGACATATTCGTCGAAGACATAATACCATTAGACAACTACTCTCTACTGGGGTTATCTCTATGGACTATGTAAAGTCAAAGGATAACATTGCGGATCCTCTAACCAAAGGGTTAAACAGAGAGTTAGTTGATAAATCATCGAGGGGAATGGGACTAAAGCCCATGAAAGAATAAGTCGATACAATGGACACCCAACCTAGCTGACTGGAGATCTCAAGATCTAGGTTCAAAGGGACAACTAAATTGTCAAGACCAAGTTGGATCACTGTGGGGATTTTCCCATGTCCATTCCCGTGATGAAACAGTGATGCTCGTAAGGTAACAGGTTAAGCTAGGCTTTTAATGATTCTTATGCGTCGGATATCCAAGCAGAGTAAGAGGGTTACTCTTAAGTAAGAAATCACCTATGTAAGAAGGAAGAAGGGCTGCTTCCAAGGGAATAATATAGGGCAATATTCCTGTTAAACTCTTGCAGAACCAGGCGTATGTTCATGGCCAAAACGAACATAACAGTGAGAACTGAAAATGCGTTAGAAAGATTTCTGTGTGAGATATGTCATCATTTACACAAATGACAGAACAGTTCAAAGACATCGCGTCTACTGTTTAGTTAGTAAAGTAAACATATTTTCATAAGGAAAGGTTCAAAGGGTAACACCTGCCTATCCTAAGCAGGAATCAATCGTTGAATTTTATCACCAAGTCTGTCGTGTCAGTCTGTCCTGTCAGTCTGTCCTGTCTGTGGTCGTCAATTTTCATTCATGTGGGGATTGTTAGAAAATGAGTGTTTTATACACCATTTACGAACCGATTTTTGAGCAATTTTTTGAGTAAGATCCTCAATGAATTATTGAGAGATCTTGATTGATTTGTGTTCTCCTTCGTGAGTAGATCAAAATCATATATTGGTTTGCTAAAATCGGTTAAGGGGTGAATGAGAAATTGTCTCTCAAAGTGAGTAGTTTTCATTCTTGAAATGGGTTAAGGGAACATAGTCCCACATCGGAAAAATCAAAGGAAATAGAAAATTATATATAGCAACCTCCTTCTTATCATTGTAAGATAGCTAGAAGAGAGGCTCTCTCTCGCGCGCGCAGGGGGGTGCAAATCTCGGACCGGATTACATACGACTTGTGTGCGCCCGCACGACCTGCGAACACGAATGCCGGACCGACTTGACCCCACCCCGTGCAGAGACAGTTTTGATTTTTTTTTTGTAACGGCTGAAATGAATGCAGAAACGGTTCTGTCTGCCGTTTCAGTGCTGTATTTAACATTTTGTCTGCCGTTACACTGAAGGCAGTGGATGATGTCTGTCGTTACAGTCTCGGCATTCAATTGGTTGTCTGCCGTTACAGTCTCGGCATTCAATTGGTTGTCTGCCGTTACAATGAAGGCATTAACAGCCTTGTTTGCCGTTACGGTTTTAACCCAGCCCCTATAAATAAAGGCCTCCCCTCTACTTTCTTCCCTGCACAACAGATCTTCTTTCTCTCCTTCTCTAGGTACTGTTCGGTTCTTCTTTTCTGGTTTTTATTGGTAAGTCGGTGATAGGGTTGAAGCACTACTGCTCAGTTCGGGAGTGCTACGTGGTGCCTACGTGATCGCTCCGGTCATTGTATCCTGGGAGACAGACGCTTTAGTTCATTCCAGCAACCGGAAGAGGCGAAATCTATTTTAAGGACACTGTGTGATACACATGCCTCGACTTCTCAAATTGTAATCTGAGATTACTTCTTGTAAGTTGTTTATTTAATTTTTCCTTTTCTTTTCTTTCGTTTTTCCTTCTCTTCTGTTCCCTTCTCAGTTTTCTGTGCCTCTCAATCCTTTTATTGTAAAAAGGAATTTTGTAAAGAATATTTGTAACAATACCAATGCTAATTGTGTCATGTGTAAAAGGGATAATGAAACGGTGGATCATCTATTCGTTAACTACAATTACGTGAATCCTATTTGGGTGGACTTGCTTCACAGGTTTGGTATATGCGGACCAACTTCTGATACAGTCCAAGGTGTATGGGGGAAGTTGAGGGAGATATTTGTTCAAAAGGGCAATTTGGACATATGGGGTATTGGGTTGTTGGGAAATTTGGCTAGAAAGGAATAGTAGAATTTTTACACCGCATGCATCAACAATTATTATACATGATCACTGCTAATATCATATTCTGGTCTCAAATGATAGGTGTGAAAATCTAAAAAAATGTCAAGGAAATATATGTAGATATGGATACACCCACAGTTGAGGTGGATCCCGAGGAGATGAGGGGGACGCCGGATGAGTGATCAGCATGTGGATGAGTGATTACCTCATGTTCGGGCTTGTGGTCTTTTGGGTAGGGTCGGTAATTTGAGAACCGATCTTGTAACTATGTATATTTTGACTTTTTGGGTGAGGAAACTTTGTATAGGGTGAGTTCTCTTTTTTTGTGGGAGTGCAGTGTCACGACCCACTGTTGGGAGACGTGAACTGCATGCCCTTATTTTGGTTGTCTGTTACGTTAAAAGCTTATTAATGGAACGCAGGGGGACTTAGACCCACCTGTTAACGATCAACAACAACAACAACAACAAAGTCTTTTTCCCAACTAGTTGGGATCGGCTACATAAATTTTGGTTTTCAATTTTGCTCGGTTTAGTGTAATATCTTCTGTATGGTCACAAGCTATCATATCTTTTTTTTACCGTTTCCACCCAAGTTAGTTTAGGTCTTCCTCTACCCTTCTTCCCTCAATACTTATTAAATCACTCTTTCTAAAGGGGGCATTATTAGGTCTATTTGTGACATGTCCAAACCACCTGAGGTGATTCTTTCTTAACTTATCTTGGATTGGAGCTACCTTCAACATGTCTCGTATATGATAATTTCTAATTTTATCCTTCCTTATTTACCACACATCCATCTTAGCATCCTCATCTCCGCTACACTCATTTTTTGAGATGTTGTTTCTTTGTTGCCCAACACTCTGCTCCTTACATCATTGCTGGTCTAACAGCCGTCTTAAAAAAATTTTCTTTCAACTTCAAAGGTATACGTTTGTCACACAAAATATCACCGACACTTCTCCACTTAAGCCACCATGCTTGAATCCTATGTATAACATCTTCACAAATCTTCCCATCTGTTTGTATAATTGAGCCTAAATATTGGAAACGATCTCTCTTAGGTATCTCTTGGCCATCAAGTTTCACTACTTCCACGGCTGTGTTCCGAATATCACTAAAATTACACCCCATATATTCTGTTTTAGTTCTACTCATCCTAAAGTCTCTAGCTTCCAAAGTTTCTATCCACAATTCTAATTTAGTATTGACTCCTGCTCTAGTCTCGTCCACTAAGACGATGTCTTGAGCAAAAAACATACACCAAGGCACCCCATTTTGTATTCCGCGCGTCAATTCATCCATAACCAAAGTAAGGAGGTAGAGGCTTAAAGCCGAACCTTGGTGTAAACCTACTGTAATAGGAAAATCGCTGGTTTCTCCTGTGGTTGTTCTAACGAGAGAAAAAAATGTAGTTCTCAATCAACTGTGGTTTATGTTCGACAGAATCAAACCTTGAAATTGCAGTTTACAGAGATATCACAACATTGAAACCCTAGATAGTCCGGCAGTTCCCTTTTTTTTGGGGGGGAGTTTTGGAGATGTCTAGGCCTCAAATCCAAAGTCTCAACCAAGCCACAATTTTGTAGTCCACTCTTCTACCATGAGCCCACCACTTTCTGTTTTGCTGTATTGTGGCTTTCAGAATAACTACTAAAAAAAGTAGTTCTCAATCAATTATAGTTTATGTTCGACAAAATCAAAGCTTGAAATAGCAATTTAATGAGATATCAAGCAACATTGGTTCCCATTTCTAGTAAATAATTCAGAATAAACTAATCACTTGTACATTCCTTTCCCATCCCTCCCCCCCCCCCCCCCCCCCCCCCCCCCCCCCCCACCCACACACACACACAAAATGTTTTGCTTTAAAGATTTTAGAGCTGAAATTAATATTTGATTTCAAAACATGATGGGAAATTCATACTGCGCAAGCAATTAGAGGGATTAAAACCTTCAAGTAAAAGTTGCCAAATCACATTAAACTGAAGTTATCCATAACAAAACACCACAACAATATGATTTGGTAAAAACCTACAATTTTTTTAATACTATGGAGTACCTGATAGAACATTGATTTATAAACATCAGTGTCTGTGAATCAGAACTTTTAAGTATCCTAGAGGTTAGCAACCCTCAAAACGAGCATTTACTATAAAGTGCAGGGAAAATTAGGCTTCGACAATAAGTGAAACTTGAACTGAAAAGAGTTGCAATTATACTTGTTAGCTTTGTCCTTGTTGTCTTTGTCAGCTCCAGCAACTGATCATCTTAAAAACGTTATCTGTGATAAAACAAGAATAATCAGAAACAGACTAATAAACACAATTGTCTAGGGTTAAAAAGATAGCTAAATTGTGAACAATCTGAATCAAAGTTTCCTAATAATTTTGTACCCAAACTAAGTATGCAGGCACATATAACATATCTAAGAGATACATTACTCAGCCTCTCAGTGTACAGGTACTTAGTTAGGACATAGTATATACCTTCTATAATTGTTTTTTCTCACCATAGAAACTAGTAGTTTACATGTGCATCGCACGTCTTAATAAATATAGTTTTTTTAAAAAATAAAAATTTGATCTAAAACCTCATTTACAATAGTTATGCACGTGCGTTGCACGGGTTGGTAGATGGACAAATTGTACTAAGGCCTTCTCCCATTATAGTAATAGAGATATGGTGTTCTTTTCAATAGAAGATCCATTTCAATCTTTATTCACCAAGTATTGAACAAACAGTACAGATTTATAGTTATACTAAATGCTCAGTCATTGACAAACAGGTTCCTCGAAGGTTTAATTATATGCTCCAGTTTTAGATTTTATTGTTTAAGCTTCAGGAAAGCATTAATGAAAACAATATCAAACAGGATTTAAAGATTCAAAGATTAGTGGGTTGGAACTCAACAGAAGCTGATGCAGTCTTACAAGATGACTTGTAAAACTATTAACGATTATAACTACATGACAGCTCACATGAAATTTAACATAACATAGAATTACTAACAATAACAGTAATGAAGTTGAAAGAATAGTAATGAAACGACCAAAAAGATTTTAAAAAAATGATCAATAAAAAAAACAGCAATGAACCTTGGTCATCCTATAAGAATTGAAGCCTTCCTCCAGTTAAGCCTAAGTTCGGCAGGAAAATTTTGCCGTACTGCTCCACTTTTTGAAAAAATTTGGCGCTCTGTCCCACTTCCGAAAATAATTAGCGATATACCTCTGTTTAGAACACGTCAGCATAAACCATTATTGAAAATAACGGCATAGGTTATTTACGTGCCGTTATTTCCAATAACGGCATCTATTTTACATTTTTTTCATGCTGTTATTTGGAATAACGGCATCAGTATATTTCTCTTACAAGTGTGAATCTTCTAACTTTAAAAAATTCTAAGTGTGAAAAAAACTTATAAATAATGCCGTAATCCTGAATAACGGCATTCGAATGACTGATGCCGTTATTGGAGATAACGGCATCAGTTATATATAAATGAACTCTTGTCGCTGTTTGGAAACAGAGAGAATGAATAATAAGTTTAAAAAAAAAATCAGTTATAATTTTTTTTTTTTTTAACTTATTCATCAGAGAGGATGAATAATAAGTTACTTTTTTATAAAAAAAAATTATAACTGATGCCGTTATTCCAAATAACGGCATCAGTATTGAGAATGCCGTTATTTGAAATAACGACATCTGTTATAAGGTTTTCACAACAGAGTTTGAAGCCCTGAACAAATTAGTTCTTCAGGAAGGGGGATTGGCAAACAATTTAGAAGACGAAAGATGGTGGGAGAGAGAGACCTCGAAAATGTTCACGGTATCTTCAATGTATAAATGGATCAACGATGGAGGAACGAGATGTAGAGACCAATCCGTTATTTGGGGGGCCTTAGTGCCGTACAGAGTCAAGGTCTTCTGTTGGTTGGCCCACAATAATGCGATTCTTTCCTAAGTCAATCTTAAAAAGAGAAACATGATTATTGACGTCACCTGCGGGATGTGTCAAACTGCGGAAGAAGACGTCAATCATATCCTTGTTCAATGTCCGAAAGCGCGCCTATCTTGGGAGATAGTATGTAGGGGTTTTGGGTTTAACCGGGGTCCTAACTCAACATCTGACATTTGGAGGTCCATTAGAGAAATTCATATTAGACGCGAGGACATTAGGGCATGAGATTTAACAGTAGCAGCTGTAATGTGGAACCTATGGCTAGAAAGAAACGACTTTATTTTCTGCAACAGAAATTTTAGACTTCAATGCTCTATTCATGAGATTTTTGCTTCAATTGTTGATTGGGCAGGTGCTCAGGAATCGGTGAAAAGGCTTAGGATTGCCGAAGGAGAATAGTCAAGGATGGGTGCAAGGTCAGGAACTCACACAGGATTGTTCTTTTTGTAGCTCCGGACTTAGTGTATCATTATTGTTCTTCTTTGTATCGCTGATGCTATCTTCTGTATTTTGGGTTGTTTCGTTCGTGTCTCTCAGAAGCACGTGTATCTGTAACTTTATTATGTTGTATTAGGAACTACTTTGTTTCCTTAATGATTATTAATGAAACGATGACTGTGGTCATCTTTTATCAAAAAAAAAAAGAAAAAAAAAAGAAGGTCTTGGGTTCAAACCCAGACTACTTCTGAATTTTTACTTTAAAAAAACCTATATTTATTAAGACGTGCATCGCACGTGTAAATTACTAGTAAATAAATATATTATAAAATATTGAGGATCAATATCCGATCCTGCTTTTTAAAGCATATTCGAGATCCGTATCCGGATCCTAAATTTGTTAGATATGAATATCCGAATCCGAATCCGTATTTGTTCGGATATGTTTCAAATTTGGGTACTGATCAGATCAGATTTATTCTGATTCGAGAGTATCCCTAGTTGTGTAGGGCACAAATAGGATTGAAAATATGCTAAAAGAAAAAAAATCATAATAAAAGAATAGGGAAATGAAGAAAACTATTCGGGTTCAATTAGCATAAGGGTGTATCGGGTAGGCAGGCTATTATTTGAAACCGGACCCGCTACACAGAACAGGATCTTAACATTTTCTTTCTCCCTAAGCCAAACGAAACAAAGTAAATAAATAAACCCAATCCCACGCCTCTCTTCTTTTCTTCTTCTTCACTATCAAAAAAGGGAAATTCGATGTCGACATCTGCAGTTCCAATGGACGACTCCAACGTGGAAGACGACCAGCTCGCCAACATGACCAACGACGACGTCGTCAGAGCCTCTCGTCTCCTCGACACCGAGGTCCGCATACTGAAGGTACAAAACCCCCAAAGCCTTGGTAGGGGTTAGGGTTTTTCTAGATCCGATCCGATGTCGTTCTGTTGTTTCATTTCTAAGATTTGTGTCCGTTTTAAACCAGGATGAGTTGCAAAGATCGAGCCTTGAGATCGATTCGTACAAGGATAAGATCAAGGAGAACCAGGAAAAGATCAAGCTCAACAAGCAGCTGCCATACCTCGTTGGGAATATCGTTGAGGTTGATTACTTGTTCTTGTTTTGATTTGGTTGATTTGTGATTTGGTTGGAATATGCGAATTAGGTTTTTGCGAAATAAGATTTAAGGACCGATTTAGATATTAGGGATTGGATAGTTTCATAGGCAAGATACAAATTTAGTGATGTTTCCTTGAATTTATTGGTGTGATTGTTCTAACTTTTTGGACTCACCCTTATCAAAATTACGTAGAGAAAGTATCTTGTTGTTGTTGATGAGGGTAGAATAGGTGCGAAGTGAATGAATTTGTCGGAGGGTTGTCTAGTATAAATCAATGTAGAGAGGGAGAGGCTAAGGAAGGTAGTAGAAGGTGCTTAAGGGAGACTTGACTTTTTAAAACTATTCCTTAAACCATTAATGCCCAATACTTCTATTGAAAGCACGTCTCTGTATGTTTATTGTTTCACTTTTTGTGTTCTTATTTGAATTATTAGATTTTGGAAATGAATCCAGAAGATGATGCTGAAGAAGATGGTGCAAATGTAGATCTTGACTCAGTAAGGAAGGGGAAGTGTGTTGTATTGAAAACTTCAACTCGCCAAGTAAGCTAGCCATCCTTATATTTTCAAACCTTTGTTGTTAAGCGTTTAATTATAGTCGCTAAACACTCAATTTATATTGATGTAATATGTTTGGATGGATATCTAACGGACCACAGTGATTAGTCTTTCACAATATGTTGGTTTGCTAAAGTTAACTGGAAAATTTGTGTTTAAATAGAATTTTTACAAAATTATAAATTTATAATCCTTCAATATGGACTTGTGGTAGACAGTATGCCCGAGCCTAAGTCCACAGAAAATTATGTCTTTTTTTTGACAAAGTAAACAGATCTAAGGGCTTTGATCCCCATTTTGATCATTCACGTATCCAAAATTGATCCGCAATAGGATTTTTTTCTTTTTTGCGCTTTCCGCGATATTTTTATTTTATGTACCACAGTATTTAGGAATAAACATTAATTGAATTTAGGAATAGAGATTCTTATTTTCCCTCTTCTCTAGAACTAGAAATAAATAGAAATGAAATTCTAAAATAAATAGAAATTCAAAGTAAAGGGGTTGAATATATTGAATGAATATTTGCATTTTTTATTCATATCCACGCAGCTTATCGACTTTTTTAGAAATGATAGAACAGAAAATTTCTTTGTACACGACAACACCAGAAAGACTATCCCGTGAAGAGGTATTTTACTAAAGGTTTCTATCAATCTACCCCTGTGTGATTCCTGTTAAATCATATACTCGGAGGGTGGGCGGGGGGCGGAAGATTTCCAAACGGACTCCGCATTCATTAGATAGAGAAGATTGCCAAGATTTCGTGATCTGCTGCCGAACCTATTCCAATTTATCTAATGGATCTTTCCGTTCTAATACTCCATCCAAGAGTTATCAGTATTTATCAAATATCTTCCTATCTAACGGAACGCTATTGTATCAAATGACAAAGACATTGTTGAGAAAGAGATGGCTTTTCCCGGATGAAATGAACCATTTGATTCATGTAAGAGGAGAAAGAAGATTTCTCATTCCTTAGCCGTAAAGATATGTGGCCATGAAAGGGATTAAGTGGAACAGAATTGGCCGGGTGGTGGAGTCGTGGAAACACTTGTTTATTCCGTATTTTGGACTTTAGCTCCATGGAAAAATATGCTACTGCTGAAGCATGGAAGAATGGAAATCTATCTTGTCATTGTCATGGTGTATAATAATTCAAATAACCAATTTTCGTCAAACTGTAATCCAACTTCTAATGACTTTGTAAATTGCATTATACTTATATAGTATCATCTGGAAAGGCACAGGGCCATACCTGTTTTGGGTATTATTTATAAGTTGTACCTCCAACTTATGATGACTTGGTATAACATCTCCCAAATTTTTGTCTATAAGCAAGACACAGTGATAGGATGTATTGCTTATATATGCTAAAGACAAGTAGAAGACCTGATTGGCTGTAACAGCATAAGCTTATACTCTATACTCAGTTCAAGGTTTAACATTTTGCATCCATGTCTATTTACTTGCCTTAAACTGTTTCCAATGGTACTTATAATTAAAATGTAGGATCCACTGTCCATTCTTGTATAACTATAAAACTGCAGGAGACTAATTCTCCCTTCCTGGTTCCAGACAATTTTCCTTCCAGTTGTTGGGTTAGTTGACCCTGATAAGCTAAAACCAGGAGATTTAGTCGGAGTAAACAAAGACAGTTACTTGATATTAGACACTCTTCCATCAGAATATGATTCAAGAGTGAAAGCGATGGAGGTGGATGAAAAACCAACAGAAGATTACAACGACGTTGGCGGCCTTGAGAAACAGGTACCTCCTACCTTTCTGAGAAAGATTGACATCTTATTGCTGTTTGTGATTAATAGAGCTGCATTTTATTCATTCATATGCCATTCTTGGCAGTCTTACTGTTTTTGTTTTCTTTATCCTTTTCTTTATCCCCTACAGTGTTACCACTAAGGCACTAACATCATTTTTATCATTGAAATGGTAAGATAACTGTATCCCTGACTCCAGTGTTACGCAATATGTAATGACATGTTTCTTTGTGTACTTGGATTACACAATCTCCATTAAGGGTGTGTTTGGATGGATGCAAATGCAAGTAGAAAATTTGAAACTTCCTCCAATTTTTTTGATACAACTACAAAACTGACAACTATTTCCCTTGCTTTTTACATTAAATATGCCACAACCATCATTATCCCTCCAAAAGAAAGAGGCTGTGTTGGTAATTTCTTTAGAAACAATTGAAGCGAAACTCAAATCCCTACTTGAATTTGCAACTTCATTTTGCATTTGCATCCAAACAAAGACACCCTAACTCCAAAGAGAATGAGTTTAGACATGTTACACCTTCCATTTGCATTGAGATAGAGGAGCCGGTTTTCAGAAGGTGAATAATATATAGTGAATATTATACATGGTGGGCCTAGGTGGATTGAAAGATAACTGTATCCCTGACTCCAGTGTTATGCAGTATGTAATGCTGTGTTTTTATTTGTGTACCTGCACTACACAATCTCCATTAAGGGTGTGTTTGGATGGATGCAAATGCAAGTAGAAAATTTGAAACTTCCTCCAGATTTTTTGATACAACTACAAAACTGACAACTATTTCACTTCCTTTTTAACGTAATGTGTGGGTGGATAAGTGTTTCACTCCTACTTTCTGAAGTTAACATACACTGTCTGGTCCATCTTATATATATATTCCAATCTAGTAAATTCTGCCAAGAGCAAAATATTACAGACAGCTGTTCAAAACAAAGTACTTTTTTTAGTTATCCTAGTCTTTTCATAGATATTTTATGCAAACATATATTGCAGATACCCGAAAATCAAATCACATACATGCTACATAATATTGTGTACTATGTTGAAAAGCAGCGACATGCTGACACTGCTTCTTTATGATTTAACCCAAACTCAGGGAGCTTAACTACGATGACCACTGTGGCACATGTAACTGATGTAAGGGGCACTTTACAATAAAAACTTTAGTTTTCAATATTGAGTTTTTTCGAGGGATTTCTTTTATATCCAGATAGATTAATTGAAACTTTATCAGATAAATTAGTATCACATTTTGGGAGTTTCAATTGTGTTATATATGAATGATTGAGGTGACTGACTTATACCTTATTTTCATGTTGCCGAGTATGCAGCTGAGATTTTCTATATGGATGCTTAAATTTACTTGATAATTTGTGAATCTTTGCAGATCCAAGAGCTTGTTGAGGCCATAGTGTTGCCAATGACCCACAAAGACAGGTTTAAGAAATTAGGTATCCGACCACCTAAAGGAGTGCTTTTGTATGGACCTCCTGGAACTGGGAAGACATTGATGGCTCGCGCATGTGCGGCACAAACAAATGCAACTTTTTTGAAGTTAGCAGGACCACAGCTTGTTCAGGTTCGTTATTTAATTTATCGAGAAAAGATTTAACTCTTAATCTTTTTTCCAAACATTCGTATTTGTACTTTGACTTGATTTTATGTTGGATTAAGATGCTTTCATATATCTTTTGAACAATTTTTAAATTACTTGACGGTGATTTGGTATTCCTTCTAATCATTTTTATCTACATATTCCATTCCTTGACGGCAAATTTATTCAGAGACAGGACAGAGCACATGTTCTTAAACCTGGTTTATTAAAAATGGTTTAATTTGCTATACGATTTTGTAGACCTGTTGATAATTAGATATTTGAAGATACCCCTAGATAGTGGAGATGTTTCAATTTGTTCATTTGAATATATTCATTCAGTTACAATAACCTAAAATAGAGATCTAGAATTTTCATGACAGAACTCCATGATCTTTTATTGATATTATATGTTTCTTTACTGTGTATATCAAAATTTTCAATGGCAATAATAAGAACTGGTTCATTATTTTCTGGTTGGTTCTTACGGTTCATAAGAAATTGAAATTAATGTCTTCATATTTATCGAAAACTAGTTCAGATCAACTTTGTTGGATATTTTGTTGTAAGATGACAAGGGGAAAGGCAAGGAATTATTGTTGTTTTTGTTTGGGAAATTCTGGAGAAGGAAAAGTAGAATACTGATAGAACACTTTTTGTTTGGGAAGTTTCTCTTTCTCTTCTTTAAAGCAATTGCAAAACTTCTCGCTGCAACTTTATGGAAACTATATAAACACTTTGACATCAATCACACTCTTTACTCGTTTTGTCCAATTTGTATAGTGGCATCAATGAAATGTATGTTTTCCATTCTCAAGGGAAAAGGTCTATAGGCAGGTAGTAAGCACAATTTTAAAAATCTGAATGACTTGATTTCTTTATTTGTCTGCACCACTGTGAGCATACTTGTATCAATCATAAATTATTGATATTTTGGAAAGAGAATTTGTGTTGAAGGAATAGATAATTATAGGAGATGTAGTGTGTGATTTGTTTGCAACCACAATATTATAAGTTCTTTGCATGAGTGTCAGGTTGTGACAAACCAACAATTGTTGTTGCAACTATTTGGTTGTAGCTTCAAGTTAGGTTGCTAGTAGAAGAGTTAGGAGGCAGTCGGCCGAAAATACTGTCCAGCTTGTGTTGCCGGGCCTGATTGGTGGCAGGCAGTGGCCAATAGTGGTGGGTAGATCTGGTAGCTGCAAATGTTTCAATATAAGCCTTTCCTTGTAATGTGTGCTTATTTTAGTTCGTAAATATTGGCATTTATATTGTAGTCTATTAACTGTTTTATGAGTTGTATGACCTGTATAAATAATTTAGTATGGATAATTTTTGGATCGCAACGAGTTCCTCCTCAAGCAAACGCTCAAGATAATTCAACCTTTCTAGTATATGCTTCTGGAGTTGTACTGTAATTAGATACAAAGTGTTTCAGAACTTAATGAGGTGGTTTGAAGATAATCCTACTGCTGGAGTAATAGTTAAATTGGATGGATGATGTATTTTGTATCTTTTGCTGTATTGTGTTGGGATAATTTAGAATTCTTTGAACTATATATTTTAAAAATTATTGATTGGAGTTTGATGTCTACTAGTTTACATTTAGTCTATTTGAGTGAATAATTTGACAGAAATAGTTAATTAATTATTGTGAACTTTCTGCAGATGTTTATTGGTGATGGTGCCAAACTTGTTCGTGATGCTTTCCAGCTAGCCAAGGAAAAATCTCCTTGCATTATATTTATAGACGAGATAGATGCAATTGGAACTAAGCGTTTTGACAGGTGCCCAATGGTCCTTCCTCTCTTTCATGTTATTCTGTATTCATCCATTCAAATTTTGAATTAGTGCAGTATAGTCATATTGTACAAATACGAAAGACAGACGTTGTTACACTGGTACACTGGCGAAGTGTAAAATTTACTTTATATGAATGAACTATTCAAACATGAACTGCTTTCTGCTGTGCTTATGTCTGATGAAGGCAAAGAATTTGCAGAATACATGTTATAGTGTGGACAACTTGAATATTTTGTCTCCCCGCCACAATTCATGTACTTCTTTTAGAAAAAAGAACTTCCATAAAACCTTTCCATCAGCATTGTAAACTACTATAGTTTTATAGTGTGGACTGATTGAAGATTTTAGATGGAAACCTTAGTAAACAACTATGAGGCTAATTAGATTCATATCATATGTAAAACTTGTCAATTCTATAAAACCTTTCCATCAGCATTGGGTCAGCCATGGACCATGCTCAAAATGAGTAAAATTCTGCTTAGGGAACAGACCAAGATTATCCATGTATCTATTTATTTTCCTTTTCCTCTTTCTGATAACGGCATAATTGAATTAAGGTAGTTCTTGTAATTCGTAAATTTTGGGAGAACAAACTTACTAGCTTGTATAGCAGTCCATTCCATTAGCTCTGCTGGGAATTCTGCTTTCACTGAACTGTCAGTCCGTTATGTCCTACACATGGCAATCCATGCTTATATAATTAGCATACCATTAACTACAGTAAATAAAAAACTAGAAACTTTTGTGCTTTGAATTCATATGAAGGTAAAAATTAATAACCTTTGCCCCTCCACCTTCATGGATTTCGACTTCAGACTGAATCCTATGTTGGTTGATTTGGTTTTGCATTATTCAGTCTACTGAGTTCATTTCACTACAAAGTTTTCCTTGCTTAAAACGAACTGTAGTTATCCAAGAATCTGAAACAGTTGTATTTATATAATAACAATGTCAATGATTCAACAACATTAGACAAGTGTACTTGCTAATCATGATATATAATCATGGTTTTAAATCTCGGATTTCGGACTCATCTCGGCAGGGGGTGTTTCGTCTCGGATCGGAGATATCGGAGGAGATATCAGGGAAGTGTGATAATCTCGGATGTTCATTTCGGACACTCAATAATCATATTATTTTGTTACTAAATAAGATATTATATGTTCTACATGTCATTCATCATATAAAATATTGTATAATGTAACTAATGACATGAATCAATCACGGTAAATATTTGCAGAATTTAACAACAATATAAAAAAGAATGTAATTTAAGTATATAACTAAATTAAATTTGCATTGATTAGGAAAAAATGTAATAGTTAATAGACTTTGACTTTGCATATACACAAACGATATAGAGACAAAATTCTTACATTATATTAACGGTCCTATATTGAACGACTTATATGCAAAAAGTAAAATAAAAAAAGTTATATATTCACAATAACATTAATGTGTGGATTTCGGCCGATATTTTGGCAATTTAGACAATATTTTGGCCAATATTTTGGCAATTTCGGCCGAAATTTACACATTTCGGTCCAAAACGATATGGAGTATAAAATCAGTGATTTCGTATCGGCAAGCTAGCCTAAAGAAAATTTCGGCCGAAATTTAAAACAGTGTATATAATAGTTTGAATCTGAAGAGTTTGTAGTGGTTTTTTTTTTTTTTTTTTTTTTGGGTTACTTCTATGCTACTTAATACTTGGTCTTCATCTATTCTCCTACAGTGAAGTAAGTGGGGACAGGGAAGTGCAGCGAACTATGTTGGAATTGCTCAATCAGTTAGATGGTTTTAGCAGTGATGATCAGATAAAGGTCAGTGTAGCTTGTTCCATTTTGCTTTAGAAGTTCTATGCATGTTACCATTTACTTTTGAAAGATTACGGTATCTCTTACCTTTTTATTCTTCTTATTTGTGGTTCTTATCATGCTGTATTAGGTTATTATTTTCTTATTCAAAGTTTTACTGAAATCGGCATAAAAAGACCATATAGATTGGGCGGAAGAGAGCAGAAATGAACGATTTAGTGATGCAAGGATGGGCTTGAAGAACTTCAGGGGAGGACTGGAAGATTTAATCTTTGTCAAAAAAACTCAAAAAGGAGTTGAAGTGTGTGTATATATATATATATAGAGAGAGAGAGAGAGAGAGAGAGAGAGAGAGAGAGAGAGAGAACTGATCAGGTGCGACTGGTTCGCACTTGATCAGTAGCGAACTTCTCCCATAGCCGTTGGATCTGCAATTAGATAATGGGAGTGATCCAATGGCTAGAATTTCTTCTGCTCATCTCACCATGCCTTGGGGGTAGTTTAGTCATCTGTCTCCCTCACTCAATCTCATCTCCCTCCCTCTCTTTCTAGACCCTTGAATTAACTTCCCCTTCGAGTTTCCCCCGCTGCTTCGCATCTCTCTCTCTCCCTTCAACCTTCGAAACCCTAGACAGTTTCGAAATCCCCTTAAGCCCCCATCGACCTTCGAGTTTCCCTTGCTGCCTCGCCTCTCTCTCTCCCCCTTCGAAACCCTAGACGGTTTCGAAATCTCCTTAAGCCCCCACCGACCTTCGAGTTTCCCCCTTCCGCCGCTTGTTCGAAATCCCTTAGACGCCGCGCTCTCTCTACCCCCACTCGAGCTTCGAAACCCTAAACGATCTCCATCTCCATCTCTAATTTGGATAGAGGTAAAATTTCAATATGAAGTTTTTTTATAATTGTTTATATACATCCAAAATCAGTAAAGTTTACATCTTTATGAGAATTAACCCCATTATCATATAGTAGTTAATTTACGGTTCTTCATTCATGATGTTGATTTAATTAATTTTGGGTTGATTTAATTGACTTTGCGCTCCACCTTAGAAGGACAATTGGTCCATCTTAATTTTGTGAATTATTCTTTAAATCTTGATTAGAAATAAATGTTGTTTACATCTTTGTTTATATAATTTTATGTTGTAGGTATGGAAGGTCAAGAAGGAAGTGCTACTAACATGGATAATCGTATAATCGAGCTAGAAAGTTCTCTTGTCCCAATTGTTGATTACCATGTGAAGCCCCCACGTTGGTATGACTTTCAACTCTTTAGAAGAGGCCGAGGAATTTTATAAAACTTATGGGAGGGTTGGACTATTTGAGGTCCGTAATAGCTCAACAAAATATGTGAAAGGAGAGCTTGTTAGTAAATACTTTGTTTGTTCAAAAGCGGGGGAGCAAAAAAGCAGGTAGAGGAAGTTCAAGAAGTTAGCGGACTTAAGAAGGTTAGGAGGGGAGGTAGTGTTAGAACAAATTGCAATCCATTAATTTGGTTGAAATTACACAGAGAAAGAGGTGTATGGCTTATTTCAAAATTTAATGAAGTTCATAATAATGGACTTTCTTCACCAAGAAGGATGCACTTGTTGCCGGAAAATCATATTGTTTCTAAATCAAATAAGGTACTAATGAATCAATTTAACAATATAAATATTCCTACACATAAGCAAATGACATTCTTTGAAAGTTGTAGTGGAGGGTTTAATAAAACTGGATGCACAGAAAGGGATATTCGTAATGTTGAGAGAGACTTGAGGGAAGAGTTGCGGGGTTTTGATGCACAAATGTTAATAGAGTATTTTTCATTGCAACAATACAAAAATCCTTCATTCTTCTATAAATATGAGACCGATGAGAATGATCGTTTAACTCATTGCTTTTGGTTGGATGGCATTGGTATGCTAAATGCTAAATACTTTGGTGATGTGGTGTCTTTTGATGCAACACACAATACAAATCGTCATGGGTTGGTATTTGTAGCTTTTGTCGGAATAATTATCATTGGCAGTCGGTTTTTCTGGGATGTGGATTGATTCCTAATGAAGAAACAAAGTCTTTTGTATGGATATTTGAGAGATGGTTAGAAGTAACTGGTCATCCCCGTTAGGTATGGTGACAGATCAAGATCTTGAAATTGGTGGTGCAATCAAAATTGTTTTCCCTCAAATGCATCATAGATACTGCATTTAGATAAGGTACCGAAGAAATTGAAGGGAAAGTCGTTTGACAAAGAATTTAATAGATCTTTCTACGGAAATATTTATGATGCCAAAAGTATTACTGATTTTGAGGCAGAGTGGAAAGCAATCCTTAATAAGTATGATTTAGAAGATGATAAATGGTTGAATGAAATTTATGGCTTGCGTGAAAAATGAGTTCCTATTTATAATAATACTCATTTTTGGGCAGGTATGTCAAGTAGCCAAAGAAGTGAGAGCATGAATTCTTTTCCAAAGAAGCATACGGCAAAAAAAAACTTCTTTGTATGATTTTGTCTTTCAATTTGAAAGAGTTTTGGCAAGACGAAGAGAGGAGGAACTAAAAGAAGATCATCAAACTCTAGAGTTGCAACCAAAATTGAAGACCTTATTTCCGATGGAAAAGCAAATGTTCCAAATGTACACATTGAAAATTTTCTTCTTATTTCAAAAGGAACTTTACTCAAGTACGTTATACAACGTAGTGTTGGTTGAAGATAATGGTAGTGAAGAAATTTATTGTGTTAAACTGTGTGGAAATGCCGAATCAAATAAATTTGTTAAGTATTGCAAACTTAATGAAATGGCAAGTTGCTCGTGCCTTATGTTTGAGTTCAAAGGGATTCCTTGTAAACATCTTCTAGCATTTCTTAATTACCTTAATCAAAGTAAGTTGTCGGAGCAATTATGTTGTAAGGCGATGGTGCCGAGATGTGAAAAGAAAATGTGTTTTTGAAGGTGGAAAATGTAATGACGACGTCTATATCCCAGAGTTGCTTCTCGCTTTGCCGAGTTAATTCATTTAGCCAATCAAGTTGCCGATGAAGGAGTCACGAATGATGAAATTTATGAATTGGCTCGCAATAACTTGTGCAAGACTATTCAAGAGATACATTGTTTGAAATGCAAGCAAAGTGAAGAGTTAAATGACAAAATTTCGGAAGAAGGTGAGAAAGGAAAGAAACCGTCCAAAATCATTGTGCTAGAGCCTCTACCTTTAGTTTTAGCATGAAGAGGCTCTAGCACAATGATTTTGGACGGTTTCTTCCTTTTCTCACCTTCTTCCGAAATTTCGTCATTTAACTCTTCACTTTGCTTGCGTTTTAAACAATGTATCTCTTGAATAGTCTTACACAAGTTATTGCAGGCCAATTCATAACTTTCATCATTCGTGACTCCTCATCGGCAACTTGATTGGCTAAATGAGTTAACTCGGCAAAGCGAGAAGCAAACGCTGGGATATGGACGTCGTCATTACATTTTCTACCTTCAACCACACATTTTCTTTTCACATATCGGCACCATCGCCTTACAACATATTTGCTCCGACAACTTACTTTGATCAAGGTATTTAAGAAATGCTAGAAGATGTTTACAAGGAATCCCTTTGAACTCAAACATAAGGCACGAGCAACTTGCCATTTCATTAAGTTTGCAATACTTAACAAATTTATTTGATTCGGCCTTTCCACACAGCTTAGCACCATAAATTTCTTCACTACCATTATCTTCAACCAACACTACATTGTATAACATACCTGAGCAAAGTTTCTTTTGAAATAAGAAGAAAATTTCCAATGTGTACATTTGGGACATTTGCTTTTCCATCGGAAATAAGGTCTTCAATTTTGGTTGCAACTCTAGAGTTCGATGATAATCTTTCAGTTCCTCCTCTCTTTGTCTTTGCCATTACTCTTTCAAATTGAAAGACAAACTCATGCAAAGAAATTTTTTTTCTTTGCCGTATGCTTCTTTAGAAAAGAATTCATGCCCTCCTTTTTTGGCTACTTGACATACCCGCCCAAAAATGAGTATTTATTATAAATAGGAACCCATTTTTCACGCAAGCCATAAATTTCATTCGACCATTTATCATCTTCTAAATCATACTTATTAAGGATTGCTTTCCACTTTGCCTCAAAATCAGTAATATTTTCGGCATCATAAATATTTCCGTAGAAAAATCTATTAAATTCTTTGTCAAACGACTTTCCCTTAAATTTCTTCGGTACCTTATCTAAAATGTGCCAAATGCAGTATCTATGATGCATTTGAGGGAAAACAATTTTGATTGCACCACCAATTCCAAGATCTTGATCTGTCACCATACCTAACAGGGGATGACCAGTTACTTCTAACCATCTCCCAAATATCCATACAAAAGACTTTGTTTCTTCATTAGGAATCAATCCACATCCCAGAAAAACCGACTGCCAATGATAATTATTTCCGACAAAAGCTACAAATACCAACCCATGACGATTTGTATTGTGTGTTGCATCAAAAGACACCACATCACCAAAGTGTTTAGCATTTAGCGTACCAATGCCATCCAACCAAAAGCAATGAGTTAAACGATCATTCTCATCGGTCTCATATTTATAGAAGAATGAAGGATTTTTGTATTGTTGCAATGAAAAATACTCTATTAACATTTGTGCATCAAAACCCCGCAACTCTTCCCTCAAGTCTCTCTCAACATTACGAATATCCCTTTCTGTGCATCCAGTTTTATTAAACCCTCCACTACAACTTTCAAA
The DNA here is from genome assembly GCA_017893485.1 of Hemerocallis citrina. NCBI lineage: Eukaryota > Viridiplantae > Streptophyta > Magnoliopsida > Asparagales > Asphodelaceae > Hemerocallis > Hemerocallis citrina. The sequence goes on from CM030361.1 coordinate 39,748,289, forward strand.
GAATGTCATTTGCTTATTTGTTGGAATATTTATATTGTTAAATTGATTCATTAGTACCTTATTTGATTTAGAAACAATACGATTTCCCGGCAACAAGTGCATCCTTCTTGGTGAAGTAAGTCCATGATTATGAACTTCATTAAATTTTGAAATAACACATACCTCTTTCTTTGTGTAATTTCAACCAAATTAATGCATTGCAATTTGTTCTAACACTACCTCCCTTCCTAACCTTCTTAAGTCCGCTAACTTCTTGAACTTCCTCTATCTGCTTTTTTGCTCCCGCTTTTGAACAAACAAAGTATTTACTAACAAGCTCTCCTTTCACATATTTTGTTGAGCTATTACGGACCTCAAATAGTCCAACCCTCCTATAAAATTCCTTAGCCTCTTCTAAAGAGTTGAAAGTCATAAGGCTTCACATGGTCATCATCAATTGGGACGAGAACTCTCTGGCTCAATTATAGGATTATCCATGACAGTAGCACTTCCTTCTTGACCTTCCATACCTACAAACAACATAAAATTATATGATGTAAACAACATTAATTTCTAA